>JANAVB010017598.1:14330409-15075409 GCA_029216955.1 Iris pallida
TTCATACAATATAGACAATGTTTTATTTCATGCAATATAGACAATGTTTTATTTCATGCAATGTAAACAGTGAGGATGCAAATCCTATGTAGACCGAACGGTATAGTGGACCAGTCTGATCACATATTGAACAATATACTTCAAATCATGTAGTTGGTTAAGTTTTCTTGTTCCATGATTCACTTGTCTTTATAATTCATGGTTAATTGTTCCACCATATTTTTTCGTGTCATGTTTTATAGTTATTTCTTTCATCATATATGTCATTCTCTATTCCTTGTTTTTATAGTCGTTATCATATATTTGGAACTGCATGCTTGAATTGTACTCGTTCCATTCCTAACTGGAACCTATATTTTTCAGATAGTCGCGGCTACTCTTTTGTATTATATTCTTGGGAAGACATGGGTATATGCGAGGGACAAACCTAGAGACTAGTTAGATAGTTGAGTATTTATTTAGTTGTCTTTTTATAATTTATGTGACATTGTACTTTGTATTCAAATGTAAACTTGGATATTGTAAAATTTATTTAGTATTGTGAACGAGCAATTAAAGTTATTATTTATGTGATTTGAGCATTGTGGCTAGACAGCATTCTATGCCGACAATGCGACATAGGCTGGCTTGTACATGCACTCGTATCCCAAAAAGCGGGTGCAGGTCGTGACAATGATAGATCCACAAGAGCCCCCTAGTAGGTCTGTCCTCAAATATGTAGTGTCGTATTTGTGAAACCAAGATGTAGAGTTATATTTATAATATGTATAGTGAATACATATTATGTCCGAGCTATTACCTATATTCAAGTGTCTCGAATACACCACGAGAGATAGATCCACAAAAGTCCCCCAATGGGACTGTCCTCAGATACGTAGTGTGTAGTTCTTGTGAAACCAAGTATGCAGTGTTATATTTGTAATATGTATAGTGATCAATATTTCATTCGAACTATTATCCGTATTCAAGAGTCTTGAATACGCACAGGTGATATACCCACAAATTTTTTCAGCGGAGTTGTCTTCAGATCCTACGAGACGTTCTCGTTGAGATCATAAATCAACCCCTACTAAAAAGCGTGATATTTTTAAATTTTAAACGACTTAAAGATATCTTGCTTCCCATCCCCAGTTGGGTAGGAGGTAATATATAACTTTAGCTTACTATATATACTACGTTGCTAGTATGACACGCACAGTAAGCCCTCACAAAATCACCAGCAGAATCAATGAGACTCTTCGAGATTTTCATTGCAATATCTTTGCAGTTTCACTCTGTCGTGATCAAAATTATGTTGTTAAACTCATTGGATTAGTAGTTTTATTTTGAACCTTCACGTTTAGTTATACCTCTGAAGAGTTCAAGTCAACACTTCCCCCAGTGAGTTAATCATGTTAGTTACACACCTTCATGTCAGTTATACCTCTGAACGGTTCTTTTGCTTCCAATTCATATTTGGATAGGAGGTATTCCAAAATTTACTACCTATACTACAATGCTAGTATAGTTCGGATAATAAATCCATATTACTTTGCGCCAGTCGAGTATCTCCCCCTAGAGTAGTAAAGCCTTGTTATGTCCCCTGTACCTCCGACAAAGTTTTACCCTCTTATTTTTCAATCCCTAGTTTGATTAGAGATATCTTTTTTTAATCTCCAATTGGGTTAAAATAATCCCTTTTATGAGATGCTCTCGTGAAAACTCTATTACGAGTCTCTAGTTGAGTCAGCAATGTCCCCAGGAAATAGTCATGTCCACCTTTCACCTCCAAAGTATTTTTCTTCGACTAATACGCCTGAAACCTATGTTAGTCAAAAACATTACCTAGTGGAGTTCCTAGATATTTCTGCCATGTCCATATTATCTCTGAGCAAAAACGTCTTTCTTGATCCTTTTTTCCAGGTCCACATTACCTCTGAGCAAATAAGACATCTATTAGAACTCCACTATCACATCCTCCATACATCTGATAGTGTTCCAAATCTCCAACAGATTATACTTTGTTATCATGTGCCATATTACATCTGAGTAACAAAAGTCTTAATCGCAAACGTGTAAATAAAGTAGGCCCCAAAAGATTAACTTTTCATTTCCCGAACGCAAAAGGGAAGATACAAAAGTGATATTTAAAAGCCAAATGTTACAAGTTACTAAGGAGATGTCGATAGCTCAGCAATCCTCTCCCTCAATAGTTTCATCCGGGGCTTTTTCTTGGCCTAAGCACTAGCTGTAGCTTCCTGCCTGCGGATTTCATCATTTTCATGCTTAGATAGGAGAGTATACTTTTTCGGACTTCTTGGGTGCCATTGTTGAAGACTCGAGGAGGAAGACGAAGAGAAGAGAAAGTTAGAGAATGTTTGAAAGTTTCTGATGTAAATTTTTCTCTTCCTACCATACTTTATTTATAAAGGAATAGCCGACTCTTCGAATTGCTGCATATGTCTCGATTTTGGAGTAAATCAAATTAGTAATTAATGTCACTTTATAATAAAGCATCGTGTAAATTACGTTGGCGGCATGGTCTTGTTCAGATTTGCTATAGAGTACGAGGAGTCTGCGACCCTTCATTTCCTGAGCAGTTGACAGCTAGGAAGACAACTCAGCGGCAACCCAGTCTTACGCCAAGGCACTTTGTACACGTAGATTCGATTTTTCTATGCTCTTTATTCAAAGTGTTCTGGATCTACGCGAAGATTCAAAAAACTTTGAAGGGGGTCTTCTAGATACACAGAAAAATCTACACCTAAAATCCACTCCTTTGCATAAAAGAGTGCCACTCCTAGAGAGTGCAAAACAGGCTCGTAGGCCCATTTTATGTGTAGGGGTTCCTACTGCGTAAAGGTCAATCTGCTACTAGGAGTTCATTACCTACGCGTAAAGGATGCTTCGCCTAAAAAAGAGCCGTATATAACTAACTTTTCAAAAGGGCTCATTTAATACGCATACTATGCACATCGGAGAACGAGCTCTGACAACTAACAAATATAAGACAATAATAATGACAGTTGTCATGTTCATTACTCTTAAAGACGATTCTCCATATAAGAGCCCATGTCGCAGTCAGTACAAACATCACATCTGAGGATTTCTCCACCATATGGTGACTTCGTATAGGGGTTTTTAGCTTGGCCAAAGGGTTTTTACGCCTAAGCATCGCCTTCTACATTAAATACGCTGGCGTGTTACGAGAGTGTGGAATATCGAAGACTGTGCACATCTATCAATACACTGTAGGGTGTGAAAAATTATGATACGCTGACATAAGACTCAGCCAAAGCCATACGCTCAAGGTCATACGCTCAACCAAAGTCATACGCTCAGCCAAAGCCATATGCTCAAGGCCATACGCTCAGTCAAAGCTATACGCTCAGTGAATACTTTATTATTTCTTGAAATGACAGCACAACAGACATTTAATGAAGGATGAATCTGACACTTCGTCTTTCGTGTAAAAGACAGCTGCCCTATAAAGATTAGCCGTCGTATGGGTTTTCGAGAATTGATTTTGTCTCTTACGAGGACAGCTCATCAGCCATCATAAATACACAGCCATCATTACTGACATTTATGACAGTCTGTCAGCCATCATATCTGCAACACGACGCTCGAGAGATATTTGTCAGTTATTAGAAGATATGGTGTATTTGAGAAGATTGAGGACAGCCACGTGTCTACACGACTCCTTGCCAATCAAGTGAGCGTATGGACTCCATACGACTCCTTGCCAATCAAGTGAGCGTATGGACTCCATACGACTCCTTGCCAATCAAGTGAGCGTATGAACTCCATACGACTCCTTGCCAATCAAGTGAGCGTATGGACTTCATACGACTCCTTGCCAATCAAGTGAGCGTATGGACTTCATACAACTCCTTGTCAACCAAGTGAGCGTATCAGCTCTGTATGACTCCTCCTCAACAAAGACAGCGTATCACAGCAAATGCGTTCAAGATGACTTCAAACGTACAGTCAACACACGTTCTCACGTGTCCTGTACTCAGTTACCCACTTACTCAGAAGTTATGCAACGTGACATCCATGCCATCAATCTCTCCTAGATATATCCCACTACTCTCAACCGCACTCTAATGTGTCTTTATCAGAATTCGCCACGCGTCCCTGCAGTTATGCACACGTCAAGTAACTGACTGAGCGTATGCTTCAGAACAGTTGTCTAGAACTCTATAAAAGAGAGTTTCTTCATCTTCATAAAAAACAATAGTCAATTCAGAGAGAACAAAGAGATTGCCCAGTTGCTGTCCAAGTTCTTCGAAGTTCGAGTTTTCTTCATCGTATTGTCCAAGGGATAAAGTAATCGTCTTCTAGATTAGATTCCTACAGTTGTAATTTTCCCAGAAACACAATAAATAAAGTGAATTTATTTATGGAAAACAAATTGGCGACTCTGCTGGGGAAAGCTGTCTTCTCCAACGAGATAGTAACAACTCAATGCGATACTTCATCGATCGGCTCGACGAAGAAGACGATGGTCGTACAATTCGATCAATCTGCTTACGAAGAAATGCTCAAGGCGAAGGAGGGCCGAACTGCTTCCTCCGCTCTTCCTGCTGCCAAGAAGAAGGGACACTCTGTCTATGTCCCTAAGTCTTCTTCGACGGCCTGAGACGCTTCTGTCACTCACGCTGACAAGAATACGTCTTCAACTTCAACGAAGCATGCCTCGGCTTCTCTGAACATGACAACAGTGGCTTCTTCTAGTCACGCTGACAAAGTGGGTTCTTTAACCAAGTCAGCGTGTCTAAGGAAAACCATCTCTGGACATGTCAAAGTTTCTTGTCCTTCTACCCTTACGACAGCAGTCGGCTCTTTAGCCATTAAAGACTCTGTGCGTATGGAAGTCAAAGAGCAGCGTGCGGCAAAGGCAGCGTATGCTAAGCCAAAGTCAGCGTATGCTAGTAAAAAGGCAGCGTATGACCAAAATTCCAAACTGAAGTCAGCGTATGCCAACCAATACAGTCCTTTGACTATTTCTCAAAAGCAGGCTGGGGGTTCTCTTCCACAGAACATACATATGATTCCCCCACAACTTGCACATTTCGTGCCAACTAAAGAGAAAGACTTTTTAGTCAACTCCTCTACTCCTAAGGTCTTTACCTCTGGAGTTAATTTGACTAGTAATTTTACTAGATAAAACAAAGGAAAATGTCGTTTGGCTACTTCCTCTAAAGATGGATTATTACCGACTCCCAGTCGGAATAATGTCCATCTTCCTTCTCTCAAAATTTCCCGATCTGATAAAGGCAAATTACAAGTATCCAAGACTGATACTAAAGTCTTATCTCCTACGGATCTTCGTAACAAGCTTAACCGGAATCATCTCGGTTCTACTTCCGGTCTAAAGAAGCCTTATCAAACTGAGACAAGTATACTAGACCCTGATGCAGAATATGCCAAGAACTACATCACTCAAATTAATCAGTCTTTATACACTCAAGAACCGAGAAGACAGAAGAACAAAAGACAAGTTTCTACACAGAAACTATCTTCAAGTACTTTCCAATCTGTTCCTACAGATCTTAGGGAATATTTGCAAAACAAACGGAGAATCGACACTCCATCTGGCTATGATATTGCTCATATTTGCCATGAAAAGCGTGGTTGTAACTTCCAACCTCGGGTTGTGATTCAATGTTGTTGTTCACCAAAAAGACGATCTGTTTTCGAACGGATTCAATATGAACCAATACTGGATGAAGATGAACCTCTTTATGCTTCTGTCAACATGACCTCCAGAAACATTGGGGGTAGAATGCGATCTGATGCTATGTCAGATTCTGAAGATGGTGTTTACCTCGGCACCCGATCCAGGACCGGAGCTTCGACCAGGATCTCTTCTTCTTCTTATCAAAATGACAATCCAGAGATCACAGAGGACTTCCTTGGAGAGTCCAACTTCCCGATATTGACCCCTGTAAATAGCCCTGGAAAAGAGGCTGATTCTCACAGCGATAATTCAGAACAGACTGTTTCATCGTCTATTCCTCGAACGATTATCGCTTATATGGTAGATGGCAATCACGAACCTTCGACTAGTACTGAAGCTTATGAACAGAGTAGGGGTGAGCATTATTCGGTTTTGGACCGAAAATCGAACCGAACCGAACCGAATAAGAGGTTCGGTTCGGTTTTAAAAAAATTCGGTTCGGTTTCGGTTTTGAAAATACTAAATTTTCTTATTCGGTTTCGGTTTCGGTTTTGGATTTCGGTTTCGGTCCAAAACCGAAAACCGAATAAGAAAATTTAATTAATTAATTTATATGTGTGTGTGTGTGTGTGTACTATATATATAAGTATTAATATATATAGGTACATACTAAATATATATAGGTATATACTAAATATGTCTATGTATATTTAGTTACTATATATATTAACAAAAAAAGCTCAAAAAAATCAAAAAAATATGAATAAATCGAATAAACCGAAAACCGAACCGATTTAATTCGGTTCGGTTTGATTCGGTTTTGGGCCAATTCGGTTCGGTTTCGGTTTTGCTTATTCGGTTTCGGTCCAATTCGGTTTTGGGCTATTCGGTTCGGTTTAAACCGAATAAACCGAATGCTCACCCCTAGAACAGAGGATTTCTTCTTTGGAACAACAGTTACGAGCTATGGCAGATACATTGACTGCTATGCATACTCTTATGCAAGCTCAACAGCAAACTCAACAAGTTTAACAAACAGCACCGCCAGTAGTATTAAATACTCCTGTTGCTCCAAACCTGGAACCTTCTACTATTCCAGGGATACAGTCTAATGTTCCTATACAAACCACTCCAAGTCAGTCTGGAGCTGGGGGTGGTACATATGCTGCAGTCCCTCCTCCCAATTATACTCAACAAGTAACAATACCGCAATCTTCCGGAGCTGTCACTGAAGAGTTGAAAAATCTTCGGTCTCAGCTCGAAGCATTCAAGCAAAAAGATGGCTTACAAAGATTGGGTATCAAGCAGCCTTATCCCATACAATGGAAGGAAGTATCATATCCACCGAAATATAAACCACCGACCATCTCTTTCTTTGATGGGACTACTTCCCCAAGTCAGTTCATTAATCATTTTGAGGTAATGACTGATCAGTTGCAACCAAGCGATGCTCTCCTCACTCGGGTATTCGTCGGTTGTCTTAAAGGAGCCGCTTATGAATGGTATTGAAGTCTCCCTGATGGGTGTATTACTTCATTTGCTGGATTTAAACAGATGTTTCTAGAACGATTCTATGAAGGCGTCAACGATATGACCATGTTAGCCCTTATAAGAATTAAACAGAATAATAATGAAAGCACGGAGAGCTTCATTGAAAGATTCAGAAGAGAAGCCCTCAAAATGCCTCTCGAAACTCCCGATGCTGTTACTATCAATACTTGCAAGTCAAATCTCTTACCAATCATCAGCATGTGGACAGGGTCCACTCAATTCCAAGACTGGCCTTCTTTCATCGTCAGTGCCAAAGCCGCTGAAGTCAGTGCTGGGACTTTCAAAGGCCTGGGGGTACAAATGACTCCCAAGGAGTCAAATCAGAGTACTGGTAATAATGCTCGACCCAACACTCGCAAAGGAAAAGAGACTCTCGAAGTCAATCTACAAAGCAAAAATCAAGAGGTAATGTCTGCTCAAGCTACACCAGCTCCAACAAATCAACAACAGAGACCTCCTCGACCGAAGGAAGAGTATTCTTTCAACGATGACGATGTTCAGGGTATCTTTGAATGCTTGCTCAAAGGTAACAAGATTCAATTGCCAGAAATCAAAAAGCCTGATGAAGCCAACAAGACGGATCATCCAAAATACTGTCCATATCATAGAATGCTGGGTCATCCAATCCGGTCTTGCTATGTATTAAAAGGAAAGATCCAGGAAATGATTAAATCAGGAGCTGTGACACTGACACCTAAAGACAAGACAGTCACAGTAAATGTGATTTCAATGTAGTTTGGTGACTTTCCTCCATTAATGGTAGAAAGTGGGATTGTTCCTATCCCCAAAGCAACTATGGAAATTGTGAGCATCCCACCTGCACAGAATGAAGGACTTGTTCCTGTTTCAATTAAGAAGGGAGAGATCATGTGGATTCATCCTGATTTAATGACAGAGTTCGAGACATCTTCCTCTTCTCCTCGGAAGACTCCTTTGTCTAAAAAGAAGCCTGGGAAGACTAAGTCGTGTAATGTGACTTCTAGTATCACACCCAATCCTTCTCTAACCCCTACTTTTATCTTGGCAGGAAATTCACCCCCTACGGAGGTAAAAGTTGTACCTCAGTTTGAAGATAGATACAAGCCTGCATTCCACCTATATAGTTCACAATCTCGTGAATTAATGGCGAAGATGGGTTATGATCTAGCCACTGCTCCTGGTTTAAACTCAGGCAAAGGACTCCAAGCACCTTTAGCCATCACTATGAGACATAATCAATCTCGTGTTGGCCTTGGTTTCTGGAATGAAACTCTCATCAAGCACAAAAGAGCCAAAAGCAAGATGAAGAATTGCAACATGGTTTCGGTAGACCCTGAACCTAAGCCTGAAGGCGAAGTTCTTGCTGGAACTCGGTCAGGAAAAATATATCTGAAAGATTATGCTGAAATTCCTGAAGAAACTCCTGATGTCCCTCCAGTTACAACTCCAACAACAATCCCTAATGAAGAACCTTCAAATGTTCCTGTTGAGACAATTCCTTCTAAACCAACAGCAGCTGATAAAGGCAAACAACAAGTCCGTTTCGACAAACCATTGAAGAAGTCATTTCCTACCGGACTTGAAAGGCCTTATAATTTTGATATATTGGCCCAACTAGCCAATACATCAGCTAAATTGTCAATCTTCGAGCTCTTACGCCTCTCTAAAGAGACTCGATAAACTCTGAGTGAAGCGCTGTTGCAAGCAGAAACCTGCCTAACTTTCCTCAAGAAGCCGAAAACAGAACTAGTCTCTCGTCTTCATTGCCATAATGTATTGGAATTCATTCTAAACATTACCTTTACGCAGGATGATATGCTGCTAGAGGATAATTGACATGACCGTCCTTTATATTATACAGGATATGTCGATTCTATGAAGGTTGATCGTCTACTGATTGATCCAGGATCTGCTCTCAGTATTATGCCAAAGACTATGCTAGATGCACTGAAAATACCCGTGCATAGTCTTTCCAGTACTATCACTACCGTCTTGGGATTTAATCAGGGAAAAAGTGAGCCTTTGGGTAAGATTCGCCTCAAATTTCAAATAGGCGATCTTCGCACTAAGGTTACTTTCTACATCATCGACAATCATGGTTGCTCATATAATGCTCTATTGGGGAGACCATTCTTGCATGAACATAATATTGTTCCTTCGACTCTTCATCAATGCTTCAAATATGTTGATGATAATGGAGAGGTTCAAAAGGAAGTGGCAGATCTTTATCCATTCAGAGGAGTCGAAGCTTACTTCAATGACGCTCGCATGTACAAAGATGAATACTCAAAAGTCTTGAAAGCTATGGATGACGATGATGAGACATCAAAAGTCGACACCTTTGTTATTCCTGTAAAAGGGCGTATCACTCATCCGCAATCTCTTAAACCATCTGAAGAAGGTTCATTGATAATTCCTTTTAGTGGACGTACTACTGCATTGTCTTCTTAAGCTCCACAAAGTTCGCTGATAATTCCTGTCAGTGGACGTACTACTCTCCTTCCATCTTCTCAGGCTAGACCAGATACTCTAGTCATTCCGGTCAGTGGACGTACTACTTATCCACGATCTTCTTCAAGGGAGCTCACCTCTTCTGAGCCTTTTGTTATCGATCTGAATCGAAACAAAACTTCTGATCGCTCTTCTTCTCTCCCGTTAGTCATTAGTTTGACTAAGTCTGATAAGGCTCAGCCTTCTTCTGTAAATACAGCATCTAATATTAATGAAGCTTCTCCTTTACAGTATATTGATGTCTGTAATCATGTACAAAGTTATTTACAATTGCTAGATAGCTTAGAGCCATTAACCATAGGAGTTGTTCAAACTCTTCACACAGAAGTATCATTAGAGTCTATACAAAAGTCATACTTCATAGTCCCTATTAGAAAGTTGGGAGAAAATCCAATATTCTTCTATAAAGGACCCCAGAATCCTCCTAATCTGGAAAAAGATGACAAAAATGACAATACTGGAAGACTACAACTACGTCGCTATAGTCAGCAGTCCAAAAATATCATCAAGAATATGGGTTATGACTTCAGAACCAGCCTCAATAATGGAAAAGGAAGAAGAATGCCTGTTCGAATTCCTCCATTGAAATACGGAAGGACAAAATGTGGTCTAGGTTACGTTACTCCTACCTCTTTTATCAATACAGTCCATGAGGATTCAGAATCCGATGGAGACGAACGATCTGAGTCTTCCGATTCCCTCTCTTGGGATTCTGACACAAGTATTGGCGATCTTCATCGTTCTATTTTATCCATCAATATGGTTTCTGTCGATGGCCCGCAAGAAAATGATGAAGATGAAGATGATTTTGAAATATCACCCGAATCAGAACAATGGGCTCAAAGATTAGATAACCAATGGGAATTCAGGTTCGAACAAAGAGAACCTCCCACTGAAGTTAAATTGATCCAAATTGATGTTGGTGGAGAGGGGTCCCCCAAACCAATATTCATTAGCAAAAGTCTTTCAGAAACAGATAAGCAAGACATAATCAAGCTTATTCATGATTATATCGATGTTTTCGCCTGGAGCTACGAAGATATGCCAGGACTAGATCCGAAGATCGCAACGCACAAACTTAATATCATGCCAAATGCTAAACCGGTCAAACAACAACAACGACGATTTCGTCCAGACATTATGGATGTGATTGAAGCTGAAGTCAACAAGCTTATGGCTTTCGGATTTATTCAAGAGGAACAACATCCTGAATGGGTGGCTAACATCGTTCCCGTCCTCAAAAAGACCGGCAAGATCCGAGTCTGTATAGACTTTCGCGATCTTAATGCGGCTTGTCCTAAAGACGAGTTTCCTCTTCCAATTACCGATGTCATGATCGACAACACGTGTGGTTTCGAACGAATGTCATTCATGGATGGGTATTCGGGGTACAATCAAATCAAAATATTTCCAGATGACGAGAAACATACTTCCTTTAGAACACCGATTGGTACATACTGTTATACAGTGATGCCGTTTGGTCTCAAAAATGCAGGAGCAACATATCAGCGAGCAATGAGCACTATATTCCGTGAACATCTTCGAAAAATAGTTGATTGTTATGTTGATGATATTGCAGTCAAGAGTCGACGAAAAGAGGATCATATCCAAGATTTGAAGACTATCTTTGATTTAATGCGTCAGCATCAACTTAAAATGAACCCTACTAAGTCCTTCCTGGGTGTCTCTAGTGGCAAATTTTTCGACTTCGTCATTACCGCTAAAGGTATACACGTGGATCCCGAGAAGATCAAAGCCATTCAAGAGATGCGTCCTCCACGCACCTTAAAAGAGCTACGAGGATTTCAATAAAGAATTGCTTATATCAGGAGATTCATTTCCAACTTATCAGGACGCTGCAGACCATTCAACAAACTTCTGAAGAAAGGTATATCTTTCGTCTGGAACGAAGAATGTCAAAAAGCATTTGACGATATCAAACAGTATCTCATGAACCCTCCAGTTTTGGTACCTCCCGTCTCAGGAATACCATTCTTTTTATATGTTCGAGCCATGGATCATTCTCACGGTGCATTACTCGCCCAGAAAAATAAAAATGGCCATAAATAGGCTATTTATTATCTCAGTCGCACAATGACAGGTGCTGAACCGCGTTATTCTCCAATTAAGAAAGAATGCCTCGCATTAATGTTTGCCGTTCAGAAGATGCGACATTATATTATCGGTCAAACGATTCACGTCATTTCCAGAGTGAATCCCATCAGGATCATGATGAAGAAACCCGGTATTCTCAACTCCAGATTAGCTAATTGGGGAATCTTGTTAGCTCAATACGACATGCATTATATTCCTCAGAAGTCAGTTAAAGGACAGGCTCTTGCCGATTTTCTGGCAGCTCATGCGGTTCCAGAAGATTCTAAATTATATGATGAGATTCCAGATGAAGTTCTGGATTCAAATCTGATTTCTGAAAAAACTCCTACCTGGCGTCTATTCTTTGATGGAGCATCTAGAATAGGTCCTAATGGCGATATTGTCGCCGGAGTTGGGATTGTTCTCGTATCCCCAGAAGGACTAACTATTCAGAGGGCTTATTCTCTGGATCAATCATGTTCAAACAATGTAGCCGAATACAATGCATTGCTCATCGGTCTTCAACTTGCTAAACATCTGGATATTCAATATTTAGAAGTTTATGGAGATTCCAAGCTTATCATCAATCAGATCAGAGGAACGTATGAAGTCCGTCATCAAGATTTGATACCTTATCATCGAGTAGCACTCTCTATGGCCTCCTCATTTAAAGGTTTCTTTATTGAACATGTTCGACGAGCCTATAATACAGAAGCCGATGCTTTGGCTAATCTTGCCGCTGTGTTAGCCATACCAATCAGACGTCAGCAAGTGATAGTGGTTCATAACCGAGAACTATTCTATGTTGAGAATAATTTGGCTTTCGGTTTTCCCCATAATCCAGACGAAAATTCTCTCAACCTTGATGAATTTTCATCCAACCTTAGCACTGGATTAAGGTTTGACAGAGTGTCCTCGTCTTCTTCCGATTCTACTATGGAATATGTCTTTTCTAACAAAACAGAAGCCATAACTGAAGACTGGAGACGTCCGTTTTTAGACTTTGTGTTGTATGACATACTTCCTGACAATCCGAGCGAAGCAGCATCTATCCGGCGTCGTTCTCTCATATTCTACTATTATCATACAACGAAGACGCTATATCGTCGAGCCTACGACGGTCTCCTCCTCCGATGCATTGCTGGTGAAGAAGCACAACAGATTATCCGTGAGGTACATAATGGTGTCTGCGGAGCCCATCAACCAGGTCCTAAACTTCAAGATCGTATCCGACGCATGGGTTATTATTGGCCCACGATGGTGGCTGACGCCATTCAATATGCTCAGAAATGTAAAGCCTGTCAAATTCATGCAGACTTTATCCATCAACCGTCAGAGTTCCTACACCCAACAGCGGCATCGTGGCCCTTTGAAGCTTGGGACATGGATGTTATTGGTCCTATTAATCTACCATCATCAAAAGGACATCGGTTTATTCTAGCAATAACCGATTACTTTTCCAAATGGGCTGAAGCAATCCCGTTATCTGAAGTCAAAACTTCCAATGTCATCAACTTCGTCAAACATCATGTCATATATCGATTTGGTGTTCCTCGGCGTATTATTCATGATAACGGACCGCAGTTCGTCAGTCAGAAATTTACTCGATTCTGCGACGACCATCGAATCAATAATTTAGCATCTACAGCATATAATCCAGCAGCTAATGGATAGGCAGAAGCTTTCAATAAAACGATCATCAAACTCTTGAAAAAGTTCGTTTCTTCCAACAAACGCAACTGGAGCGAGAAGCTTGGTGAATGTTTATGGGCCTACCGCACTACAGTTCGCAATGCGACTGGATGTACGCCTTTCTCTTTGGTATATGGGTGTGAAGCTGTTCTTCCCCTTGAGATCTAGATTCCTTCTCTGAGAATCGCAATCTCCAATGAACTTACAACAGAAAATAATGATCGTCTTCGACTTCAAGAGCTGGAAGCGTTAGATGAAAAGCGATTGTATGCTCAACAAAATATCGAGCTGTATCAAGCCCGAATTTCAAAAGCTTTTAACCGGAAAGTGAAAGTCAGAGCATATCAGAAGGGAGAACTGGTCCTTACTGTCAGACGTCCTATGACCATGATACATATGAGCAAAGGCAAATTCGGCGCGAAATGGGAAGGCCCATTCGTAGTAAACAAAGTCTTCTCTAATGGAGCATATCAGCTTGCCTCTATGGATGGTAAAGTCACGATGATGCCTATCAATGGCAAATTCTTAAAGAAATATTATGTATAAATTTCATTAATATATAATATTTTCATTATTCTCCAGCAAATATAAATTCTTCTCTACAAAAATTATCTCGATATCATTATCCCCAGAGGAAACTGATATTCTATCATGTATCATCTTCCCAGAGAATTTGATATTCTGTCTTATTAGATCCCCAGTGGGTTTAATAAAGATCTCGTATAGAAAATCACGTCCATATTACCTCTGAATTTTCTATCCCAATATCATATTTTCTATTCTATGAAAATGATATCTAGTCTTTTGATTTCCGAGTTCAGAGATCAACATACGCTCACTCTATCCTAAGCGTATGGCAGATTCAAAGATCACTTTTACGCTCAGTCTATCCTAGGCATATAATGAATTTTAAAAGCGTATTAGCGTATGGTTGACAAGATGCTCATCAAAAATACGCTAACAAAGGAGTTGGCGTATCTCAGTGAGACAACTTGACATAGCGTATTCTTTCAAAACAGCGTATTTTGACATCTCTATCAAAGATACGTGTATTTTACAGAATACGCTCCAAACATATTTTTCGTATAAACGAAAAATATGAAATACGGCTAAACCCTAAAGAGGGAAGCGTATTTTCTGACGTATTGACCCTAAAGAGGGATACGTTTTATGATTTTTGTCCTAACCAGAGCCCTAAATAGGGGATAGTTACTGTTCATCATCCTCACCATAGAGGGGTTTCAATGGGCGTTCACTTCGTCGAAGACGCTCATCAACAGTCTTCTTAGTGGCAGCGGCGGCAGGCTGAGATCACTCAGCAGGAGCCTTCCCCTTTCCCTTCGCAGCAGCATCAACTTTGGGCACCATTGATGGAGATTGAGTCGAAGAAGAAGAAGCTTTGAGTTTTGGAGTTTTTCTCTCTCTCTTGAAGGCAAATGCAAAAGTAAAGAAATGAATTAGGTCTTGAAAGACCTATTTATAGAAGAAATGAGAAGTTGAAACGGCGGCCGTTCTTTAAACAGAATCCCTAAAGATTTGCACTGATATTGAGGAAATCATGCTAGCGTGTCAAGACTTATTCCCACTTTAAAGTTCAAAGTAATTTCGAACTTTTGAAATTTATAAAGTTTGAAAACTTTGAAGGGGGTCTTGTAGGGTGTGAAAAATTATGACACGCTGACATAAGACTCAGCCAAAGCCATACGCTCAACCAAAGTCATACGCTCAGCCAAAGCCATATGCTCAAGGCCATACGCTCAGTCAAAGCTATACACTCAGTGAATACTTTATTATTTCTTGAAATGACAGCACAACAGACATTTAATGAAGGATGAATCTGACACTTCGTCTTTCGTGCAAAAGACAGCTGCCCTATGAAGATTAGCCGTCGTATGGGTTTTCGAGAATTGATTTTGTCTCTTACGAGGACAGCTCATCAGCCATCATAAATGCACAGCCATCATTACTGACATTTATGACAGTCTGTCAGCCATCATATCTGCAACACGACGCTCGAGAGATATTTGTCAGTTATTAGAAGATATGGTGTATTTGAGAAGATTGAGGACAGCCACGTGTCTACACGACTCCTTGCCAATCAAGTGAGCGTATGGACTCCATACGACTCCTTGCCAATCAAGTGAGCGTATGGACTCCATACGACTCCTTGCCAATCAAGTGAGCGTATGAACTCCATACGACTCCTTGCCAATCAAGTGAGCGTATGAACTCCATACGACTCCTTGCCAATCAAGTGAGCGTATGGACTTCATACGACTCCTTGCCAATCAAGTGAGCGTATGGACTTCATACGACTCCTTGTCAACCAAGTGAGCGTATCAGCTCTGTATGACAAATGCGTTCAAGATGACTTCAAACGTACAGTCAACACACGTTCTCACGTGTCCTGTACTCAGTTACCCACTTACTCAGAAGTTATGCAACGTGGCATCCATGCCATCAATCTCTCCTAGATATATCCCACTACTCTCAACCGCACTCTAATGTGTCTTCATCAGAATTCGCCACGCGTCCCTGCAGTTATGCACACGTCAAGTAACTGACTGAGCGTATGCTTCAGAACAGTTGTCCAGAACTCTATAAAAGAGAGTTTCTTCATCTTCATCAAAAACAACAGTCAATTCAGAGAGAACAAAGAGAATGCCCAGTTGCTGTCCAAGTTCTTCGAAGTTCGAGTTTTCTTCATCGCATCGTCCAAGAGATAAAGTAACCATCTTCTAGATTAGATTCCTACAGTTGTAATTTTCCCAGAAACACAATAAATAAAGTAAATTTATTTATGGAAAATATACACGTGTTACAAGATTACAGTCATAATGACAACCAGAGTAATCTTAGCTAATAAACCACGCTTTCCATGTCGCAGTCAGTGTAAACGTCACTCCTAGCAGGGCTCCTCTGTAATGCCCCGCTCCGTACGAGGTATTTGGTTGGCTTGTTGGATGGGATCAGAATGTTGGACCATGACTTGTGTTGGAGATCAAGAGAGTTAAGACTGATGCAGTCTCTCTTAGCTGGCTAGACGGATTAAGTGTTGGAACGTGGCTCGCTGGTGGAGCTACGCTTAGGGGGAATGTGTACAACCAGAATAAGAAGACCATTTTTTTGCAGGCAAGTGGAACTGTCCTCCTTCTTCCTTATTCCTGTATGCTTAATAAATAGAATAACGTGATGCTATGAATATGTCCCTAATGTCTCTTACCTTGAATGTTGAATAACTGTGATGCGATGCTTTAGTTGCTAAATCGATAGAGATGCATATGCTGGAAATCATTGAATGAATAACACATGAACTTTGAATTGCTGAATGAATCACACTCGAACTGCTAATGTAACATGATGCTTGAGAATGAATCGATAATGTCCCTTATGCTTAATGTTGATGAAATGAATGAATCACTTTAATAATAGAGATGCTGCGTGAATGATACATGAGAAAAGAATTGAATATGCTATTGTTCCTGTGAAATAAATAAAATACTACAGGTCCTTTCGAAATGAATGAATGTTGTTGTTCCTCCTTAGAAGGAACGTAATGAGAAATGTTGCAATGGAACAAACAATGAGAATTGATGAGGCTTGGGATCATTGAGATCACCAAATAAAATGATGGTAATGTTGGAAATGAATAATTCATTGAACATGACTTGAATGAGATGAATGATGATGCACTGTTGTCTTTACTTTAATATTTTACCATGTATTTTATGTTCACGATTGAGTCGGACACGCATTCGCATGGTCATAGGACAACTTATGCATAAGAGATGGGGATATGTTTTCTCGGACGGTACCCCGGGACGTTAGGACGACCGATCCGGCCTAGGAAAAAATATTGGCGCGCCAGTAGGGACACGGGTTTTGCAAGGCATCCTTTGGGACTAGCTACCTTCTCTAGAGTCATCGCATTACCGATGAAGACCTATATGGCAACGTCCGTATGGTTAAACACCAGTGACCATGTAGTCAGGATGCATGCTAATAAATGTTTTGTGCAGGCAGAGTAAGTATATCTGCTAACTTGTATTTGATGCAGGTACGAGGGAGTCAGCTATGGTAAGAAATCACTTAAATGTGATATACTCAATATATATGTTGGTTTAACTTGCGTGCTTAACGTGCCAAGTAAATGATGCTATGTGTAGTCTTTCAGTATGAGAACCTGCTTAACATGTTAAATTCAGTATGATAGAAAGATGCCTTGCTATAAACATTTTTCAACATAACATACATGCTAAGTGATGCTTGAAGTGAGAATTGTCATAACATGTTTAAGAGTAAATGTTAACGTGCCTCAATGATGTCTTTGCATGATAACACGAAGAATGCTATAATGATATGTCCACATGAATGTTGCTAAGAATATGTTTACATGATTCACTATGATTATTGTCCATGAACTGTAAACTGATGCTAGGCCCCAAATAGAAAGATCATTCTCATAAATGCTTGTTTAAATGATTACTTAAATGTTAGTTTAGGCGAGTGGGTTGGATTCTATTCGCCAGTACATAGATGATTTGCTGACCCACGTTTTGTGGGCAGGTGCTCGAGCTTGGGATGTTCTGCACACGATGATTGGCTTGATTGGTCTCGCGGCATCGAAGATTTGTTGGGCATACAAAAGCTCTCCTTGTACAAGATGATGTCTTATGTTTATAAAGGGCATAATGTATGAAACATTATAATCAGTGATACCAGTGAGTTGTAAGCCAAGTCGGTATAACGAGTTGTAATCCAATGTATCCAAATATCAAATGTAAGCTGTATAACATTGTTCAGTTGGCTTTCAATGTAAAGTGAGATGTGCTATAAGCATTGCTCTTCTTCAATTATCAATAAAGAGAATATAATTCTATATATCTCTGTGTGACTTCAAGTTATTCTTTTATCTTTGCTGCTATAAAGAAGTGATGTATTTCTATTCAATGAGAGAGATTATCCTTATTAACTTTAATTTGTGTGCTTCTGCCGCTGCGATGTGTTCCTATTTGAAGATAATCAATTATGTACCATCTTTGCCTTGTACAAGTGCAATACCATACTTGTACGACATCACGCCCAAGTAAGAACGATCGATTCCAAGAGATAAAATATGTGAATAAATGACTCTACGAATCAGGGCGTGACAAATTGGTATCAGAGCATGGCTTTACGTCCTTGGTCTCTTCTTTGATTCGTTTCAAATCAAAGTTGCATCGACGATTAACCAAAGTTGCTTCCGCGATCACTCAACGTTGCTTCCGCGATTAAATCAAAGATTGCTTTCGTGATTATGCTGCTATTGTTCTGTAATCATCCTATGTTATGTGTTTGAAAGTTTGTTGACCCTCTTGGCTGCTCACTGGATGTTCCATACAATAAGTCTAAATACATTGTGATGCCCCTAAATGAATGATTGTTGTTGGTTTGGACACAAATAACCCAACAATGACTCGATGCCATAGTATGCTATAGTATGAATGTTATTTGGAATTGTGGGAACAAAAAAAAGTGGCTATGTATGCTGTAACAAGTTAAGAATTGCATGTGATGTTGGGAAAGATTTGGAAATGAATAATTGATGGATGAGTTCAGCAGAACTAGTGAGTTGACTCATATGTGCTCGCTTGTGCTTTGAGACCCTAAGAATGTTGGCTTGTGATATTGAGACCCCGAGATGTTGGTTAAGTATTGTGATCATTGTAGATCACAAATGTCTGGAATAGAATTGGGTTGGTATTGTTTAAGGATGGCTTCGTTTCTGAGTGGTTTATTGCCTCTACCACCTCAGAACGAGATGTATGTTGACCCTTTCCATAGGATGGCAAGGAGACTATCTGTGGGTACTGGGTAGTGCCGAGACTTAGCTGGGAGTCATGTATTGTTGCTAGATGATTCGAGTGTCCCTTGACAGTGAAGTTATGTTGGGTAGCGAGATTGTCGAAAATTGTAACGGGTTGCTTGGTTAGAAATTATTTAGTCGAGTGATGACTCAGACTAGTAAGACAGTTAGTATGCTATGGGTAAATGGATTTGGCTAGAGAATGTTGTAGCTTAGAATACCTGAATGTTGATTTCGATTGGTTGGATGCAAATCAAATATGGCTAATACAATGTTGGTTGTGTAGCTGAAAGTTTTAGAAATATTGTCGGTGAACCAAAGGAATGTTAGAGATTTGTGCCTTGACCCTAAGGTATAATAGATGTTAACCTATCTAGATCACCAAAGGATACTCGTTGCCTATGTGCATGTATGCTGAAAAATTTAATGGGATTAGAAAAGTAATGTCACGACCCACACCCTAGAGTAAGGGCACGAGACGTGGGTACGTCCAGCCTACGCCGTAGTGTCGGCGGTAGAACGTTGTCCTAGGTCAACATCTAAACAATATAAAGGTACCTGTACAGTATATACTCTCCGAATGGAGGTAACATAGCAGATACAGTCTCAATCACAACTAGGGTAGAACATGATAAAGATAGATAGATAGATAACCAGAACAGAAGAAAACACAGAGATACAATCCAGAATTCTAAGTGTCTAAATAAGTACATATCCTAAAACATCTCAGAATCCATATACAGTAATCCATGAAAAGTAAAGACATCCTAATCTAAGGGAGTGTCGTCAACTGCTAGTGGATCTTGCTGCTGGTCCAAGTCACAGCACTCATCTACTGTAGCACCGTAGTAGGTAGGGCAGAACGCCTCATCCTCGTCCTCTGTAATATTTCAACAGGTCCAGTCAGGACAGGAGCGAGCACAGTACATCTCAACAAATTATAGCAGGTCAGGATATATAATCATGCTAGAGAGTAAGATACAAGAAACTGAAGGAAAGAACATGATAAAAAAGAAGACTGTAAATAAATAGCTACAATATATAGAGAACTATCAGTGACTAGTGATTCAGAGCACAAGACGGTTATGTAAACGGCACGATATTGTACACGAGTAATCTACAGAGGTTGTACACGAGTAATCTACTGGATTGATTACATAACCACTTCTACTCTCCCGCCCCAATCAATACACAAGGATCTAGCCAAGTTATGTTATTGTACACGAAGGTCATGTGAATACATGATTATATACGATTTCATACGTTTTGTACACGAATGTCACGAATACATGGAGTACACGATGCTCACGATAAAGTACACGAACACGAAATACCCGATGTATCCGCTAAGGGGATAACATCACACGACAAGATCCATATAGTACTAATCCGTGTTACCAACATGTCAGCATCATGTAAAGTAATCTAAAGCAGGAAATATACTCCTAATACAGGATATAAAATGATCAGAGAATGTACTCGCCTGTATCCTGAGTATCTGAAGAATATCTACTGTCCGAGGAGTGGTGTCTATCTCCTATAGAACAATACAAGTCACTATGATTCTAAAATGAATATAAGATGCAAGTCAATGCATTCTACATGAATTTAGGTTAATCTAGACCAAAGTCAACTCTTGGTCAACTCTGGTCAACCCTAGAAGTCAAACTAGGTCAATTAGGTCAAACCTAAGTCAAACAAGTCTATACTAGTCTAACTAGTCTATTCTAGGTCTAAACAAGGCTAAACAAGTCTAATCTAGACTCTATACTGGCATTCAAGCCACCTATAGGCTAAGAGCCCTAGGCTATAGGCTATCTCATGCCTAAAACCAACCCATAACACACATATACACATGTCAATTCTTATATCTAATATAATACACATATTGATATATTTATATAATATAATATAGAAATACACATTAACATATAGGCTACCTATATGTATACACACACACACACACACACACACACACACACACACACACACACACATATATATATATATATATATATATATATATATATATATATATATATATATATATATATATATATATATATATATATATATATATATTATAGAGAATAGGAAAGTGTAATGTGCTCATGTGTTCAACTGTGTGTGTGTGTGTGTCATGAGAGTACGAGAGGGCATGTGTGTGTATTAGTGAGACACGTGTGTGTGTGTGTGAGACATGGCATGAGGGTGTTCCCGAAATCAGTGAACATATTAGGAAAACAGGAAAAACAGGAAACAGTGAGTACCCTAATATAAAATATGGAAAAAACAGTGAAGTGCAAAAGGAAAACAGTGGCTAATACCTTGTGTTCATGTGTCAATGCAAAACAGTATACACTGTCAAAGGAAAAACAGGGGCTCTAGTGATTTAGGAAAAATAGTTAAGGTAATACATGGTATATGAACCTATACACAATGTGACCCTGTGTGCAGTGTCAAATGACTTAGGGAATACAATCGTGTGAACCTGGGTGTATACAAGAATAGTGTGGCATGGCAGTGAATAGGAATGAAATGAATCTCAGGTTTAAGGAGTGAATTAACAGTTGCCAGTTTACATGAACTCCATTTCAGTTCATTAGGAATGAAATAATCCCAGGTATAGGAAAGGAAATCAGTTCAGGCTTCCTAAAATTTCGAAACCCAACCCATTCCACATAATTTCGAATCACATGAAACAACCAATCACCCAATAGAATATGAGAATTCATATGCAGATAAAAAGAAGAAAAGGTAACCAATTTCTTATTTATCAGTTCATTAATGGACAGTTGACAGTTAGTATTTGAAAACAAAATCAGTTCAATTACATTCGAAACCAATACATTATCAAAAATCCCATTCCATATCAAAAAGCCTATTCTAAATAAGTAATCATGAATTAAACATGAACTAAAATATGTGGGGATCATTTAATCAGTGAGAAACATCCATAAAACTGGGATTTAAATGTTTAGAAAATTTGAAAAACCAAGTATCAGTAAATGAGTATCAGCCGATTGCCATCTTTCCAATTCGAATCCAAATTCCACATCAAACACCTAAACTAACATGTAAACTCAATCTAACATACATTATTAATCATGTTCGGATCTAATTAGCAATTAAAATCACAAATTAAATCATTAAAAACTGAATTTAAAATAGTGAACAAGTGACAGGACTGTGCACGCACAGTGCATTCCCCGTGCACGCACGATACCGTGTTCGACACGACACGAGGACCCACAAAACTTCGGGGGCCTCGTGTCAGACACTGCCCACACCCACGTGTTAAGTTACACGTGTCCAAGTGGTGTACACTGTGCGCAGTGCACCCCGAGTAGCATGGGAATGCTACCCGCGCGCGCGCATGTTGCACCCCATGCGTTCCCGTGTCCATTGCGACACGACACGACTCCAAAACAATCTTAGGATACTGGAAACCCATAAGCGAGGCTAAAAACTATTTTCCTATTCAAACCAATTCCAAAAACAGTGATGTAATGTCCACTGTGGCATTTTATCGAACACCTACACGTATCCACTGATACGTATCCGATATGGACACGTATTGGACACGAAACCTAGAAGTAGCTATACCTATAATTAGGGTAGACCTAGGGCTTCCTATTCATGCAATCAAAACATCATTTTATGGAGTGGATTAGAAATTTACCTAGGGTTTGCAATGGCTCAAAAAGTCCCAATGTAAGTGGTTCCTCAAGCTACCAAAACTTCTTCAAATTGGTCCTTTCCTGAAGTTCCTCACCATAGCCATAGAGAACACAGTAGTTAGAATCTATTGCAAGAAATTTAGGAGAAAAAGGAGTTGGAATGGAGGAGTTATGGATTGGGGAAGAAAGGGTTTACCTCTTCTTCAAACTTGCAAATTTTCTAAGGAGGCTAGCCCTAACTTTTAGGAGACATTAAATAGATGGAGGAGACACTAGGTGGCCGGCCAAGTGGGGATTGGGCTAGGGTTAGGGTTCTACTAGTGGTCTATGGGCCTCTATGGGCCTAAGTCATAAGTCATGACTTGTGAAACCACAAGCCATTCTCTAGCCAAATAAATTCCTAGTCTCTCCAAATAATTTCTAATAAATAGGATATCACTAACTTAGGTCAAGCTAGGGTTACACACTCTAACCAAGTAGTCATGACCTAGGTTAGCTTCTAGGACAGTCTCCTAAGTCACCCTGAGTCAAAGTCAATAATAGCACTAAATCAATTATACTAAAAAATCACTTAAAATTTCTATAATTATAATTAATACTAATAATCCCAAATAATTCCCAAAATTTTAAAAATGATCAAAATATGTCACGACCCGCACCCTTTTTTTTTAAAATGGATACGAGACGTGTCCAAGCCAGCCTACGCCGCAGTGTCGGCGGTAGTACGCTGTCACGGCCATGAAGATCATAATCACAAAGATGCTCATTCACATAATTAATTTAATTTATAATGATCACAAGTTTTACATTTGCAGGAAAATATAAACTTGTACAAATATTGAATGACTATAACTTGACTATCTAACTAATCTTCTAGGCTCGTCTGCAAGTACACCCGAACTCCCCATGCTAAATGAATCAACGGCTAACCTGAAAAATATGGTTTCCAGTCAGGAATGGAACGAGCACAATCCACTGAATGTAATTTCAATAAAGAAAATGACTATAAAATAAAGGTTAGACATCAATCATGAGTTTTAAAAATAAACAGTAAAGCCGTAAGAATAGACAGAAAATCAATAGTAGATAAATAGACACATAAACTTTCCCCACTGTTAGAAGTACCTTTGATATGTGATCGGTCTCGGGACAATTATGTGACACGGTCTAAAGTTACACGGTATACAGTTACACGGTCTACAGTTACACGGTCTACAGTTACACGGTCTACAAAAAATATTGTAATAAATAAATACTGTCGATAGAATAATAATCACGAACTATACAGTTTAAATGCAATAATAATCACGGTCTACACTGTCTACTTTGCAATAAATAAATCACTGTCTACACGGTCTACTTGAAATAAATGCAACACGGTCTACACGGTCTACAAGAAATAAATACAACACGGTCTACACGGTCTACAAGAAATAAATACAACACGGTCTACACGGTCTACACAGTCTAAGGTCAGATCACACATCCTTGGTACTTCTCATTCCCGACTCAACAATTTATAATAGAAAATAATCACACAACCAATGGCCAACCAATGAAATATAGTAAAAATTAATATCGAAATACAGACAATAAACTGTACTCGCCTGTGGTCCTGTGCTGGTGAAACCGATGATCCAAACCACTCAATATGCCACAATAATCAAAACCCGCACAACAGTCCCCAAAAGCTGAAATAGACAATACCAATGATCTTAGAATAGTCCAATTAGCTAGGATTGCCTGTCCTTACGTCCAATTCTGGACACAGGGGCAAAACGGTAATTTCGGGCAAAAACGATGTCCGCCGTTGGACCCGCTTTGCACTGAAAAGCGTGCCAGAGTCAATGGTCTCTAAAATCGTCAAACTATATGTCTACGGATCTAGTTTTCCGATACGAACCCAACCGTATGTCCAGAGTTGGATTTCGGCGGGCCGTGCACAAAATTGCCCGTTGAGTGGGACCGTGGGGCCCGCAAAACAAAGTCGGATTCAAATGTCTCAGAATTGGACCAAACTTGGCATACAGGACCAGAAAAACGATACAGTTCTGTTGGCGCAAGTTTCGTCTCGATCTGACGAGCGTGTACAAAGTAATTGGAGAATTTGCAACGTGCACGATACGGTAAATTTCGATGGATACGTATCAAATTCGTCGCGCACACGCGACCAATTTGAATTCTGCCAAAGCCCACACGACCACGAAGCTGTTACACAGCTTTCGATCCTTTCGGTTCGCGACCACGTCGTCCAGATTGGCGTGACACACGTCGTGTGGAGTGATTTTGTGATTTTGAAAACAGATTTTTCTCGAACTTCGAAGTTAAATTAACAGCAATATAATTGATGAAAAATAAATCTATAAACAGGGTTTCCATCTCGTATACGTTGTCAATAATCGTGTTCAGGTGGAATTTCTAAAAAGTTACTGGATTGATCGAAATCGGTCCGTCAATGTAGGTTCCTGGACTGCGAAACTATCCTGTTTTTGGACAGGTTTTTGCTCGACTTCGGGCTCGTTTTCCGACGTACATGATGCAAAATAAATTGAAGTGTTTGAAGGGAATAGGAGTTGGTTATGTTGGCTTTCTAAAACATCTTAGGGTTCACAAAAAGATGAAGAGACGAGGGAGAAATCTCACCTCGAAGATGGCGCTTGGCCTGGGTGTGGCTGCTGTTTGCCCCCTGTTTGCGCACGCTGTGTTCGCGCGTTTCCGGCCGACTCCGGCCAACGGCACGCGACGCGGGTGGGTCGCCCAGGCAGGTGGCGCGCCATGGTGGCTGTGCTGAACTAGGATCGGCTAGGGTTTGATGGAAATCTCATCGGTCTCAATCTCTCTTTATATACATACAACCTTGTGCTCGGTCTAAGGTGTTCACGGGCTCGCATAGCTCTGGGGGTGCCCAGCTCGGGATGGTGCTCTGCTTGGGAGGGTGCTAGGGCTCACGGGCTGGGCCGGCCAGGGAAGTTTGGGTTTTTGTTTATTTCTTTTTTTTTTCTATTTCTATAATGCTTTTCATATTCCCATTTATACATTTATATATGTATACAAATATACTAATACATATATTTGCGTATATACAGGTATATACATATACGCATATTTGCATATATAACATAAAAGTATTTCTAATTTATTAAGCACTGTATATATATATATATATATATATATATATATATATATATATATATATATATTTATATATACATATATTTGTATACATATATGTATATTTATATATATACACCTACCACATATATATATATATTTATCTATATGCCTATAGTTGTTTGTTTATCTATATATTTCTATATATACTTCTATAATACTCTCCCTAAAAATTAAAATAAAACCCAATATATTCTATTATAGGGCCTATTAATACGAATATATATATATATATATCACCAATAATAGTAATAATATTATATAGTAATAACCCTGATAATAAAATAATAATATTAATAATAATGATAATAATAATAATAACAATAATAATAATAATAATAATAATAATAATAATAATAATAATAATAATAATAATAATAATAATAATAATAATAACAATAGCAACGAAATTCGATAAGTCAATAACGGTGTATACACCACCACGTGCATTCTAAAAAATCCCAAAACGTACAATGACCTATTTCATACCAATATCATTAATTATCACTAAATACGATATTTATAATATTTAATTACGAATACTAGAAAGTATTCATTAAATCAATAAAACGGAAATGCAACACACTCATTCCAAATCACATCAACACGTATGTCATTTGGATGTACTGCATGACTACCTGGCTTGGGTTGGGTCCTGGTCAAGTTCAGACTGGTTTGTACAACCGGATCTTCTACAAGTCCATAAACTTTAATAATAATTAATTAAACTATTTCTAGAAGTCAAGTCGTAACCTGGCCTGGTTTTCCTAGTTAGGACATCATTATGGTTCGGCCTTCTCTATCAGGTCTAATACACTAGTCTAAGCACGTTATTGCACCATCTGTGCCACGATTTCTAATCACCTTGTACCCCAAAACTCCACTATGGTCAAAGTCACCTACCGTAATAATTAACTAAGTACTTATTTATAAAAACTCTAAAAATCACTATTTAATTCAAATAAATAAATAAAATATTATTAAAATTCTGGGAAGAGGGATTACAAATCTACCCACCTTAAAATAATTTCGTCCTCGAAATTCTAACTCATAAATATTCCTTAAAATTCAAAAAAGAAAGTCTACCTTAACCTTAATCTCCTCAATTTAATTCCTCCAAAATATTTTATAACCTTCACTAGCCATTTCATAACTCCGAATACTTGAGGGCTTCTACCCACCTTAGAAGCTAGGATATGGGTTTTAGGAATGATGAGGTTAGAGGAATTTCAAAGTCCGGATACTGTACCTCGACTCTTGTTAATAAAGAATGAGGCACAGCATAACGGTAACCGGTAGATATAAGTCAAGTCAAGGGTCGTTCCTCAATAAATGGGAAACGAGTACGTGTGCAATGACACAGGGTCGATAAAATAGAATGACCTACTCGTCCACAGTATCCATGAGTTGTCGACGGGATAACCAACTCTAAGGCACGTCATATGAAAAAATTTCTAACGACTGGATCGTGAGTTTCTATTGGGGTCAAACCTGTCAGGCTATCGTCACAAGGGTTCTTCTTGAAGCAAGCTTCAAACAAAAGATTAGAGGCTCACAACATTTGGTCTCTGGAGGATAAGTAGTCTCCTAGGTTGGCATTTGGTCAAGGGGAAGGTCCTTATCATTCTCGGACTCCAATGACTAGAAGATCAAGGTAGTAGGTTTAGGGTCGCAGAGAGGACGACTAACTTAAGGCGAGGTTCTAGTCACCTGGCTGGCCGATGATAACTATACTTATGCATACAACTACCATAGCCATGGGGGATACTCTGTATCTCTCTACCATTACGAGCTTTCGTCTTTCCAAATCGGTGAAAGACAAAAACAATAAAGAATTCAAGGAAGATGTTACTGTATACAATTTCGTGATTCAAGGGCGAACATATAATTCAAGAGGAATTGTCAATGCAGTCGTGGATGAGACCCTAGGGACATCTATATCTCAATCCACGTAGGGTAATTAAATAAAGTGCGAACCAAATGCATCATGGTTGATCAGACCATAATATACTGATTCTGATTAGACAATATATTAGCAGGCGTCCCCAATAAACATATGTCTTGAATCAAGCTCGATAAAAGAGCAAGCTTGCAAAAACTAGGCTACAATAGCAGCATTGGTCAAATTAGTCAAGATACAAGTACGCGAAATTTTTGAAAGGAGGCACAAGTAGTTCGAGATTTGTGAGAATCAAACCTTACCCGATGTTCTTGCTTATACAGTCTTCCTACTATCTTCTGATCCACAAGGACTTGGTCGACTAATGGGTTATGGTCATTCTAAATTCCATATTCTAGGTAACCCTATTAGTGTCAGTCGATAACCTCGCCAATAGGTTACAAGGACCACGAAACGCTAGATCGGGAGACGTGCTACCAAACTTACAAACTTCCACTACTATTGGCTTTGTATCTTATGGGACATACATGGCACGGTCCTATCCTCCATAGTACCCCAAACTTGTAATCATGTCTGAAATCATTTCACCAAGGATTATGCCTCGTCCGTATACTCGGGCGATGGTAAACTCTCGGTTCTGTGATTCAGATGTGATATGCTATCAGATACTCTACCTTATCTCGACTCCAGGGAATCTACGATCAAAGAGGACCACTAGCCATAAGTTTGGCGATATCCCAACACCTATATTTTCTTAAACTAATTTCACCTCTAGGGGTTGTGTCTCGCCAGTGCGCTGCTGGCTGCAGTGTACCCATAGTCTCCAAAATTCAATTAAATGGCGACAGTGCGCTGCTGTCCTGCCATTATGAGTCAACCATCATTCCTTTAATTATATCTGTAAAATTCCTGGGCTTTTAGGGATTCAAACAAGTCGACTAGGTAATAAGGCATAAATATTTGTCCTATCAGTCACAATCTTTAAAATAAGAGGTTGCACAGGAAAGAAATATCTGAGGACAAGGAAATATAACATTCTAACTATTCCATTGTATTCAAACATTGGAAAAAAACTTGAACCGAAACTACTCGAGGTTCATCTATGTATAACATAAAAATAATAATTCTTTGGGCAAAAATTGGAACTAAATAGGCAATTCGGACTAGAATATGGGGATGGTATCCAAAGGGCAAGGAGAAGGAATTGCACCATTTATCAAGGTTAGATCATTATCTCTACGAAGCCCTGTCTCACCAAGCGAATAGTCTATCCTCATTGGATCATATCGTCCTATCTAGAGGAAATAGTGTACTTATGGGGTTCTGGCAAACTAGACAATTAATAACTCCTCATCTAAATTGCATGGTCTTGACTACCTATCGGTAAATTTGTGTAAGGGACTCCTAGTCCTAGTCATTCTCTTAAATTAAATTAATCCTTGTTCGTGAATGAGCATGTTCCCGTCGCAGGCTCGCAATAGTACAACTAACTTAAGTACTATTACGAGTTCGCATGATTTGCGAAGACTGACCTGCATGGGCCACCACAAAAACTTGTCACGACCCGCACCCTTTTTTTTTAAAACGGATACGAGACGTGTCCAAGCCAGCCTACGCCGCAGTGTCGACGGTAGTACGCTGTCACGGCCATGAAGATCATAATCACAAAGATGCTCATTCACATAATTAATTTAATTTACAATGATCACAAGTTTTACATTTGCAGGAAAATATAAACTTGTACAAATATTGAATGACTATAACTTGACTATCTAACTAATCTTCTAGGCTCGTCTGCAAGTACACCCGAACTCCCCATGCTAAATGAATCAACGGCTAACCTGAAAAATATGGTTTCCAGTCAGGAATGGAACGAGCACAATCCACTGAATACAATTTCAATAAAGAAAATGACTATAAAACAAAGGTTAGACATCAATCATGAGTTTTGAAAATAAACAGTAAAGCCGTAAGAATAGACATAAAATCAATAGTAGATAAATAGACATATACTTTCCCTACTGTTAGAAGTACCTTTGATATGTGATCGGTCTCGGAACAATTATGCGACACGGTCTAAAGTTACACGGTATACAGTTATACGGTCTACAGTTACACGGTCTACAGTTACACGGTCTATAATTACACGGTCTACAGTTACACGGTCTACAGAAAATATTATAATAAATAAATACTGTCTATAGAATAATAATCACGAACTACACAGTTTAAATGCAATAATAATCACGGTCTACACTGTCTACTTTGCAATAAATAAATTATTGTCTACACGGTCTACTTGAAATAAATGCAATACGGTCTACACGGTCTACAAAAAATAAATGTAACACGGTCTACACGGTCTACAAGAAATAAATGCAACACGGTCTACACGGTCTAAGGTCAGATCACACATCCTTGGTACTTCTCATTCCCGACTCAACAATTTATAATAGAAAATAATCACACAACCAATGGCCAACCAATGAAATATAGTAAAAATTAATATCGAAATGCAGACAATAAACTGTACTCGCTTGTGGTCCTGTGCTGGTGAAACCGATGATCCAAACCACTCAATATGCCACAATAATCAAAACCCGCACAACAGTCCCCGAAAGCTGAAATAGACAATATCAATGATCTCAGAATAGTCCAATTAGCTAGAATTGCCTGTCCTTATGTCCAATTCTGGACACAGGGGAAAAACGGTAATTTCGGGCAAAAACGATGTCCGCCGTTGGACCCGCTTTGCACCGAAAAGCGTGCCAGAGTCAATGGTCTCTAAAATTATCAAACTGCATGTCTACGGATCCAGTTTTCTGATACGAACCCAACCGTATGTCCAGAGTTGGATTTCGGCGGGCCGTGCACAAAATCGTCCGTTGAGTGGGACCGTGGAGCCCACAAAACGACGTCGGATTCAACTGTCTCAGAATTGGACCAAACTTGGCATACATGACCAAAAAAACGATACGGTTCTGTTGGCGCAAGTTTCGTCTCGATCTGACGAGCGTGCATAAAGTAATTGGAGAATTTGCAACGTGCACGATACGGTGAATTTCGACGGATACGTATCAAATTCGTTGCGCACACGCGACCAATTTGAATTTCGCCAAAGCCCACACGACCACAAAGCTGTTACGCAGCTTTCGATCCTTTTGGTTTGCGACCACGTCGTCCAGATTGGCGTGACGCACGTCGTGTGGAGTGATTTTGTGATTTTGAAAACAGATTTTTCCCGAACTTTGAAGTTAAATTAACAGCAATATAATTGATGAAAAATAAATCTATAAACAGGGTTTCCATCTCGTATATGTTGTCAATAATCGTGTTTAGGTGGAATTTCTAAAAAGTTACTGGATTGATCGAAATCGGTCCGTCAATGTAGGTTCCTGGACTGCGAAACTATCCTGTTTTTGGACAGGTTTTTGCTCGACTTCGCGCTCATTTTCCGACGTACATGACGCAAAATAAATTGAAGTGTTTGAAGGGAATAGGAGTTGGTTATGTTGGCTTTCTAAAACATCTTAGGGTTCACAAAAAGATGAAGAGACGAGGGAGAAATCTCACCTCGAAGATGGCGCTCGGCCTGGGTGTGGCTGCTGTTTGCCCCCTGTTTGCGCACGCTGTGTTCGCGCGTTCCCGGCCGACTTCGGCCAACGGCGCGCGACGCGGGTGGGTCGCCCAGGCAGGTGGCGCGCCATGGTGGCTGTGCTGGACTAGGATCGGCTAGGGTTTGATGGAAATCTTATCGGTCTCAATCTCTCTTTATATACATACAACCTTGTGCTCGGTCTAAGGTGTTCACGGGCTCGCGTTGCTCTGGGGGTGCCCAGCTCGGGCTGGTGCTCTGCTTGGGAGGGTGCTGGGGCTCACGGGCTGGGCCGGCCAGGGACGTTTGGGTTTTTGTTTATTTTTATTTTATTTTTTTCTATTTCTATAATGCTTTTCATATTCCCATTTATACATTTATATATGTATACAAATATACTAATACATATATTTGCGTATATACAGGTATATACATATACGCATATTTGCATATATAACATAAAAGTATTTCTAATTTATTAACCATTGTATATATATATTTATATATACACATATTTGTATACATATATGTATATTTATATATATACACCTACCACATATATATATACTTTTATCTATATGCCTATAGTTGTTTGTTTATCTATATATTTCTATATATACTTCTATAATACTCTCCCTAAAATTTAAAATAAAACCCAATATATTCTATTATAGGGCCTATTAATACGAATATATATATATATCACCAATAATAGTAATAATATTATATAGTAATAACCCTGATAATAAAATAATAATATTAATAATAATGATAATAACAATAATAATAATAATAATAATAATAATAATAATAATAATAATAATAATAATAATAATAATAATAATAATAATAATAATAGCAACGAAATTCGATAAGTCAATAACGGTGTATACACCACCACGCGCATTCTAAAAAATCCCAAAACGTACAATGACCTATTTCATACCAATATCATTAATTATCACTAAATACGATATTTATAATATTTATTTACGAATACTAGAAAGTATTCATTAAATCAATAAAACGGAAATGCAACACACTCATTCCAAATCACATCAACACGTATGTCATTTGGATGTACTGCATGACTACCTGGCTTGGGTTGGGTCCTGGTCAAGTTCAGACTGGTTTGTACAACCGGATCTTCTACAAGTCCATAAACTTTAATAATAATTAATTAAACTATTTCTAGAAGTCAAGTCGTAACCTGGCCTGGTTTTCCTAGTTAGGACATCATTATGGTTCGGCCTTCTCTATCAGGTCTAATACACTAGTCTAAGCACGTTATTGCACCATCTGTGCCACGATTTCTAATCACCTTGTACCCCAAAACTCCACTATGGTCAAAGTCACCTACCATAATAATTAACTAAGTACTTATTTATAAAAAACTCTAAAAATCACTATTTAATTCAAATAAATTAATAAAATATTATTAAAATTCCGGGAAGAGGGGTTACAAAATACCCTCAAGCTAGAAATGTGGTAGTGACAAGTAACAAGTAGCAACCCTGAATAATTGTGTTGCATAAAGAATAGTTAGTTGATACATGAATTGTCGGATTGAATGGAATGAACTACTCGACCCTTGCTGCATGAGATTTAAGAATGTCAATAAGATAGTTTGATGATTGATAAACGAATGGGATTGAGAACTTACAAACGTGTTGGATAATGTCGGTATATGTGACTGTCGATTGGGATATAGATTGCTGGCTTATGACTTAGTGGTGTGACTTCGTCATACAGACCGAATAGTATAATTCCATAGTTATGTTAAGACTATCGGAATCGATGACCCTTTAATAGTTAGCCTTGGCTTATGGGTTTGTGTGAGTACAAAGGATTTGAAATAGAAATTAAATCATTGAGAATTTACTTGATGGATTATTAGAACGATGAGAATCGTATGTCGGGTTGGAAATTGACCGTAATGTTGATAGATCGATCTTAGTCGATCGTTGGATAAGTCTAGAATGAGCCTCTGTGGGAATTATTTCCTTGAGGAAGACCTTGGATAGATAAACTTGACCCTAGCGACCAGTTGAGGACTTACCAATTGTTGGCATAGCCGACAATGGCGATTAGTTATTCAGACTAAGTTGATACACATAGGTTTGGGTAGAGCTCCTTAGAACAGTCGGTTGCTTGTTGGCCCTAAGAAAAAGAAACTAGTATAACCCTAATAGCCGTCCACTCTAGGAAAATCACCTGAATGATTAGGTATAGCTGTCGGTATAGCTAACCATTGAGACTGGACCGAATAATAGATGGTCGTTGGCGACCCATAGAATGACCTTGTGGAATTGAACGAGAGATGGTGATGAGTACGACCTAAGAATGATATGTTGTATGTATATACTTCAATATAAACCTTAGAGATGTTTGACCCTTGAGGATTATGTGTCGGCCCATAGCGGGACTAGAATCGTAGGATGAGACTTGAGTTGTGTGTATCGAGTAGTGAATTATTCTATGAGATAAAATTGACTGATCTTGACGAGAATGTTGGATAGGTATCTATAGTCGGGTAGCTGGGTTAACCTTGACTGTTGCATAGAACTATACCCTGACCCGAGTAATCGATAGTTGGTGATGTCGAATTGTATCTTTTAGAAAAGATGAATTGCCTCGGTGAAAAATATTGTTGGATTTGGGAAGGAATATGATTGCATGTTGTGAACGCTTGATATGATTGGCTCTAAGTTAGACCCTTGACCTAATGTTAAAAATATTATGCTTGGATAGAGAGCTGTCCCTGATGTTAAGTGTTGTGGTCTGGAAGATAGTGATTGTGGCAAAGTGAATGAAGTAATAAGTCAATTGAAGGGATGCTAAGTCGGATTTGGAAAAGAGAGTTATATCGTGGCTGATCGAATCGCACTAACATGAAAGTTAGCTGAAGCACATATGTTTTGGGGACGCCTAAAATATGTGTATGGATCCAGCCGAAGTGATAGGTTGCGACTAAGATAACATTATGAAAAAAATTTATTGCACTAGTATGGACTTTGGCTGAAATACATATGTTTTGGGGACCCCCGAAATATATGTATGGATTCAAACGAAGTGATGTATTGCGACCAAGATAGAATGCGAGGAAAATATTGGTGAGTCAATGAGAAGTTACAAGTATTTGGAAAAGAGAAAGATGGATTGAATCGTTGAGGGATTAAAATGATACAGTTGGATAGCTATTTTGAAATGACTGAGTGGGCTGAAATGAATATTGAATTGAAGCTGAATGAGTAACTCATTGTGATTAAGTGAATCTAGTAGATGAGTTGTTTCCTTAAGTTTCGAGGATGAAACTTTTTCTGAGTGGTATATTATGTAATGCCTCGCTCCGCGCGAGGCATTTGGTTGGCTTGTTGGATGGGATCAGAATGTTGGACCATGACTTGTGTTGGAGATCAAGAGAATTGAGACTGATGCAGTATCTCTTAGCTAGCTAGACGGATTAAGTGTTGGAACGTGGCTCGCTGATGGAACTACGCTTAGGGGAAATGTGTGCAACCAGAATAAGAAGACCATTTTTTTGCAGGCAAGTGGAACTGTCCTCCTTCCTCCTTATTCCAGCATGCTTAATAAATGGAATAACGTGATGTTATGAATATGTCCCTAATGTCTCTTACATTGAATGTTGAATAATTGTGATGCGATGCTTTAGTTGCTAAATCGATAGAGATGTATATGCTGGAAATTATTGAATGAATAACACATGAACTTTGAATTGCTGAACGAATCACACTCGAACTGCTAATGTAACATGATGCCTGAGAATGAATCGATAATGTCCCTTATGCTTAATGTTGATGAAATGAATGAATCACTTGAATAATGAGATGTTGCATGAATGATACATGAAAAAAGAATTGAATATGCTATTGTTCCTATGAAATGAATAAAATGCTACAGGTCCCTTCGAAATGAATGAATGCTGTTGTTCCTCCTTAGAAGGAACGTAATGAGAAATGTTGCAATGGAACAAACAATGAGAATTGATGAGGCTTGGGATCGTTGATATCACCAAACGAAATAATGGTAATGTTGGAAATGAATAAGTCATTGAACATGACTTGAATGAGATGAATGATGATGCACTGTTGTCTTTACTTCAATATTTCACCATGCATTTTATGTTCATGATTGAGTCGGACACGCATTCGCATGGTCATAGGATAACTTATGCATAAGAGATGGGGATATGTTTTCTCGGACGGTACCCCGGGACGTTAGGACGACCGATCCGGCCTAGGAGGAAACATTGGTGTGCCAGTAGGGGCACGAGTTTTGCGAGGCATCCTTTGGGACTAGCTACCTTTTCTGGAGTCATCGCATTACCGATGAAGACCTATATGACAACGTCTGTATGGTTAAATATCAGTGACCATATAGTCAAGATGCATGCTAATGAATGTTTTGTGCAGGCAGAGTAAGTATATCTGCTAACCTATATTTGATGCAGGTACGAGGGAGTCAGCTATCGGTAAGAAATCACTTAAATGTGATATACTCAATATATGTGTTGGTTTAACTTGCGTGCTTAACGTGCCAAGTAAATGATGCTATGTGTAGTCTTTCAGTATGAGAATCTGCTTAACATGTTAAATTCAGTATGATAGAAAGATGCCTTGCTATAAATAATTCTCAACATAACATACATGCTAAGTGATGCTTGAAGTGAGAATTGTCATAACATGTTTAAGAATAAATGTTAACGATGCCTCAATGATGTCTTTGCATGATAACACCAAGAATGCTATAACGATATGTCCACATGAATGTTGCTAAGAATATGTTTACATGCTTCACTATGATTATTGCCCATGAACTGTAAACTGATGCTAGGCCCCAAATAGAAAGATCATTCTCATAAATGCTTGTTTAAATGATTACTTAAATGTTGGTTTAGGCGAGTGGATTGGATTCTGCTCGCCAGTACATAGATAATGTGCTGACCCACGTTTTGTGGACAGGTGCTCGAGCTTGGGATGCTCTGCACACGATGATTGGCTTGATTGGTCCCGCGACATCGAAAATTTGTTGGACATACAGAAGCTCTCCTTGTACAAGATGATGTCTTCTGTTTATAAAGGGCATAATGTATGGAACACTGTAATCAGTAATACCGGTGAGTTGTAAGCCAAGTCGGTATATCGAGTTGTAATCCAATGTATCCAAATATCAAATGTAAGCTGTATAGCATTTTTCAGTTGGCTTTGAATGTAAAGTGAGATGTGCTGTAAGCATTGTACTTCAATACGAGTCTTGTACTCTTCTTCAATTATCAATAAAGAGAATATAGTTCTATATATCTCTGTGTGACTTCAAGTTATTCTTTTATCTCCGCTGCTATAAAGAAGTGATGTATTTCTATTCAATGAGAGAGATTATCCTTATTAACTTCAATTTGTCTGCTTCTGCCGCTGCGATGTGTTCCTATTTGAAGATATTCAATTATGTACCATCTTTGCCTTGTACAAGTGCAATACTAGACTTGTACGGCATCACGTCCAAGCTAGAATGATCGATTCCAAGAGATAAAATATGTGAATAAATGACTCTACGAATCGGGATGTGACATCCTCGTCGAACAATAGTATGACCGAGGCTTTGGCATGACGTAAGGCCTTCTCTATGTAAAACGAAGACTACGGAAAACAAAGATACGCCCAAGTGATCGATACTTTACTTCTCTCTACATTTAATGACAAAGTGTGGTGTACGCACTTTACATTAATAATATAAATGACAAAGGGCATGATGTAGGCACTCTGCATTAATGAGAAAGCATAGTGTACAAACTCTACATTAATAGCTAAGTTGACAGGATATAGCATGCGCACTGCAATAATTGTGAATTGATGGGATGTGGCGTTATGCACGTCACATTAATGACATAATTAACTGGTGACATGTGTCACGTAGACAGTAGCTCACATACACGTCAAATCTAGCATCTATTCCTAGTGATAGCGTAGATCTTATGCATAGCAGCGCTTCTGTGCATAAGAAGGTAAAATCAGTACATTACACCTTGAAGTCCAAAAGCTATAAATAGCCCAGCATTGGTGCTTCCAAAATGAATGAAAGTTTCAATCCTCGGGCCAAGGAGTATACTTGTGTAGAAACATTGAGCACCTCTAGAGGGGGTAAATAAAGTGCATGTGTGCAGCGGAATAAAAAAATTACCAAATTTAAAATATATGCAGTGTCATAGGTAATCAGTGCTCGGCAAATGATAACAAACTATATAAAAATTAAATGCGTAATGTAAAGAGCATCAGAAAAATAAACTGACATATCGATGTATATTGGTTTCCCTCTGAAAGGACTAGTCCAATCTCGAGTACTCTTGCTCGATGTTAATCCACTATGGCACAAGCTTTGAATCTGAAAAGCTTGCAGCTCCTTACAACCACAAGTTTTTATCCGAAGGACTCGTAACTTCAGCAAGGCAAAAATTGATAACTGTAACGTTTTCGAAAAGCCTTCTTTACAAACTCGAACCAAATTCTAGATCGAACCAGAATGACACTTGCTTGGCTAGGAGTTGTAAAGGCTTAGATCGGAAGGTTAACTAGCTCTGAGAACTCTTATGGAATAGAATAAAGGAGAATATAATGAGATGAAATGAATCGGAAAATCTCTTCTATTTATAAGGTTCTGGGGGACCGAACTGGACAGAGTTTGGTTCCCTAACGTTAATAAATTTGAACGTTTGAGCCAATTCAACAGAGTGACATGATCCAATGGAGTACTGGGTCAGGGGGGACCGAGTTCGGTTGCCATGTACTCAGGTTGGTTGGGCTCTTTTTGAGTAGATTTTGGGCTCTTTTTGAGTGAGCTTTTGTGTGGACTTTTTATGGACTCAATGAACATGATTGATACAGGCTTTATGTAGGCTTTTTTTGGTGGAGTTTATAAAAAACTAAGCCAAGTGCCAAATCAACCCTATGTACAAATTGCCTAGACGCCAATAAAGATCAAATACATAAATAAATATAAAATGTCTTTTTTCTTGACGACATTTGTCCAAAGATAAATAGATCTGGAAATCTGAATACTATTCGGGGGCTTCGCCCCCGAACCCCAACGAAGGGCGCTGCCCCCTCGACCCATGTCCGCTGACCGGATAGCGGAACCCTCGAGTGCGTGGCCCCAGATTGGTCGTTGGACGGTTCAAAAAAATCTTCTTGTATAATACCGTCTTTGGTCCATCATTAATTTTTTATTGCATATGTCTTGGTTTGATCATGCTTACTATGTCTACAAGTAGTCGTTAGACGAACAAAACAATATAATAGTATGATAAATTTAATGAACATTAGAATAATGCTAAATTTAAGTAGCAACATGGTGGTGATTACATGATTATTGTGACATCATTATGTTAAAATCAATTGATTAGCTATATCCAAAAATATTATACAATTATTGGGCTAACAATTTGCTGCTAGCTCTTCTTCTCCACAACGTTTGGAGCTCAAAGTTCCTATTCTCCATAGTGTTGGAGCTCGAGGGTGGGCTAGTACTTCTTCTCCATAATGTTGGAGTTCGAAGTTGCTTCTTCTCTACAGTGTTGGAGCTTGAAGTTTCTTTTCTCCGTAGTGTTTGGAACTTAAGACTTAGCAAGTGTTCTTCCCATCCCTTCTCCACAATTCTTGGAGCTCGAGACTTGGCGATTGTTTCCCCATATCCTTGTCGGACGATCATTCTAGTAAAGCGATTACACATCGATCGGATCTCCACCTCTACCCACTCCCAATAATCTTTATCTATACCTAGAATTTTTGTTGTAATCACGTGTCTTTGCGATTAGGAATTCTTTATGTACATTTTTGAAGTTTTTTATACCAAAAAAAAAAAAAAACACAACTCCACCAATGCAGCGAGGGTTTTTTTTTTTTTTTTTTTTTTTTTTTGTCAGAAACAATATAGAATAATATGTTAGTTACAAGAGATAAAGGATGGTTACAGTATATAACAACAGTATCTCCAAGAGACAAAAATATTCCTAATTAGTTACAAGAGATAAAGGTGGAGACGGGCCTGGCCCGAGGGGGGTCAGGAGGGGGCAGGCGGGTGGCCGGAGGGGGGCGAGGGTGGGGGAGGGGTTGGGGTGAACGAGGGGGGGGGGGGGGGGGGGAGGGGGGGGGAGAGAAGGGGGTGCGTAGTTTTAAGTTTGGATTAGGGGTATTTTCGTCCATTTTTTTAGGGATCGAGTTGTTAAATTTTTTTTTTTGGGTATTAAGTTAAAAAACTGTTATAGTTGAGGATATCAAGTTGCAAATAAGCCAAAATAAAATTTTAAGTTCAAATGTGTGAAGAGGGTAACCTCACACATTTCAAAAGTGGTTACCATATCACTTTTTCATTTCACTTCATTATAATATCCAAACAAAGAAACTACGAAAAATTACACTTCCAAGTTCACTTCAACAAATATCCAAACAACAAAATTACGAATTTGCCAATTCCAAGTTTCATTTCTTCAAAGCATACAAACAAACAAAAAAAGTAAAAATATATACCACTTCTAAGAAATATGCACGCAATGTACTTCAAAATTTTAGATTTTACACTCAACTTCCGTCCATCAAACATGCATTAGTAGTAGCAGCAGCAGGAGCAGTTGCATGGACTCTCTATTATGGTTAGAGCATCTCCAACCCTACTGACAAGTTTTCATTTAAAAAGTCCTTATCCAATACAAATGTCAAATAAATTATAAAAGTGACATGACAAAAATATTATGAAGTTAATTGTCTAGTTCTAGACAATGCTCTTAACCCATAAAATGATGTTTTTTCTTTTTTCTTTTTCTTCTTTGTGGGTGGTGAAAAGCTGTATTGCCGAACAGATGATAGCTCTCTCTCCTGAAGGCATCACCTAAACTGGTAAAGAGGGAAAGAAGAAGAAGAAGGTTAGGTGGGTCAAAGAGCAAGCTTGGCTTACAAAGCTGCAGATGTACTTCCTCTAGTTGGACTTTAAGTACAGCTCAAATGTCGATGAGCAGTTGCTGCAGCAAAAGAAGAAAGAGACAAAAGCAACTTGGTACTAGAATAGTATAGTATGTGAAAGCATTGGCAGTTTTGTGTTTGGGATTATTGAAGGAAGTGGTCCCGTATCTCCATAATCCAAATATGGAAACTCCTAGTCCTCTGTAGTAAAGGCACCATTATTTTGTGTGGGGTTCTCGTCCAACTTGATCAATAAGCAGAGACACCAATGCATTTATACACAAATATGGAATTTGATACTGCTGGAGAAGTCATTCCATGTATGGTTGCTAGTTTAGTGATAGACTGATAGTTCAAATACCCGGAGTACAAAATCCTCAATAGTTAGTTACGGGTTATTTTGTACTAGTGGATAACCCGTGCCATAATGGCAGACACGAATTCGGCCTTCTCGACGTAGGCGTGCAGACACCGGACCAGCGCCAGAGAGTTCCGGACGAAGACGCGGCATCCGAACCCGGCCTTATCGGCGTAGGCGTGCAAGCACCGGACCAGCACCAGGGACCCGAGCCCGACGGAGGCGGACACGGTAAAGACCACGGTGGCAACGTTCGGGACGGCGTGAGGCCTCACGGAGGCGAAGACGCGCAAGGCTGTCGCGGGGCGTCCGAGGGCGGCGAGGCCCGAGACAACGGGCGGTCCAGGAGATGGCGGCGGTCCAGTGCGGCATTCCGTCGAACACCCGCACGGCGTGGTCGGCAGAGCCGTGTTGGGAGTAGGCGGTGAGCAGGACGGTCTGCACGAAGGGGTCGTGCCGGAATCCGAGGAGGAGGGCGTGTGCGTGGAGCGACCTGGTGGCGGCGACGGCGGTGGTGGTGTTGAGCAAGGAAGAGAAGGTGTGGAAGTCGGGAGGGACGCGGCGGCAGAGCATTTGAGAGTAGATGGAGTGGTTCGGCGGAGATGGCGATGGCGGTGTTGAAGGAGAAGGGGTTGGGGTTGGTCATGGCAGAGAAGAGGGAGACGGCGAAGGAAGGGTCGGCGTCGGCGGCGCAGTGGAGGAGGTTGCTTGCAACGAAGGGGTTGCAGAAGAGGCCGGTGACGACGGCGTGGGCGAGGATGGAGCAGAGGCGGCAGAGGGAGGGACGGTGCAAGAGGAGCTGGAGGCGGTGGTGCCGTTGGAACAACCGGTTGCTCCGCACCCAACATGGGACCTCCTCCTCTCTTATAGAGAGGGACAATTTAGTCCTTTCATCATCGTTGAACCAAAGCACATGGGTCGGACCAAATCCACTGTGCTTTTATATTATAGACTAGTGGATAACCCGTGCCATAATGACACGGACACGAACAGCAGATCCAACGGCTGAAGGTCGTTCCACCTCTGCTTCTTCTTCTTCCCGAAGACTAATCCGACTGGACCACCACCTGGAGAAGGGTCGAGTGACTTCTTTCCTGCCGAAAAATGCCTCCCGGAGATCCTCCGTAGTAACCTCACCGCCACCGGCTGCTTCGTTTCGTACTGCGGGTCGAGGCTCACGGCGAAGCTGGAGTTCCGGTTCCACGGCGGAGGGGAGGCCCCGCTGCCGCCGCCTCCGCCGCCGTTCGGTGGGACGCGAGGGAGAAGTTGGGATGAACGTGAGGGAGAAGTTGTGACAACTTGTCCTTTTATTTATGTGGTAGAACAAAAAACAGTGGGTTGTCTATAATCTAATCTAAAAGAAAAAAAATGAGTTTTAGAAAGATGGACAATTTAGTCCTTTCATCATCGTTGAACCAAAGTACATGGGTCGGACCAAAAATTCATTGTACTTTATATTATAGATAATAGTATCAAATTTAGGACCTAATTAAAATTTGGGTACTGGATTTATCTGTTTTAGATCTTAGGTACTCAATTTTTTTTGTGACACATCTTACTGACATTAAAAGACTCATTTCGTCACTAAAAAAATTCGAGTACCCAAAGACTTAAACGGATAAATGATACCCTTATACAAAATAAAGTTAGTTATTAGAACATGAGGACAATAAAACTTTGGCGGGATAATCTCTCTCTTGATGAATTTTCTTTTTGACCCAACGAAACTGGACAGAGCTACATTATAGCATATGATCTAAATTTTTTTTAAAAAGGTTTTAGTATAACTTTAAATTACTAAAATATATAACATATTAATTCTCCTATTCTTTTATGAGAATATATGCATGTTCTTGGCCCATCTTACCATTCAATTGAGATGATGGAACAATAATTAGGACAAGCTTGATTCTTATTTGAAATTGGTAAATTCTTAATTTCAAATTATAGAAATATGTACAAGGTTTGAACAATATTTGACCATGGATGTGACGACTATAACAAGTAAACTTGCAAATTATGTGTGAAAGCACTACAAACAAAATTTACCTTTGAAAAAACAAGCAATTAAAATTGCTTAAGTAGAGCAAAGATCTTAAACTGTAACAAAGTTGCCGAAAGAACAAGTCTTCTGAAAAGAACTTCTTGTCAAGATGACGAAGATAACTGTTGTTCAAAGTCAAATTCAACTGTTTTTAGTGATCTAACCAGCAAGTTCGATAGAACTTCTAGATCATTCATTTGTCACCATCTTGACGTCGGACATAAATTGGACATGACACTCTTGTTGTTGCTGCTCTCTCTTTTATATATATATATATATATATATATATATATATATATATATATATATATATATATATATATATATTATGTTCAGCACTGATTGTAAAAAATATGAAACTTATAGAGGAGAGACTACCCTTAACAACCATAACATCCAACTAAGAACAAGACGGTAAATCAGGAAATAACTCTTCATTAAGTGGGCATTTACTTAGTAGTAACTCTCTATAAATATGACAGTTGCGAAGCTGAATTGCTTCCGCTACAAAGCTGAATTATCCCCACTAAAAGCAGTAACAACATCAACAAAACAAAATACCCCATTAAAAAACATAAAAAGCACGAAGAACCACAGAGTTACGGAATGCACAGAACCCACAAAAGTTGAATGCATTGAACCGTGCGAATATGCAGATCCACGAAACGTGCTAAATTCGTTGAAAATCTGAGCCGTGAGACGCACAAAACCTGTTGAACAACGCTGAACATGCGAGACGTCGCATAATGCGCGCCATTTCTACGCTAAATTCGTAGTGTAAGCTGTGTCATTAAAGTGCCAATTTGCACCCTTTGGCCACGTGTCCGAGTCCGAGTCGTAGATCTCTTTCCAAAGAAAAATACCTTAAAAATGGTGACAAGAAATAATTACTTCTTATGAGATTTGAACATCACACTAGAACACAGACGCCTCCCCTACCAATAACCACTTGAGCTAACACAACTATCTGTACAAGTCAATATATGATGGCTCAAATACTGAAATACACACATGCTTGGATTTGCTACATCATGAAGTGTGGTACTAACTAGATCACAAGTGACAAATTTCAAACTAAACCCCAACAAGTGGTGCTATCGTGAGCTTTGACATTTGTTATTTTCAGCTGTCTTTATTAAATAGGGATTTTTTGACTTTCATCCCACTTATTAATGTGCATTTGTACTTACATCACACTTTTTAATTTTTTTAGACTTATATCCCACTTTTCGTCACTAAAAGTATTTATTTTGTCACGAAAAGTATTCGTTTTGTCACAAAAAATATTTTTTGTGACAAAAGTGGGATGTAAGTCAAATAAAATTAAAAAGTGGGATGTAAGTACAAATGCACATTAATAAGTGGGATGAAAGTCAAAAAATCCCTATTAAATATAATAAACAATTTTAATTATTAAAGTTGGGTAATGATATATTTGAAAGAATTTTTTTACATTAAAGCTAACTTTTCTTATCACATAAATAGTATAGATTTTCATTCACATTTGTGGTCACCTGAAAAGCGTACATGTGCTCGCGATTGCCCATATTATGTATGTGAGCGCACTTGGACGTATTATTCAAAATATGTCAAGTTTTATTTATAGACATTTGTAAACATATATGCAATTATATTAGACATGTTTTATTCAAACCACTAGTATGTTGCATGTCACAACCACCATTCAATCGAACCACTAGTTTTAAGGGACTAAAACTACACATTTAGAAATGATAAGGATAATTTTGTACAAGGGTACCAGGTTAAGGATTTAATTAAACTTTGGGTAATAGATTTATCCGTTTAGACTTTAGATATTCGAACTTTTTTAGTGACACATGTTAGTGACAAAATTGAACTTTCAGTGACGAAATGAATCTTTTAGTAACGAATGTTTGTCACTAAAAAATTTGGGTATCCAAAATCTAAAATGTACAAACCCAATACCCAAAGTCTAATTAGATCTACATCTGATACCCTTATACAAATTAATCCAAATAATAATTAAACACCTCCACCGGATCAAGATTCCACTGAATCCTGTTATCATCATGAATCGATGTCTAGAACACATACAACATAACTCAAAAAATTCAAAAATATTCCAATTACATGTTCAAATTGTCATAGTTTACAAATAAATAGCTAATTCACAAAAAGAAGAGACAAATTCCATGCATAAAAAACAATCAATAAGATGAGCAACGTCCATAATTTAGAAATAATCTACAGATATTTCATATGTTATAATTATGAGAAATTTTGACTGGCATCCCACTTTTTTTTTACCATATTTACGGTGCACCCCACACAATTACAATAATGTAAGGTACCTCCCACTTTTGACGGAAATCGTCCCCAACTCACGGTCAACCCCTTTGACCAATTTTTTTGACCAAAATACCCCCGTCTTCTTCTCCGTGTCCTCCCATTTTTCGTGGCTGCCCTCCTCTCTGCCGTCGGCGTGCCTTCACTCCCGCCGCCGACGTGCCTCCACTCCCGCCGCCGGCGTGCCTCCGCTCCCCCTCCTTTCTTTGCTCCCCCCTCCTCTCTCCTCCCTATCACCACCACCACCATCACCAGCACCATCACCACCATCACCTGCACTATCACCATCATAATCACCACCATCACCATCACCACCATCATCACAGTATATACAAAAAAAACCCAAAAAGAAACCACCAATACGGCCTGCCTTAACCGTATCTACAAGACTTGCATGCAATCCCCACATCATCGTCGTTCACATGACCAGCTCCGACCTCCGACCGACGTCCGGACCGACGACGTCCTTACTCAGCTTCTCGTACAACTTCTTCCTCAGCGCCCTCCCGCTCTCCACCCTCTCCTCCGCCAACACCTCCTCCTCCTCCTCCTCCAGAGCCCACCCATTGTTGCTGAAGAGGCTGTTGGCGTAACTCGCCGGGGAGCAAGACTATAGAATCAAAGTATCAGAACTTTGTTTTTGCATAAATTGGTGATGGTGGTCATGAGTTATGCATAAATGGGTGATGGCCGGGGAGCAAGACTATAGAATCAAAGTATCGTAACTCTGCGGCGATGGTGATGGTGGTCATTGGTCCACTAATGTAAAAAATTTGTTTTTGGTAGCATAAAAATTTCTACACCCATTTATGCATTGATGGTGATGGTGGTAATTATGGTGGTGTTGGTGCTGGTGGTGGTGGTGATGGGGAGGAGAGAGAGGAGGGGGGAGCAAAGAAAGGAGGGGGGGGGAGCGGAGGCACGCCGGCGGCGGGGAGTGGAGGCACGCCGGCGGCGGGGAGGAGGGCAACCACGGAAAATAGGAGGACACGGGAAAGAAGACGGAGGTATTTGGGTCAAAAAAATTGGTCAAAGGGGTTGACCGTGAGTTGGTGACGGTTTCCGTCAAAAGTGGGGGGTACCTTACATTATTGTAATTGTGTGGAGTGCACCGTAAATATGATAAAAAAAAATGGGGTGCCAGTCAACATTTCTATGTAATAATCTACAACACATAAAACTTTGATTTTATGTACAACAAAATAAGTAAAATATCAAATAGAATGATTTATATAAAATCGTTATAACTAAACCACTAGCAACTTATGAACCATACTGACTATGGTTGAAAAACTTCCAGAATAACCCTGCATCATCTTTAGAAATTGATGCATGATTATGATACAAAATCCTACAGCACGACGAGCATCGTTCAAGTTCGTGCTCAGAGATACAAACCACAGGAGGAAATTAAGAAGCGCCATAATTTTGAATTTTTTTTTTTTTAGTTAACATTTACATACATGCTACATGAATCTATGAATGCATGCTAAAGTAATAAATGAATGCACGAAAAAATAGTAAACACATGCATATATACATGCTATATAATCAATATATTTTTCATCTCATTCTAGAGAAATTATTCAATGATCCGGCCTCACCACCACCACGTGGTGAGACTCTCCTCCAATATCAGCATAGCATAACATGTTGGGTTGTGGTCTTTTTTAAAGTGAATTTTAGTCCCACATCGGCTAGACCAAAGGACTTGTATCTCTATATATATTAACTTTGCTAGTTTAGAGATGCATATGTGGTGTGGAGGTGCACATGGATGTGCCATGTGGGATTATTTTTCTAATGAAAAAAAGAAGACTAAATCAACAATTGAAAGCATTCATGCTTTTTGCTCTTGGAAAATTTATTTCCATGGGAGCTAAGCCCCTTAGCGACTCGGACTCGGACTCGGGCTCATGAGGCGTAATGTGGCATTTTGTTGGCGCACTTTGCACTTTGCACAGGGTGCGCGCAGTTGGCGCAACTTGCAGCAGAACGTGCGTTTGCACGTTCTGGACGGTTGCTACATGTTCGGGGTGGTTTTTACCATGTCCCTAACTTTGTGGCAACCAAGCACTGCATGGCCTATATAAGGCATCCTCTCTCTCACAAGAAAAAAGATATACAAGTAATAGAAGCCACCACAGAAAGTTTACAAAGTGTTTTTTAACACAAGTAAACAGAGAATTCATAAGTGTTCTTTAACACAGTTCTGATCGGAATTTGCTTGCGAATTTCAGCAGTCTTCGAGAGAGAGGAAAGGCGCCGCACCAGCGTTGCTTTTGCACCGGGGTCCGTGTACGATCCGAGGAGTCAGAAGAGCAGAAGTGTTCCAAAGTGTAGTGTCCCGTCCCTACATCGTGCCCCGTTTCCGTCCACGGGGTGCGCGAGAAAGGAACACTATCGCTATCGATTCGGTCGGGACCGATAGGTCGGAATCGGCCGAGTCGATCGAACGGAAACGGTTGAATTAAGATCCATTCCACGTTATGGAATGGCTTCTTCGGAACCAAGTCCCATATTTAGCGGGTTGCGCCTCGAGGATTGGCTCTGCGGCTGAGTCGGGAGAGACCTCCCGTTGCTCTAAATTTTCATGCCGCACTTGATTTGGCTTGACTTTGGTTTTCATGGATGCATTTTTCGTGAATGTTTTCCGAATGAGTTTTCGTGACTTGCGTTTTCGAGCTTCGCATTCATATCGAAATTCCTTGAATTATACAGTGTTCTAATCAGTTGCTTATGCGATTGCAGGTGATCGCGTAGGCGACGTCAGCGCAGCCAACCGGTCGCTCGTTTGAAGCAAGGCTAAGGCGAGTGGCTGACCTCCTTCACCTCGTCCCTCTATTTCAAAACTCAATATGTGAAGTAAAATGAATGCTTGTCATAATAGTGTAAAATCAAGAAATCGTGGCACGATTCTTCTCGAAACACTTGCTATCAAACTGCCAGTTTTGAAATGGAAAACGTGTTTTCTTATACAGATCCACTTAGCCTATGCAAAGCCATGAATGAATCGATTAACGTTTATCGTAACGATACGGCTAATTAAGCAAAACGGTCATTGGACAACTTGTCGACAAGGTGTAGTTTCCTCGAACGGTTGCCTAGGCCAAGGGACCGCTTCGGCCCGGGAGGAACGAGTTTATAGTAAGCGCTAGCCCTTCATCGGCGCGAGTTAGGCGGGAACTTTCGCACAGGGCTCGCTACCCGACGCGAAAGGGTCGCCGTCTTACCCAGCTATAGTCCGCGATGGCTTGACATTGCCAGTGGCATTCACACCCCTTTTCACTGCTTAAGTGCACAGGATACGGGATGATTATGACAATTGCTTAAATGTTATACAGTTTCATATGCTTGCCTCAAAACATGTTAACATGCAAATCGAACAGGATGGTTAGAAAGATCATTGAAATAGCTAGCTAACATGTTTAAGAAACTTCTTGAATCAAATGCAGAGCTTGGATTTAATTAGCCATTCGCCAGTACATGTGTTCGTGCTGATCCTCGCTCTTTGCAGGTCCCGCGAACCAGGAAGGACGTGCCAACTAGCTCGACGATGTTCGTGACTTTTGAAGCTTCGGCCGCGCGTCGAAGACTTTCTCTGCGACCACTTTTGAAGGCTCTCGACAGTCCAAAGAAGATGACTCAACGTCCCTCCCATCCAGGTCACTGGAGTACCTTGTTGTATATTGGGGGATGTGTGCAATGTATGGAACGGCTATCTCATCGGCACTCTTTTGTAATCGAGTCATATTATAGCCCGTGCGGCAATGAGTCTTGTATCGGAGTCTGTAAAAGATGTTCATTATCAATAAAGATCAAGTTTTCTTTACTTATTGTGTGAATCAATTTGTCTGCGTACTCTCTTAGATCTCATGTCTCGGATTACCTTATGACTATGCCTTGTGCGATCGCAAATTAGGTTCGCACGACATCACGCCCGGGGGACGACTATCGATTCGACGGAATCGGGGCATGACATAATGGTATCAGGGCACGGCTTTACGTCCTTGGCCTCCAATGTCGAGTTCTAGTCTCCAACCGTTGGCCTCATGTCGATGAGATGAGTTGTTCTATATGCTGAACCCAGGACATTTTCTGAAACTAACGAGAGTTGCCTTCCTTTTCCCTGCAGTTATGGGAGCTCAGGCGGAAGACGAGACGAGCGCTTCTAGCGGCTCGAGTGCTTCAAGACCCGAGCATTCCGTCAACCCAACGGAAATGACGCCTATCGCAGCCGGACCTTTCGGCGACCCGATGCAACGTATGCTGCAGATGCTTGAAATGCAGCAACGTCAAAACGAGCTCCATCGTCAGCAAGCGGAGGCTCGTCAGATCCAATTTGAGAATCGATTCGAGGCACAATTCAAGCTGCAGCAGCAGCAGCTAAATACCCTCCAGTAAATCGTACAGTCGGTCGTGGGCAACAACAACAATTCAACGATGACACCTGCCGTGACCCAGCCTGCGGTTCGATCCAACGAAGCTGAACCAGAGGCGCCCGTGCTCTCACCTGCGATACCGAAAAGTTCTAACTTCGACGTGTCAAAATTCACTAAAAGCTGCCGCACTTCCTTCAACAGTACAGAAGATCCCTCGGTGGCGATCGACTGGATGGAGGAGCTGGAAGATAAGTTCGAGCTTCTGGGTGTCGAGGACTCAAAGAAAGTCACGTGTGCTCAACTTCTACTTCGAATGAATGCGCACGATTGGTGGGCTGTGCAGAAGCGGGCTATTCGACGTGAAGACGAGACGGCGGCGATCTCATGGGTGACATTCAAAAAGGCGTTCGAGACCGAATATCTTTCTGCAGCCGTGCGACAGGAAAAAGAAGACGAGTTTATGCAGTTAAGGCAAGGAAATATGATGGTACGACAATATGCGGCCAAATTCAACAAATTGGCCAAGTTTGCTAGAGACTTTCTACCTACCACTGCAAGTCGAGCTCGACGATTTGAAGTGGGTCTACGTTCCACTATCCGCGTTCATGTTTCGGTGGGTGAATACAAAACTGTGGGCGAGGCACTCAACCACGCCATCCGTCTGGAGTCCGAGTATCCTCCTACTACTACCGATGCTGTTCACTTTAATAACAAATGCCATAGTAATGCGGGAGGCAACAACGCACATAAGCGTCAGAACCGCTGCAACGAAGGCGGCAACCAGACGAATGATCGAGTAGTCTGCACTTTCTGCCACAAAGAGGGGCACTTGATCAGCGAGTGCCGATTGAAGAACGGTGTATGCCTCGCGTGCGGCCGAAAAGACCATATCTTACGCAACTGTTCGGAGAAGTCAGACCAGCGCCCCCAGCAAAACCAACAAAACTGAGACCAAGCACCTCGGGCTCCACCAACCGCACAACAGAATGGCCAAGACCGTCGCCCCAATGCTCAGAGCCGTGTCTACGCCATGACCCGAGACGAAGCGTTCGCATCTGACACAGTCGTGACAGGTATACTATAATTCAATAATAAACCTGCTCGTCTATTGTTTGATTCAGGTGCCACGCATAGTTTTATATCGGCGGACTTTGCCGCCAAGCACAAATTTTTCCTGACACCGCTAGGCCTCGATCTTACTGTTAACATACCGTCGGGCATGCCACTACTTGCAAATTTAGTCTGCGGAGACGGAATCATCTGTATAGGTGGTCAAAAGATCAGTCTCGATGCGATAGTTCTAGACGTCAAGGACTACGACATCATTCTGGGGATGGATTGGCTTGGTCCGTGCAACGCAACCATAGACTGTGCTGAAAAGAAGGTCACGTTTCGCATACCTGGAGTGCCTGAATTCTGCTATTCGTATGGTGATGTGTCGTCGACCTGCATGGTGATCTCTGCGATATCTGCTCGACGGATGCTGCATTTCGGGTGCGAAGGCTATCTAGCTTTCGTTCGAGACATGCGACAGGATAGTGCAAACGCGGGTCAGACCGACGTTGTGGCGGAATTCTTCGAAGTATTTTCGGACGAGCTGCCCGACATGCCGCCCGATCGAGAGATTGAGTTCACTATCAATACATTCTCCGACATACGGCCGATCTCGAAAGCCCCGTACAGAATGGCCCCTACAGAGCTTAAAAAACTCAAGGTGCAGTTACAAGAGTTGCTCGACAAGGGATTCATTCGACCCAGCGTCTCGTTCTGGGGAGCGCCCGTGCTGTTTGTCAAGAAGAAGGATGGCTCTATGCGTCTTTGTATCGACTACCGCGAGCTGAATAAAGCCACCGTCCGGAACAAATATCCCCTGCCCCGCATAGACGATCTGTTTGATCAGCTTCAAAGAGCCACGATGTTCTCTAAAATTGATCTGTGTTCGGGTTACCATCAACTCAAGATCAAGCAGGACGATGTGCCAAAGTCTGTCTTTCGCACTCGATATGGCCATTACGAGTTCCTGGTAATGCCGTTCGGCCTAACGAACGCCCCTGCTGCTTTCATGGATCTGATGAATCGGGTGTTCCAACCATTCCTTGACAAGTTCGTAGTAGTCTTCATCGACGACATACTCGTCTACTCGAAGAGCAAGCAGCAACACACTGAGCATCTACGGACCGTGCTTCAGACCCTTCGAGAGAATCAGTTGTATGCGAAGCGAAGCAAATGTGAATTTTGGCTGAGTAGCATCGCATTCCTCGGACACATCATTTCAGCTGAAGGTATTGCAGTCGACCCAAAGAAAGTTGAAGCCGTCGTCGATTGGAAGCGGCCAACGTCCGTCAGCGAGATTCGAAGTTTCCTTGGCTTAGCGGGATACTATCGACGCTTCGTGAAAGATTTCGCGAAGATCGCATCGCCCTGACTCGCCTCACCCAGAAAGGAGTCGCATTTGACTGGTCAGACGACTGCGAAGCTTCATTCCAAGAATTAAAGCAACGGCTCGTCTCGGCCCCGATACTCGCACTTCCAGAAGGGACTGAGGGTTTCCAGATATTCAACGATGCGTCCGGTCAGGGATTGGGGTGTGTATAGGGGTGGGCACGGGTCGGGCCGGATCCAAATTTTATGGATCCGGATCGGACCCGTTAATTGGCGGGACGGGGCGGTGCGGGTCCAAAAAATATTGGAACCGGTACGGATTCGACCCGTTCGAAACGGATCCAAACCGAGCCGACCCGCGGGTCCAAACGGAACCAAAAAAATTCAAAAAATTATAGAATAGTAAACATTTACACATGTTCTATTATCTAGAAGAACAAAACAAGTATTATATTTTTCCAATTTCTAGAATTTGTTTACTAAACAATAACGTGTGCTATTATTTATAAATTATAATATGAAAAAAAATCAAAATTGATAAAAAAAATCATACTCCTAGAAACGGGTCGGTTCGGGGCCCCGTTTATTTTGAAAATAGGACCAGCCCCGTCCCGTTAGTGTCACACGACCCGCCCCGGCCCGCCCCGTTTAAATTTCAAATTTTAGGAACCGCCCCGTTTGACCAATATACGGTTCGGGCCGGGTCGGAACCGCGGGTCCTGGACCCGTATGCCCACCCCTAGGTGTGTACTGATGCAGCGGAACAAGGTGATATCTTTTGCTTTCCGACAGCTAAAGCCGCACGAGAAGAATTATCCCACGCACGACCTGGAGTTAGCGGCAATTGGGTTTGCGTTGAAATTGTGGCGTCACTATCTCTATGGCGTGGCGTGCACGATCTATACCTATCACAAGAGCCTAAAGTATCTAGTCATGCAGAGGGAACTGAACTTGCGGCAGAGGCGCTGGCTTGAACTGATCAAGGTTTACGACTTGAGTATCGACTATACGCCGGGAAAGGGAGATGTTGTGGCGGACGCTCTGAGTCGGAAGTACATAGCCTCGTTATCCATTGACCATAGACTGTTATGCGACCTAGAAGAGATGGGCATCGAACTCCGAGTTCGATTCTGGAATATGCAGTTGGCAAAGTTGCAGTTAGAGCCGAGCTTGCTTGAAAAGATCAAGACCGCTCAGAAGGACGATCCGTACCTGAAGAAAATACGAGATCTAATCTCGACGGACAGGACGACCGACTTTGCGGAAGACGAGACCGGCATGCTTCGAATGAGGGGTAGGCTATGCGTTCCGGATGATTCAGAACTTAGAAAGGATATATTGTTGGAGGCGCACTACACGAAGTACACCTTGCATCCCAGCAGTACGAAGATGTACAAGGACCTCCGCATAAACTTCTGGTGGCACGAGATGAAAATAGATGTGACACTTTTTGTGTCGCAATACATGGCCTGTCAGCAGGTGAAAGCTGAGCACCAGAGACCGGGCGGGGAGATACAGAATCTGGCGATTCCGAAATGGAAATGGCAGCACGTGTGCATGGATTTTATTGTTGGTCTGCCGAAGATGCCGCGGGGAAATGATGCCATCTGGGTCATCGTCGATCGACTAACCAGTCAGCGCACTTTATTGCTATCAAAGTTACTTGAAGCGTTGATCGCCTGGCACAGATTTATCTTGATAAGATAGTACGGCTGTTCAGAGTTCCAGTATCTATCGTCTCCGATCGGGATTCACGGTTCATGTCGCAATTCTGGAGTAGCCTTCAGTCGGCGCTGGGTACCAAGTTGCAGTTCAGCTCGGCTTACCATCCTCAGACCGACGGCCAAACGGAGCACGTCAATCAGATTCTCGAAGACATGCTATGACTCTGCACAATTGACTTCAAATCAAGCTGGGACAATTATCTACCTCTAGCCAAATTCGTATACAACAATAGCTATCAATCTAGCATTCAAATGGCGTCGTATGAAGCCTTGTACGGACGCAAGTGCCGATCACCCATTTGCTGGGATGAAGTCGGAGAGCGGCAGATTATCGGCCCAGAACTGATGGAACAGACCGTAAAGAAAATTCGGCTCATTCGGGAAAGACTAAAGACTGTACAGAGTCGTCAGAAAAGCTATGCGGACGTTCATCGTCGACCCCTCGAGTTTCAAGAAGGCGATCACGTATTTCTCAAAGTGTCGCCCATGCGGGGAGTTACTCGGTTCGGTGCGAAAGAAAAGTTGAGTCCGAGATTCGTTGGGCCGTTCGAAATACTCGAACGGATCGTGCCAGTGGCCTATAAAATTGCCCTACCACCGGCGCTTGAAGGTGTACACAACGTCTTCCACGTCTCTCAACTGCGGAAGTACGTGCATGACCCGAACCACGTGGTATATTTTGGCCAGCTGGAGCTAAAGTCCGACTTATCCTACGTTGAAGAGCCAGTTCAAATCTTAGAACGCAAGGATAAGCTGCTGCGAAATCGAACGATCCCTCTCGTCCGTGTCCTCTGGAGGAACCATTCGGTCGAAGAGTTGACGTGGGAGCTTGAATCAGAAATGAAAGAGAAATTTCCTTTATTGTTCTCGTAGAGTAAGGTTCTATCTTTAAGTTTCGAGGACGAAACTTTTTATTAGTTGGTTATGGTGTAGTGCCCCGTCCCTACATCGTGCTCCGTTTCCGTCCACGGGGTGTGCGAGAAAGGAACACTGTCGCTATCGATTCGGTCGGGACCGACAGGTCGGAATCGGCCGAGTCGATCGAACGGGAACGGTTTAATTAAGATCCATTCCACGTTATGGAATAGCTTCTTCGGAACCAAGTCCCATATTCAGCGGGTTGCGCCTCGAGGATTGGCTCTGCGGCTGAGTCGGGAGAGACCTCCCGTTGCTCGATCTGAATTTTCATGCCGCACTTGATTTGTCTTTGGCTTTGGTTTTCATGGATGTATTTTTTGTGAATGTTTTTCGAATAAGTTTTCGTGACTTGCGTTTTCGAGATTCGCATTCATATCAAAATTTTTTGAATTATACAGTGTTCTAATCAGTTGCTTATGCGATTGCAGGTGATCGCGTAGGCGACGTCAGCACAGCTAACCGGTCGCTCGTTTGAAGCAAGGCTAAGGCGAGTGGCTGACCTCCTTCACCTCGTCCCTCTATTTCAAAACTCAATATGTGAAGTAAAATAAATGCTTGTCATAACAGTGTAAAATCAAGAAATCGTGGCACGATTCTTCTCAAAACACTTGCTATCAAACTGTCGGTTTTGAAAATAGAAAACGTGTTTTCTTATACAGATCCACTTAGCCTATGCAAAGCCATGAATGAATCGATTAACGTTTATCGCAACGATACGGCTAAGTAAGCAAAATGGTCATTGGACAACTTGTCGACAAGGTGTAGTTTCCTCGAACGGTTGCCTAGGCCAAGGGACCGCTTCGGCCCGGGAGGAACGAGTTTATAGTAAGCGCCAGCCCTTCATCGGCGTGAGTTAGGCGGGAACTTTCGCACAAGGCTCGCTACCCGACGCGAAAGGGTCGCCGTCTAACCCAGCTATAGTCCGCGATGGCTTGACATTGCCAGTGGCCTTCACACCCCTTTTCACTGCGTAACAAGTGCACGAGACACGGGATGAATATGACAGTTGCTTAAATGTTATACAGTTTTATATGCTTGCCTCAAAACATGTTAACATGCAAATCAAACATAATGGTTAGAAAGATCATTGAAATAGCTAGCTAACATGTTTACGAAACTTCTTGAATCAAATGCAGAGCTTGGATTTAATTAGCCATTCGCCAGTACATGTGTTCGTGCTGATCCTCGCTCTTTGTAGGTCCCGCGAACCAGGAAGGATGTGCCAACTAGCTCGGCGACGTTCGTAACTTTTGAAGCTTCGGCCGCGCGTCGAAGACTTTCTCTGCGACTCCACTTTTGAAGGCTCTCGACAGTCCAAAGAAGATGACTCAATGTCCCTCCCATCCAGGTCACTGGAGTACCTTGTTGTATATTGGGGGATGTGTGCAATGTATGGAACGGCTATCTCATCGGCACTCTTTTGTAATCGAGTCATGTTATAGCCCGTGCGGCAATGAGTCTTGTATCGGAGTCTGTAAAAGATGTTCATTATCAATAAAGATCAAGTTTCCTTTACTTATTGTGTGAATCAATTTATCTGCGTACTCTCTTAGATCTCGTGTCTCAGATTACCTTATGACTATGCCTTGTGCGATCGCAAATTAGGTTCGCACGGCATCACGCCCGGGGGATGACTATCGATTCGACGGAATCGGGGCGTCACACAAAGTTCTCCGACGAACTTGCTGGTTCCTGGAAGCTATTCGTGTGGGCGAATATAGCTTTGAGCAACGGTGATCATTCACCCCAGCAGGCCATCTTCTATCTTTTGCTTGTCATCTTCTTCGTTGCTGTGGAATGCGTAATCTTTTTAGATTCTCATATATCATATGCTGCTGTAGATTACGAAATCTTTTTAGATTATCGTAACATCGTCTAACGAGATCTTCTTAGATCTACGTTATATTTGTGCAACCTTCCTAGAAGTGTTGCGTTGGAACATTGTTTTTACAATTGTTTCATTTTCTCAGTTTTCCATCGAAAAATTATACCCCGACAATAACAATCTCAAAGCTATATTGCTACGATGGAAAACTTTAATGCTTCACTCCTCAATACTGACTTTTGTAAGTTAGAAAAGTTTGATGGAGAACATTATCAAGTCTGGAAGAGGAAGGTTTATCTCACTCTTCAACTCAGATACGTTGATCACGTGCTTCTTGAAGAGGAACCTACTGTTCCAGATACTGGGTCTGCTGCTGCAATCGCTGCGGCTACTAAACTTCAGGCCAAGTGGAGAAGGAAAAATAGCATTTACAGGTTGCTTATCTTGAATGCTATGGAGGATTCTCTAGCAGAATCTTATAGTAAAAAACTAATTGCCAGAGACATATGGGACTCTCTGGAAAAACTGTACGAAGAAGACAAGAACAGGAGCAAGATATTTGTGGTTAAAAAATATCACAAATGGCTCTTTGAGGACGAGAAGTCCATGTTGTCGCAGGTAAAAGAATTTTTGAAGCTGCGACAGAAGTTGGAAGACGAGGCGATGCCCCTCCTTGACAAGTTTGTTGTTGGAGGGATTGTCTCAAAGCTTCCCGCTGGGTGGAGTAAGTTCTATGCAAACATGCATAGGAAGAAGCTTGAGATCAGCCTTGAAGATCTCTTGCAGAAAATCTATGTTGAGGACCAGATGCGGACTCAACTGAAGGTGGACACACTGTCCAAGCAATTGGCTAACGCCAATCTGGTTCATACCAAGGAACCAAGGGGAAAGCAGGCGGCTTCCCACAGCAAGAAGAAGGACCCTAACAATTTGAACGTGAAGGGGACTTCCTTCAAGCGAAAGAAGGCAAAGTCTCAGATGCCTTGTTTCAAGTGTGGCAAGAAGGGCCACTTCAAAAGTGAATGCAAAGCAAAGACCAAGCAATCAGAGCAAGGAGAGCCTAGTAAGGTATCTATGATCACTGACGTTGTTGCTATGATTGCGCAGGTTGATGCGGTAAGGACTGACTCTGACTGGTGGGTAGACACTGGAGCCTCCTGCCATGTCTTCTCCAATAAGGAGTGGTTCACCGCCTACACACCTACTTCTGAAGTAGTTATGATGGCGAATCAGGCACAAGCTAAAGTGCTCGGGATCGGGACGGTGGTGTTGAAGCTGACTTCGGGGAAGTCTTTAACGCTTCAAGGCGTGAAGCACGTACCTACTATCGCCAAGAACCTGATCTTAGGAGGCCTACTATGCAACGCAGGCCTCAGGATGGACATCAATGCTGGCCAGATGGTGATGTCTATCAAGGGAACATATTTCGGGAAAGCTTTTTATACCGAAGGAATGTTCAAGATTCAGCTTGTGAATCAGTCCAATGTAATTAATGTAATTAATGCAATCACTCCTTCTGCTTATACTCTTGAGTTGTGGCATAATAGGCTAGGACATGTTCATTGTAAACGAATAAACAGAATGTCTAGTCTAGGACTTATCTCCAAGTGTGGGGGTAAGGTAGAGAATTGTAAAATTTGTGCTCAAACAAAGATCACAAGGAAGTCCTTTCCTCGGGTTAATCGAAGTACAGATCTTCTGGAGTTGGTACACTCCGATATCTGTGACTTCAAACAGTTCTCTACAAAGGCCGGGATGAAGTATTTTATTACCTTCATCGATGACTTCTCTAAGTATGCGTTCGTCTACTTGCTGAAGGCTAAAGACGAAGCATTCGAGAAGTTCAAGGAGTTCAGAGCCGAAGCTGAGCGGCAGACTGGACAACAACTCAAAAGAATAAGAAGTGATCGAGGTGGAGAGTACAGGTCTCATGAATTCGTATCGTTCTGCAAAGAACATGAAATTATCAATGAGACTACGGCTCCGTATTCTCTTCAATCAAACGGAGTAGCAGAGAGGAAGAACAGAACGTTAACAGAAATGATTAACTCAATGTTGTTGACTGCTGGCCTTCCTAAGTGCTACTGGGGAGAAGCTGCATTGACGACCACTTTTATTCAAATAGAGTGCCTCATGCAACTTCAGATGTTACTCCTCATGAACTCTGGTTCAAGGTCAGACCTAACTTGAATGTCATTCGAGTGTGGGGGTGTCTGGCATATGTCAAGCTTCCAGATCTGAAGATTCAGAAGCTTGAAACAAGGACTACTAAGACGATCTTCTTGGGGTATGCCGAGAAGAGTGATGCTCGGAGATTTCTTGATATTGAGTCAAATTGTATCATTGAATCTCGCGACGCAGAATATTTTGAAGATAAATTTGCAAGGCACAAGAATATTGTTCTTGCGGATGCACCGAAGAATATTGAGGGTGCACAGGAAACTGAAGTCTTCAATGAAGATGTGGTCCAAGAAGATGTTGTTGTTGAAACAACGATTGAACCAGAACAAGCTGAGCTGTCAGCTAAGCGTATGAGGAGGCCGAAGGACTTCAGAAGTGACTTTGTCACCTATCATGTGAAAGCTGATCCGCTTACCTATGATGAGGCGATGAAGACCAGAGACGCAGTTTTTTGGAAGGAGGCGATTGACAATGAAATTGATTCTATCACCTCAAATAACACTTGGCTGTTGGTTGATCTTCCTGAAGGAGCGAAACCCATCGGATGCAAATGGATCTTCAAGAAGAAGATGAAAGCAGACGGAACTATTGACAAGTTCAAGGCTAGGTTGGTATCCAAGGGGTTTTCTCAGAAGCAAGGGATTGACTACTTTGACACATATGCTCCAGTAGCCCGGATAACCACCATCAGAGTATTGATTGCTCTTACAGCAATACATAAGATGGTGATACATCAGATGGATGTGAAAATGGCTTTCCTAAATGGCGAGCTGACCGAAGAGATATACATGCAACAGCCAGAAGGATTTATCGTCAAGGATCTTGAAGACAAAGTCTGCAAGTTGATAAAATCTTTGTACGGTCTTAAACAGGCTCCCAAGATGTGGCATGAGAAATTTGACAAAATTATAAGGTCAAATGGCTACATGGTCAGCGAGACGGACAAGTGTGTTTATACGAAGTTCGCTGATGGAAGAGGTGTGATCGTTTGTCTGTACGTGGACGATATGCTTATCCTAGGTACGGATATGAGCGGTGTCACGGAGACAAAGAAATTCATCTCAAACAAGTTCAGTATGAAGGACTTGGGGGAAGCTGATGTGATCTTAGGGATCAAGATCATCCGGACAGACACTGGACTAGCGCTGTCACAGTCTCATTATATTGAGAAAATGATCACTCGTTATGGGTATCGGAATCTTCCAGGGATCGATACGCCGTACATGTGTGATATGAATCTCAAGCTGAAGCCTAATTCAGGGGGAAAGCATCAGACAGCTGGAGTATGCAAGCATAATCGGGAGTTTGATGTATGCTACTACTGCCACAAGGCCTGACATAGCTTTCGCTGTGGGAATGCTGAGTCGTTTCACGAGCAACCCAGGTGTTGAACACTAAAAAGCTGTGAAACGGGTTATGAGATATCTCAAGAAGACTCAGACATATGCACTGTACTATAACGGAGATCCGCCGGTAGTGGAAGGCTTCAGTGATGCCAGCTGGTGCTCAGAGGTGGAGAGCGAGAGGTCCACAGGTGGATTCATTTTCACAATGGGTGGAGCTGCTATATCGTGGAAGTCGAAGAAGCAGACTATGCTCTCGCGGTCATCCCTAGAATCTGAGTTCTTTGCACTTGATACCGCAGCCGAGGAAGCAGAATGGCTTCGGAAGCTCATGTATGATCTTCCAGTGGTTGGGGCGCAAATACCGGCGATACCGATATACTGCGACAACCAGGCGACTGCGGCGGTGGCATCAAATGACCTCTTCAACGGGAAGAAGAGGACTGTGCGGTTGAAGCACAGGGCAGTACACGATCTCATCAAGAGGGGTGTTATTGCAGTGATTGATGTTCGGAGTCAGGAGAACCTGGCGGATCCATTCACCAAGGGCCTTAAGCGCCAGCTGGTCGATGACACAGCTTGTAAAATGGGTCTGAAGACATTCTGATATTAGTTATTGTATTCCTACCATAAAATTTTATGCTATTAGTTCAAAGATTTATCTACTAGGCATCTAGCTTTTGGTTCAAGGGAGGACCATTAACTGGAAGAATATCAGGAACGGTGGGTACATGTTCTATTGAGCATGGAGAGGTTACGGACCTACAACCACTGTTATCTACTGTTGTTTTCTGCAGAAAACGGATCCAGTAGGAAGGTTGGCTTAAATGCCTTAAGGAGTGAAACTCCATGCTACGGTGTGGTGACTCCACCATGAGGCATAGTGAATGCCTGGTGTGCTTTACAGGAAGTACGGTAGAACATCACTACAAGGAGTGAAACTCCATGCTACTGTGGGGTGACTCCACCATGAGATTTCCAGGCATGGGGTAATGCCTCGGCTTTGCTAGCCAAGTCACAGCGGCGTAGCACCGCAAATAGGCAGTTAGCCTAATGCTGTATGTTAAAATAAAGAGGGGTGTAGTCAGCACTACAAAGAGGAGGAGTTCCTCATGTTACAGTGGCACGACACCACGATGAGGTACCCGGTTAGGGATAAAGCCTCGGCCTTGCAAGCCATGTCGTTGCGGTGTAACACCGCAAGGAAGCCTAAGACTTCATACTGGGTAGTTTGGCACTACAAAGAGGCGGTTGCCTCATGCTACAGTAGTATGACACTACGATGAGGTTCCCGGTACGGGGTAAGGCCTCGACTTTAAGCCATGTCATACCGGCGTAGCACCGCAAGGGAAGCGCAAAGCGCTTCATGCCATGTCTCTTTATAATGAACTCACCTATAGTGTGTGGACAAAGAGATATCAGGCCATCTCTTGAGGGCAAACTTGTAGACGCCCAAAATTATACACTGAAACTAGGCTGGCACAGGGCCTTTAATGTGTAGCCAGAAGCACATATAACTATATCATGTGAGTGGAAAGAATTTCAGCTATGATGTAGAATTCAAGGCTTAGTCCATTCTTGTATTATAGTCTGTTGTTTGAACCATGCGGGAAGATTCAAGTCGTCAGCGACATCTCTCCTAATGCATGATGGAAAGTTACTGTGGGGAACACTTATACTCATATATAGAGATATGTGGGGGATTGTTAGGTTTTGGTCTTTTTCAAAGTGAATTTTAGTCCCACATCGGCTAGACCAAATGACTTGTATCTCTATATATTAGCTTTGCTAGTTTAGAGATGCATATGTGGTATAGAGGTACACATGGGTATGCCATGTGGGGTTATTTTTCTAATAGAAAAAAGGATAAATCAACAATTGAAAGCATTCATGCTTTTTGCTCTTGGAAAATTTATTTCTATGGGAGCTAAGCCCCGTAGGGGCTTAGCGACTCGGACTCGGACTCGGGCTCATGGGCTCATGAGGCGTAATGTGGCATTTTGTTGGCGCACTTTGCACTTAGCACGTCAGCCACGTCGCTAGGCGCATAGTGCGCTTAAGTTGCGCGAGCCAGTTGCGCTGCCCAGGTGCGCGGCCCAGTTGCGCAAGTCCACTTGCGCTGTCCAGGTGCGCGGTCCAGTTGCACAAGCCCAGTTGCGCTGCCCAGGTGCGCACCCAGGTTGCGCCCAGGTTGCGCTGGGTTGCGCGGGTTGCTCGGGTTGCACGGGTGCGCGGGCGCGCTGGTTGCGTCGCGTGCGTCGCGTGCGCAATGAGTACAGTGCGCGCAGTGTGCGCAGCTCAGTACGGGCTCTATCGCGCGGAGTGCAAGGAGCGCAGGGTACGCGCAGTTGGCGCAACTTGCAGCAGAACGTGCGTTTGCACGTTCTGGACGGTTGCTACATGTTCGGGGTAGTTTTTACCATGTCCCTAACTTTGTGGCAACCAAGCAGTTGCTGCAGGGCCTATATAAGGCATCCTCTCTCTTACAAGAAAAAATATATACAAGTAATAGAAGCCACCACAGAAAGTTTACAAAGTATTTTTTAACACAAGTAAACAGAGAATTCAGAAGTGTTCTTTAACACAGTTCTGATCGAAATTTGCTTGCGAATTCCAGCAGCCTTCGAGAGAGAGGAAAGGCGCCGCACCAGCGTTGCTTTTGCACGGGGGTCCGTGTACGATCCGAGGAGTCAGAAGAGCAGAAGTATTCCAAAGTTCTCCGACGAACTTGCTGGTTCCTGGAAGCTATTCGTGTGGGCGAATATAGCTTTGAGCAACGGTGATCATTCACCCCATTAAGCCATCTTCCATCTTTCGCCTGTCATTTTCTTCGTTGCTGTGGAATACGAAATCTTTTTAGATTCTCGTATATCATATGCTGCTGTAGATTACGAAATCTTTTTAGATTATCGTAACATCGTTTAACGAGATCTTCTTAGATCTACGTTATACTTGCGCAACCTTCCTAGAAGTGTTGCGTTGGAACATTGTTTTTACAATTGTTTCATTTTCTCAGTTTTCTATCGAAAAATTGTGCCCCGGCAATAACATAACACACCACGGGTGTATACATCATGCTGCTTGCTCTTTCCGTGATGTGTCGTGTATTTATTGAAGGAGAGCAAGACCTCACCAGTGCCACGTGGTGAGGCCGGACCACTGAATAATTTCTCATTCTAGTCGCATTCTCTAGTTTCATCTAACTAGAGCCCCAGCTGTTGGAAGCCTAAAACATGTCATAATAATGTTAGTCAAAACTCACTTTGCATTGAGCGATTTCCAGAGGCAAGTCGATCTCAGAATCTCAACACATTTTGGCAGCATCAGACAACCAAGACCAGTTGCCAATTTGAACAAAATGGGCTTCCATGCTAGATCCTGTGAAGAAAACAACTGCATGAACACAATCTGGGTGTGATGGGGACTATCAACGGTCATATTCCTGAACACAAATGGCGATCAGTTTCAATGTACAGAAGTTTAACGATGTTTTCTGGGGCATAAATCTGGGCAAGGATGAGTATGTTCGCTTTTGTGGCCTTTAGTTTCACTAGTTTTAGCTGCACCACCACATCATCCTCACCGCGACATGTGAACAGAATGGAACATTATTTCAATACCTAGCAACTGAAAATGTAAATAAATCTGCCAAAGGGAAACCAAGTTATGATGCTTACGCTGCTGCAGCTTGCAACAGCTCTCTTTCTGCACGCTCCCGAATCCTCTTCTCAAGCTCTGGCCTGAAATGCCTGATCAGCCCCTGCACGGGCCACGCAGCAGCATCCCCAAGTGCACATATGGTGTGCCCCTCGATTTGCTTTGTGATCTCTTGAAGCATGTCAATTTCCTCAATCTTAGCATTCCCAACCTGCAACCTCTCCATGATCATCCACAGCCATCCTGTCCCCTCTCGGCATGGGGTGCACTGCCCGCAGCTCTCGTGTTTGTAGAAGTACGACAACCTTGCAATTGCATCCACTACATCGGTGGACTCGTCCATCACAATGACTGCTGCCGTGCCTAATCCAGATTGGACAGCCTTGAGTGCATCGTAGTCCATCAAGACATCGTCACAAATATTCTTTGGAAGGAGAGGAACTGAAGAACCCCCCAGGTATAACTGCGAGCAAGTTATCCCACCCACCCCTAACTCCACCACAGTGCCTCTCGAGCAACTCTTTCAATGATATGCTCATCTCCTCTTCCACAGTGCATGGCTTGTTTACATGACCTGAGACACAGAATAGTTTCGTCCCAGAATTGTTCTTTCAACCAAAGCTGGCAAACCATTCGGGCCCTCGCCTCAGAATTGTGGGTGAGACGGTCACGGTTTCGACATTGGTGATCGACAGTCGTTGGGCAGCCATAGAGACCAGCATTAGCTGGAAAAGGTGGCTTCAGTCTTGGTTTCCCTTGTTTTCCTTCAAGACTCTCCAATAGGGCCGTCTCTTCACCGCATATATAAGCCCCGGCACATAGTGTATGTGGACATCAAAGTCATAACCTGATCCACATGCATTCTTCCCCAGGAGCCCAGCTTGGTATGCCTCCTTCCTTGCCTTTTCAAGCTTTAACCGCTCATTCACATACTCCCCTCTTATGTAGATGTAAGCTGCTGTAGCCCTCATGCCAACCCCAGCAATCAAACACCCTTCAAGCAATTTGTGTGGATCGTGGCGCATGATTTCCCTATCTTTGCACGTGCCCGGTTCACTCTCATCGGCATTGACAACAAGATATGAAGGGCGACCATCAGATACCTTGGGCATGAATGACCACTTGAGACCAGATGGAAAGCCAGCTCCTCCACGGCCTCGAAGACCAGACTTCTTCATTTCATTGACAATCCAGACGGCACCCTTAAGCACCAGGTCCTTGGTCCGGTACCAGTCACCTCGCTTCATGGCACCTTTAAGGAAAGGATCATGCAACCCATATAGGTTGGTAAATATACGGTCCTCATCTTTCAATCCACCAAAATGGGTTTTCTCTGGAGGCGGGGGTGGGGGTGGAGGCTGAGGGGTGCTTGCTGTAGTTGTAGCCTGGGTACTGAATGATCTGCTAGCAGAATCCACAGTTAGTCTTGCCAAGTAATGATGATTCTTGAGCAGTCCCTGCATATAATTAGAAAGACAGAATGACCAACCAAATCATAGGCTATAATCTTTCGAACACAAATTCTATTGTAAATGAATGTTGTGTAAGGAAATCTAGATGTCTATTTAATGGAGCAAAAGTTAAATGCCGGACACTCCATGCAGCCCCATTGTGAAACAGTATAGACAAGAAGGTACAACCATACAAGAATATTAAGGCAATTGCTGGAAAAATTGATAAATATTTCAAGTGCATTGATTGCATGCCAAATAAATATTTCAAACCACACTTAATATGGATAATACTCAATGACATGCATTTGATGCTTATACACCATGGTTTGGCTCTTTATTATACAACTACATATAATTGTGTTGCTACACATTGTGCTCTCTTCAGTATTGTTAGCCTTGCTCTTTATTTTTATATTTTTTGTAAGTCATGATTCAACTTTAGTATTTTTCTCTTTTTAATGTCATGTGGTTTGCGGTTAAGACAAAATTAACCAGATTATTTAATATGGCTCGGTCAAATACGGTTTTGAGATTATACTATCGGTTTACGGTTAAGTGGGTTTTGGAACACTACGGTTTGGTTGAACCAAATAGACCGAATGCAAACCCCTAATCTGAAGTGATCTGAACTTCATTTACATAAAATTCAACAGATTTATAATATCACCATCAAGAATGGAACAATGAGCCCTTTACACGCACTAAATGAACATAAAGAGAAAAAGGGAGAAGACATACCAAAGCACAGAAATCTGATACTCCTTAAAGATTAAAATGTAACCGATTAGGTCATGTGATCATAATGTACCAATATTTTTTCATCAACTTGTGATAAATAATATTAAGACAGCTCATAAGAACGAAGACTTATTGCAGATTCAAGCGCATGACTGACTGATTGTAATTTTATTACAAACTTTTAAGGTTCAAACCAGTGTTGTAAAAGGTGCAAATGAGACACACCTCAAGGTTTAGACAGAAAACCAAGGTTCTAAACAGCGGGACACCTCAAGGTTCTAAACGGCAGTAGGTAGGTGCGCGGCGGAGAGGGTCCGCCTGTAGCTTAGGCCGCCCAGACACCTAATACATTTTGCTCATTTTACTATTTTACTCTATTTTTTTTTTTTTCATAATATGCATATTTAAGGGTGCTTTATGCATAACCAAGTTGTAGAACAAATATTATGAAGTTTCAGTTTTGTAAAATGAACCCCCATAATGCTTGCAAATCTGTTCTGCCAAAACATCTAGTCAGATATTGCTTCGCCTAGGCACCCGTATATGCTGTCTCACCTCCGCCTTCGTCGTCAAACCTCCGCCGGCCTGCTACTCCACCGCCAACAACAAAAATACTGCAGAGAGTAGCCGCCTAGCACTTAGGCGGCCACCTAGACTGCCATTTAGAACACCGTAAAATACACTATATGCATTTAGAAGCATTTTGGACTCATGAGGCATAAGGTACAGCCATGAGTCTGTTGCATATTACATGCAAAAGCCAAGTCCTCAAAGCCAAGTCTTCAACATGCCAAGTCTTCAAACATGTGTCATTTTTTAAGTTGGAGACTTAGCCTCTTTTGGCTAATTTTAGTATAGGCTATTTTAAGCATATACTTTCTTTAGCATATGCTTAATGCTATCTAAGAGAGAGCCCTTTTTCACAATCTTCACTCCACTCTCTCCCTCTCATTCTCTCTTACTCAATTCAAAGCTTTGTTCTTCGGTTTGTGCTCTGGACAGAAAAGCTAAGTTCGGGGTCGCTCTTTCCGAGTTGTGTGCGACGAGGATATACCAGTAGAGCGGAAGTTTTACCACTAGGAGCATTCGGAACAAGTCTGCACATAGACCCGAATTAACTCTTAGGGCAGTGCTTCGTGCGCGACTTTCCCGGAGGCCGGTAACATTTACTTTATTTTATTTTATTTGCAGATTTTTTGGAATAATTTCCAATAATCTAAGAGTTGATTTATTTACTTTATTTGTTAATTTTTTGAATATTTGTCAAATTAGTAACAATTTATCATTTTCATAAAGTGACACCTGAGACAAACATTATTTTGTTTGTAATTTTATCAATTCTAGTTTACTTTACTCAATATTTAAATTTAGGCTAAAGTAAACAATTAATTGATTTAGTAAAATTCTTTTAATTTTAAAGTTCTAAAGTAGAGATTTGTTTGGGAACAAGCCGAAAGGGTCATTCTGTCAAAAAGACGTAAGCGACCGGTTCTTAAGAGTTTCTAGTGAACCTCCGCTTGCTGGGATCCGGCCCCTACAGCTAACCCAACCTTATCAAAACTTGAAAAACTAAAATTTTAAAGGTCTATTACTAAAATCATTTAAATTGTTAAGTTTTAGCATAATCCATCTTATTGAGTAAATATTTTATTTTATTTTTTAGACCTTATAAATCATGTCTACCAAAGACGAGACTTCGACTGCTAAGCCAGCCAAGTTTGATGGCACCTACTTCAAGAGGTGGCAGAGTCAAATAAATTTCTGGCTCACCACTTTAGGACTGATTTCAGCCATTGATGGTTCCACACCCATCATAAATGATTCTGACGACACTGAGTCTGACATAGGAATGTCCAAACCCTCCAGTTCCTCCAAACCTAAAATCCCTAAGGAAATAGACTTTCACTACTTTCATCGAATTCTAAGCGCTCTATCTGATTCACTTTATGATATATTCTTTGAATATAAAAGCGCCAAAGAACTTTGGAATGCTTTAGAAGATAAATATGGTTGTGATGATGCTGGAATTGAAAGATTCACTTCTTCAGCATTTAATAAGTATTTCATGGTAGATGACAAACCTATGAATAAACAAATCCATGAATTCCAAAAATTTGTGAGGCACATTCAAGCTAAAGGTACAACCTTTTCAGCTGAACATAAGATAGCTTGCCTAGTAGATAAGCTCCCTCCTTCTTGGTCTGATGTAAAAAAGGACCTCCATCGTACCCAAGGTGACCTTACTTTTGCCCAAGTACTGAAGCAAATTAGAGTTGAAGAACAACATAGGCTAAGGTCTAACTCCAAGACTGAGACTAAGGCTAAGGTAAACCTCGTAGAGTCATCCCAAAGCAAACCTAAGCCTAATAATCCTCACAAACCCAAGAATAATATCTTCAAGAAGAAGAATATTGTTCAGCCTCATCACCAGAACCACCAGAATCGTCAACACCAGCAACTCCAAAAACCTAGAAACTTTGGTCAGACTCAGGATCAAGGAAGATTTTGTTTTGTGTGTGGTAGAACAAACCACACGGCCATCAACTGTTTCCAAAGGAAGAAGGAACCAATCAAGACTTCCTATAGGGGGAAGGGCCCAGCCAAACCAGAAGCCAACATGATTCTGAATGGGTCTTCTGGTTCCTTCAGGTCTGTGACTTACCAACCTTTAGTTAATATTTCTTACCATTCTGATGACTGGTGGTTGGATTCTGGAGCTAATGTTCATGTTTTATTTGATCGCTCCCGTTTTTTAAACTATCAGGAATCATGTAGAGGAGGCATAAACCTAGGAGATGGCTCTACGGCACAAATTGTAGGAAGAGGAAGAATAGATCTGAAGATGACATCAGAAAAAATTCTACCTCTTCATGATGTTCTTCATGTGCCGACTGTTAGGAAAAATTTAGTTAGCGGTTCCCTTCTTGTAGCATCTGGTTACAAGATTGTAATGGAAGCTAATAAAGTTGTATTTTCTAAGAATGAGTCCTTTGTTAGTAAAGGATTTGTAAAGGATGGTCTGTTTATTCTCAGTACTGTAAATAAAATGTTGGATCCTTCTCCTATTGTTTCTAATGTAGAATCTTCTAATGTATGGCATGGTAGACTAGGTCATGTGAACCTGGGTTCCCTTAGAAGGATGATGAACCTAAATCTTATTCCCAAGTCTCCTGTAGATAATAAAGACAAGTGTGAAATTTGTGTTCAAGCCAAACATTCTAGACTACCATTCAAATCTGTAGAAAGGAATTCTGATCTTCTAGAACTAGTTCATAGTGATGTTTGTGATTCAAATAGGGTTTTGACTCGAGGCGGTAGGAAATACTTTGTCACATTTATAGATGATTGTTCAAAGTATTGCTATACCTACCTTCTAAAAACCAAAGATGAAGTTCTAGATAGATTCAAGGTTTACAAATCAGAAGCTGAAAACCAATTAGAGAAAAGGATTAAGATCCTTAGATGTGATCGTGGCGGAGAGTATACCTCAAACGAAATGACTAACTTCTGTGAAGAACACGGAATAATTCATGAGGTGACTGCTCCTTATTCACTGTTACCGCCAGTTTCCATGAACAGGGGTATTTTGGTAATTTTCCACTTTAAAATTATTTTAGAATTATTTATTTACTTATTGTATTATTTTTGGATTATTTGAGTCGGGTTCGAATTTTAACTCATTCCGACTTGTATCGGGGACCCGGGGTAGTGTTGACCTTAGTGGGCCCACACACTAGTTAGCCATGGCCCACATGTTAGTTATTTTAGTTAGTGACTAGGCTAATTATTTTGGTTAGTATTAATATGGATTAGTGTTTTAGGTTTGACCAAACTACCTCCGACTTAACCCCTTATCAAGGTATTAGCAAATAGACTAGAGAGGAGCTTTTTGACCTTTCCTAATAAGACAAAACCTACCCCTTTTGGCCGGCCACATGGGTGGATAAGGCTCCATCATACTTTATTATTTCCTCTTTCATTCTCTCTCTTGTTCTTCTCCAAATTGATTTGAGAGCAAACCCTAATCAAATCATCACTAAATCTTCCCATTTCTTCACCAAATCTTCTTCCTTCCTTCTCCATTCTAGCCAAGGAAGGAGCTCCTCAAGTTTGAGAGGATTCGGAGCTTGTTCGTGTCCGTTTGGGATTCCTACGTGTCGGTGGCATTTCGGGATCGATTCGAGTCACCGGGAGGTATAAATCCCTTCTCATTCTCATCCTTTTCATGCATTAGGATGGTATTGACCCGTAGGAATGACCCCCTTGGTTTTGTGTCCATTTGAGTCCATTTCGTGCCCATTTGGACACTTGTAGAGGTGTCTTATGAGTAGGATCGTGTCCTAATGGGAAAACCCCCTATTTGGACACATGTAAATTGTTTGTGTATAAATTTTAGTGTGTTCTAATATTAATTCCAGATTTTACAATGTGTTTAGAACATGTTTTCCTATGTATCTTAATGTATCATATTAATATCAATATATGTATATATATATATATATATATATATATATATATATATATATATATATATATATATATATATATATATATATATATATATATATATATATATAAAAATATATATATATATATATATATATATATATATATATATATATATATATATTATATATATATATATATATATTTTTTTTATATATTTTATATATTTATATATATATATATATAGATATATATATATATATATATATATATATATATATATTTTATATATATATATATATATATATATATATATATATATATATATATATATATATATATATATATATATATATATATATATATATATATATATATATATATATATATATATATATATATATATAAAATATATTTATATATATATATATATATATAAGCCTATATATATATATATATATATATATATATATATATATATATATATATATATATATATATAAAATATATTATATATATATATATATATAAGCCTATATATATATATATATATATATATATATATATATATATATATATATATATATATATATATATATATATATATATATATATATATATATATATATATATATATATAAAATATATATATATAGGCTTATATATATATATATAGGCTTATATATATATATATATATATATATATATATATATATATATATATATATATATATATATATATATATATATATATATATATATTTTATTGGCTTATATATATATATATATATGGATATATATATGGTGGTGAATGTGTGGCATTGTGTTGGTATGGGGGGAGGCACACAGGGTTCGGCCAAGCATAGTATGTGTATGTGTTTTGATGTGTGTAGGAGAGGTGTTTGAGTTTTGGTTGGAGTAGGAGAATGGTTGAGAGTTATTGGTTGTGTGATATAGAGAGATTGAGAGTAGTGGGTGAGTAGAGTGTTTGGAAAGAGGGGGGAAACCCAACATTCTGTCCAGATTTAGCCATTGGTGGCTGTCACTTAACAGTCCATCAGTCCACATTTTGTGGCTGTCCCTTAAGCCATGTTGGCTGTCATAATTTGACCCCAAAATAGCCCAGGTTTTGCCCCATAGTTGGCTGTCCCTATACCACACCAAATCAGTCCTATTAACTCCACATTTAACCCATATATGGGCTGTCCCCTTACTCCAATTCAGTTTCTTACATCACCCTTAGATGGCTGTCCTGTTAACCCCAAATCAGTCCACATTTCTTCATAATGTGCTGTCCCAGAATTACCCCTGTTGGCTGTCCCCTAATAGCCCTCTAACTGTCCCATTTACAAGCCATTGATGGCTGTCCTTTTATCACAAATCTGTCCAGAAATTTTCCATCTATTGGCTGTCCAAAACACCATATTACAGTCCAGAAAAAGCCCCCACATTGCTGTCCTACACAGTCCTTAGTACACCCCCTTGACAGTCCATGAAACCCCCCAAGTTTCAATCCTAAAACACTCCATAACAGTCCTCATTCCACTCTAAAACTTGTCCACAAATTGCCTATGTGTGTGTGTGTTTTTGTGAGGTATTGTGTGTGTGTATGAGAGCCTACCAATGAGTGTAGTTAGTAGCCTATGTCTAAACCAATAGGAAACCTATAGAGAAGCCTATGAGTGTGATGTATATGAGGGTATTATGTGAAGGTGAGTGGTGTGGATGAGTGTGAGAGTGTTGTGAGGGAAATTCATGATATGGTTTAGGTAATAGGGTAAACCAATACACATGTCCTACAAATAGCCTAGATACCTAGGATACCTATTTTCCTTGGTAGGTAAACCTTAGATAGGTTGGTATCTAGCTACCCTAAGGAGCCTAGACTAGTATCTTGGGTATTAGCGAGACTTCCTTGGTATTGGGCAAGGTATCGGGATTTACCTTGGTAGGGTAATGCTAGTTTTGCCTAGGAGTAGGGTATTTGAGCCTAGAGTCTAAGATAGGGTTAGGACTTGTTTCCTTTGGTTGGTAATGATCAAATATGGTGCTCATAGACTAGTTTGACGTCGGTTGACCTTTTTGACCAAAAGTCAACAAAAGTTAACTGAGAGTCAAACGTAGCCTTTAAGCGACCAGATTTGACCGAAACCAAACCAGAGTTGACTAGTTGACTAAAAGTCAACAGTTGGTCAACATTAGACTAGTTTGACCTAGGGTTGACCTAGAGTTGACCAGAGTTGACCAGAGTTGACTTTTTGACCAAAAGTCAACTGTAAGTCAACCTTTGACCCTGTTTGACCTAGTTTGACTTGGATTGACTCCCAGTGACCTAGTATGAACCAGTATGACCTAGTTTGACCTAGATTGACCTAGTTTTGACTTAGACTTGCACTCATGACTTATATTAGTTTCTTTTTCAGTATAAAACCCTGTTTGACTCATAGTATCTTATTTTAGGTCTGTGATCACTCTGAGCGTCTGTTCACCTTATCAGCTCAGGACCACAGGCGAGTACATTCACTGATAGTTTTTATTGTCTTGATATCTACTATATTCGATTTAGTTGTAGTATTTTACATGATTCCTGACACGACATTTTACGGACTAGTATACGTCGGATCCTGTCATGAGATGTTATTCCTAGACTCCCTTGGTATATGAGTATGTGATATTTCTGTGTTCCTATACTTATATAGACATTGATTTGGGAGTGGGCTGGCCCCCTGCTCTCGAACCCTGTGTCATGACGTGCCATGTCCGGATCCGTGATACTATTCGGGGATGGGAGAATTATTAGGGGTTATGTGATCAAAGCCTCCCTGTAACTATATTTTGCTAGCGCCACCCTCACCTCACATAGGGTGTAGCAGATACCCCATTACCAGTTATCCAGGTTGGATGGCATGACTCTCCGTTGAGGACACCGTGGATTGTCGGGCCAAGTGGATAACCATCTCTTGATTCCCTAGCCGATCACATATCGCTCTAATAGTTTAAATCACCTTTTTACATTTATTAGTGTATCTTATATTCCAGTTCAGTTTTACTTTTTGTACTTCTCACCATGCTATGATTCCATTACTCACATGATCTATCTGTCTTTATACTGTACCATGATTTGAGACTAAGTTCCGTTTGAAAGAAGGGTTACAACTCTGGTCCTTGTTTGGTTCAGGAGTTGTAACTCGGCTTTCAAATGGTTCCCAAGTCGCCTATATCTTTGTCTTGTATTTCATTATTGCTGTTTCTTATAGTATTTCTCAATTCATATGGAACTGCTGTTGGTGTTTGTACTTGCTCATTTTCTTGACAGGATACCGTTGATAAATTTTACAGATGATTCAGAGGCTGATTGCCCGACCTACTATGGGGTTGAGTTTGATGGACTAGATTTAGATCGTGGCTTGTTGGTAGAGCTACTAGACTTTGCTCACCCTGAGTAGCATAGTTTAGTTAGGTTTGTCTGGCCTGCGAGCCAGCTAGTACATTTCAGTTGTAGTATCTATTACATATATTTTCTGAGACTTGGATGTTTGTGTTTAGCTCTGACTTGTGGATTTTGGACTCATTTCTTATTTTATCTATCATATCTCTTTTCCATGCTATCTACCTTAGTTTTGATATATGTGATTGAGACTGTATTGCTATGTCACCTCCATTCGGAGTGTATATACTGTACAGGTACATTTATCTGTTTTAGTCGTAGTATTTACAGACCCTATATACAGCGTTCTACCGTCGATACTGCGGCGTAGGCTGGATGTAACCACGTGCTCGTGCCCCTCTTCAGGGTACGGGTCGTGATACATTTTTGTGGTGGCCCATGCAGGTCCCCGTCGCAACTAGTGCGATCTCGTAATGGTGCTCGACTTAGAGTACTAATTATGAGCCTGCAATTAGGATGTAGGATCTAGGGTATGATAGGAGTTACTCAATCACATGTTAGAAAATTTCTGATCTTTTGATTACCATGACAAATTCTTTTTTGTATTGAATTTAATTATCCTTCTTTGATATTCCTATCATGTGCCATACTGATTTCTTGTTTCGATCTATCCTTAGGATGACGATCACTCGCTCTCAGGCAGCGGGTTCTAGCGCTGTACCGGAGAGGCCCGATCCGGCTGGTCTTTCACCTCCGGCTACGGGAGCTGCACTTGAGCGAGCTGCCCCCTCAGTTCCTGCCCTTCCGGCGGGAGCAGCAGTAGAGACGGTTCCAGGAGGTCTTCCACCTCCAACAGCGGGACCGCCCCCGGTCATCCCTGACATTCTTCCACCGCCGCCTCAGTTACCGACAGATACTCAGGGGATGATGGCCCTTCTGCAGCAGATGCTGCAGACACAGAGAGCACAGGCAGAGGCATATCACCGTCAAGCAGAGGTGCTGCGACAGACCATGGAGAACTCACATCAGCTAGCTATGGCAGCAATGGAGAGAGGTGCACCGGCTACAGTTCAGGAAGCACCAGCACAGCAGCAGGGTCAGGGGAGGCCCGGTACACACCTCGACTTCAGGAAGATGAACCCCGGGAGTTCAAGGGTACCGAGGGTATCCTATACGCGGACGACTGGCTAGAGGATGTCCAGCGGAGTCTGGAGTTGGCAGAGGTCCCGGGAGGTCTGTGGGTGACTTCTGCAGCGAGCCAGTTTTTTGACATAGCGCTGACTTGGTACCGCACGGATCCGCGTGCGTCAGTGGGAGGTATATCTTGGAAGGACTTCAGAAAACTCTTTAAGGAGAAGTTCTACCCAGATGTAGCCTTGACAGCTTTGGAGGGGCAGTTTGCCAGTCTAGTATAGGAGAACTCGTCGGTAGACGAGTATACAGCGGAGTTCTTCCGCCTGAGCAGGTTTGCACCTAGTTTGGTCCAGGATGAGGGTTACAAGGCACGAAAGTTCTGGAGGGGCCTTATACATGCAGTGCGCACTCGCACCTCTGGGAGACGAGATGCGACCTTCGAGCAGATCCTGATGGAGGCTCAGATTGCAGAGGAGGACTTCGGCCTCAAGCCGAAGAGGAGCAGTGACGCTCTTGGAGCTAGTTCGAGTGCAGGGCCAGCGAAGCGCCCACATTTCCAGCAGAGGCAGTTCCAGCAGCAGCAGCCTCAGTTGCAGTTCCAGCAGGTACCGATGTGTGCCCAGCAGCACCAGGGTCAGGGTCAGAGGCCGGCTATACAGTGTAACTTCTGCAGAAAGCCAGGGCACACTAGAGAGGTTTGTAGGAAGAGGTTGGGTGTCTGCTTATACTGTGGGGTGCCCGATCACTAGCTGAAGGACTACCATTTTCGGGGAGTCCGAGGAGTCCAGGATAGAGCGCAGCCGACCAGAGGACCAGCAGTTCAGCAGAGAGGTCCTCCACTTCAGACGCAGCAGCAGCGTTTTCAGCAGCACCAGAGGGGAGCCCCTGCGGGCAGAGTGTTTACCCTGACAACAGAGGAGGAGGCAGAGCCAGTAGGCGATGTAGTGGCATGTCACGTTCTTCTTGATTCATTCCCTGTATTTATCTTATTTGATTCCGGTGCCTCTCATAGCTTTGTGTCTGTCTCCTTTGCTCTGAGACATAATATTATTGCTGAACCTTTGGGTAGGACTTGCAAGATATTGACCGGGGGAGGCATCATCCTGGTCAACAATATCTGCAAGGGGCGGAGAGTTACTGTAGGAGGCCGAGTTTTGGGTACGTGCTTGCTCGTAATGCCCCTTCCGAGGTATGATATGGTACTCGGAATGGATTGGTTGAGCATGCACCATGCTAGTATAGATTGCAGAGGAGGTAGGATTTTGTTTAGGCCGTCGGGAGAGCCAGAGATTGTGTTTGCTAGAGGAGCAGCTGAGCCGGGAGATGGGTTCTGCGGAGCTTTACTGGCGGGGCAGGCATTGCCGCATCCATTGATAGCTGACTTCATGGATGTTTTTCCCGAGGAGTTGCCTGGGATGCCATCGGATAGAGACATTGAGTTCTCTATAGACTTAGTGCCGGGTGCTGAGCCTATCTCACAGCACGTCTATAGGGTCAACAACTGTAATGCCCCACTCCGCACGACGCATTACGCTGAAGCGTTGACTCAACGAGTCACGTTGACGGAAGAGAATGTATCGATGCAAAACGATACGAGAGTTACGTTGTCCCGAGCAACGCATCAAACTAAGTTGATGCGAAGAGTTGCCTTGTCCCGAAAGAATGCATCGAGTGAATCGATGCGAAGCGCCGCGTTGCCCCGAAGGATGAGTGCGTTGAATCGGCTCGAAGATTCTAAGAAATCGAATCGACCAAGGCGCAAGTCCGAATCGATGCAAGGATTGATTTTAGTTGGTTTCGTGTACAGGTTATACTTTGACGGGAAAATATTAGAGGTCGATCTTTTGCAATATTTAGTAAGGGGTCCGCGAAATCAAATCGTCGCCTTGCGACGGGCCGAGACTTGGGTACGCTAAGACAAATCGGACGTATGATTCAATGAAGCACGAAGTGCTCGAATGGCTAAGTCAGGAGAGTGGCCGTGCAACAAAGTTAGGGAATCGAGCCGCATCGGCTCGGCGAAACGACGAAGGCGTATCGACTCAAGGTGGGAGGATTGACTTCTTTTTACTCATTCATTCGATAAGTCAAATATATCATTGTATGCTAAGTTAACCTATCGACGCCACGGGCGTGGCCGATCGAAGATAAAATTATAGTGTGAGTCGAACACTAAGTTAGAACAATTGAAATGAAACGTGCATCAATATGCACGAGTCGCTATGGGACATTAGATATCGCTAAGGCGAGCGCCTCGATGCGCAAGCCGTAAGAACATGGGATAACTGTAATCGGCGAGTGCCTTAGTGCACGAACCATACCGTGCCTTTGATGCATGAGTTAGACGGCTAGAACATTGAAAGACAATAGGCGAGCGCCCTAGCGCACAAGCCCCGAACATTGAATGCTAAGTTATAGAACATGGGAATATGGTCGGAACGTGCCTACGTGCACGGGATAATAAAAGATGGCTTCGTTGCGAGAGAATATAGTTGTGGCATGAATGTGGCAGAACTGTCGGATATGACATGGTGCCTCGAAAGGTGTGCAAGACCCTCGGGTCGTTCGATTAACGAGCATTGAGTTGAGGCACGATGCCATTGAAACATCGTAACAAAGTGCGAAACGAAAGAACATAGAAAGTTAAATGAAAGAGATGCGAGACGATAAGTCTGAGTCTCGGACTCATGACTATGTTTGGTTGTTTGAATTAAACTGTTGAATGATAGGGCGTTGCATGGTCGATTGGAATGGGCTCGAGATTAATGTGATAATAACTCATGCACGAGTATCCCCCCAAACGGTTAAATGCCGGAGGTCCCCGGAACCGATTTGGCCGTGGAGGTATGGATAATCTTTGTAGGCACACATCCTTAAACAAGATGGGAGAAGCTGCAAATGATGGCATGTAGCGAGAACGTTTCGGTTGTTTGGGATGTGACCCAACCCGTGAAACGCCGGGCAGCCTAACCAAATAGAGAGAAAAGAAGGAGAGAAAAGAAAGGAACTCCTTTAGTCCATTCCGGCGCGGATACGCCAACGGCCCTCATATAGTTAAGGAACGATGGATTGAAAGTGTAGGCGCATATGCGTCCCGCATAGAGATCCTGCTTAGAGATGCACAATAACATGACAGGGAAGGATTATGGCGTATTCACCTTGCGTCAGTGCAAGGGCGAGTGCGTCACCTTGGTAAGTCGCACCACGAATCAAACACGAGATTGCTTGTTTGTTTGCCTATTCAATTCGATAACATGATGCTATGATAACATGCTTTACGCTTTCGAAGATGCCATAAAATTGACCCTAAGGAGAACATAGCAAGATCATAAGCTAAGTTGCATGATTCAACATAAATATTAAAATGTCGGTTTGGAAAGATGATCTTTGCTTCAGTACATGCGAGGACGAACGTACTGATCCCCCACCAGCTTCATACAGGGTGCAGGGAATGGATTGCTCGCGACGAAGCGTTGCTTGAATGCGTTAAGGCTTGGAATGCCGAAGCGCATTGAAGCGTGCTATTGCATTGACGCTCGGACTACGCAGCTGGATTGATGCGGCCGAGATATAGAAGGCATGATGTATGGAACGGTGAAATCCTTTGTGGGCAAGAGAGAACCTGAGTGTTGTAGCCAATCTGGCATATATTGTTAGGCTATCGAAAGCCATTGTAATCTCAGTTTCAGATATCAATAAAGAGAATTGTTTCGTATACTCTGTTTTCCTTTCGTTGTTAATATCGAATCAAAAGATAACCATTTGAGAACTTGTCATCTTGCCTTGCACGAGCGCAACTCCAGGCTCGTGCGGCATCACGCCCCCTGCGAGCACGATGATTCAGGTGATTCCGGGTCAGGACGTGACAAATTGGTATCAAAGCTCTAGGCTCAATTTCCTCTGGACGCTCGCTTCATTTCAATTCAAAAAGTTGCCCACCACCACTTGATATCACTCTTGACTCTACTCGATGCCGCACTGGATGTTCCATACAATAAGTCTAATACAAATCGTGTAATTTTGCCGCATGTGTTTTGGAAATTACACGATGTTTGCTAAGAAGTCGCGAGGGGTATATTGCATTGAATGCAAACGAGCCGTAAAAATGTTAGTTGCTGCAAGCGCAACAAATTATGAAATACGATTTGAGATGTTGTCGCAATGTAACATGTTGAATGAGAAATAAAATGATGCACGAAGTGCAACGAGTAATGGTGAATATGCATTAAAATGAAAGTGAGAAGTGATAAGCCAATACCGAATGTGTTAAACGGATTGTGCATTGACTTGGAAAGTCGAGAGTAATTTGTTGCACGAGGTGCGGTAAATATTGGAAATGATCGTTGCACGATGTGCAACGCGTATTGAAAAGTAAAAATTATTGCACGTGGTGCAACGCATATCAAATTAATCGTTGCACGAAGTGCAAAGGAAATTGGAATTGAATCGTTGTACAAAGTGGAATAAAAGTGTCGGAAATAAATCGTAGCACGATGTGCAATGCGTATCGAAAGTAAAATTTGTTGCACGGGGTGCAACGCATATCAAATAAATTGTTGCACGAGATACAACGTAAAGAAAGAATTGAAATCGTAAATCGATAGAACGAATCGTTCGGTTGCACACCAAACTTATGTTGGCAAGTGAGAACATTGACCGAGTTGTGTCGGATTTTGATAGAATCAAAGTTACGGTTGTGATCAAGCACGATCACTGCAGAAATCATTAGTCGGAAGAGATCGTTGGTTTGCACTAAGTATAGCGCAAGGGAAATGGCTTGAATTCCGAGTGGTATATGCCATACCACGTAGGCGATGAATGACTCGATTCCGAGTGGTATATGGTATAGCACTTGTGCGATAAATTTTATCGACACGTTGTGAGAATTGCGGAAGGTTTGTCCGCAACGGACGGGAGAGTACCGAGACGCGTTGAAAATTTGTATGGCGATATGTTGATGCAAGTGTTCTTCGAAAATCGGTTGGGATGATAAGGCGAGACTTGTATCGATGAACGATACGTCGGACGAAAGTTATAAGTTGGTCGGACGACCGAGACTAGCGAAACGATTATGCCTTGATGCAATAATCGGATCGACGGGAAAGGAAAAACTTGAGCTTACGAATGAATCGCACGACTTGCGATCTCGATAGAAATATTGGGCGAGACGAATCGAATCGCACGACTTGCGATTTCGTTATAAATGTTGGGCGATGTGAATTATAATCGAATCGCACGATATGCGACTTCGGTGAAGAGTTGGTTGACGTGAGTAATCATGCCTAAGAAATAGTTGGTACGTTACGGCGAAACTCATTTGAGTACGACTGAATACACGTAAAACTTAGAGGGCGAGATCGTATAACTCGAGGGCACGATGTTGGATAATCGGTAACTCGGTTACACGATCAAAGTATAGTGGGATGTGGCGAATCGAAGAATGAGTTGATGCGTGCAGAAAAGTTCGTTGCAAACTTGGACACATGCAATACGAGTTAAGTTGACGTTGAGACGGATTCAAAGTTGACCCTTACGTTATCGAAATTGATACGGCGTATCGAGATCGATACATAAGGAAACGTAAGCACGATGTGGGAATACAAATGGAGTGCGCCTTGCGCTATCAAAGTTTTGTAAGTAACGATACGAGGAGGAACGAACTTGGTTGATCGTAAATTTTGTGATTGATCAAAGACGAGACTATAAGTCATCGACGATTTGCTCGATGCGTATAGCATCTCGTGTGTCGACCCGCGAACAAGATAGACTCGAACTTGATGCGAGTCGATGTTTCATAACTTATGAAATCATCGATGGTAGTGCATGACTTGACTCGGAGGATAGTTGCGCATCAGTTGCGCCGATAGAAATGGTTTTTTGTTCGAAAGTGGGTAGTCGCATAGAATCGTCGGAACGTGATTTGGCTCCGAAATAAGATATAGCATGGTTCGTAGTAAACTGTCCTTCGGTGATGATCCACAATTATCGAGCATAGCTTCGGGGCAGCTGACCCTAGAAGACTTGACCGCCAAATCAAATTGAATGCTACAGACCGTAAGATGACCCATGCGATATCGTATATAAGATTGCACCGATAACAAATATAACACGTTGCGTGTTGACGATAAGTCTAGGCGATCGAGAATTGTTGGAACAGCTTTCGATTGAGAATGATATAGTTAGATTTTTGAGTATTCGTCGGATGAATACTTGAATGGTTATGTTGGTCGACGGTCGAACTAGAATTCACCAACGGACTTGGTGATTCGGATAGGCGATTGCGAGAAACGTGCTAGGCACGAGAGGGAACGATAAGGGAATGACTTACGAGTCATGTCGTTAGATTCGGATTCACCTTGCAATTGAGCTTGCGTGAATCGAAATTTACATTCGATGTTGCGAGATGGATAAGTTGGAAATTTGGCTATCGAATTCCTACTCGTTAGAAAATTGAATGTAAGACGCGTCGTAAAGACCTTCATGCTAAGGCGATCGTTGCCTTAAGCACTGTCGCCTTGCTGTAAACTTTTATGTCGGATAGATTGTGGCCTTTGTGCAATGTCAATTTAAACTTGCGTCGGGAAAATCTAAGCACGGGGACTATATAAGTAACCTAGCGGGCGTAGCCCTGAATGTTGATGCATTTGCAAGTCAACAAAGAAAAAAATCGTATCGAGACAAGTTGCATAAGTAAGACTTCGAAAATAGTTGGGTAGCGACTTCGAACGCAAGGCGTTGCGGAGACTCGTTGTGATTGGATGCGCGACGGCTTGACGCAATACGTAGATTGATAGTTCCGATGAAACATACGAAACGAGAAGGCGATTGTGAATCGCGTCGCGTACAGTGACTTTATTGAATGAATCACGTATGTATCGAATATATGTATGCGATGAAATTTTGAGAACGGTTGCTAAGGATAAGTCCGATCGAGAGTACGAAATGGCAAGCATAGGATTGAAATTTACCTGTCTGTTTGCCATTGATTGTAAAAGAACAGAACAATTATCGGAGGACTGAACTTAGACTCACAATACAAACTCGCTCGTACAAAGAAAGCCTAGGGACGAAAACCTAGGTACAGCAGACTAAGTACGATTGTTTATTTTTGATTCTGGGGGGTGATGATAGAGGCTCGGGAAAGCGACGGCCGCTCTGCCTTACTCCTTGGATGATCAGTATGTAGCCTTGGCTCGGGAAAGATCTGCTTGGCATTGACGAAGAAACGCTCTTCTTGCTCTCCTCGGATTGCTCTCCTGACTTCTCTCTCTCTGTGATTATCAAGAAGAAAGGGGGAGCTCTCTCTGTGTAGATCTCTTTCTTCTTCTTTTTTTTATTCTTTTGTTGCCGACCTCTCCTCTCTCTCTCTCTTTTTTTTCAAGGGAATGATGCTGGCTATTTATAAGAGTGGGGGGGTGATCATTAGGGTTTGCTAATGATTAAATGTTTGGAATGTCGGCGCTCCTTCATTCTATCTGACCCTTGATCCTGATTATAGTGAATCTCGGCCATTAATGCGGATAGCATCGTATCTCATGAGCAATTAATGCTAGCTGCTTTAAATCCTCGTGATTGATTATGCCAATGTCTGATTGCTCGCCACGTGTCCCATTAGCTTGATGATAAATGATATGCCCTGATCTCAGTAATTAAGACGATGATGTCAAATATATTTGTTGAGATTCGATTAAATCTCTTATTGATCCCATGCCACGTGTCTTAATTGTGAGTCCTGTCAGAGCCGCATAGGATTGACGATCCTCGAACCGCAGAGAGATACTCTTTGTAAGCCGCATAGGACGATGCTTCATCGAGCCGCATATGCGTAATCTTTGTGAGCCGCATGAGCTGGCGTTGTATTGGGCCGCAGGGAATGTGTTCCCAGGGAGCCGTATGAGCTAGCGTTGTATCGAACCGCATGGAACGGGTTCTCAGGAAGCCGCATATGACTGATTGCCACGTGGCAATCTGGGACTTCTGACGAATTTGGTCAGAGATTTTCTTCTTTTCCCGAGGAGTCAGTCATTATGGCAAGGCCATTATGACACTTTATGTCAGGGCAGCCACAGTGAATCGTGCTGGAGCAATAAATGAGGCCACTACTCAAACGACCAGCTGTAGGGAAGGATCACACATGGCGTCCATCGAGCCGCATATGCCTTGCTGAACCGCATACGCTCCCGAGCCGCATTCGATTGAGAGTCTTCTTTGAACCGCATAGGGCCGCTCCTGTGTGAGCCGCATAAGCTTCTTACTCAGAGCCGCATGGATCATTATTCTAATATTTTTCATGCTTTTACAGGACCCCCTTCAAAGTTTTCAATTTGTAAAAATTGGAATACTTTGAACAAGAAGCATGGCCCCGTTCATGCCGCATAGGATTTTTCTGTCTGTCTGAGCTTCTTAGCCGCATAAGTGCCTTAACCGCATAAATTCATCTGGCCGCATAAACTTGTTGCCACGTGTCTTGAACACGTGTGCAAATCTTCATTAAGTGCCTTTGATTTGATTTAACGCCGCCTTTTGGGGGAGGATCCCAAGAGTCGGTTTTGCCTTGACCGAAGCATTTTATTCTTTGAGGGCGGCACGTAATCCGAGGCATACTCCGAGACGTCTGTTCGTTTCGTGGGTCTCTTTTGCCTATAAATAGGAGTCTTTTAGCCTCTTGGGGCTTTTCTTTACCTTCTCTCTTTGCTCTCTTTTTTTTTTCTTTTTAATTTTTGCAAGGGGGTGTGATCCCTGCTGATGTAGCCTTTTGATTTTTAAATAAATGAGCATGTTTCAACTCATCTTTTCTTTCTTGCACTTGCGGTGTTTATGGAATTTGGACTTGCTGGGGGATTTATTTGTGGACCTGTTATCCTAGGCGTACCTTGGTTTTAGATTCGGATAACAGTTTAGATAGGATGTCCGGGACAGCCACGGCAAAGTGGTCATGGATGTTCTCGGTACTGGGGGAAGGAATGCCGTAGAGCAGCTGGGCTCCCGGGGCATGGTAAGATGGTGGATTTATGCTAAGAAGCTTAGCGAATGAATATTTGTGGACCTATTACCCTTGGCGTACCCTAGTTCAGGATGCGGATAATGGGGTGAAAGGGAACCGATCACATTTGCTCAGAGGTTATGATGACATGGCAAACATGAAGGTTGTATCGTGAAATCTTCCTGCTTAGCGGTAATGAGAACATGGCAGGAGAGACTTTACGGAAGCTATTTGTGGTCAACAGAGGACATTTGTGGTCAACAGAGGACATTTGTGGTCAACAGAGGACATTTGTGGACCTATTATCCTTGTCGTACTCCGGTTGTGGGTACAGATAATAGGTTAAAAGAGGACCGACATACTTGCTCAGAGGTAATGTGGACATGGCAAATATGACGATTTCTTCGACGGAGCCTTCCCACTCAGAGGTAGTGAGGACATGGCAGGAGTGGGCTCAATGAAGATTGGGTACATAGAACGACTCAGAGGTAGGAGAACGTGGAAGTTCTATACGAGGGGGCAGTTTGTTTTTGGTGGAAGTGAAGACGACTCAGAGGTAATGAGGACATGGTCGTTTCGGAAATTGGTGGATCGACTACCCTTTTTGTGCACTGGGAGTGCGGGTAGTGAATCCTGAGGGAGTATCTCTGCCAGGTAGAAAGTTCAGAGGTATAATCATACTTGACTTACTATCTGAAAGAGTGACCAGAATGTAAGTTCAGAGGCACCAGCTGGTACATAACTTGGTAATTTGGACTATTGAGGGAGTGAGAGTTCAGCGGCACTAGCGGGTGCATGGCTCGATAATCTGAAATAGGGTGGATGAGAGTTCAGTGGTACTAAAGGAGTACATGACTCGATAATCTAGAGAATGATGTTCAAACATAGTATTTCTTCAGGAACTTGCCGTTGACGGGCAACATGAGCAAATCTCCGTTCTGCTTAGCGAGGCGGTAGGCGCCGTTGGAGAATACGGTCTCGATGACAAATGGACCTTCCTATTTTGGCTGGAACTTACCGGTGGTCTTGTGAGTCATGACCATCGGCCTCCGGACTGCCAGAACAAGATCACCCACTTGGAATGTTCTGATTTTAACTTTCTTGTTGAAGGCTCCGGAGATGCGTGCTTGGTATAGCTCGATCCTTTGCTGAGCTAGGAGGCGCTTTTCATCTAAAGCCTCCAACTCTTGTAGTCGTCGTCGGTAGTTATCATCCGTCGTCAATTGATAAGTGAGGGCGACGCGAAGTGAGGGGATCTGAGTCTCCAAAGGGAGGACTGCCTCGCTCCCGTACACCAGAGAGAATGGTGTATTCCCGGTGGCTGTTCGAACCGTGGTACGATAAGCCCATAAGCACTCGCCGAGTTTCTCGTTCCAGTCGCGTTTGTTGGAGGAGACGAACTTCTTGAGGAGCTTGATGATTGTTTTGTTGAATGCCTCTGCCAACCCGTTTGCTGTCGGGTTGTATGGTGTCGAAGCGACATTCTGAATGCGGTGCTTATCGCAGAATCGGTAGAATGCATGGCTTATAAACTGTGGACCATTATCATGGATGATTTTTTGTGGTAGTCCGAAGCGGTAGATAACGTGATGCTTAAGGAAGCTGATCACGTTTGAAGTTTTAACTTCTGCGAGTGGGACGGCTTCCGCCCACTTGGAGAAATAATCAGTGATCGCAAGTATGAAGCGATGTCCTCGGAAGGAAGGTGGGGTGATTGGACCAATGATATCCATCCTCCATGCTTCGAATGGCCAGGATGCCACCGTTAGATACAGGAACTCGGATGGTTGGTGAATGAAATCCGCGTGGACTTGGCAGGCCTTGCATTTTCTGGCATAATCTATCGCATCTGCCACCATCGTGGGCCAGTAGTAGCCCATCCGACGAAGGCGGTCTTGCAGCTTAGGGCCAGGCTGATGGGCTCCGCAGACACCGTCATGAGCCTCTCGTATGGCTTCTTTGGCTTCTGCGTTTGACAAGCACCAAAGTAGTAATCCGTCGTAGGAGCGGCGATATAGCATTTTCGTCTCTGTATCGTAGAAGAACTTGAGAGAACGCCGTCTGATAGAAGTAGCCCCCTTCGGGTTCTCGGGCAGGATGTCGTAGACCACGAAGTCTATGAATGGTTGTCTCCAGTCTGGCGCTTCGTCGATTATCTGAGCAGAATAACTCGCCATGGCTTGAACGTTGTTCTTGGGGCAGACCAGCTCATGGCCGATTACATCGACCGAATGATGAGAGTGATTTGGCACTGCTAGGGAAGCAGCCAGGCCTGCTAGGGCATCAGCTTCGATATTTTGGAGTCTGGGGACGTACTCGATGAAGAATCCCTCGAATGATGAGATAATGTTGATCGCAATTTGATGGTAGGGGATCATGTCTTCATGGCGAACCTCGTATGAGCCCCTGATCTGATTGATGATTAGTTGGGAGTCGCCGTATGCTTCAAGGTATTCTACCCCCAGCTCTTTTGCAAGTTGGAGGCCAATGACCAGAGCGTTATATTCGGCCACATTGTTGGAACAGGGTTCCGTGAGGGAGTAGGCGCGATTGATCACCAGCCCAGTAGGAGAAATTAATACCACTCTGACCCCGACGACGATGTTTCCCTTGGGTCCAGTCCTTGAGGCGCCATCGAAGAACATTCGCCATATGTTATCGTGGGTGGCTGTATTCAAATCGGCGACCTCGTCTGGGATCTCTTCATAGATTCTGGATGACTCCGATCCTGGGTGGGCTGCCAAAAAGTCTGCTAGGGCTTGCCCTTAACAGCCTTTTGCGGGACGAAGATCATATGATAGGGGGACAGTAATATTGCCCAAGTGGCGAGGCGAGAGCTGAGGGCCCCTGGTTTAGTCATGAGGACTCTGAGGGGGTTGACTCGCGAGATCACATGTATGGTTTGTCCTGTGACATAGTGCCGCGTCTTTTGAATAGCGAATACCAGGGCGAGACACTCCTTCTCTACGGCGATGTATCGATGTTCTGGCCCGATCATCATCCGGCTGAGATAATATATGGCCTGCTCGTGGCCTGCATCGTTATTTTGTGCTAGCAGGGCACCAAGGGAATGTTCCATTGCTCGTACGTAGAGCAGGAATGGTTTTCCGGGGACCGGGGCCACCAGGACTGGGGGATTCGACAAATATTCTTTGATGTCGTCGAAAGCACGCTGGCATTCCTCGTCCCATACGAATGAGACTCCCTTCTTCATGAGGTGTGTGAACGGTCGGCATCGCCCGAAGAGGTTGGAAATGAACCTCCTGATGTAAGCTAGCCTCCCTTGGAGGCCTCTGAGTTCGCGAAGATTTTTCGGGGGACCCATCTCCATGATTGCCTTCGTCTTCTCAGGGTCTACATGGATGCCCCGTGCCGTGATGATGAAGCCTAAGAATTTCCCGCTGGATACGCCCAAGAATGATTTCATAGGGTTCATCTTCAAATTGTGGGCTCGTATTAGGTCGAATACCGTCCTCAGGTCCTGAAGATGATCTTCCTTACGGCGACTCTTGACGGCGATGTCGTCGACATAGCATTCCACTATTTTGCGCAAATGTTCTCTGAAGATGATACTCATGGCTCGTTGATATGTAGCGCCAGCATTCTTTAGACCGAATGGCATGACTGTGTAGCAGTATGTGCCAATCGGTGTTCGGAATGATGTGTGCTTTTCGTCGTCTGGAGACATCTTGATTTGATTATACCCCGAGAATCCATCCATGATTGACATACGTTCGAAGTCGCATGTGTTGTCGATCATGATGTCTGTGATGGGAAGGGAGAATTCATCTTTGGGGCTTGCCTCGTTCAGGTTGCGGAAGTCGATACAGATTCGAATCTTTCCATTCTTTTTGAGGACGGGTACTATATTGGCGACCCAATCAGGATGTTGCTCTTCACGAATGAAACTGCTGGCTATTAACTTGTTGACTTCAGTTTCGATCGCGTCCATGACACCTGGGCGAAAGCGTCGTTGTTGCTGCTTGACTGGCTTTGCATCTGGCCGTATATTGAGTTTGTGGAGAGCGATGTCAGGATTTAACTCCGGCATGTCTTCATAGCTCCAGGCGAACACATCAATATATTCTCTGACGAGTACTAACAGCGATTCTCGTTCTTCGTCAGTTATGCTTTTACTTATAAAGATCGGTTTTGGAGAAGATTCGCTGCCGAGATCCACTTGTATGACCTCATCTTCGGTAGGAGGTTCTCTCAGTTCGAACCGCTTTTCCCATTGATTGCTGGGTCCATAGTTCTAGCTCAAGGATTTTGGGGATGTCTTCGTCTTCCTCGTAAGCGTCGGTGAATGCCATGTTGACTGACATGACTTGTCTGAACACATCTCCGATGCTGGTATCTGAGTCGGAAGTTGGTGATCCGGTTGAATGTGACTGCCAGTCGCATTCTTCATCTGAGCTTTCAGGGGTCGTAGTAGGCGTTACATACCCTAAACCGCATCGGGTTTTGTTATAGTAGTTCCGTGGTTTGCCCGCCGGGGCTGGCGTCTTCAAAGGTAATCGTCGTCCAGTGCCGTAGTTCAGTCCTAGCGTTGTCTCTAGATCGTACCCCTATTTCTGCATGAGATATTTGGATTGAGGGCTATAGAGATACAGAGGCAGTCTTCCGGCATCTGACCCGAAGTCGACTTCTTCCACAGCGGGGGGATGTGGGTTGTTCGTCCGGCCGAAGATGATCGGGTGGTCCCCTCCCTCGACTATTCGGTAAGTGTCTTCTACTGGAGTAAGTCGGATAGCGATGTACACGTTTGTCACCTGTGTATGTAGGTGAGTGCCTATACCGTGTTCCATAGCATACATTGTACATAGCTTATTGAGCTCGGTGTAGTTCAAAGATAACCCTTTATTGATGAAGTAAGGTATCTTTTCTAGAGGGATTACATCATCTGTGGAAGGGGTATCGGAGTGGGCAGCCACATACTTGGCCAATTCTGGTTCTTCTTCGGCCACCCCCTGTATAAATGAAGACTGAGAGGACGACCTAGTCAGCTTGACCTTCAGAGGCTCAACTGGCGGAGCAGATCATGGAGTTGTTGGTAAACTAGCAATCCCCAGTTTGGTACTTGATGTGAGGCGAGGGGTGGCTGGTTCGCTAGAAGTGTCAGACCTCGCATCGGGGTGAAGAATCTTCTTGGGAAGGCGTATTGTGAGCGGTCTGTCGGAGGGATTGGGCTTCTTCGTTTGGAGCTGACCGACTCTCGGTAGTCTGATGGTAAGTGGCCCTGTTATGGGTCTCGGCGCTTGGCCGGACCTTGGCAGCCGGATTCTCATTTGTTCTTCTTGTGCGGAGAGACTGATTGCGTCCTTACGCAGAGTGGCCGTAAGGGGTGCGGAATTGCCCGGTTTGCGAGCCTGAAGGTGGATCGTTAGAGGTTCTTCTGATCCCGTAGCCGTCTTGTTGTAAGCTTGCACATCTTCTTCGACCAGATGCTTCTTTGATTTTTCGTAGAGACAGGAGTCTGAGTAATAAGATTCGACCCCCTTGAAGGGGTCGATATCGGCAAACTCTGTCCTCACAAAGCCGTGCTTATCGACATATTTGAAGCACTGGTGTAGCATGGAAGGCACGATCATGTAATCGTATATCCAAGGTCGCCCCAGAAGGATATTGTAAGACGTGTCGGCATCTATGACATAACATGTGACTTCTGATTGGAGATCGCCGATCTGACACTTCAAACGGATCTTCCCTATTGGGTAGCTCCTGCCCGAATTGAAACCGCTAATGGCGGTGCTTGTAGGTGTCAGGCGATGCATCGGAATGCGAAGATGATGTAGCAGACCCTTCGGAATGATGCTTATAGAGGACCCAGGATTAATGTGCATTCGGTCCACCTTTACATCGCCGATGTATCCAGTGTAGTATAGCGGGCGATCATGCAGGTTAGTTTTGATGAGCATATCTTGCGCAGAGAAGACGATGTTGGGCATTGCTCCCGTACACGCACTATCTTGGAGCTCTGCAGGTTGGTTATCGCCCGTGAGGTTGACCTGAGCCAAGTATGCGTTGGCATTTTGGAGCGCCTCACTTAAAGCCGTGCGGACATCCTTTGAGAGCCTGAGGAGTTCATATAAAGACAATTTGGCCGGGGTATTAGCTAATTGCGCTAAGATGTCGAAGTTGTAGGGCCTCTCCAGCTCCTGAGGTGTCTCCTTCCGGAGGGACTTGTCGAAGCGAGTCTCCTTCGGCCTAGGCTTGTCGGTCGTCAAAGGCTGAGCCGGTCCCGGAGCATCATTGGTAGTGGGCGGATGATCATCAGTCGCGCTTTCGGTTACCGGTTGGGCTTGTGTTCCAGATCGAGTGGTGACGGCCGAGACTTCCTCTTCTTCCGCCGAGGCAGTGCGGCAGGATCTGACTTTTTCACTTTTCCTTTTAGAAGGTGGAGAGGGCTGAGTTACCTCATGGACTATGTCCGGATGGACCCACATGATTTCCCCTCGTGATGTGGTGAGGGGTACTAGACCAGCAGCTTGATCGCGAGCAGGCGGCAGATTAGCAATCTCCATTGTTGCCAGAGGGATGGATATAATCCCGTCCTGAGTCTCTGTTGGAGGAAAGCTGCCGAATTGTACGGACACCATGTTGGCTTCCATGGTTACCTCTTCGAAATCGATAGCCAGGGCGTTCGAATCGATAAGGTTTTGGATATACCGTTTCAGTTGGTAGCAGTCGTGTGTAGCATGGTGGACGTAGCGATGGTAATGGCAGAACTTTGGGTTCTCCAGATCAGCCGGCCGAGGCTCCCGTCTTGGTGGAGGAAGCTGAATCCTATCTCCTTGTATAAGCATGTCCAAGATAGGCTTGACGTGGCCGTCTTCAAAGGAATAAGTGATTTGAGGCCATTGTTTGTCTGCTGGCTGTGGCTCGGGCTTCTGGGCTGTATCGGTCACCATAGCCTGCTTGCCTTTATTGTCCCGGTTGTTGGAGAGGCTACCCCCATTGTCGTTGCTGGTGTTGGGACGCTTGCTCTTGTTCTCTCCCTCCGAGATATGTAACCCCAGTTGGCGAGCCTTCTTCAATCGTTCTTCAGCACTTGTAGCACTGATGATAAAAGCCTTCCAATCCTTGAACTGACTTTCGCCCATCCAGAGACTAATTGTTGGAAGTAGTCTCTTTTGGCAAATTTCAATCAAAGAAGAGTCCGGGTTGCCAGATGGTAATTTCATTACGGTTTGACGAAACCGCTCAATATAATTTCTCGTCAGTTCTTTCTCTCCTTGAACGACGTCCATGAGGGTAGACATCGTCACGTCCTGTCCTACCTCATAGAACCTCTCCAAGAACAAGCGTTTGAAGCCAGCGAAGGAGTGGATGCAATTGTCTGGCAGGTTGCGGTACCAATCGAAGGCGACTCCTTCCAATGCCCCAATGAATAACCGCGTGAGGATAGCGTCATCATGGGGCAGATGGTCGGTAGTGACCCCAAAGTAAGTGATGTATCGACTTGCTGAAGTCTTGCCATCATATGGGTTGATATTGAACGGCTTATATCTTGGCGGAAAGGGAACATCCCTCCATTCAGCACGATATGGTTGCCGTATTCTGAGGTCTTGAGAGTTTTCTCGGGCATGGAACATTGCTCGGAGCTCCTGAACTTCTCTTCTTACTTCTCGGGCCTCATCTGTCACGGTAGGGGCCGTTATTTCGGGAGGATTATTGCCCTGGTTTGGCGCCGCTGAATTTGAATCTACGTTGATTGCGGGACCCGTGCTTGTCTGGCCAGGTGTCACTCCCTGCAGAGTAGGAAGTGCCGCTTTGATCTCGTCTACAGACTTGACCAAGGCATACAATATGGCCTCCAGCGTGTCAATGCGCTGGCGATCGCTGGAACCGCCTTGATTGTTGTCTGTCATGAATACCGTCTTCACATGAGGAGTAACGGAGGGAGTGGTGGAGGATGTACCCTCCGAGTCGTACCCATGCGTCGAGAAGTCATCTGGATATGTGGGGATGTTCTCTTCAGGTTCGGACTCGGAAGGAACACTACCCCCAGCTTCGGAGCTTGCTTCGTCTAGAGAATCATAGATGTCCTCGGGGACATCAGCATCTGTTGTACCCGATGGGAGGGTTGTTTCTCGGGGTTTGTCTCCTTGAAACATTGGATTATTGTGGACGTTCGGAGGAGTACTACCCCCAGCTCCTACGACCCCCAGGGTCGGGGACGATGAGTCTCCTGTTGCAGCAGATTTTGTCTTCGAACGGGTGTGTTGGTATACTCCGGTGGAGGGTAACCGTTTAGCCGACAACTTCTTAGCTGTAGTGGCTGATATCTTTGGACTGGAGATGCTTGTCTTCTTCCCTCTCCCCTCGGCGGGGACCTTCTGAGCGGAATTGCAGGAGACAACAGGAGGTGCCTCATCTTCTGAGTTCGGGTGCTGTAGTCTATGGAAGACGGACGGACGATCTTCCGTCACTGCCGCGTTGTTGCAGCAGCAGTTGACGATGATCTGAGTGCAGTGACGTCTATGTGAGGATTCTTTGCACGCCGAGGCCCCTTCTCTTTCCTTGCGCTTGTGGAGGATCGCCTCACGCAGGTCAGAGGAACCACTCTGTCCGTTCGCCGTCGGGGATTGGACTTGAGCAGTTCTGTACAACTTCCCATCAGAGGCCCGTGTGATAATCAGTGGGATACCCTGATAGTCAGAGGTTGGGGCAGCTGTCTGGGCTTGATGAGCCCGCGCTGCCCTAGACTTCTTCTTTCTAGCACTCGTGGGTGCATAATAGGAAGAGTCCAAGTTGAATATCACAGAGTCTGGCTTATCATCCAGAGAGTCATCAGGGTTCGGATCGTACGAGAGACGGTCGAAAACTGATCGAGAGGAGCATGGAGCAGATGCTATGCGGCTGGGAGCAGAAACCGTGCAGGCTGTCTGCATGCGGTTGTCTCCTGTCGTCGGACGAGTTCTTATGCGGCTAGGGGTCACGACCGTGCAGGCTGGCCGCATGCGGTTGGCATCTGTGGCCGCATGGGTTTTCTGCAAACGATTGACTTTACTGGCCGCATGAGTCTCATCCATGCTGTCGGGAACTGTAGTCGCATAAATTATGCGGCTGACAGAAGTAGCCGCATGAGTTTTCTTCATGCGGTTGGCGGATGTAGCCGCATGGGCTTTCTCCTTGCTGCTAATATTCTTCTGCGGTTTGGTCCGCATAGAGTCCCTCTTTGTCCCTGCAAGTCCAGCATCATCATGTTTTCTTCTGCCGAACTTGGGGACAGCAGAGTTGTCTACGACCTGAAGTGGGACCGCAGGAGAATCCTTCTCGCCGTCTTGAGCAGCAGAGGGCATCCCATCGAGGGCTTGAGGAGGAGCAAACGACTTCGGTCTCCATTCTTTGCGAGCCTTCGTGGTGCGGGTGCGCTTCTGGGCCGGGCCAGCGCTGCCTTCAGAGAGCATCTCTTCGAACGCCTGTTGGTCGAAGCGGACGACCATCTTCTTTTGTGTGGAGCCAAGTTTGGCTGCATCTGATTGCGTCACCAACTCCTCAGCCGTGGAGAAGTTAGTCCCCAGCAGAGTCGCCATCGTGTTTGCCATTGATTGTAAAAGAACAGAACAATTATCGGAGGACTGAACTTAGACTCACAATACAAACTCGCTCGTACAAAGAAAGCCTAGGGACGAAAACCTAGGTACAGCAGACTAAGTACGATTGTTTATTTTTGATTCTGGGGGGTGACGATAGAGGCTCGGAAAAGCGACGGCCGCTCTCCCTTACTCCTTGGACGATCAGTATGTAGCCTTGGCTCGGGGAAGATCTGCTTGGCGTTGACGAAGAAATGCTTTTCTTGCTCTCCTCGGATTGCTCTCCTGACTTCTCTCTCTCTGTGATTATCAAGAAGAAAGGGGGAGCTCTCTCTGTGTAGATCTCTCTCTTTTTTTTATTCTTTTGTTGCCGACCTCTCCTCTCTCTCTTTTTCTTTTTTTTTCAAGGGAATGATGCTGGCTATTTATAAGAGTGGAGGGTGATCATTAGGGTTTGCTAATGATTATCTGTTTGGAATGTCGGCACTCCTTCATTCTATCTGACCCTTGATCCTGATTATAGTGAATCTCGGCCATTAATGCGGATAGCATCGTATCTCATGAGCAATTAATGCTAGCTGCTTTAAATCCTCGTGATTGATTATGCTAATGTTTGATTGCTCGCCACGTGTCCCATTAGCTTGATGATAAATGATATGCCCTGATCTCAGTAATTAAGACGATGATGTCAAATATATTTGTTGAGATTCGATTAAATCTCTTATTGATCCCATGCCACGTGTCTTAATTGTGAGTCTGTCAGAGCCGCATAGGATTGACGATCCTCGAACCGCAGAGAGATACTCTTTGTAAGCCGCATAGGACGATGCTTCATCGAGCCGCATATGCATAATCTTTGTGAGCCGCATGAGCTGGCGTTGTATTGGGCCGCAGGGAATGTGTTCCCAGGGAGCCGCATGAGCTAGCATTGTATCGAACCGCATGGAACGGGTTCTCAGGGAGCCGCATATGACTGATTGCCACGTGGCAATCTGGGACTTCTGACGGATTTGGTCAGAGATTTTCTTCTTTTCCCGAGGAGTCAGTCATTATGGCAAGGCCATTATGACACTTTATGTCAGGGCCGCCACAGTGAATCGTGCTGGAGCAATAAATGAGGCCACTACTCAAACGACCAGCTGTAGGGAAGGATCACACATGGCATCCATCGAGCCGCATATGCCTTGCTGAACCGCATACGCTCCCGAGCCGCATTCGATTGAGAGTCTTCTTTGAACCGCATACGGCCGCTCCTGTGTGAGCCGCATAAGCTTCTTACTCAGAGCCGCATGGATCATTATTCTAATATTTTTCATACTTCTACACTGTCAGCTTTGTTCCAATTTGCTACCACTGGAATTGGTCAAAATACATATATCTTCGGGACGCCTTGAATATAAGTATGGATCCAAATCGAGTTGTATACAAAAATTCAAATCGAGCTGCAGGGATGACTTTGAAATGTTAATGGAAAGCTTGCGAGATATTATGAAATCGAACAACATTGGTGGGGCGAGATCGTGAAACGATCTATAAAACACTTAGTCGGAGTGTTGGTTTTGGTTCGAGGACGAACCTTGTTTTGAGTGGTATATTCTGTAATGCCCCGCTCCGCACGGCGCATTACGCTGAAGCGTTGACTCAACGAGTCGCGTTGACGGAAGAGAATGTATCGATGCAAAACAATGCGAGAGTTACGTTGTTCCGAGCAACGCATCAAACTAAGTTGATGCGAAGAGTTGTCTTGTCCCGAAAGATTGCATCGAGTGAATCGATGCGAAGCGTCGCGTTGCCCCGAAGGATGAGTGCGTTGAATCGGCTTGAAGATTCTAAGAAATCGAATCGACCAAGGCGCAAGTCCGAATCGATGCAAGGATTGATTTTAGTTGGTTTCGTGTACAGGATATACTTTGACGGGAAAATATTAGAGGCCGATCTTTTGCAATATTTAGTAAGGGGTCCGCGAAATCAAATCGTCGCCTTACGACGGGCCGAGACTTGGGCACGCTAAGGCAAATCGGACGTATGATTCAAAGAAGCATGAAGTGCTCGAATGGCTAAGTCAGGAGAGTGGCCGTGCAACAAAGTTAGGAAATCGAGCCGCATCGGCTCGGCAAAACGACGAAGGCGTATCGACTCAAGGTGGGAGGATTGACTTCTTTTTACTTCTTCAGTCGATAAGTCAAATATATCATTGTATGCTAAGTTAACCTATCGACGCCACGGACGTGGCCGATCGGAGATAAAATCATAGTGTGAGTCGAACACTAAGTTAGAACAATTGAAATAAAACGTGTATCAATATGCACGAGTCGCTATGGGACATTGGATATCGCTAAGGCGAGCGCCTCGATGCGCAAGCCGTAAGAACATGGGATAACTGTAATCGGCGAGTGCCTTAGTGCACGAACCATACCGTGCCTTTGATGCACGAGTTAGACGGCTAGAACATTGAAAGACAATAGGCGAGCGCCCTAGCGCGCAAGCCCCGAATATTGAATGCTAAGTTATAGAACATGGGAATATGGTCGAAACGTGCCTACGTGCACGGGATAATAAAAGATGGCTTCGTTGCGAGAGAATACAGTTGTGGCATGAATGTGGCAGAACTGTCGGATATGACATGGTGCCTCAAAAGGTGTTCAAGACCCTCGGGTCGTTCAGTTGACGAGCATTGAGTTGAGGCACGATGCCATTGAAACATCGTAACAAAGTACGAAACGAAAGAACATAGAAAGTTAAATAAAAGAGATACGAGACGATAAGTCTAAGTCTCGGACTCATGACTATGTTTGGTTGTTTGAATTAAACTGTTGAATGATCGGGCGTTGCATGGTCGATTGGAATGGGCTCGAGATTAATGTGATAATAACTCGTGCACAAGTATCCCCCCAAACGGTTAAATGCCGGAGGTCCCCGGAACCGATTTGGCCACGGAGGGATGGATAATCTTTGTAGGCACACATCCTTAAACAAGATGGAAGAAGCCACAAATGATGGCATGTAGCGGAAACGTTTTGGTTGTTTGGGATGTGACCCAACCCGTGAAACGCCGGGCAGCCCAACCAAATAGAGAGAAAAGAAGGAGAGAAAAGAAAGGAACTCCTTTAGTCCATTCCGGCACGGATACGCCAACGGCCCTCATATAGTTAAGGAACGATGGATTGAAAGTGTAGGCGCATATGCGTCCTGCATAGAGATCCTGCTTAGAGATGCACAATAACATGACAGGGAAGGATTACGGCGTATTTACCTTGCGTCAGAGCAAGGGCGAGTGCGTCGACTTGGTAAGTTGCGCCACGAATCAAACACGAGATTGCTTGTTTGTTTGCCTATTCAATTCGATAACATGATGCTATGATAATATGCTTTACGCTTTAGAAGATGCCATAAAATTGACCCTAAGGAGAACATAGCAAGATCATAAGCTAAGTTGCATGATTCAACATAAATATTAAAATGTCGGTTTGGAAAGATTATCTTTGCTTCAGTACATGCGAGGACGAACGTACTGATCCCCCACCAGCTTTATGCAGGGTGTAGGGAATGGATTGCTCGCGGCGAAGCGTTGCTTGAATGTGTTAAGGCTTGGAATGCCGAAGTGCGTTGAAGCGTGCTATTGCATTGACGCTCGGACTACGCAGCTGGATTGATGCGGCCGAGATATAGAAGGTATGATGTATGGAACGGTGAAATCCTTTGTGGGCAAGAGAGAACCTGAGTGTTGTAGCCAATCTGGCATATATTGTTAGGCTATCGAAAGCCATTGTAATCTCAGTTTCAGATATCAATAAAGAGAATTGTTTCGTATACTCTGTTTTCCTTTCGTTGTTAATATCGAATCAAAAGATAACCATTTGAGAACTTGTCATTTGCCTTGCACGAACGCAACTCCAGGCTCGTGCGGCATCACGCCCCCTGCGAGAACGATGATTCGGGTGATTCCGGGTCGGGGCGTGACAACAACAGCGAGTTGGCAGAGCTGAAGAAGCAGGTCGACGAGCTGCAGGACAAGGGATTCATTAGATCCAGTTCATCGCCTTGGGAAGCGCCAGTCCTGTTTGTACCGAAGAAGGATGGTAAGATGCATATGTGTATCGACTACAGGGCGCTCAACAACCTCACTATCAAGAAAAAATACCCATTGCCAAGGATCGACGACTTGTTCGATCAGTTGAGCGGCGCCAAGGTGTTTTCGAAGATAGATCTGAGGTCCGGCTATCATCAGCTGAAGGTCAAGCAGGAAGACATTTCGAAGACAGCTTTTCGGACTCGGTACGGCCAGTACGAGTTCACAGTGATGCCATTTGGGTTGACCAAAGCCCCAGCTGTGTTCATGAACTTGATGAACAAGGTATTCCATCAATACCTTGACAAGTTCATGGTGGTCTTCATAGACGACATCCTGGTCTACTCAATGATGCCGGAGGAGCACGAGGAGCATCTGAGGATTGTGTTCGAGACCTTGAAAAAGGAACAGTTGTACGGGAAGCTGTCGAAGTGTGAGTTCTTCCTGGACCAGGTCGAGTTCTTGGTTCATGTTGTAACCGAGCACGGGATCTCAGTAGACCAGAAGAAGATTACTGCGGTAGAGTCTTGGTCTACGCCCAGTACAGTTGCCGAGATTCGGAGCTTTCTGGGATTGGCGGGCTACTATCGAAAGTTCGTCCAGGATTTCTCGCGGATCGCGGAGTCGATGACTAGACTCACCAGGAAGGACGTAGAGTTCGTCTGGACTGAGGAGTGTCAGGCCGCCTTCGATGAGCTGAAGAAGAGGTTGACATCAGCTCCGATCTTGACATTGTCGTCTGGGACCGATGGTTTCTCGATTTACAGCGACGCTTCTGGCCGGGGTCTGGGTTGTGTACTTCAGCAGCACGGGAAGGTGATTACCTATGCATCTAGGCAGTTACGTCCTCATGAGAAGAACTACCCGACTCATGATCTAGAGTTAGCCACTGTTATCTTTGCCCTGAAGTTGTGGAAGCACTATCTGTACGGAGAGCGGGTTGAGATCTTTACTGACCACAAGAGCTTGAAGTACTTGTTCACTCAGAAGGAGCTGAACATGAGGCAGAGACGTTGGCTTGAGCTGATGAAGGATTTCGATATCGCCTTGCAGTACCATCCAGGGAAGGCCAACGTAGTTGCAGATGCCTTGAGCAGGTATCCAGTGGCTATGTATCTGACATCAGACCGTCATCTTTTGGCTGATCTGGACAGTTTGGGGATCGAGATGATTATTCCGGACATGGAGGTACAGATGTGGGGTTTACAGATTCAGTCTGAGTTGATGGACAGAGTCAGATCAGCACAATATGATGATGTTGCCCTGAGGTGCATCAGGGAGCAGGTGTAGGCAGGGCTGCTTGATGATTTCTCTATTGCCAAAGATGGGTCGCTGCGGCACGGTGCTAGACTGTACGTTTCGAGTGGGAAGCTTCGGAAGGAGGTTTTTCAGGAGGCTCATCGCTCTCAGTACTCTATGCATCCTGGTGCCAACAAGATGTACAGAGATCTGAGGGAGCATATTTGGTGGTACGATATGAAGCACGAGGTAGCTCAGTTTGTATCTCGTTGCTTGGTTTGTCAGCAGGTGAAAGCCGAGAGGCAGAGGCCTGGTGGATTGCTACAGCCACTACCCATTCCTAAGTGGAAGTGGGAGCACATCACCATGGACTTTGTGTTCGGACTTCCACGATCTCCAGGAAGAAAAGATGCGATTTGGGTCATAGTTGATAGATTGACCAAATCGGTCCACTTTTTGCCTTTCAAGGTGGGATTGTCTACGGAGAGGTTGGCCGAGCTGTATGTTCGTCAGATCGTACGATTGTATGGGGTTCCTGTGAGCATAGTTTCAGATCGGGATAGCCGTTTCACTTCCCACTTCTGGAGGAGTTTGCAGGCTGGCTTGGGCACCTCGCTCAAGTTTAGTACCGCTTATCACCTCCAGACAGACGGGCAGTCGGAGAGGACTATCCAGACTTTGGAGGATATGCTTCGCACGTGTGTGCTAGATCTCGGAGGTTCTTGGAAGGATCATCTTCACCTGGTAGAGTTTGCTTACAACAACAACTATTAGGCCAGTATAGAGATGTCGCCATTCGAGCCTCTATACAGACGGAGATGTTGTACTCCCTTATCATGGGACGATGTTGGCGAGAGGGTGCTGCTTGGACCGAAGATGGTAGTGGATGCAGCTGAGAAGGTCAGGCTGATTAGAGACAGACTTCGGGTGGCTCAGGATAGACAGCGGCATTGGGCCGATAGCCACCGGAAACCATTAGAGTTCGAGGTTAGTTTCAGTTCCTGTATGTGATTGTTTGTGTTTTGTCTGCCCTGTGTTCTGAGTTTGTTTTATGTCTAGGCTGGTGCATTGGTGTTCCTGAAGATTTCTCCGACACGGGGCACGATTCGCTTTGGCGGAGGCGGGAAGCTTAGTCCGTGCTACATCGGACCTTTCACTATCCTTGAGAGGGTCGGTGCAGTGGCTTACAGGCTAGACTTGCCGCCTACGCTAGAGGGGGTACACAACGTGTTCCATGTGTCGCAGCTGAGACGGTACGTGGCGGACCCCAGCCATGTATTGGACCATTCAGCGATCGAGGTGGGGCCTACTCTTCACTATCCAGAGCAGCCAGTGGAGATTCTGGATCGTAGGAAGAAGGTGCTCCGGAACCAGGTTATACCCTTGTTTCGCGTTGCATGGAGGCATCACTTCTATAGGTGAGTCTACCTGGGAGAGAGAGGACGACATGCGGGAGCGTTTCCCTTATCTCTTCGAGCCCTGAGGTATAATTTCTGTTTTTGCATTATGTTTCATTGTATGTTTGTTTTAATTTTGAGGACAATTTTTTTTTAAGGTGGATAGATTTGTCACCTCCAGTTTCCATGAACAGGGGTATTTTGGTAATTTTCTACTTTAAAATTATTTTGGAATTATTTATTTACTTATTGTATTATTTTGGGGTTATTTGAGTCGGGTTCGAATTTCAACTTATTCCGACTTGTATCGGGGACCCGGGGTAGTATTGACCTTAGCGGGCCCACACACTAGTTAGCCATGGCCCACATGTTAGTTATTTTAGTTAGTGACTAGGCTAATTATTTTGGTTAGTATTAATATGGATTAGTGTTTTAGGTTTGACCAAACTACCCCCGACTTAACCCCTTATCAAGGTATTAGCAAATAGACTAGAGAGGGGCTTTTTGACCTTTCCTAATAAGACAAAACCTACCCCTTTTGGCTGGCCACATGGGTGGATAAGGCTCCATCACACTTTATTATTTCCTCTTTCATTCTCTCTCTTGTTCTTCCCCAAATTGATTTGAGAGCAAACCCTAATCAAATCATCACCAAATCTTTCCATTTCTTCACCAAATCTTCTTCCTTCCTTCTCTATTCTAGCCAAGGAAGGAGCTCCTCAAGTTTGAGAGGATTCGGAGCTTGTTCGTGTCCGTTTGGGATTCCTACGTGTCGATGGCATTTCAGGATCGATTCGAGTCACCGGGAGGTATAAATCCCTTCTCCTTCTCATCCTTTTCATGCATTAGGATGGTACCCATAGGAATGATCCCCTTGGTTTTGTGTCCATTTGAGTCCATTTCGTATCCATTTGGACACTTGTAGAGGTGTCCTATGAGTAGGATCGTGTCCTAATGGGAAAATCCCATATTTGGACACATGTAAATTGTTTGTGTATAAATTTTAGTGTGTTCTAATATTAATTCCAGATTTTACAATGTGTTTAGAACATGTTTTCCTATGTATCTTAATGTATCATATTGTTAATATCAATATATGTATATATATGGTGATATATATTAATCTCTCTCCCTCTCTCTCTCTCTCTCTATATATATATATATATTTTATATATATATATATATATATATATATATATATATATATATATATATTGGCTTATATATATATATGGATATATATATGGTGGTGAATGTGTGGCATTGTGTTGGTATGGGGGAGGCACACAGTGTTCGGCCAAGCATAGTATGTGTATGTGTTTTGATGTGTGTAGGAGAGGTGTTTGAGTTTTGGTTGGAGTAGGAGAATGGTTGAGAGTTATTGGTTGTGTGATATAGAGAGATTGAGAGTAGTGGGTGAGTAGAGTGTTTGGAAAGAGAGGGGGGAAACCCAGCATTCTGTCCAGATTTAGCCATTGGTGGCTGTCACTTAACAGTCCATTAGTCCACATTTTGTGGCTGTCCCTTAAGCCATGTTGGCTGTCATAATTTGACCCCAAAACAGCCCAGGTTTTGCCCCATAGTTGGCTGTCCTTGTACCACACCAAATCAGTCCTATTTGCTCCACATTTAACCCATATATGGGCTGTCCCCTTACTCCAATTCAGTCCCTTACATCACCCTTAGATGGCTGACCTGTTAACCCTAAATCAGTCCACATTTCTTCATAATATGCTGTCCCAGAATTACCCCTGTTGGGTGTCCCCTAACAGCCCTCTAACTGTCCCATTTACAAGCCATTGATGGCTGTCCTTTTGTCACAAATCTGTCAAAAAATTTCCCATCTATTGGCTGCCCAAAATACCACATTACAGTCCAGAAAAAGCCCCCACATTGCTGTCCTACACAGTCCTTAGTACACCCCCTTGATAGTCCATGAAACCCCCTAAGTTTCAATCCTAAAACACTCCATAACAGTCCTCATTCCACTCTAAAACTTGTCCACAAATTGCCTATGTGTGTGTGTGTTTTTGTGAGGTATTGTGTGTGTGTATGAGAGCCTACCAATGAGTGTAGTTAGTAGCCTATGTCTAAACCAATAGGAAATCTATAGAGAAGCCTATGAGTGTGATGTATATGAGGGTATTATGTGAAGGTGAGTGGTGTGGATGAGTGTGAGAGTGTTGTGAGGGAAATTCATGATATGGTTTAGGTAATAGGGTAAACCAATACACATGTCCTACAAATAGCCTAGATACCTAGGATACCTATTTTCCTTGGTAGGTAAACCTTAGATAGGTTGGTATCTAGCTACCCTAAGGAGCCTAGACTAGTATATTGGGTATTAGCGAGACTTCCTTGGTATTGGGCAAGGTATCGGGATTTACCTTGGTAGGGTAATGCTAGTTTTGCCTAGGAGTAGGGTATTTGAGCCTAGAGTCTAAGATAGGGTTAGGACTTGTTTCCTTTGGTTGGTAATGATCAAATATGGTGCTCATAGACTAGTTTTGACGTCGGTTGACCTTTTTGACCAAAAGTCAACAAAAGTCAACCGAGAGTCAAACATAGCCTTTAAGCGACCAGATTTGACCGACACCAAACCAGAGTTGACTAGTTGACTAAAAGTCAACAGTTGGTCAACATTAGACTAGTTTGACCTAGGGTTGACCTAGAGTTGTCTAGAGTTGACCAGAGTTGACTTTTTGACCAAAAGTCAACTGTAAGTCAACCTTTGATCCCGTTTGACCTAGTTTGACTTGGATTGACTCCCAGTGACCTAGTATGAACCAGTATAATCTAGTTTGACCTAGATTGACCTAGTTTTGACTTAGACTTGCATTTATGACTTATATTAGTTTCCTTTTTAGTATAAAACCTTGTTTGACTCATAGTATCTTATTTTAGGTCTGTGACCACTTTGAGCGTCTGTTCACCTTATCAGCTCAGGACCACAGGCGAGTACATTCGCTGATAGTTTTTATTGTCTTGATATCTACTATATCCGATTCAGTTGTAGTGTTTTACATGATTCCTGACACGACGTTTCACGGACTAGTATACGTCGGATCCTGTCATGAGATGTTATTCCTAGACTCCCTTGGTATATGAGTATGTGATATTTCTGTGTTCCTGTACTTATATAGACATTGATTTGGGAGTGGGCTGGCCTCCTGCTTTCGAATCCTGTGTCATGACGTGCCATGTCCGGATCCGTGATACTATTCAGAGATGGGAGAATTATTAGGGGTTATGTGATCAAAGCCTCCATGTAACTATATTTTGCTAGCGCCACCCTCATCTCACGTAGGGTGTAGCAGATACCCCATTATCTGTTATCCAGGTTGGACGGTATGACTCTCCGTTGAGGACACCGTGGATTGCCGGGCCAAGTGGATAACCATCTCTTGCTTCCCTAGCCGATCACATATCGCTCTAATAGTTCAACTCACCTTTTTACATTTATTAGTGTATCTTATATTCCAGTTCAGCTTTACTTTTTGTACTTCTCACCATGCTATGATTCCATTACTCACATGCTCTATCTGTCTTTATACTGTACCATGATTTGAGACTAAGTTCCGTTTGAAAGAAGGGTTACAACTCTGGTCCTTGTTTGGTTCAGGAGTTGTAATTCGACTTTCAAATGGTTCCCAAGTCGCCTATATCTTTGTCTTGTATTTTATTATTGCTGTCTCTTATAGTATTTCTTAATTCATATGGAACTGCTGTTGGTGTTTGTACTTGCTTATTTTCCTGACAGGATACCGTTGATAAATTTTACAAATAATTCAGAGGCTGATTGCCCGACCTACTATGGGGTTGAGTCTGATGGACTAGATTTAGACCGTGGCTTGTTGGTAGAGCCACTAGACTTTGCTCACCCTGAGTAGCATAGTTTAGTTAGGTTTGCCTGGCCTGCGAGCATGCTAGTACATTTCAGTTGTAGTATCTATTATATATATTTTCTGAGACTTGGATGTTTGTGTTTAGCTCCGACTTGTGGATTTTGGACTCATTTCCTGTTTTATCTATCATATCTCTTTTCTATGCTATCTACCTTAGTTTTGATATATGTGATTGAGACTGTATTGCTATGTCACCTCCATTCGGAGTGTATATACTGTACAGGTACATTTATCTGTTTTAGTCGTAGTATTTACAGACCCTATATACAGCGTTCTACCGCCGATACTGCGGCGTAGGCTGGACATAACTACGTGCTCGTGCCCCTCTTCATGGTGCGGGTCGTGACACTCACCACAATCCAACAGAGTTGCTGAAAGGAAGAATTGCACTCTATTAGACATGGTGAATGCCATGCTTCTCAGCTCAGGTGCTCCTGATAACTTGTAGGGAGAAGCCTTATTAACAGCTTGCTACATCCTAAATAGGATTCCCAGAAAATCTAAGGATAAGACTCCCTATGAATTATGGAAAGGTAGAACTCCTAGAGTCCATTACCTCAAAGTTTGGGGATGTCTAGCAAAAGTTGGAATCCCTGAACCAAAAAAGAGAAAGATTGGACCTAAGACCGTAGATGGTGTGTTCATAGGATATGCCTTAGATAGCAATGCCAATAGATTTCTAGTGACTAATTCTGAAGTAAATAAAATCTCTAACAATACCATTATAGAAGCTAGAGATGCAGTTTACTTTGAGAATATATTCTCTTTTAAGGATAGAATTTCTTCCAACCCCTCAAGTTCTTCCCTAGCTCCTTCTACAAGTTCCCATTGCCATTCATCAAGCACACCACCTGAACAAGACTTAGAACCTAGAAGAAGTAAAAGAGGAAGGATTGAAATAAATTTAGGGGAAGGCTTCTTCACTTATTTGATAGAGGGTGATCCCTCAACTTACGAAGAAGCAATATCTTCTTCTGATGCTCCTTTCTGGAAAGAAGCCATAAACAATGAGTATAACTCTATTATGGAGAATAATACTTGGTTTCTTGCGGATCTACCTTTAGGTAGTAAACCCATAGGTTGCAAGTGGATCTTCAAAAAGAAACTCAGAGCTGACGGTACTATAGAGAAATACAAAGCTAGATTAGTAGCCAAGGGTTTCACTCAGAAAAAGGGATTAGATTATTTTGATACATATTCTCCTATAGCTAGGATTACTTCTATTAGAACCCTTCTATCCTTAGCATCCATTCATAACATGCTGATCCATCAAATGGATGTAAAAATAGCATTTTTGAATGGAGATCTAGAAGAAGAGATCTACATGGAGCAACCTGAAGGTTTTATTGCTAAAGGTTAAGAAAAGAAAGTTTGCAGATTAGTAAAATCACTTTATGGCCTAAAGCAAGCTCCCAAGCAATGGCACAACAAATTTGATAAAGTGATTATAGAATATGGTTTCTTGCCAAATGAGTTTGACAAATGTATATACTCTAAAAATTCTGGTAGAAGTTGTGTCATTTTATGCTTGTATGTTGATGATATCCTTATTCTAGGATCTTCACTGGAACTGATAAATAACACTAAGAATTATTTATCTAACCAGTTTGATATGAAAGACCTAGGCGAAGCCAACTTGATCCTAGGAATGCAAGTGTCCAAATGCAAAGAGGGCTATACTCTATCTTTAGCACATTCAATTGAGAAAATGCTAAGAAAGTTTGAGTATTTTGACAAAAAACCTGCCCTTACTCCTTATGACAGTAATGTTGACCTCAAGAAGAATGAAGGATCACCTATAGAACAACATAGATATTCACAGATGATAGAGTCCCTTATGTACATATCAAATAGAACCAGACCCGATATTGCATTTGCTATTGGGAGACTTAGTAGATATACCGGAAACCCAAATCAGTCACATTGGACTGCATTGGATAGAGTATTTAGATATCTTAGAGGTACTCTAGATTATAAACTTCATTATTCTAGACACCCTGATATTATAGAAGGTTATTCAGATGCAAACTGGGTAACTGATTCACATGATGTGAAATCCACTACTGGATATGTTTTTACTCTAGGAGGAGCAGCAATCTCTTGGAGTTCATGCAAACAAACTATCATAGCTAGGAGTACAATGGACTCTGAAATGATAGCTCTTGACACTACTTGTACAGAAGCTGAATGGCTTAGAAATCTAATTATGCATATACCTGTTTATCATATTCCTATTCCTGCAATTTCCATCAATTGTGATAATAAATCTGTTATTGAACTACTAAAGCATGATTCTGTGAATGCTAAGATGAACAGGCACCTGCAGCTGCGCTTCAAGTCTATAAAGAGCCTATTGGGCAAATATGTGGTTCTTGACTATATAAAGCCAAAAAAGAACCTTGCAGACCACTTGACGAAGGGTCTGTCTAGGACATTGATCCTAGAATCATCGAGGGGGATGGGGTTAAGCCCATAATTTAGTCACCAGCAGTGACAACCCAACCGAGTCTGACTGGAGATCTCAAGAAGCCGGTTCAATGGGTAGGAACAAACTGGACTAGGTGACTAATATGGAATACTGACCTTGAGATTAAATTCTCTTTAAAATAAAAGCCCAGGAGGCTGTACATGTGTACATTGATATCCCATCCCTATGGTGACAGTGTTCCGGTGTGATATGGTTAGGGTGAGTTTAAACTCTTAATAAGTCCAAGCATGATATGCAGGGTTGATACCTATCACCAACCCTTGAGGACTTACCTATATGGGAGGTCGTGAAGGCCGCGACTATAGGATAGGACGATCCTAGACAACTCTCATGAATGTGTAAAAGTGCGCATGGCCAATCAAAAGCGCCATCCGATAGACCCAAAGAACCTCTAGCGTATTATGTGTGCTATTTTCTGAATCTGGTTCAAGAAGTCTGATTCAAGGCATAGTCCATCAAGCACTTCTTCAGACAAAGACAATAGTAACTAAGTGAGATTCAAGGCTGTAGTCCATCTCATCTATGCATAATATATATTTGCCCAGAAATCCTCTATCAATTCTTATTCCCTTGTCATCTCTATGTTTTTCGGAACTTGACTTTTTTTTTGGGGGGGGGGGGGGGATTGTTGCATATTACATGCAAAAGCCAAGTCCTCAAAGCCAAGTCTTCAACATGCCAAGTCTTCAAACATGTGTCATTTTTTAAGTTGGAGACTTAGCCTCTTTTGGCTAATTTTAGTATAGGCTATTTTAAGCATATACTATCTTTAGCATATGCTTAATGCTATATAAGAGAGAGCCCTTTTTCACAATCTTCACTCCACTCTCTCCCTCTCATTCTCCCTTGTTCAATTCAAAGCTTTGTTCTTCGGTTTGTGCTCTGGGCAGAAAAGCTAAGTTTGGGGTCGCTCTTTCCGAGTTGTGTGCGACGAGGAGATACCGGTAGAGCGGGAGTTTTACCACTAGGAGCATTCGGAACAAGTCTGCACATAGACCCGAATCAACTCTTAGGGCAGTGCTTCGTGCGCGACTTTCCTGGAGGCCGGTAAAATTTACTTTATTTTATTTTGTTTGCAGATTTTTTGGAATAATTTCCAATAGAGTCAAGCTTGAAGCTTGCACCTGAAGCAGCACGAGGCACCTTCTATATAATTTGAAAATAAGTATGGAGAACAGTAGGTAAATTTTCCAAGGCTAAAGGTGTCAAAGTAAAGAGTCAACTCATGTCCTTATGTATGCAACTTTTTGGAGACAGGGTTACTAGGGTTAAAAGAGGAAAACAATTTATTGTTCTCAGTCCTTTCTGTTGTGACTTGTTATCACTTGTTAGAACTCTAACATCAGAAAATAAATTGTCAAGTGTTATAATATATTTTACATTAGCTGATTTCTCCATTTCCTTTCATATGTATACAATTCAATAAAATTAAATTAGCAAAAAACATGAGACTTGTACCTCCACTTCACTAAGGGGTCAAATGTTTTCTATGGCTTTTTTGCATTTTAAACAATTGGTTTAAACATCAACATGAACCATGGTAAGATGATAAAAAGTAAGAAGAGCGGGTATTAAGTTGAAGACTGTTGACTGATTAACATAAAAAACTTTAAAACACAAAGATGTAAGTCACTATGGAAAATTATCACCATACAAGTTCAATCTGCACTTTATATTTCCTTACTAGGAAGATACATAATAATTAAGAAGTGACAAGCAAACCAAGTTATTTGCAGAAAAAGTAAATAATCCTACAAATATCCAACCATATACTATATAATGATATTATAATAAAAAACATAGTCTAAATTTTAATTATTTCGGCTTGGACTTGTCAATTCTTCCTAAGGTCCTATCAAGGGTGTCATTTAGTATACAAAAAGATTTCCATCAAAGAACCCAATTCATAAAATCGATCCTTCAATTGTGTCATAGAATATACTACTCAATTAACCTCCTGCACTGAATGTGAAACGACACTTAGTATTCTATTTCAGAAAGGTTTCAAACAGCCACTTTAACCAGGGCCGGTCCGAAAAATCTTGGGGCCTAGGGCGGGATTTGAAAGTGGGCCTTCTTGAACAGATAAATGGAAAACATTCGATTTTTCCAAAATGAATTTTATTGATTTTCTCAGATACCAATTTTATCAATCAGAAATCTTCTAAAAATTTAACAAATAAAAAAATAATAAAAAACTAGTTGAGTAATCTAACTGAACAAGTAAATTAGTTGGTCTCGTGGTAATAGCTCTCTCAATGCATTTCTTGATCTATGGTTCAAACTTTCTTACGGCAATTTTAATTACTAAAGCTTAATATATATAAGTGGGTATAGGCCTCCTTTGAGCCACCTTCCTACAAAATTCATTACGCGTAATATTTAAGTGGGTATAAGCTTGTTTGTACCTTCCAATTGCAAAGAATGACTGGACTTGTAAGTAATATTGGCTCCCGTTTGGGGGCCTTGTCTATTGAGGGGCCTAGGACGGTCGCCCACCTCGTCCATCCTCTGGGCCGGCCCTGACTTTAACATAAAAGGAAAGTATAACAAGTATCACACCACCAATTAAATCTCTTCCAGCACTAAATTTACCAGATATTTCACATCATACTCAACAAAGTTCTTACGCAAACGATGATATAATAAGTCCCATGGCTCATGACAAGACCTACAGGGCTCCTATATGGATCAAGTTGTATTCGGGCCGGTCCGGACCGGCCCACGGTCCAAAGTCTGCGGGCCAGACCGGGATCGGGCCGGTCCAGGACCGGCCCAGGGGAAAATACGGTCCGGGCCAAGTCCGACCCGGTTCTGAGTCAGCCGGCCCAGCCCGACCCACCGGACCGGACCCAGGGAGGGCCGGTCCGGGCTGAACCGGTCCACGGGCCGGGCCGGGCCTAGGTCGGTTCGGGCCGGTTCAGGCCGGTTGAACCGGACCGGCCCGGTTTTTTTGTATTTTTTTTCCTTTTTTTTAACAGTTTTTTTTTTATTTTTTTCCCTTTTTTTTAACAGTTTTTTTTGTATTTTAATTTTGAAAATTTGTAATTTAATTTTAATTTTGAAAAATGTTTAATTTTGAAAAATGTTTAATTTTGAAAAATGTTTATAAAAATTTGTAATTTAAAAATTTCTAATTTTGAAAAATGTTTATAAAAATTTATAAAAATTTGAAAAAAAAATGATAAAAGTAAAAAAAAATATTTCTCCCTCTTCCTTTATCCGGGCTTGGGACCGGCAAATGCTTGTTTGGCATAGGCGGAGTTAAAAAATGTTTTTTTTTAAAATAAAAAATAGTTTTTGAAAGTATAAGTTAAAATTTGAATAGTATAAGTTAAAATTTAAAAGTATAAGTTAAAATTGAAATATTTTAAGTATAAATGTATAAGTTTAAATGTACGTACCTAATACCTTGCACCGTAGCCTCATTGTTGTTCGCCTTCATGCAATGAAAGCGATTCCAAATCCAGCTCGTGGACATCATAATCTTCTTCATCTTTCTGGTTTTGTGTTCTTCTATCGGCTTTTATCCAATCTTGTACGCACACTATTGCTTCCAAGATATCGGGCTTCAAGCGGCTCCTCCTATCGCTCAACATCCTTGAACTTGCACTAAAACAGGACTCCGATGCTACCGTAGACACCGGAACCATCAGTAGATCACGTGTTATGTTAGAAAGAACATGAAATCTCTTGTCGTGTCTCTTCCACCATTCTAAAACGGCGAAGTAATCTGGAGTCTCATCTTCGTCTTGATAAGAATTAAGGTAAAGAGACAACTCTTGAGTAGGTTGGGAAGATTGCTTTTGTTTCTTCCTTTGTAGTATGCGACCGGCTGCTGATAGCTTAGACGCCAAGCCGGAGCTACTACTAGCCCCCCCCTGAGTTGGTCGGGTCGACCTTGCTCCTTCTTCGTACAGTATAACTAACCTGTCCAACGCAACTTTAACTTCTACTTTCATGTCAGTAACGTCTATACCCATATATTCTCCATATCCATCTAATAAAACCTCTACGCCATCCAATTTGATTGTAGGATCAAATATAGAAGCCAAACAATATAAAAGAGGTACTTCACCCCAATATTTCTTGAATTTGGCTTCCATATTTCTCACCGCATATTCAAAATTTGGATGATCTCTATATTTAGAAAATAAATAAGATATGTTACAAAGTTCACGTAAAGCTAAGCATGATGTGGGATAATAAACACCAGAAAGAGTACATGTAGCATTGTAAAAAACTTCTAAAAATTCACAAACACTTTCAGCTGCTACCCAATCATCAGTAGTAACTTGATAGTCAAAGCTGACATCCGAACTACAATAATATGTAATAGCACTCTTAAAAGGAATTGCAGATTTCAACATCAAGTAGGTGGAGTTCCACCTATTTGGTATATCCTTCACAAATCTTTTAAAAATAATACCAAAATGTGCGCACGTGCATGCAAAACTTTGTTGTCTACTTGGAGACGAGTTTAGGTGGAGCAAGCATTGTCGCAGAGTGTCTAAATGGAGATCAAAAATTTTTAAACATTCTTTAACAACTAAGTTAATTATATGGCAAGCACACCTAATATGCATAAGTCTACCTTCTAAAATAGGCTGAAAAATCACTGACAAAGAAGACATAGCAGCAGTATTGTTTGATGCATTGTCCAAAGAGATAGAAATTTTTTTAGGGTGAATATCATATTCACGCACGTGTTTTGAAATCTCACTTGAAATTATAGTGCCCGTGTGTGGACATTCTATAAGTTTAAGACAGATGATACATTTTTGCAACATCCATTGTGCATCTATATAGTGTGCAGTAATACAAATATAAGCATAACTCCACTTAGTAGTCCAAATATCAGAAGTAATAGCCAACTTACTAACATTTTGAAAATTCGCTTTCAAAGCGGCTTTTCGCTCGTTAAAGAGACGAATAGCCTCATTTCGAGCTTGTTGTCTACTCACTCTAGTAAAGGAGGGGTTTAGAGAAATTGATGCATAATCTCGTAAAGATTCGCTTTCACCCGTCGTGAAAGGAAGTTCGTCACGAATAATATGTTTAGTTAATCCAGTTTTATGCCGAACAGCTGAGTAAGTAAAGTTACCCATTGAAGAACCGGTGGCGCCAAAGCTTATTTGGGTTTGGGACGCTTGAAGTGTGTCCTTCCCGTAGCAAGTGTCGTAGTGTCTGGATATGGTCCCGGTGCCACCGCCCTTCTTCCATGCGTACTGGTTGCAACATTTCTTGTATTACGCCTTGTACGGTATTGGTTCACCCTTGGCATCTACAACAAGCGAACCATCAGGATTAGTTTCATAAATCAAAGTAAAATATTTCCAATACTTAGACCTCTTTTTCTTTTCAGGACGTTGGGTGGAACTAGCGACTTCCGGAGGAGATGGTTGGAACCCCTCCGGAATCGGATTGGTGGCTACTTGCTCAGGTGGAATTTCAGTACCGTCAAAAAAAGTATTAAAATATTGGTAAGTATGTCCAGCAAGATCAGGTGGGTTTGAACCTTCACCAGCCATATATAAAATAAAATAAAGTAAAACTATGTTAGAAGAAAGTAAGGGATTGAGAGGAAGATCGGAAAGCCGTAGAGCCGGAATGGAGTTAGGAGGGAGATCGGGAAGCCGTAGAACACCAGAGCACCGGGGAGGGAAAGCCGTAGAACACCGTACAGAAATGTAGAGAAATGTTTGGAATGAGTTGTGTTTGAAAAATGGAATTTTTGGCCTATTTATAGGAATTTTTCGGGGTTATTTTGGTATTTTTATGCCAAAAATGACCAAAATGCCCCTCCCAACGTTTTAATAACGACTATATGGGAGGGGCATTTTTGTAAAAGAACCCCCGCTCCAACGGTCAAAAAAAAAAAACCAACGGTCGGCTGGACCGGTCCCAGCGGGCCGGGCTTCGGGCCGGGCCACCGAACAATTTAAAAAAAAAAATTCGCAGGCCGGGCCGGGCCGGGCTCGGTCTGGGGAGGGGGGGGAGGCCCGACCCGACCCGTTCGGGGTGGGGGGCCGGGCCGGTTCGGGCCACTGGCGGGCCGGGTCGGGCTTCAAGGCCAGCGGGCCAGTCCGGGCCTGGGTCGGGCTCCGGGCCAACCGGCCCCTAGTGCAACATGATATACGGACGAACTAGTGTAGTCCTAGTATGAAGATGTGGAACATGTAATAGATATCCAAAAAATTTAGCACTATTCCAATGGTTGTTGCATCAACCCTAAAATATCCAAGATTTGCAAATGAACAACAATATATGATTAGGGTTTGTACCTAAAGTTATGAGATGGGTCATACGATCGCAAATAAGCCCAAATATGAATTCTGGAAGACTCTGCATCTGCTTTGATGCCTTCACGTTCAAGACCCAATAGTTTGATCTATTTGGGATAAGATTGAACAGTATCAGACGTAATGGTGTATAGAATTTTTAGCCTTTAGGTGATTATATTTGGGTATAAGGGTTTTCAATGATTTTTTAAAATTTGGACCAAATTGAAAGATGGGGGGTTTAGGGGTGATATGGAGGGTTAAAGGTCGGAAATTAAGGGTCCAATGTATACGGTAAAAGAAAAGGATGAGTATTTATAGTTGTTTGATGGCTGAAATACGGGGGTTAAGGTTCCTACACAAGATTAAGGTTTTGAAGTAGATGAATAAGAAGATGGAGATTAATACATCTTAGGCAATCACACAATGAATATTAAGTCCTCAATCTCTAATTAGATTAAAAAAAATAAGTGTTTACATATGTTTAATTGTTTATATAGCCTTATAATCCTTGTCCAGACAGAAACCAATCCTACTCAGCATTACCAAACATATCTAATGATAAATCCCAATAAGTAAACAACCAAAATAAAATAAATAAAGTAAAAAAACTCTACCTACCATCTAAAACTAGTCCGAACCAAACCCAATCTGTAATCAAACTCAAGCGTTGAACTGGTCCTCCATCTCACATTGGTGACAACACCTCATCTACACTTCAAGAAGACGTTTGGTACGGGGAAAAAAAATTATGCCTGGAAAAATTTAGGATGGGAAAATAATTCCCATGTTTGATTTGCCCTATTCAAATTTATGCCTAGAAATTAAGGATGCCAGGGTAAATTGTTTACCCATGAAATATAAGAAACCTATTCCCAAGCAAATATGTGGTTATATTTTTTTTTTCACCTGGGAATAAAATCAGCCAAAAACTTAACTTATTTACCATTTTGCCACTGATTTTTTTTAAAAAACCCGATACTTTTCTCTCTCCTCTCTCGTGAACACCTCTCTCTCTCTCTCTCTCTCTCGAGACTCTCGCGCTCGGATCTCTCGAGAAAGAGAGCTCTCCCTCTCTCTCTCGCTTGGATCTCTCTCTCTCTATCTCTCTCTCACGCTCTCATCTAGGTATGGATTTCTATTTATTCAATTTTTTTTGGTTTTTTGGGTTAAATTTCTGTTAATTTTTTATGATGTTGTTTTGGTTGCTAGATAAATTATATATTGTGTTTAAATTTTGATTTTTTTGGGGGGGGGGGATTTGGTGATTAGGTTTTGATTTGAGATTTGGGTAAATTTTTTTTAGGGATTTGGGAGAGAAATTTTGGAGAATTAATTATAAAAATTATATATATTTGATGGAATATGTCTGCTGATTTCAATCAGCTTATTCCTCGATCTCGTTTAGTTGTTTAAAATTTGATGCCTATGATATGTTCGATGAAATGTCTGTCTACCTATTAGTGTGTGATTTGTGTCTGTAAATTGTTTTTGAAACATTTCGGGATGAACCATTTGTTGATTTTTGAGGCATTTCGAAAAAGAATTACACAAATATTTGCATCTGATATGTTTAGGGAGTATTATATATAATTTTGGTAATGAACAAGTGCCCATGTAGTGAACAAGTGTCCATGTAAATCTAAATTATCATACGTAGTGCTCAAGTAAATCTCTAGCTCATCTCTATTTGAATATGATCTCAACAATTATATGTAGTGCTCAAGTAAATCTAACAAGTTTAGTTAACAAAAGATTTATTATATATATTTGTTTGTTTAGGTTAAATAATATGTTATTAATATGTTATTTATTTTCACTGTCAGAAAATGGACCGACTTTCTTTGACAAAAGATAGAAGGGTACTCATCTATTTGATAATTCAACTGGATATGATGGATCGGTTCTTGTTACTGATGACTATGATATTTATTATGATAATTTTAGAGCTAAAAGCTACAAGAAAGAGAAAATAGAAGGATGCTTACAAGAGGCATATAGTGAGACATGTTAACTTAAATATAATAGTGTTTGAAAATGATCGATTGTGCATTGAGAACATCCGTATGGATCGAAGGACTTTCCACAATTTATGCCATATGGTTAGGGAGACCGGTAGATTAGAACCAACTAAGAACATGGCAGTAGAAGAACAATTAGCTACCTTCTTGCATATATTGGCACATGATGTTAAGAATAGAATAATACAAAGACAACTCATGAGGTCGGGAGAGACTGTAAGCAGAGTTGTTAACAAAGTGTTGCTTTCTTTGTTACGATGTCAAGCACTTTTGTTAAAGCGGCCAGAGCCAATCCCTGAAAATAGCACGAATGATCATTGAAAATATTTCAAGGTAATGTAATTGTACACTTATAATTTCTTTATTTTGATTTTTTAGGGTTGTAGTAAATAACTGACTAGTTATTTAAATTGTTAAGAATTGTCTTGGTGCCCTTGATGGGACTTATATCAAGGTCAATATGCAAGAGGGTGATATACCTAGGTACCGTACAAGAAAAAATAAATTTTCCACAAATGTCTTGGGAGTTTTCTCTCCAGACATGCAATTTATTTATGTACTACCTGGATGGGAGGGTTCCACAGCTGATTCTAGGGTTCTCAGAGATGCTATTTCTAGGAGAAACGGGTTGGTGGTCCCTCGAGGTAAATTCTCTTATTGATATAGGTTGGTTGGTGATGAACTTTCAAAATTTTAGCACTCACTTACTTTTTTTTGGTTTAATCGTAGGTTATTACTATTTATGTGTCATTCCCGTTTTCCGTTATACGTATTTTTATTATACGTGTACGGATTTTTGATCCGTATTTTTACTTGTCTAGCATGGCTTGGTTTGGTCCTGGTTTAATCTTAACTTAGTTTATTTTAATTTGGTTTGGTTCAATTTGACTTGGCTTGGCTTGGTTTGTTTTGGTTTGAAATGGAGAGAATTTATATAAAAACCAACTCCTTCTCTCTCCTCCATTATTCACATTTACTTCTTCATCTTCTTCATTTACTCCTCCCACCTACCAAGCCCTAGGCAAGTGCAACTTGCTTCATGATGGATCTCAAGTTTTATTGTTCCATTCTCTTCCTTACTTGATTCTAAGCCTCTTTAGAACTTGACATTTTTAGGTTTGATTGATGGATTCTTGTAGATCTAAGTTGGTAATTTTTTAGTTTTTTTTGTTTTGATCTCTGAAACTTGCTTATTTTTGAGATCTAATGGTTCCATGTTGTAGAAAATTCAATTCTACCCAATTTTGTCTTTTGAACCGCTTGATTTTGACTTCGTATGAGAAAGTTATGCCATTTTCGTGTTCATGGATTCTCCACACCTTTTGGTGCTGTCGGGACGATGAACAGTGCCGCACGCAGTGTCTTCGCTGCCGCGTGCTGCACGCCGTGCTTACGCGTAACGTGCACTGTGGACGATTTTGGCCGCGCGCAACGTGCAACTTACGCGGCCGTGCGCCCGCACGATTTTCTGCCGCACTCCCGCGCCCCGTGCTTGCGCGCAACGTGCGCCGTAGGTGATTTTGCCCGCGCGTAATGCGCAACTTGCGCGCCGTGCGATCGCGCATTTTTCTACCGTGCGCCCGTGCGTTGTGCTTGCGTGCAACGTGCGCCGTGGGCATTTTTGCCCTTGCGCGGCCGCGCGATTCTCTGCCGCGCGCTCGCCCGCCGTGCATGCGCGCAACGTGTCCCGTGGGCGATTTTGCTCGAACGCAATGCACAACTTGCGCGCCGTGCGCCCGCACGTCGTGCTTGTGTGTAACCTCCGTTAACCAATTTCTTGGAATTTTTGAATTTTGTATTTTTTTCAAAACTCTCAATTTTCCGAATCTCGAAAAACGTGCAATTTCTAATTTTTGGGAAAACAAATTTGACCGTGATTGCTATCGGTCCTTGTTGGCTTGGTTTACTATTTTAAGCGATTTTGTCCTATTGGAATTTTTCTGTCATTTTTCTTGAATCAATAAGTTTTAATTATTGTTCTATATGAAAAACGTTTATTGAATTTCGAACTTTCAAAATATATTATTTACTAAATAAATGATTGTTAAATATATTTAAATAATTAAGTGAATAAATTAGTATTATTTATGTCTTTAAAAATATTGGCTAAATTGTAATTAGCCATTTGTTAAATTAGTATTAACTAGTAATTTAATTATTAATTTATAACTAGTATTTATTTAGTACTAATTAATTGGCAGATAGTGATAATGTTAGTGGTTAGCATTGGGTCAGCAGTTAGTAGTTTTCCATTATTTTCCTATATTCTATTACATGTACATTTAGCTTTTAGGGTTTCCCTTCCTATGCTATAAATATTACATTTCCCAAAGCCCTAAAATTCTCACACACATCCCTAGGTATTTTTCTAGCAGCAACCCCATTTCCTTTCCTGTCCCAATCCATCCGACTCCTTCCAGCAGCTCCGGCCACCCCGACATCCACCTCCGGCCATCGCCACCACCACTGCCATCACCATCCCCGGCTCTCCGGCAACCCCACTCTGTGCCCGACCACCCAGCACATTGCTCCACCACAGCATTCGCCGACCCCCAGCCGAACCACCACCCGAACCACCCTTCGCCACCACCCGAACCACCCTTCGCCACCACCGCCACCATTAGATCCATCATTCACCAGACCACCGCCACCACCTATGTCAACCACCGCCGGCCACCGCCATCACAACCACACGCCACCACCGCCACCACAACATCCCCACCAAACCATCACATAGAGAGAGAGAGAGAGAGAGAGGGAGGGAGAACCTGACCGGCGTCGCCGCCCTGGCCGAGCTCGCGCCGCCGCGTGAGCCCTCTGTCCGCCGCACCTGGCCGTTTCGAGTCCGGCCTCCGCCCTGCTAGCGCCACCTTGACGCCTCTCCTCCCCGGCGCTCCGATCGCCGCTCCGCCGGCGCAACCCCCGCCGGCGATGGACCCCCCGCTGTGAGCTTTTCCCCTCTCATTCCTTCGGTTGGTTAGGGATTTTTGGGGGAGAACAGAGCCCCCCTCCCTCTTGAGTAATTTATATATAATAGTTATATTATTTTATATATAATAGTTATATATTATTATATATATAATAGTTTATACATTAGTTACTATAATAGTTATATATTATATGATAGTTTATTTATTAGTATATAATAGTTTATTTAATTATTTATATAATAGTTATCATGTATTAGTTATGTATTTATATATATTGGTATATATATATTTATGTGTTAATGTATATTTTTACATGTATTAATATATATTGGTATATATATTAGTTTATAATTATATATATATATATATATATATATATATATATATATATATATATATATATATATATATATATATATTAGTTTATGGATTGATATGTAATAGTATAAATTGTTAGTTTGTATATATATTGTATTAGAGTGGAAATAATTTGGGTATTTATAGTTATTTCTTATTATTATTATTAAAGGTATTATTTGTAATATTGTTACTAATATTATTAATATTATCAATTAATTTATAATTTATAATTAGAGAATTAATATATGGTTTTAGCCTAAAAGTTTTATTATATTAAAAACATTCTTTTCAAGTATTGGTTTATTAAGTTTTGACCTAAATTCATATTTGATAAAATAGGAATATTAGTACAGAAATGATTTTCTGGATTTTGAAATATTATCTAAAATATGTTGATTAGTACAGATATAGTTTTTTTAACATTATAAGGATTTCCAAAAATTTATTATATTTATTTAATTATATTTTTCTGAAATCATAAATCGTGACTATGATAGTCATTTTCTATTTCTTGATTTGTTTGTCGTACCAAACCCTGATTTTAGACTTTTATATACCAAACTAGGCTATTTGGACTATTCTGGACTCATTGGGACTGGCCGTGTCATCGTCTGGGACCCTCTATGGAACATAACAGTGTACCTACCTCGTGTCGACACGTTCGTGTCGTGCACGTCGACTCCAACCAATCGAGGCGAGTACATTCTCTGATCTTTTCATACTTACCTGGATTATATTCTTGCTCTAGATTACTCTACTTGATGCTGACACGTATCTTCACGGATTAGTACTATATGGATCCTTTTCTGAGATGTTATCCCTCTACGGGTGCATCGGGTATTTTATGTTCATGTACTTTATCATGTGCATCAGGTACTCCTTGTACTCGTACTAGTTCATGTTTTTACATGTTCTCGTGTGCTTTCATGTGCTTCATGTGCTTTCATGTGCTTTATCATGTGCCTCACGTACTACTCATTACATGAGTTCACGTATCTTAGCTGTATTCATGTGCCTGTAACGTAACTTGAATGGATCCTTGTGTATTGATTGGGGCGGAGTGAGTAGAATTGGTTATGTGAACACTATCTCCAGTAGCTGTATTCATGTGCCTCCTTAGTTGTATTCATGTGCTCCTAAGCCGTTTACATAACCATATTGTACTCTAAATCACGTAGCCACTTACAGTCTCAACTATCATGTATTACTTTCAGTTACAAAATATCTCCTGTTTACTCGTACTTCCTTTTCAGCACTTCCTGTATGTTACTCTATTGCATGATCTATACTCCTAACCTGCTATGAACTGTTTGAGAGATATGTGCTCGTTCCCGTCCTGACTGGACCTGTTGAAAATTTTATAGATAGCTTGGAGGTTGCCTGCTAGCCTAGAGGAGACACAGTAGAGGTTGTATAGATAGCTAAGGTTTTGCTTATAGTTTATTTTCAGTTGTCTTGAGTTGTATTTATGGATTTACTGTATTTGAGCCTTGAGATGTATTTCTGGGTTGTGTATCTTAGACACTTAGACTTCTATCTGCTGTATCTCTTTTGGATTTCATGTTTTATCTATCTCCCATTATGCTCTACCTTAGATATGATTGAGTTTACATTCTGCTATGTCACCCCCACTCGGGGAGTATAAACTGCTTAGCCTTATACTATTAGATGCATGAGACCTAGGACAGCGTTCTACCGCCGATACTGCGGTGTAGGCTGGACGTACCCACGTCTCACGTCCTAACTCTAGGGTGCGGGTCGTGACATTATGCGCAACGTGCACCGTGGGCGATTTTGCCTGCGCGCAATACGCAACTTGCGCATCGCGCGCTCGCGCGGCGCCGTACTTTCGTGCAACGTGTGCCGTGGGCGATTTTGCCCGCACGCAACGCGCAACGTGCGGCCGCGCAATTTTTTGTCACGCAACGTGTACGGTGGTTGCGCGCAACGTACGCCGTGGACAGTTTTGCTCGCACAACTTGTGCGCAGGTCACTCTAAATGACCGTTTTTGCCTCTTTGAGCTGTTTTGTAGCTAAAATCTTGAAAAACTCAAAACATGAAAGTTGTAGATGTTTTCCTTGGCTTTAAGAATATTTTTGTCACTAGTTATTTTATGCAAGTTTCTCTCATTTATGATAATGTAAGGATAGAACACGATAGTGGCCTGTTAAGGCGCACTCTTAACAAGTATCAAGTAACGTGATAATTCTTGATAGTGACCCGTTGTGGTGTACTCTTGACAAGTAACTTGACATGATAATTCTTGATGGTGGTCCGTTGTAACGCACTCTTGACTTGATAAGTAACCTAACATGATAATCTTGATATGCTGTTATGACGGCTATCTTGACTTGCTAAGTAACTCTTGTCTTGACACCATGGATGTTTGTGCTTGTATAAACTTTATGTCCCATCTTGCATCATGTCTAGGACAAGGATTCCTAGTTACCACAGTCAGGGATTCATACTGAATCTGACTAGGATAATGACTAGATTGATCAAGTAGTCCATGAAAAGATTTTCCAGCTATATGCAGTTCCGTTATCTGGGCGCTTTAATTGGACTTGTAGTATGCCGTCGAGTAGGGCACATTTCCAGCACACTGTCATGTGTTGCACCCCCAAGTCACCTAATCTAACTCTCTCAACTTGCAACTGGATAACCTGGATTAAGTCTGCAGGGCTTGTGGCTGTTGGAACATCTCAATGCATCTTGTTAGTAACTAAGCTTGTGATAACCCTAGTTAGTTAAAGTATCAAGCCATACTCATTGGCCGTGATCGGTGGATGGAGTCTAGTCTAGTCTTGCCTAGACAAGGCCAGTACATGATTACTTCAGCCCGTTACCGTTATGATTTACTTATTCGATAATTTGTTAAAGACTAAGTTCTGTTCAGGTGAAGGGTTACAACCCCGGTCCTTGTTTAGTTTATAGGTTGTAACTTGGTTACTGGAATAGTCCTTTAGTTATCTTATCGTTTATCACCCTATTTTCTCTAACTCATGTCTTTCGTTATCCTTTATGTATCATGTGCTAATATGCTGGTTTTAGTTCTTAAGTGAAGCCTCCCTTGTGGCACTTGCTCTTTCTGGGGTCTGATCCAGCTGGTTTTGTATGGCCAGATTTTGGAGTAGCTCTCGAGGATCTCCCTGTCTTCCAGCCAGATGGTGAACACCAGACATAATCCTGGCAACGAGTGGATTTTATTTTGCTCTCCTACTTTATTATAAATTATTCTTTTGAGGCGTTTAGCCGCCGAGCAAGTGTTAGCTCGTATTGAAACTTTAATTTCTGTTTGCCTACGGGCTGTTACATGATTAACAAATCCTAGGGTTGATCATGTATGACTTAAACTCTTGCTAGTCTTCGTATTTTGTATGACTAGCTTCATGATCATCTGAATATGTAATGTTTAGACGCCTTACTTTGTATGTTTGATGATCTTACATCTTGTAACAATTACTTGCTTGTTGAGATTGAGACACTAGGCTTGTTAATGACCATAAGAGACTGTTGGCTTGTAGTTAACCCTCATGCATCTAAACAGTCGTGACCGCATATCGAGGTAGATTATACTTTAATGTACGTAGCTGGCTGTATCTGTCTCCCGCTCTTCCGTATTCAGGTTCTGGGACGTGACACGATTTAAGTGGTGGCCCATACAGGTCTTATAAATTAAGATGTGTGAGGGTTTCATGGACTAGATATCTAAATCAGCACTCGCCCTTGATCTCTACTTGTGTCTTCTAATCTTTTTGAAATTTTGACCTGATTACATGCTTATATCTTCGATCTATCATGGCCCTTCCTTATTGTTCTCCATGTCGTTTCTTCAGCGGCATTGTTCCTGGTCCTACCGATCAGCAAGGCAGAGCACCTCCAGTGGACCACCAGCAACCTGGAGACCGAGCCTAGCACTCTGGAGCGGCCTCCCGAGTCATGCATTCCGGGGATCCAGAGCCCCCAGTTCAGCCATTCCAGCCTGCAGAACCTGACAATGGAACCCTAGTAGGTCTCATTATAGAATTGCTTGTATCTCAAGATCGTCGAGGAGATGCCCTGCACCAGACAGTACAAGATGCCATGGGCTGAGTTGATTACCAAGGGAACAACACGGCCAACAGCTTCAAGTGTTTAAACCTTCCTTTCTTTGACGACAGTGAAGATGCTATCGCTGCTGACGCGTGGCTTCAGGACATAGAAGTTATCCTGGAGGTAGCTAGGATTCCTGAGTGTAACGCTCCAGTCCCAAAATACGGAGGACTATGCACGTAGACATGCCAGCTGTATACATACGAAGTATACTCTAATATATGAAAACCTCATATGAATACATAAGCTGTAAAATGCAGTAGAACCATAACTAATCTCATCCACACAAAATAAATGAATAAAAGATATCATATAATGATAATGAATTGTCTTGATACAATATGTTGGGCGGAGACAAATCCACTACCACAAGTAAGAAAAAAATACATAGAAATTGAAATGAATTTGGGAGCGAAGCGAAGACGATCAAAGTGAAATCATCCTCGGAGAAATAGTGATGATCATGGCCACGGCTAGAACACCTGCGAAAGATAAGAGCACACACCTGGCGAGATAACCAGGTCCTCAGAGGGACGTAACAAGACACATAATATCATGCCATATAAACTGAATAAATATTGCTCAAATAAATAAGTCAATTGAATTATAACATGGTCCAATACACACCTATTGAACTAGCGTACCATCCCCCCAACCAAACAAGGACATGAGATGGTAAACTAATTCAGGATGACGTATCTTTCCATGCCATGACCCAATATGGTATCCGGACCCCGACAAGGTTCAACACCTTCTCATCGAAGTAGTAAGCCACACCTACAACCAAACAAGGACAAGGTGTGGCGAACTAATCCACGACAAGTTATTGTTCCAAGCCACGGTCAGATACAAGTATCCAAATCAAAAGTACTCGTACCTAACGAATAAAGGTGCCTAACCATTCTAAGTGAAATGTAGTTAAGAATAATTCATGGTCGCATGACTACCGGGTCAAGTCAAGAAAATACCAATACAGTACAGTATCTCAGTAGCGAGTCACAACACCATATACTATTCCTCAGTATCGAGCGAGTCTATAGCATATAGTCTACCTATCTTTCTTCAGTAGCGAGCGAGTCTACAATAGATAGGGTGGTAGTCAACTTCCAATCATGTTCTTCCTGCCCAATGCCAACTCATAACTGCTAAGTCTTCTAGCATACAATTCTATTAGCAGTTATTTTCTAACGCACGGCTTATACGTACTGGTGGCCAGCCAATCACGCATGTCCGAGTCCTATATGTGACTCACAACAACGTGGTATAAATGTGTCAAGGCCTATGAATGCAACACACAAGGTGGTCCCTTAAATCTAGGTTTAATGTGTAAAAAAAATAATACATAGCAGGAAATATAAATGAACAGTAAGTTCTAACAGGTTATGCCATGTATCACAGTTTATTTTGCATAAAAATAATAATGAATAATGCATGAAATATGAGCTAAAATAAATAAACATCAAATGGCAAGGTGTCTTGTGTAAGCCCCCTGAATTTCAGGGCTATTTTAAAATTTTCTAAATAAATTATTTTCGATAGGTGTTTTATTATTTAATTGTTTTGATCATTAATGTACCTTTCCATGACTTTGACTTTTGGAGCGTCAGGGATGCCAATCTCTGTAAACTCTCTTCACGAGTTTTGAAGTAGACAAGATTATCTTCGTTTTGATATATCCTGTCCCACTTGAACTCGTTCCCATGTGCTCTTTTTATATCGCGTAACTTCGGGTCAACTTAGACCGATTAATCGTTGAATAATTATTCCCACTTTTATCTTTGATCATCGTTTGCACGTTACCGTGACTTTTAATTTAGGAGTACCAGACCAGTCGTTTTCTCAGAACCAACTTCTCATAAATGATCTACTCGAGACGTTCTTCACCCATGACCTTCGTGTCCCACTCAGACACTCCATTTTGTGCTCCATTTCCTTCACACAAATTTTTGGTCAATTTAGGCCAATTAATTATCTACCTTAAAACCTGATTTATTTTCCAATTTAATTTCGGGACCCGACATCGATCCAACCTATTCGACCCAAAGTATGGACATGACCAATATGAAGCCTACTACCTACATGAAACTTGTGTCCTATTTATTTGAGTCCCCGCATGTTATTTATTTGCCCATGATTTTAAATACCCATTTTAATTCAAATATTACACCCTGTTCGATTTTGACCCGACCCGGCTCGACCGAACCCGAACCCAAGCTCCACGTTATTCTCCCATGACTGCACAAATACCCCACATAATTTCCCTATTTTCTCTATTTTAAATATCTATTTTTGTCTCTCCACTTTATATATATATATATATATATATATATATATATATATATATATATATATATATATATATATATATATATATATATTTTATATATATATATATATATATATATATATATATATATATATATATATATATATATATATATATATATTTTTTTTTTATGCATATAACTCTCTCTCTCTCCTAACACCTACACAAACAAACCTCACCCCAACTCCCCTCTCCTTTACAGCTAACCCCCCCTTGGCCGACCTCACTCTCTCCCCCCTCTCTCAAATATCTCTCTCTCTCTCTCACTCTTTTTATACATATTATATATATACACAAACATACTTCTCTCTCTCTTTCTCTCAACACACAACTCACACACACTCTCTCCCCCTACCGCCGAACTCCCCACCCTCACGTACACCACCATCTCCTCCTCTCCGACTTCTCCTCCCTCCTCCTCCATACTCCATCACCATCTTTCACTCCACCATCATCATCATCAAGTTCACCATCACCATTATCATCTTCATCTCCACCACCATGCACCACCACCTTCACCATCATACTCACCACCAACACCACCACCACTTAAACCGCCACCACCCGCACGGCCACCACCCCCGGCCGCCGTGTCCGGCCAGGCCAGCCTTGCCCCACTGCAACACGGCAGCAGCAGCCAGCAGCAGCAACGCAAGCTGCAGCAGCAGCGGCGCGCACGTGCGCGCGCGGGCCGCCGTTGTACGCCGCCGCGCCGTCGCACGGCCGCCGTGGCCGCCCCTGATGCGCGCTTACCCCCCCCGGCGATCACCCCTGTCCACCGCCACCTTCCCCGCGAGCCAAATAGGCTATTTGTGCATTTACGTCGAAATCCCGCCGTGACGCGCGATTTCAAACTTCAGAATTTGCATCTCGGGACAGCGACTTCGTACAAATTTTCTGGGAGATCCGACCGTTGGATCGGCGAACTTTTTACTCTGTCGCAATCTCGGTATATAGCACTTCACTTTCCTCAATTTTCGTCCGTTAATTTTGTCGTTTGATACCTCAAAACTGGCCACAAAGTTGACGTTTTAAATTGAACTGTTTTTGGACGGTTTCGTGGAGCCGACTTGGTCAGCTCGTAACTCCGCCGTCGCAGCTCCGGTTGGTACGCTACGAGTTCCTGTGCGCATCTGGTATAACCATCTTCCTGTCTCCTTTAGGTTTCGTTTCATTATAAGCACGTTCGGTTGGTCGAATTCGACGCCAAAGTTGGCCGTCCGAATTATTTAATTTGCACTTGTTAAATTCCATTTTTGAACCCGGGACTCCGGATTTAATTTCTGACACCACCAGTAGACTCGTGGCGTCGTTCTGGCATGTTTTTATATAAAGTTTGCTTGATTTGGAGAACGTGGGCCCTGGCACGCATTTCGGTACAAAACGGATCCCACATTCCGAGTCAACGGGTCACTTTGAGATCGGCTCATCAGAATCCAATTCCGGATATACCGTTGAGTTCGTATCTTCATTCTGAACTCGTTGACATATAATTTGCTGAGTTTTGAAGACATTTGCTCCGACCCGCATTTCGGTGCAAACTGGATTCCAAGTGTCCGTGTCAACGTATCACTTTGAGATCGGCTCATCGGAATCCTATTTCGGGCATACCGTTGGGTTCGTATCATCATTCTGGATTCGTGAACATATAATTTGCTAGGTTTTGTAGACTTCTATCTTGACACATTTTTCAGTGCAAAGTGTGTCCAACGGCGGACATCATTTTGACCCAAAATTACCGTTTTGCCCCTGTGTCTAAATTGGACTTATGGGTAGGCTATCCTAGCTAATTTGACCGTTCTGGACACGTTGGTGATATTTATTTTATCATCCGAAAACATCTGTAGATTTGCTTATGTGTTATCCTTAATTTGTAATTAATTATTTTCCAGAAATTATTACTTTCTGTTTTTAAATTTTTATATATATTTTATTTGCTGTAAAAATCTGGAAAAAATTGTATTTAGATACTATGTTAATTTAGCTAATTTATTATAATTTTTCCAGTATTTAATAAGTGCTTTTGGTATTTTATAAAAATGGAAAAACGGAACTCATTTTCAGGATTCATATGTTTGCTGATTTTAATAAATATTTATGAAGGTTTATAAATACAGAAAAATTAGTATAAATTTCTATAATTAACAAGGATTATTTTGGTACTTTATTTTATGTATATTTGAACTTTTTGTCTATCTCAAAAATTATTGGAACTCATTGTACAGTTTGATTTATTTATTGAGTAATTACGACTTGCAATATTTTGTGTTGATTTGAGTTATTGTAGTATTGGACCTCACCCTACACTAGTGTAAAGGCCCTAGAAAATTAGTTTGGATATAGTGTCACTCCACATTAGACTTTTATGCTAGGTCTCCACTTAGCTAGTATCCAGTTAGGAGTCGTGTCACACCACTAGTGTATTATTGAACATAACTTAGATACTGAGTTGTATATCATTATTGACAGGACACCGGACATCTATATCTTCGTACTAGTATTCTTGCTTTGCTCGAGACAAGTACATCTACAGACTCATTTACTGTCTTTTAATGCTAGAATATGTATTAACCCTGTTAAAATACTGATCTTTGAGGTAGCAAGTTATGTCTTCACATGTTGTATCACTTTCAGTGCCGGCCATGCTTAGGACAGTTATCATATCTTCACATGCTTCTTACTGGTTCCCCGTACATGTTTCACTATGCTTATATCTGCTCCGAGTATTCACATGTTCTACTACTATCAGTACCTACCGTGCTTTATACCGATCTCAGTAGCTCTTACATGTTAGAACCTAGGTTATGTGGAAACTGATAGTAGAGTACGTGATCATGCCCCCTCTACAGTACCGAGCAAAGTTTCATTTTATATGTTACTTGCGCCGTAGGCCTTATCTCAAAGCTGTATTTGTGTGTATGTACATCTATCACCTTTACACTTGTACGAAAGTACATTTCATTATGTGCCCCTGCACATTGTACACATATTGACGATCACGTACCTGCTACAGTTTTAAACATTACATATACATCTATCTCTATGACATATGTATCCTTGCCATGATAGATTATGAGTCATATCATGATTCCAGATATGCCATGTTCCATATGTTACTATGATACTGTGATCCCAGTTGTACCATGAGGCCATGTTTCCAAGTATTTCCTGCTTTATAGTGTAATGCCCCAGTCCCAAAATACGTAGGACTAGAAACGTATCATGCCAGCTGTCTACATACGAAGTATACTCCAATATATGGATATCTCGTATGTACACATGAGCTATAAAATGTAGTAACCATGAAGATAATCTCATCCACAAACTAATATATCATAAAATCAACTTATTAAAGTCATTTGTACAAACGTTGGGCGGAGACAAAGTCCACTACCAACTATCTAAAAATAAAATGTACAAGAAGTGAATCGATAAAATATCAAACGAACCAAGCACAATTCTCTTCGAAGGAAGGGAGAAGATCACGGCCTTGGCTAGAACACTTGCAGTAAATCATGAAAACATACACCTGGAGAGATAACCAGGTCCTCAGAGGGACGTAACAAGATACAGAAAGAACATGCCATGTAACTGCATAAGTAAAAAAAATACTATAAACTATAACACAACAGGGTACCTAACCATCTATGTGATATGCACTTTGAGGACAACGTTCTACGCAGGGGCTGTAACGGATTCACGCAAGCAAGTAATAAAGAGTGGTCGTCAAGTAGTGCTCATCCAAGACACTATCGGCCGGGCAGCAAGTAGCGCTCATCCGAGTCACAATCACCCATAAATGTGTAAAAAGTAAATGTTGCCCCTACGCTAGTAGCTGTCCCCTCCCCCCAATGATACTATACATGCATCGTAACCACGACACACCAATACGTGTCATTTCTACAATACGATTTATATTCAATAACTGTCAAGTCTTCTAACATACATCTATTGACAGTTATTCCTACACATGCGCACGGGTGATCAGCCAACACGCAAGTGACCACTACATGATACTCACAACTCACACAACAACTCGTGATACAATCGTGACAAGTTAATGACATGCACTCTATTGACGATAGTCACTTAACTCTAGGTCCACATGCAAGAAAAAATAATAAACAAATAATATAGATACAATAACTGAAATAAAATGCAACTAAATGTAAGCAGTAAATATGGCAAGCTATCTTGCCTGATTCCATGCTGTAAATATGAAACGCCGCTCCCGCATCTACGCCTCCGGAACCCGACGCTCCTAGATAATTAATTAACTAAATTAAGTCACTACTTATGAAACTTACGATACGACTTAATTAGTCAAAGTAATGTGTTAAACTTATATTCAATCTCTCATGGAACCATTTAGATCCATACAATCACACACAGGTTCCACGAGACATCGAAAATTAGTTTTTGGGTTTCTAACTTTTAATTAGTCGGATATGCCCCTACTTCAATAACATACTTAAAAATCATAAAAATAATCATAAAAATAATATTTAAAGTAATTTTATATAGATTTATCTCTGAAATTCCAGAATTAATATTTCTAAAGACATTTATGACTAGTTGATTAATAAGTCAGCTAGTCTACCCGAAACTCGCCCGGAACATAGTTAATGACCCAAAATTGCTAAAATAATCAAAAATTTATTTTAAATAGCAATAAAATAATTTATTTCATAGAATAATATTAGATGTACAAGGGTTGAGTTATACTACAAGTTTGGGACATTCTAGGTCAGCCGGTTACCCGAAATTAGCTAGTTTTGACCTACAATTTTTTTCGACCAGATTTGAGTTGCTAAAATCGTAAAAAAATACTTAAAAATTCTAATTTATGTATATGAACACACATAAAATTCAGTTTCAAAAATAGGCACCAATAACTCAAAGTTCCTTTACAATGGGGTTAATTTTGATCCTACCGACACATGAATATTACGCATATATTTATGAAACCTTTGTGGATTATTATACCAAAAAAAAGCCATCAAAATATGATTTCTACAAAATTAATAACATATTTTCTACAGAATTTTAGCAAAGTTTTTTAGAAGAAAAGATTTGAGTTCTTACCAAAGATCCTTGCTAGAAAGGGTGATGATGCCTTCTCTTCACCAAAGCTCCAATATTTTTTGCTATTCTCGCTTGCTAATCCTCTCTTGGTGAGTATGGGAGAGTTGATAATGATTATAGAGGATTGGATGGGTGAGATGGAGTTTTTAGGGTTTGTTTTGAGGGGTTTCGGGGATGTATGGTGGAGGAGATGAGTTTTTGTGAAGGATGGGAAGATGTGCAATGGAGGAGATGATGTATAGATGCTATGGGGAGTTTGTTGATGCTGAAATTATGGAGAGGGAGAGGAGTTTTGGTCGGCTAAAGGTGAGGGAGAGAAAGATTAGGATTTGGTTAAGGTTTGGGATAAGTTGGTATATTTAAACATATCCTTAAATGAATTTTAAGCAATCTAGGATTTAAATCCTATTTAATTTGATGAATTTGGCCATGGGGGTGTTGCTTGGCCGAAATTAGCATGGTGGGGGTCCACTTGGCATGATTTGGTTGTTTGGTGAGTTGGCAAGTTGATTGGATTGAGGATTTAAAAAGGGGTTTCCTAATATAGAACTATTTAATTCTATCTATGTAATTACACTACAAAATCTGAATTAAATACAAATAAATGTAATTATTAATATTTATTAATGCCCAACATGCCTACATAGAGTTGGGTTTGGCTTGGAAGAGGTTTGGGAAGGTTCGGTGCAACCGGGTCTCCTAAAAAGTTATAAAGGCTTTCTTAACTAATTAATTAAATAAAAATATAACTTTTGCCATAATTTGAATGGTTAACATGCAAGAGATTATAATATGACCATGGCATTCCTAACATGGCAAGCACACTAGTTAAAGCACCCGACTACGCTAGGCATGCCATACTTTCTAGTCGTCTTGCATATTCAAACTCAACCATGGCTATAGTCCTTTTATATAATATAAATAAGATAAAAATAAATTAGATTTAAATAAAATCCAAAAATAATTTAAATATTCCTTTAAATTATAAGGGGTTTTACATCCTACCCAACTTATGACAATTTCGTCCTCGAAATTAAAAATAATCATAATATCAAGAATTACGAGATTTTGTACGGAGGGAGAGTAGGTACGTCAAATCTTAGGTCAATTTTGAAAGGATGGAGGGGTGGTTGTCATAGGAATCCCAATTGACCTCATATTCTACAAGATGGGGTATGCTTCCTTCCAGACTCTACCCAACTTATAGAAGTTGGCCACCCGTAAAGATCGTCGTCATTATAAGACCTTGAGAAGGACAATTTCTAGGGAGGGGTACGAGAATAATGGACACTTCTGACCGCAGTCTTGGATTCTAAGTGAGCCTCGATAACACCATAACGTTCTTGGTCAATAACAATTATAAGAAATTTACTACAATCAAACATTGTCGCTCTAGGGGTCATGCTTCTGACAAGCTGGTAGCGACCTCTTGTTGGAATATACTAAGGTGTGTCAGTTCAGAAGGATTCGTTCTACGTCTAACATGGGAAACTAAGAAGTGAACTTAAAAACTTAGGGAAGAAGAATTTATGGCCAAGTGATGAGAATCGATGATAATTAAAGAACCGAGGCTATAGAATATGATTAGGCAAGTGTTTTGAAAACTCTAAGTCAAAACGACTAATATGTGTGGGCTGATGTTTGGTGTTGTGTAGGAGGCATGCGCTTGCTTGTTGGAAGGCATACGTCATAGGTGTGCGTCTTGCATAGATCTTGAGTATTCAGTTTAGTTAAGGGAATGGATCGATATTTGCATGGGTAAAATCGAATAGGTCGAATTTTGGTCTCTATGGTTTGTTTTGAGGAAACAATGTGTCATACACGTGGTGTAATTTTTAAATGGAGCACTGGAAAGTTCGTTTGCATGGGACATATATGTCATGTGAGTAGCATGACTAGTCTAGTTCGTGAGTGTGAACTTTATCGAAAGAAAAAGGCTAGTATTGTGCTTCAATTATCAAAATCACGGTCGAGGGTATCACATGATACGAATATGGGTCGACGTTATGAACCATTGAATTATTAGTCTAATTGGAACCAATCATTTCCAACCACTTGTTAATTCCAAAATCTTATATATGTTTCTTAGAGAGGCTTGCGATCTATTTGCCTCAAAATTTTTTTTACTATTGATTTAAACAAAAATGATTCTATGATTGACTTGAAGAATTTAGGTTGCAATCTGTTACCGTAGTTATCTAAACGCACGATCAAAGAAATATAAAATGCAAATAAAAGATCGTTTCATAAATTCCATACAGACGGAAGAACGGTCACGATTGTAATCCTATTCTGAGAGGTAGAGTATAATAAGTTCAATGTTTTACCCAACTTATAGAAGTTGGTTAATCGGGAAAAGCACAGTAATAGGGCTTCTAAGAAGGTCAAATTTCAAGGAGGTATAGGAAGTATGAGGTATTTCCAATCATAGTCACAGACTCTATAGGAAGTCTAGGTATTATCTATTTAATATGGCCCATATATTAATTATGTTTGGTCAAGACAGTATGAGAGGTCTTGGTCAAGTATATCCGGAAGCAAGTTGGTACCGAGAGATGTATAACATAGGCTACGAAGAGATGCAGTTATGAAATCTATGGAAGGAGAATTAGTGAGCCAAGAGGTGGGACCTACATAATAGGAGTGAGGGCCTATTTCATCAAGTTTGGTTTTATAGTCCCAATATGGCGATGGGCTATGATGGGTTTAACTGAGTCTCAATAGGTTCCCTAATTGGACTTCAATCTTTTATTGCATGAACTTTAGATTTTAATCTATAGTGTCTGGACAAATTTTTGTGGAATTTTAAACCATCCCTATTAGGTTAGGGTAATGTAGAATAGGTTCAAATTCAAGTGGTTGGGCAATTTCCCGTCGGGTTGGTAGAATAGGTTCTGTAAGTCGTGAGATGCGCCTTCCGTGACTTTTGTGTTTAAGTAGCACACAAGGCCTCTATTGAGTGGCACACTAATGGCATGTGCGTAGAGGGCTTCGAGTAGATCACAACCATATATTGGGCCAAAAGATTTGAGTCAAGGTTGGATCTCTAACTGCAGTCCGAAAGTACATCGATGTTATGGTAAGGGTTATCGCTAGTCCCTTTTGACCTGAAAACCGTATCATAATAATAGAGTCCAAGGAGATGTGTTTGTGTGGGACATGATATGTCTACTTGAAGGTGGACTCATTTAAGTTTTGCATATAAATTTTGTTGGAAGGTAACAGCTAGTATTACACTTCAAATATCAAAGTCACGGTAAGGGACACCAAAAGATCTAAAAAGAAAGTGGGAGTTCACGAGTCACTAATTTATCATCCTAGTGAGAACCAATTTACCTCAATCAATCGGTGATCCCAAAATTCCTAAAAGTAAGAATGGCTTACAATCTATTCACTCTAGAGACTTGAATATGGTTTTAGGAATAATGAGGTTAGGAATATTTGAATCGCGATATCGTACCTTGACATTTGGTAATAATAAGTCACGATGTGATCGATAACATGATAGGGTAGTTGTGAATCAGTTTCGAGGATTGTACCCCGAGTCCTAATAAATGGAAATGATCGCGTACATTGGTACCTGAGTCGATAAGATGAAATAACCCGCTTGTCCATGGTATACGAGAGTCTATCGGTGGAATAACGAACTCTAAAGCACGTCATAGGAAAGATCCCTAACTACTAAGTCATGAATTTCTATTTGTGTCAAACCTGCCAGACTATAGTCACAAGCGTTTTGGAGGTATTAAATGTAGTGCTCATGCATCACTTGTTGATTACTAATACAACATAATGACGGGGCATCATGCTACATATTTTGGCTAAGCTGGTGAATGTGTTGTTCTAATATTATGTCACTTCTCTGATAATAGAATTTTGTACCTAGAGTAACATCTGCTGAATCTCTAATCTTGGAATGGGTGTCTACCACGGTCCTTGCAATGCTTGTCCTTGTTTTGGTCTATTATTCTCTGTCTAAACTGTGGGGGCCTAGTCAAGTAAGGTTGAGTTAAGGCATACGGGTTGCTAGTTAAGCCAAGAATCAAGATGAATATTTGGAGACTCACAATAAATGATTCCTAGAGATTAGATAGTCTCATAGGTTTGTGGTTTACCCAAGGGTAAGATCTTACTCATCTTTCAAGCTCAAATGACTAGAAGGTCACGATATTACTATTAGGATCGAGGAAAGGACGAGCAACTTTAGGCAAGGTTGTAGTTATATGGCTTGGCCGATGATTGCTATACTTGTGCATATAACTACCATGGCCATGGGGATACTCTGTATTTATCTATCAAATATGAGCGTTCGTCTTTCCAATCAGTGAAAGACAAAAGCAATAAAGATTTTAAGAAAGATGTCATTGAATACAATTACGTAATTGAAAGGCGAATGTGTAATTCAAGAGGAATTGTCAATGCAGTCGCGGATGAGATCCTAGATACCACTATATCTCAATCCATATGGGATAATCATATAAAGAGCGAACCAAGTGCACTATGGTTGATCAGACCATAATACATTGATTTTAATTAGACAATGTGCTTGTGGGCGTCCCCAGTATACATATGTCCTGAACAAGCTCGACAAAGAATAAGCTTGCAAAACTAGGCTATAAATAGCGTCGTTATTCATGGTAGTTTAAAGTATAAGTACGGGAGAATACGTTGAAAGCAGTAATAAATAGTTCGAATTTTACAAGGATCTATGTCTTATCCGGTGTGCTTGCGTATACAGTCGTCCTACTGGTTCTTGTATCAGGCCTTAGTTGACCAATGGGTATGGGCTACGAAATATCTATATTCTAGGTAAACATCTCTCCTACACTAGCATATATTCATTATCACTCTGTTACACTTTAATACTAGGTTAAAAGGATACGGGTGGTAGGTTGTAGTCATACTACTCAACTTATGAAGTCAACTAATGGAGTAATTGAGGAATATAACACGTATACTCGTATGAGTTATCTCCTAACCTCCCTATTCAGCACGAAAGGAGATAAGATTTGCAGTGAAAGGAATCAAGCAGAAGGAAGACAAGATAATTGGACGAGAGTTCGAGATTGGAATTGAGGGAGGAAGTCAAGCTTGTGGATGAGATTCCTATATCCTAATCCTATATGCAGGATCACATCGGTACAGTAGCATAACAGATGTGACAACTCGACCTGCATGGGCCACCATAAAAACATGTAACGCCCCAGTCCCAAAATACGTAGAACTAGAAACGTATCATGCCAGCTGTCTACATACGAAGTATACTCCAATATATGGATATCTCGTATGTACACATGAGCTATAAAATGTAGTAACCATGAAGCTAATCTCATCCACAAACCAATATATCATAAAATCAACTTATTAAAGTCATTTGTACAAACGTTGGGCGGAGACAAAGTCCACTACCAACTATCTCAAAATAAAATGTACAAGAAGTGAATCGATAAAATATCAAACGAACCAAGCACAATTCTCTTCGAAGGAAGGGAGAAGATCACGGCCTTGGCTAGAACACCTGCAGTAAATCATGAAAACATACACCTGGAGAGATAACCAGGTCCTTAGAGGGACGTAACAAGATACAGAAAGAACATGCCATGTAACTGCATAAGTAAAAAAAAATGATAAACTATAACACAACAAGGTACCTAACCATCTATGTGATATGCACTTTGAGGACAACGTTCTACGCAGGGGCTGTAACGGATTCACGCAAGCAAGTAATAAAGAGTGGTCGTCAAGTAGCGCTCATCCAAGACACTATCGGCCGGGCAGCAAGTAGCGCTCATCCGAGTCACTATCACCCATAAATGTGTAAAAGTAAATGTAGCCCCTACGCCAGTAGCTGTCCCCTCCCCCCAATGATACTATACATGCATCGTAACCACGACACACCAACACGTGTCATTTCTACAACACGGTTTATATTCAATAACTGTCAAGTCTTCTAACATGCATCTATTGACAGTTATTCCTACACATGCGCACGGGGGATCAGCCAACATACAAGTGACCACTACATGATACTCACAACTCACATAACAACTCATGATACAATCGTGACAAGTTAATGACATGCACTCTATTGACGGTAGTCACTTAACTCTAGGTCCACATGCAAGAAAAAAATAATAAACAAAGAATATAGATACAATAACTGAAATAAATACAACTAAATATAAGCAGTAAATATGGCAAGGTATCTTGCCTGATTCCGTGCTGTAAATATGAAACGCCGCTCCCGCGTCCACGCCTCCGGAACCCGACGCTCCTAGATAATTAATTAACTAAATTAAGTCACTACTTATGAAACTTACGATACGACTTAATTAGTCAAAGTAATGTGTTAAAATTATATTCAATCTCTCATGGAACCATTTAGATCCATACAATCACACACAGGTTCCACGAGACATCGAAAATCAGTTTTTGGGTTTCTAACTTTTAATTAGTCGGTTATGCCCCTACTTCAATAACATACTTAAAAATCATAAAAATAATATTTAAAGTAATTTTATACAGATTTATCTTTGAAATTCTAGAATTAATATTTCTGAAGACATTTATGACTAGTTGATTAATAAGTCAGCTAGTATACCCGAAACTCGCCCGGAACATAGTTAATGACCCAAAATTGCTAAAATAACCAAAAATATATTTTAAATAGCAATAAAATAATTTATTTTATAGAATAATATTAGAGATACAAGGGTTGAGTTATACTACAAGTTTGGGACATTCTAGGTCAGCCGGTTACCCAAAATTAGCTAGTTTTGACCTACAATTTTTTTCGACCAGATTTGAGTTGCTAAAATCATAGAAAAATACTTAAAAATCCTAATTTATGTATATAAACGCACATAAAATTTAGTTTCGAAAATAGGCACCAATAACTCAAAGTTCCTTTACAATGGGGTTAATTTTGATCCTACCGACACATGAATATTACGCATATATTTTATGAAACCTTTGTGGATTATTATACCAAAAAAAAGCCATCAAAATATGATTTCTACAGAATTAATAACATATTTTCTACAGAATTTTAGCAAAGGTTTTTAGAAGAAAAGATTTGGGTTCTTACCAAAGATCCTTGCTAGAAAGGGTGATGATGTCTTCTCTTCACCAAAGCTCCAATATTTTTTGCTATCCTCGCTTGCTAATCCTCTCTTGGTGAGTAGGGAGAGTTGATAATGACTATAGAGGATTGGATGGGGGAGATGGAGTTTTTAGGGTTTGTTTTGAGGGGTTTCGGGGATGTATGGTGGAGGAGATGAGTTTTTGTGAAGGATGGAGAGATGGAGGAGATGATGTATAGATGCTATAGGGAGTTTGTTGCTGCTGAAATTATGGAGAGGGAGAGAGGTTTTGGTCGGCCAAAGGTGAGGGAGAGAAAGATTAGGATTTGGTTAAGGTTTGGGATAAGTTGGTATATTTAAACATATCCTTAAATGAATTTTAAGCAATCTAGGATTTAAATCCTATTTAATTTGATGAATTTGGCCATAGGGGTGTTGCTTGACCGAAATTAGCATGGTGGGGGTCCACTTGGCATGATTTGGTTGTTTGGTGAGTTGGCAAGTTGATTGGATTGAGGATTTAAAAAGGGGTTTCCTAATATATAACTATTTAATTCTATCTATGTAATTACACTACAAAATCTGAATTAAATACAAATAAATATAATTATTAATATTTATTAATGTCCAACATGCCTACATAGGGTTGGGTTTGGCTTGGAAGAGGTTTGGGAAGGTTCGGTGCAACCGGGTCTCCTAAAAAGTCATAAAGGCTTTCTTAACTAATTAATTAAATAAAAATATAACTTTTGCCATAATTTGAATGGTTAACATGCAAGAGATTATAATATGACCATGGCATTCCTAACATGGCTAGCACACTAGTTAAAGCACCCGACTACGCTAGACATGCCATACTTTCTAGTCGTCTTGCATATTCAAACTCAACCATGGCTATAGTCCTTTTATATAATATAAATAAGATAAAAATAAATTAGATTTAAATAAAATCCAAAAATAATTTAAATATTCCTTTAAATTATAAGGGGTTTTACATATAGACTTATCACACCATGTTTTTTATTGTACATCTCTTTCATTATATATTCAGTACTTTAGTTGTAGAGGTTGTACTTGCTCCCGTCCTGACAGAATAACGTTGTAGGTATACTTTCTGAGGAGAAATGCTATGTGTTACATATTATGGTACTGCATTGAGGACCTGGCCTTAGCTCCAGAAGAGGCCCCAACGGGAAACCTTGCTTAGTTATCTTTCTTGTGTTTTGAGACTTAGACTTTGTCTATACTTGTATTTGGATACTGGTCTTAGTCTCCAGTTAGATACTTTGGTTATGTATTATTAAGTCTATGATTATGTTACCTTCGCTTATAGATGCTGTGTTGTGATGAACTTTAAATATAATTTTAGAACTATTAGCTGCTTAGATCCTTTATTGTCTATTCTTAGAATAGCTTACTATGCTTTGACTAAGCGTAGGCTGGACATGGCTCGGCCCGGCCCAACAATTTGGGTAACGGGTCGTGACATCTTGCCTGGTAGGACGCCTGGGGTACTGCAATGATCAATGTGGCACGTACTACAACTTCGGTACAACAACTACGCAAGGTGACCTCGGATGGTGGCACGGACTGTTCCATTGGGTCCAGAAGGGTCAAATTAATTAGGGCGAGGTGAAGGGGTCCAAATCCGCGAAGAAGTGGGTACGTATGATTTAGGCATGATCAATGATGATGAACAAGAGGAAATCTGACGTAAGTAATTATATATACTATTTTTAGAAAATATTTATGGTACTTGAAAACTATATTTTTATTAGTTAAAATAAACGTAGCTAAATACTTGAAAATCTAAAAATATTTTTAGGGCAAACTATAATTTGAGTAAATACTAAGGTACTATTTCTAGAAAATCATGTTAATAAAGGCCCAAAAACTATTTATAGTAAGGTTTAGTTGGAAATAATATAATATATAAAAGAGGCTACAAGTCCAAGAAACTATTTATTTATATAAAACCAAAAATAATAAATTAGAAGTAATAAGGACTATACTGGCCTAGTTCTATGGCCCAAGTATTTAATATAATATAATCTCATAAAACCCCCTTCCAAGGACTAAGCCCATAAATATTTATGAAAATATTAAATCATTTTAGTTATCAAGCAACGAAATATATACGAAAATAAATATATGAGAGCCCATACAACATATATTCTTATTACAAGATAATTTTAAAAAATCATTTAATATCTATATTTATTTTAATATAATTAATAATTAGTGACAATACCTATACTAGTATTAATTTTAAATAATAATAATAATAATAATAATAATAATAATAATAAAAATAATCATAACAATGATTTAATCAAATACAAGGAAACATAAAAGCAAAAGCAAAAATTAAAAAAAAAACTGAACTGCTGCTGTACTCGACATTGGTCAAGAGAGAGGAGGGAGATTGAAAAAAAATCTAAACAGAAGAAATTGAAGAGTGAGTAAGAGGGAGAGGAGAGGGGATGGAGCTCGGGAAGAAGAGGCGGAGGGAGCGGGAGATCCGGCGGCTGCGGAGAAACGCGGCGCGGTGCTCGGCCGCGGAGGAGTTGGGGCGGCGCCGCGCGGAGTGCGGAGGGTCGGGGCTTCGAGCGGAAGGAAAGAGGAAGGGAAATCGGAGTGGAGCGCCGGCGAAGAGGGTCTCCGGCGCCTGGAGGCGGCGTGGCTACCGACGGCGAGGGGTTACGCGCGCGCGGCTCGCGGTGGAGGGCGGCGGACCAAGCTGGATGGGGCGGAGGTCTTCCGGCGAGATCGGATCGGGATGGCCGGAGGACGCGTGCGCGTGAAGGAGGCGGCGGCCGCAAAGATCCGACGAAGAGGTGGAGGTAAGTGCTGGTGGTTGTTAAATTTAGGGTTTTTGGCTTTTAGTGGTGGCGCCGACGATGGCCGTGGTGGCGGTGGCGGTAGTCTATGGCGGTGGAAGTCATGGGTTGATGGTGATGGCAGTAGATGGAGGCGAGTACGGTTGTCCGGGCGGAGTTGGCCGGGAAACAGGGGATAGGGGTCTTGGCGGTGGTCGTGGCGATGCCAGTAGGGTGGTGGAGGAGCTGCACGATGTCGGGTAGCCGTCGACCCAGTTGGTGGCCGAGGGAAGGTGACGGGCGCTCGGCGGGTCTGGGGGTTTGTGGAAGGAGAGGTCGTGGGCTGCTGCGGGAGGAGGTTGGCCGGACACAGGGTTGACTTTGGTGGCCAGGGTGGCCGTGTGGTGAAGTCGAATTTGGGGGAGATGGCAGTGATCCGGAGTTGCAGTGAGGTGGCCGGGGAGTCGGGCGGTCCGGATCGAACGGTACAGTAGGAGACGAGGTGGCGACGGCTGGGTTAGGTTAGGGATTAGGATTTGGTGTCGGTTGTCCTGCGAGACATAGCCTTGGGGTCGAGTTCGTGTCCGGCGTGTGGACACGAAGAAGATGAAATGTAAATATAATACAAATAGTGGAAAGAAAAAAAATAGGGACACAGTCACAATGCACGCACGATGAGATGTTGGTCACGGACACGATGCACTTATTTTTGGTTGTGGAGAATTTATGGATGTGAGGAATATATGGAGGAGTACCTGCCTATTTATAGGATATGGGAATTTTCAGTTGGATAAGGATTAGGAGTAGTTTAAACCCAAAAATAGATAATTCGCAACTTAATTTAAAATCAATCAAATCCAAATCCAAATACAAATCCAATTTAAATCTAATTAAATTCTTTTAGTTTAAAAATCAAATAAGATAAATCAATTTCAATTATGGATATTAATTCAACTATTTAAATAAATCCATAAAATCAAATCAAGATTTAAATTGTCACAATAATTTCAAAATATGTTTTTCCAAAAATACTAATAATAATAATTTCAAAAATTACATTATTATTTAAAAATAAACTAATAAATAATTATGAAATATATATGTATGCACAAATAATATTTAAAAATATATACTTTTCTAGTATACCATTTTATAATAATATTATTTATTATAACTGTCTAAATAAAAGGCTTTTCATAAATAACTCATATATTTGGAAATTTTTGATAGCTAAAAATAATTATTATATATATATATATATATATATATATATATATATATATATATATATATATATATATATATATATTATCTTGAAACTATAAAAATAGGAAAAAATGTTTTTCTAAAAATATGTACGCTCGCACATATTCGCACTCGTCGAGCAATTACGAAAAATAAAATTTCGTGCGCGACGTACAATACGACTACGCGATGTACAATACAAAATTTTAAATCAGTACCAAATTTAATAAAAAATAGTAGAAATTTGGGGATTTTACATCCTACCCAACTTAAAAGAATTTCGTCATCGAAATTAAGAATTAGTAAGGGGTTGAGAAGACACAAGGGGGTATCAATGAGGAACAAACAATGACAATGTTTCAACAAAATCATGTCGTAAGAAATCGTGATCTAAATCATAGAATTTAACACGGGTATGGTTATGAGGGTCGCGAGTTAAGGCACGAGTAGAAGATTAAGGGTTTAAAGTTTAAATCAAGAGTATCATTCAATTAGGAATGATATGGTATCAAACTAAGTTAGAGACCTAGTAGATATGGGTTCTTGAGAGTAGGTTGAGACACGAATAAGAGATCGATTAGGTTCATACCTAAATTAAGTGATTTGAAAGGTTCATGATAGCGAATATAGGGCCAAAAAAAGGACGAGTAGTTTTAAGATGAAGATATAGCAACATTGAGTGGTAATGGTCATAATCGATAGGGAGGCTAGAGGAAGTTCTAGTATAACGCCTTCGTCCTTCTAAAATAGGTGAAGGCGAAAGCAATATAGAGTTCGAAAGAGGCGTTATCGAATACAAATACTTGGTTCAAAGGCGACCGAATAATTCAAAAGGAGTTGCCAAGGCAGTGGCGGATGGGACTCTAGAGGACAAGTTTAGCTATGTCCCCATCCATGTAGAACGATGGATAAAAGCAAACCAAAGTGCACTCGGTTGATCAGACCATCATGCACCGGTTCTGATTAGGCAATACGTTAGTGGGTGCGACCCAAATAACATATGTCTTGAACAAGCGCCATAAAAGAATAAGCTTACAAAAACTAGGCTACATTAGCATCATTAGTCTAGAGAGTAAAAATATAGGCACGCGAGATTAAGATCGAAATAAAGAACCAATATGAATAGTCTAAGTGTCATAAAAATCTAAGTCTTGTTTATTCCTATACAATCATTCTACGATTTTATTGACCAAGGTTTGGTTGACCAAATGGGTTAAATTCCTCTAGTCTCTATGGTCTAGATAATACTATTTGTATTCCCTTAATGGTCAAGGGTGTGTCAGGTCGTGGGGTATTCTACCCAACTTAAAGAATTAAGCTAAGGGTGTTTGGGACATCTAACTAGTAGGGTCAATCTCTAGCAAGCATGAAGGGAAGATAAGAATAATGATAGAAGGAATCAAGCAAGATGCAATCAATGAGTCGGTCGAATATGGAATCAAGGAAAGAGGTCAAGTATGTGGATGAGATCCTAGACTTCTAATCCTATTCGCAGGCTTGCTTGGTGTCACGCCCCAGTACCAGAATACTGAGATAGACTCGGCCAGCTATACTGTATGAGGTATGTAAACGTCATACGACGATCGTGGCTGTCAACAGACTAGGGGGTGCATGCTACAATCAGGTCTCCTATGGTCTTACAGAGCATCTATGTCTCAATCAATCAAAATAAGAAGCACTAAATAATGATCATATAAGACAAAGTAGTAAGGCGTCTCCGACTCTTTATCAAAATGATTCATGAGTCTAGCTATACAAAATGATGAGCTAGTTCCGAGAGTCAATAGTATATAACTATAGTCAGCTGCAGTCTGATTTAATTATAATTATGTAAAAGAAAACTAGTGTCCAGAACTGCCGGCTAAACAGGTGTCGGTGGCTAAACGCCAAGTACAAAATAGAAGATATCAGAGCGGTGAAGAAGAAACCCACTCATGGTCCCTGGCGCCCATACTCCTGGTGTGCACCATTGTTCGGGTAGAAAGCTGGATCCTCTGGAGCTGCTACGAGATCTGGCCAAACAAAATCAGCGGGGTCAGGCCCCGAATAGCAAGTACCACAAGAGAGCACAAAAGAGTGAGATAAACCCAATGAGTAAAATAAGACCTGATTCACGAGTTATAGGCTTATACCATATCATCGAGACAATACGACACCCTTACAACCAAACAAGGACAAACGGTGCCATTATCGTGCCGAGATAAGATATATCCTATAACTATGGACAGGTAAAAGGGCTACTGATCGCGACTTCAGTCCACAGCCTATCGTAGCACAATAGCCCAACCCAACGACCAAACAAGGACATGGGTTGGACAACGCACCACGATAGTCCATGTTCCTCAGTTGCTAACAAAAGATAATATATCACAAACAAGTCGGCTTACAAGCGGCCAATCAATTCTACGACTTTCTACGATTTGCCTGGATTATCCCATAATACAATATAGGAATCCTCAGATCGTGTCAACCCAGCAGGGCTAGCCAATGCCATATAATATACATATACATATAGCACTTTAATTATGCACCGGTCCCCCGTAGGGCCACCGTGCTAAAATATATAACACGTAACACGTAGGAGTTGGATATAGTCATTCACTATAGGCAGATGAAACTGTATCCATGGCGGCCAACCCGACAAGTCAGGATGGGACCCGGGGGTGGCTAGTATGGCATGATCTCGGGATTCTGTTCCCTCCCAATGCTTCTACCGATTTAAGTTGCTAGGTTAACCCTATCTTGGTATTGGAATTGCATGTCGTGGTCACATGGTCATCTCCTTATATGTCGTACCATAGTACGAGTACCCTAAGTACAAATCCACGTCGCCTCAAGGAGTCCCAAATCTAGATCCATGCTTAGTGTAATGCTTCAAACAACAATCATTATACCACGACACTATTGCTGACCAGTTACCATGACTGTGCTGGAAGGTACACATGTATTGACATATAACACGAATGATCACTTAGCAAGTAGAGTCACACCTCAGTGCACTCATTAAATAGTACCGCAGTGCATACTACTATTGTATCTCAATACACATTTAGAAAAGGGTACCAGCTCATACAAAGGTAATCTGGTCAGGAACATGGTCAAGTCAGGAAGTCACACGGACCTCTTGTGACATAAAAGTCACACATAAAATCTGGTTAAAGTAAAACATGAAGATTCTTGGAGCCAACACAAGGATCTACCACTTCTATGTTGGAAGTTGAAAGAAATTTTAGCCATAATACAATTAATAGGACACAAAATATACAAAACAGCCAAGGTAGGCCCTATGCGGCCAAGGGTGGATGGGCTCATGCGGCTCAGGGAAGCTGGGCCATGCGGCTCAGAATGAACGGGTGCATGCGGCTGAAGGTTAAAGGTTCATGCGGCAGAAAGGATGCGCGCTCATGCGACTGGGAATAGACGGGCGCATATGCGGCTGCGGGAGACCAACGCCATGCGGCCAAGCGATGAGCGCATATGCGGCTGCGAGGGAGCAACCCCATACGGCTGAGGAAAATAACTTCATGTGGTCAGGAGGGGGAACATGGGTTATACGGCTCAGAACGAACGGGTCATATGCGGCTGGGAGCATGCGGGTCTATGCGGCTAGGAATGCGGGTGTTCATGCGACAAAGGGTTCAAGGACAGCTTATGCGCCAAAAAACTGCTTATGTGCTATGCGGCACGATCTCATGCGGCTCAAGATAAAATTTTATGCGGCTAAGACTGCTTATGCGGCTGAAACTGCTTAGTGCTATGCGGCTAAGACTGCTTATACGGCTAAGACTGCTTATGCGGCTGAAACTGCCAAGTTCCATGCTGCTAAGACTGCTTATGCGGCCAGACTGCTTATGCGGCCAGACTGCTACAAGCCATGCGTCCAGGGGAAACTTTCCGCATGAAGGTTTATGCGGTCAAGCACTGTTATTCTTCTCCACTTTCCGAGAAGAAAAACTATGGAAAGCCATGGCTTCAAAGCTTCATAATTCCTTCATCCAAGGTCAGAATCCAGACTTCTATAGGTCAAAATGGGGCAGAAAGAAACTCTCTACAACATGGAACCATAAAAACTTGAGAATAACAACGTTAGGTAGATCAAAACCAAGGAAAACCAAAAATAACATAGACTTAGATCTACAAGAATTTATCCATGAAAATAAAAAATGCTAAGTACTAAACTTGTAGAGGACGATGGGAAGAACAATATAGACAAATCATATCAAAAAAAAATCAAGAAATGAAAAATGCAAGAATCTCTCCATTTGGTGCAAGATGTACTTGCCTAATTGTTGAGAGGAAAAGAAATGAAAAGAGTGAATGAGGAGAGAGAGTGAGGAAGAGAATATATATATAGGGGTTGGGTTGACTCAAAGAAAACCCTAATCTCAAGCATGCTCTTAACCATGTGACTAATGACATGTTGAATGCTACATGCAACAACTAATTAAATTAAATAAATAAAATCCTAACCACAACACGGTTCAGAAATCCTATCACTGAAATAGTAAACCACGCCTACAACCAAACAAGGACAAGGGGTGGTACACTAATCCGCGATGAGATACTGTCCCATGCCATGGCCAGTTATAAATACATGATACATACATTCAAGACACATTGCCATATACCATATACAGGAAAAATAAAAAATTTACGTATTTCGGGAATGGGGAGTGACATCTCTACCCTCCTTAGAAAAATTTTGTCCTCGAAATTTCGATAAGGCTAGTCGAGCGCGCTCTCAGATCACGAAATACACTCATAACATATAGCATGCACAATTATCAAACAACACACGGCACATGAACAAATTAAGAAAACAAGAACAATTAAGTAAAAGCACAAACAGTAATCATACCCTAGAAGGAAATGATCGGAGACATACGAATAAAATATGCCTCCCAAGTCAGATAGGAATTCGTCTTCGAGGTCCTACACTGACTCCCAAAGTGGACAAGGGTCAACGCTTGAGATAAGTCGGTACCAATGACTAAATCAAGAACGAGACTCTGCCCAGGACGTACTCTCGTAATCAAGACACATGATGAATATCACGTATCACATGATACGAGAGCAGATGAGTGAGACGAGAAAGTCGTCTTCACTCGACGAATGTAAAACTCAAGGAATTATAATAAATAATGCTCAAAACTTATCCAAAATCTGACCGCCTTCAGCCAACCTCTGCTCTAATACTCCAAATTCTTCCTGTCTCTATCCCTGCCTTCCCTGGCCCTGCTATCCAACCTGATGTTGCGCTTGTCGGTACATCTGAGCTTGCATCAGTAATGGGCGCTGGGCTAGTGGCCTCACTGCTAGTGCTGGCCCTTCTGGTCTTTGTATCTGTAGGCATGTAGCTATACGATGGTCTGAACCTCCATACCTCATACACTGCCCATTCGCTAACCGATACACTTCCCAAGTGTGCCCTCCCTTACCATAATAAGTGCAACCCACTGGTGCCTCCTGACGTTGCTGGTGCCTCGGTTGCTGCTGTCGAACTTGTGCAGTCATAATTGTCGTGACTGGTGCTGTATCACGAATACGGACACCAGGCACTGGTGCTGACGCCCGAGGTACTGCTCCTCCTCCTCCAGCACTCTGCGTATGAGACCTCTTCTGGCCTCCAGTCCTTGCTGATAACCTTTAAATTGTAAGCTCGTGCCTCCGAACCGCCGTCAATATTGCATCGAATGTCTGGTAGTCGTGTCCCTCGACCAGCTGCAAAATCTCTAGGTGAAGTCCCTGTTGGAACCTCATTGCTCTTTTTGGCTTTGTCACCACCATCATCCGAGCAAACCTACTTAACCTGCAGAACTCTGCTGTATAACCATCCACCGTCTTACCAGCCTGCTTGAGACTGATAAACCTCTGCTGTAGCTCATACCGTGCTACCACGTCAAAGTACTTGGCCTTGAATCTAGTACTGAAGCTATCCCAGGGAACAAGATGCCTCATTCCAACCTCTTTCGATGCCCACCAATCGTGGGCGAGATCTTGAAGTAAAAGTCTGACCTGGTCAACCTTCTCTTCTGCTGGAACCTTTACTGCGGTCAATATGGCCTCTGTATCCTGAAGCCAAGCATCCGCCGTGATGGCATCCTCTATGCCGTCAAAATATCTCGGGTTAAGTCGACAAAACCTCCCGGACGCTCCTGAATCATTCCTGACACTCCTTTCAAGGGCTAATTATAACCCCTGATTCAGTAGCACATTCTGTTCATGCTGTCGGGTTTGTTGTTGCTGTTGGACTGCCGTCTGGCGTTGCTGGGTCTCCAATAACCTTCTGATAATCTGTAATAGTGCCGACGCATCTAGTGCAACTGGTACTACCGGTATTACTGAAGGTACGGGATCCTCTGGCCTCTGTGGCTCAACTGGCTCATGCTCGGTAACGTTCTCGATGTGAATCTGTCTAGGTAGAGGGGCTACCCCTTGCTGATCTCCAACTGGTCCCTGCTCTACTAGATTCTCTTCCATGTCGGCTCCTCCAATAGACGAGAACGATGTGCCCCTAAAAGAAAGGATACAAGGTATCAAAAGACAGGACAGAAAGGAATCGAAGATGATAATCAAGTTAGCAATCAAGGTGAGAGAAGGAGAAGACGAATCAGGAGATCAAGGGGGACATATTTTGATTGAGACTCCGATAATCGCAATACCCCACAAGTCTGAAAAATAGACCTGCATGGGCCACCACTAAAACCTTGTCACGCTCCAGTACCGGAATACTGAGACGAACTAGGCCAGCTACAACGTATGAGGTATGTAAACGTCATACGACGATCGTGACTGTCAAGAGACTAGAGGGTGCATGCTACAATCAGGTCTCCTATGGTCCCACAGAGTATCTATGTCCCAATCAATCAAAACAAGAAGCAGTAAATAATGATCATATAAGACAAAGCAGTAAGGCGACCCCGACGCTTCATCAAAATGATTCATGAGTCTAGCTATACAAAATGATGAGTAGTTCCGAGAGTCAATAGTACATAACTATAGTCAGCTGCAGTCTGATTTAATTACAATTATGTAAAAGGAAACTAGTGTCCAGAACTGTCGGCTAGACAGGTGCCGGTGGCTAAACGCCAAGTACAAAATAGAAGATATCAGAGCGGTGAAGCAGAAATCCACTCATGGTCCCTGGTGCCCATACTCCTGGTGTACACCATTATTCGGGTAGAAAGCTGGATCCTCTGGAGATGCTACGAGATCTGGCCAAACAAAACCAGTGAGGTCAGGCCCCGAATAGCAAGTACCACAAGGGAGCACAAAAGAGTGAGATAAATCCAATAAGTAAAATAAGACCTGATTCACGAGTTATAGGCTTATACCATATCATCGAGACAATATGACACCCTTACAACCAAACAAGGACAAACGGTGCCAATATCGTGCCGAGATAAGATATATCCTATAACTATGGGCAGGTAAAAGGGCTTCTGATGGCGACTTCGGTCCACAGCCTATCGCAGCACAATAGCCCAACCCAACAACCAAACAAGGACATGGGTTGGACCACGCACCATGATAGTCCATGTTCCTCAGTTGCTAACAAAAGATAACATATCAAAAACAAGTCGGCTTACAAGCGGCCAATCAATTCTACGGCTTTCTACGATTTACCTGGATTATCCCAGTAATGTAATATAGTAATCTTCAGATCGTGTCAACCCAGCAGGGCTAGCCAATGCCATATAATATACATATACATATAACACTTTAATTATGCACCGGTCCCTCGTAGGGCCACCGTGCTAAAACATATAACACGTAACACGTAGGAGTCGGATATAGTCATTTACTATAGGCAGATAAAACTGTATCCGTGGCGGCCAACCCAACACGTCATGACGGGACCCGGGGGTGGCTAGTATGGCACGATCTCGGGATTCTGTTCCCTCCCAATGCTTCTACCGATTTAAGTTGCTAGGTTAACCCTATCTTGGTGATGGAATTGCATGTCATGGTCACATGGTCATCCCCTTATATGTCGTACCTTAGTACGAGTACCCTAAGTACGAATCCACATCGGCTCAAGGAGTCCCAAATCTAGATCCATGCTTATTGTAATGCTTCAAACAACAATCATTATACCACGACACTATTGCTAACCAATTACCATGACTGTACTAGAAGGTACATATATATTGACATATAACACGAATGATCACTTAGCACGTAGAGTCACACCTCAGTACACTCATTAAATAGCACCGCAGTGCATACTACTATTGTATCTCAATACACACTTAGAAAAGGGTACCAGCACATACAAAGGTACTCTGGTCAGGAACATGGTCAAGTCAGGAAGTCACACGGACCTCTCGTGACATAAAAGTCACACATGAAATCTGGTTAAAGTGGAACATGAAAATTCTTGGAGCCAACACAAGGATCTACCACTTCCATGTTAGAAGTTGGGAGAAATTCTAGCCATAATGCAATCAATAGGACACAAAATATACAAAACGGCCAAGGGTGGATGGGCTCATGCGGCTCAGGAAAGCTGGGCCATGCGGCTCAGAACGAACGGGCACATGCGGCTGAAGGTTAAAGGTTCATGCGGCAGAAAGGATGCACGCTCATGCGACTGGGAATGGACGGGTGCATATGCGGCTGCGGGAGACCAACGCCATGCGGCCAAGCGATGAGCGCATATGCGGCTGCGAGGGAGCAACCCCATACGGCTGAGAAAAATAACTTCATGCGGTCAGGAGGGGGAACATGGGTTATACGGCTCAGAACGAACGGGTCATATGCGGCTGGGAGCATACGGGTCTATGCGGCTAGGAATGCGGGTGTTCATGCGGCAAAGGGTTCAAGGACAGCTTATGCGGCAGAAAACTGCTTATGCGCTATGCGACACGATCTCATGCGGCTCAAGATAAAGTTTCATGCGGCTTAGACTGCTTATGCAACTGAAACTGCTTAGTGCCATGCGGCTAAGACTGCTTATACGGCTGAAACTGCCAAGTGCCATGCGGTTAAGACTGCTTATGCGGCCAGACTGCTACAAGCCATACGGCCAGGGGGAAACTTGCCGTATGAAGGTTCATACGGTCAAGCACTGTTCTTCTTCTCAACTTTTTGAGAAGAAAAACTATTGAAAGCCGTGGCTTCAAAGCTTCATAACTCCTTCATCCAAGGTCAGAATCCAGACTTTCATAGGTCAAAGTGGGGCAGAAAGAAACTATCTACAACATGGAACCATAAAAACTTGAGAATAACAAGGTTAGGTAGATCAAAACTAAGGAAAACCAAAAATGATATAGACTTAGATCTACAAGAATTTATCCTTGGAAATAAAAAATGCTAAGTACTAAACTTGTAGAGGATGATGAGAAGAACAATATAGACAAATTATATCAAAAAAAAATCAAGAAATAAAAAATGCAAGAATCTCTCTATTTGGTGCAAGATGTACTTGCCTAATTGTTGGGAGAAAAAGAAATAAAAAGAGTGAATGAGGAGAGAGAGTGAGAAAGAGAATATACATAGGGGTTGGGTTGACTCAAAGAAAACCCTAATCTCAAGCATGCTCTTAACCATGTGACTAATGACATGTTGAATGCTACATGCAACAACTAATAAAATAAAATAAATAAAATCCTAACCACAACACGGTTCATAAATTCTATCATCGAAATAGTGAACCACGCCTACAACCAAACAAGACAAGGGGTGGCACACTAATCCGCGACGAGATACTGTCCCATGCCATGGCTAGTTACAAATACATGATACATACATTCAAGATACAGTGCCATTTACCATATACAGGAAAAATAAAAAAATTACCTATTCCGGAAATGGGGAGTGACACTTGGTACGGTAAAATAACCAAACAATTTATCTTGACCTGCATGGGCCACCACAAAAACATGTAACGCCCCAGTCCTAAAATACGGAGGACTAGGTACGTTGACATGCCAGCTGTATACATACGAAGTATACTCCAATATATGAAAACCTTGTACGAATACATAAGCTGTAAAATGTAGTAGAACTATAACAAATCTCATCTACACAATATAAATGAATAAAAGATATCATATAATGATAATGAATTATCTTGATACAATATGTTGGGCGGAGACAAATCTACTACTAACAAGTAAGATAAAAATACATGGAAAATAAAATAAATTTGGCGAGCGAAGCGAAGACGATCAAAATGCAATCATCCTCAGAGAAATAGTGATGATCATGGCCACGGCTAGAACACCTGTGAAAGACAAGAGCACACACCTGGCGAGATAACCAGGTCCTCAGAGGGACATAATAAGACACTTAATATCATGCCATATAAATTGAATAAATATTGCTCAAATAAATAAGTCAATTGAATTATAACATGGTCCAATACACACCTATTGAACTAGCGTACCATCCTCCCAACCAAACAAGGACATGAGATGGTAAACTAATTCACGATGATGTATCTTTCCATGCCATGACCCAATATAGTATCCGAACCCCGACAAGGTTCAACACCTTCTCATCGAAGTAATAAGCCACACCTACAACCAAATAAGGACAAGGTGTAGCAAACTAATCCGTGAAAAGTTATTGTTCCAAGCCACGGTCAGATACAAGTATCCAAACAAAAAGTAATCGTACCTAACGGATAAAGGTGCCTAATCGTTCTAAGTAAAATGTAGTTAAGAATAATTCATAGTCGCATGACTATCGGGTCAAGTTAAAAAAATACCAATACAGTACAGGACCTCAGTAGCGAGTCACAATACCATATACTATTCCTCAGTATCGAGCGAGTTTATAGTATATAGTCTACTATCGTTCCTCAGTAGCGAGCGAGTCTACGATAGATAGGGTGGTAGTCAACTTCCAATCATGTTCTCCCCGCCCAATGCTAACTCATAACTGCTAAGTCTTCTAGCATGCAATTCTATTAGCAGTTATTTTCTAATGCACGGCTTATACATACTGGTGGCCAGCCAATCACGCATGTCCGAGTCCTATATGTGACTCACAACAACGTGGTATAAACGTGTCATGGCCTATGAATGCAACACACAAGGTGGTCCCTTAAATCTAGGTTTAATGTGTAAGAAAAATAATACATAGCAGAAAATATAACTGAACAGTAAGTTCTAACAGGTTATGCCATGTATCACAGTTTATTTTGCATAAAGAAAATAATAAATAATACATGAAATATGAGCTAAAATAAATAAACAGCAAATGGCAAGGTATCTTGCCTGGTAGGACGTCTGGTGTACTGCAATGATTAATGTGGCATGTACTACAACTTCGGTGCAACAACTATGCAAGGTGACCTCGGGTGGTGGCACGGACTGTTCCATTGGGTCCAAAAGGGTTAAATTAATTAGACCGAGGTGAAGGGGTCCAAATTTGCGAAGAAGTCGGTACGTATGATTTAGGCATGATCAATGATGATGAACAAGAGGAAATCTGACGTAAGTAATTATATATACTATTTTTAGAAAATATTTATGATACTTGAAAACTATATTTTTATTAGTTAAAATAAACTTAGCTAAATACTTGAAAATCTAAAAATATTTTTAGGGCAAAACTATAATTTGAGTAGAAAATACTACGGTACTATTTCTAGAAAATCTTGTTAATAAAGGCCCAAAAACTATTTATAGTAAGGTTTAGTTGGAAATAATATAATATATAAAAGAGGCTACAAGTCCAAGAAACTATTTATTTATATAAAACCTAAAATAGTAAATTAGAAGTAATAAGGACTATACTGGCCTAGTTCTATAGTCCAAGTATTTAATATAATATAATCTCATAAAACCCCCTTCCAAGGACTGAGCCCATAAATATTTATGAAAATATTAAATCATTTTAGTTATCAAGCAACGAAATATATACGAAGATAAATATATGAGAGCCCATACAACATATATTCTTATTACAAGATAATTTTAGAAAATCATTTAATATCTATATTTATTTTAATATAATTAATAATTAGTGACAATACCCATACTAGTATTAATTTTAACAAATAATAATAATAATAATAATAATAATAATAATAATAATAATAATAATAATAATCATAACAATGATGTAATCAAATACAAGGAAAAACAAAAGCAAAATTAAAATAAATAAATAAATAAAATAAAATAAAAAAACTGAACTGCTGTACTCGACATTGGTCAAGAGAGAGGAGAGAGATTGAAAAAAAATCCAAACAGAAGAAATTGAAGAGTGAGGAAGAGGGAGAGGAGAGGGGATGGAGCTCGGAAAGAAGAGGCGGAGGGAGCGGGAGATCCGGCAGCTGAGGAGAAACGCGACGCGGTGCTCGGCCGCGGAGGAGCTGGGGCGGCGCCGTACGGAGTGCAGAGGGTCGGGGCTTCGAGCGGGAGGAAAGAGGAAGGGAAATCAGAGTGCAGCGCCGGCGAATAGGGTCTCTGGCGACTGGAGGCGGCGTGGCTACCGACGGCGAGGGGTTGCTCGTGCGCGGCTCACGGTGGAGGGCGGCGGAACAAGCTGGATGGGGCTGAGGTCTCCCGGCGAGATCGGATCGGGATGGCCGGAGGATGCGTGCGCGTGAAGGAGGCGACGGCCGCACAGATCCGGCAAGAAGGTGGAGGTAAGTGCTGGTGGTTGTTAAATTTAGGGTTTTTGGCTTTTGGTGGTGGCATCGACGATGGCCGTGGCGGCGGTGGTGGTGGTCTATGGCGGTGGAAGTCATGGGTTGATGGTGATGGCAGTAGATGGAGGCGAGTTCGGTTGTCCGGCCAGAGTTGGCCGGGAAACAGGGGATATGGGGTCTTGGCGGTGGTCGTGGCGATGCCAGTAGGGTGGTGGAGGAGCTGCACGATGTCGGGTAGCTGTCGACCCAGTTGGTGGCCGAGGAAAGGTGACAGGCGCTCGGCGGGTCTGGGGGTTTGTGGGAGGAGAGGTCGTGGGCTGCTGTGGGAGGTGGTTGGCCGGACACGGGGTTGGCTTTCGTGGCAAGGGTGGCTGTGAGGTAAAGTCAAATTTGGAGGAGATGGCAGTGATCCGGAGTTGCAGTGAGGTGGCCGGGGAGTCGGGCGGTCCGGGTCGAACGGGACAGTAAAAGGCGAGGTGGCGACGACTGGGTTAGGTTAGGGATTAGGATTTGGTGTCGGTTGTCCTACGAGACATAGCCTTGGGGTCGAGTTCCTGTCCGGCGTGTAGACACGAAGAAGATGAAATGTAAATGTATTACAAATAGTAGAAAAAAATAGGGACACAGTCACGATGCACGCACGATGAGATGTTGGTCACGGACATGATGCACTTATTTTTTGTTGTGGAGAATTTGTGGATGTGAGGAATTTATGGAGGAGTACCTGCCTATTTATAGGACGTGGAAATTCCCAATTAGATAAGAATTAGGAGTAGTTTAAACCCGAAAATAGATAATTCGCAACTTAATTTAAAATCAATCAAATCCAAATCCAACTCCAATTTAAATCTAATTAAATTCTTTTAGTTTAAAAATCAAATAAGATAAATCAATTTCAATTATAGATATTAATTCAACTATTTAAATAAATCCATAAAATCAAATCAAGATTTAAATTGTCACAATAATTTTAAAATATGTTTTTCCAAAATACTAATAATAATAATTTCGAAAATTATATTATTACTTAAAAATAAAATAATAAATAATTATGAAATATATAAGTATGCACAAATAATATTTACAAATATATACTTTTCTAGTATACTATTTTATAATAATATTATTTATTATAACTGTCTAAATAAAAGGCTTTTCATAATAACTCATATATTTAGAAATTTTTGATAGCTAAAAATAATTATTATATATATATATTATCTTGAAACTATAAAAATAGGAAAAAATGTTTTTCTAAAAATATGTACGCTCGCACATATTCGCACTCGTCGAGCAATTACGAAAAATAAAATTTTGTGTGCGACGTACAATACGACTATGCGACGTACAATACAAAATTTTAAATCAGTACCAAATTTAATAAAAAATAGTAGAAATTTAGGGGTTTTACATCCTACCCAACTTAAAAGAATTTTGTCTTCGAAATTAAGAATTAGTAGGGGGGTTGAGAAGACACAAGGGGGTACCAATGAGGAACAAACAATGACAATGTTTCAATAAAATCATGTCGTAAGAAATCATGATCTAAATCATAGAATTTAACACGGGTATGGTTATGAGGGTCGCGAGTTAAGGCACGAGTAGAAGATTAAGGGTTTAAAGTTTAAATCAAGAGTATCATTCAATAAGGAATGATTGGTATCAAAATAAGTTAGAGACCTAGTAGATATGGGTTCTTGAGAGTAGGTTGAGGCACGAATAAGAGATAGATTAGGTTCATGCCTAAATTAAGTGATTTGAAAGGTTCATGATAGCGAATATAGGGCCAAAAAAAGGACGAGTAGTTTTAAGATGAAGATATAACAACATTGAGTGATAATGGTCATAATCGATAGGAAGGCTAGAGGAAGTTCTAGTATAACGCCTTCGTCCTTCTAAAATAGGTGAAGGCGAAAGCAATATAGAGTTCGAAGGAGGCATTATCAAATACGAATACTTGGTTCAAAGGCGACCGAATAATTCAAAAGGAGTTGCCAAGGCAGTGGCGGATGGGACTCTAGAGGACAAGTTTAGCTATGTCCCCATCCACATAGAACGATAGATAAAAGCGAACCAAAGTGCACTCGGTTGATCAGACCATCATGCACCGGTTCTGATTAGGCAATATGTTAGTGGGTGCGACCCAAATAACATATGTCTTGAACAAGCTCGATAAAAGAATAAGCTTGCAAAAACAAGGCTATATTAGCATCATTAGTCTAGATAGTAAAAATATAGGCACACGAGATTAAGATCGAAATAAAGAACCAATATGAATAGTCTAAGTGTCATAAAAATCTAAGTCTTGTTTATTCCTATACTGTAACATCCAGTTTTCTAAAATAAGAGTAATTTTGAAATTTTGTGTTTTAATTTATTTAATTATGATATTTAAATAATAATATAATTTTTGGTGATTTTTAATTATTTTAAAACTATTTAAAATTATGACTTGTGATTTTGGTGTTTTGCTAGTGAAACCGTAGAGTCTGTCTACCCTAGGGCCTAACCATGTGATTTGGAATATCTATTTATCATTTTAGCCTAGGGGTAATTTGGTCATTTTGACTTATTATAATAATTTGATTAATTATTGGATTGGTGGTTATGATTTTTGACTTGACTAGTTGAGATTTGTAGACTAGCCTAGAAGCTAACCCTAGTTATGGTGACCCTAGTCTAACTTAAGTTAACCTACTTTTAGTTATTAGAAATTAGTTTTAAAGAAGGAAGGTTAAGTTTAAGTGAAATTGGTTCATGACTTATGGCTTAACTTAATGACTTGTGATTTACCAATTTCAAGACTTGCAATTAAGCCATAGGCCCATGACTTAAGCCCAAAACCAAATTAAACCCATCCATGGCAGCCACAATTAGGGTTTCCCCTTGCCTATAAGTAATTTTTAGTGTGTTCTTGTCTCTTTTGAGTTTGACCTAGATTTGGAAGGAGAGGTAATTTTCCATTCCCCTAAAATCCTATTTTATTCATTTCAACTCCTTTTTAACCCTAGTCTTTTGCATTAGGACCTAATTTATATTTTTTTACTGATTTTGGAGGTTTACCTCAGTTTGTGTGCCATTTGGAGATTGGGTGTTGCCATTTGGAGATTGGGTGTTGCCATTTGGAATCATTCCCTTTGAAGCTTTTCTTGAGCATTGACACTCAATAGGTAAACCATCTAAACTCATTGTTTTTCCTAATTTCTTTGCATATAAGGCTAGGTTTTAGGATTTTCTAGCTGTCCCTGAGTTTTGGGCAAAATTTGTGTCCATTTCGTGTCCGTATCGGACACGTATCATAATAGGAATATAGGTGTTTGTAGAAATGCTTCTTAGGAAATTATTTTCGTATTTTTGAAAAATAATTACATAGATTTGTAGATCTAGGTGTGTGTATGAATATTTGTGAAGGTTGTTTAGTGTTTCGTGTCCGTTTGTGTCGAGTTTTTTTGCTTGGACACACAGCACGAGCCCTAGGCTGTGTCCTGCATATCGGGGGCTAGAACTCGTGACATAGGACACGCCAGGACACAATTTTTTGTGGAGAGCAGGGGGCAGTGACTGTCAACATGCTCCCAAAATTTGGGAGCATGTGGTTGAGTACACGCGGCGCAAACACGCCCGCATTGGCCGCGCGCTGTCGCACGCAGGCGGCTGAACATGCGCACAGGCACTGCTGACACAGGTTTCGTGTCGTGCCTATGTGTCACGTGGATACGATTCAGGCTAACACGAACCTAGCCCTACCCTAGGTGAACCTAGGTGCACACCCACGTGTTGTGTCGTGTCGTGTGTCGTGTCCTAGACACGAGTGCACGCGTGCACGAGACAACGTGTCTGTGTGTGCACGAGAGTGGTTCTTGATGTGTGGACACGCCGTATCCGGCTCTGGGTGACACGAGAGGACTCTAGGGACACGTACACATATGTGACATGATTTACCAACCTTTAATTTTGATATATTAACATATTTTCGAATTCAAATGAGGAATTCCCCTGTTGACTGATACTATGTACTGTTCTTCATTTTTGAACTCTTAAATTCTGTTTTAACTGAATTTTGATGATTAGATTTTCATGTTAGATACATGTACACGTGTAATAGCTACTGTTAGTTTGATTTTACTTATTGGATTTGGGTTTTGTACTTAGAAATGGGATTCGAACATTGGATTGGGCCTGTGGACTGTATACCAGTCCCTAAATAAAATTCTGAATTAATTTCCTCTTCTTTTTAACTGAGTTTGATGGTCAATTACATGTTAGGTTCATGTGCAAATGTGTTAACTACTGCTAGGTTAGATTTTCATGTTAGGGTAGGGTTGCATTGAGGAATTGAGTTAACTGTTACTCAGTTGATCTGTCCTTGATTCTTAAACTTAAAACCTGAGAATTGATTTCCATTCCTTTCCTTAAACTGATTGAATGATTATTGCCATGTTTAGATTTTTATACATTATGTTAGATTAAATTCCTGTTAGTTAGTTCACTGTTAATGGGTATATGTGATGGGATTTCGATTAAGGTTAACTGTTAACCTATCAATAGAAACTGTCATTTGATTTCCTTAGAACTATCAACTGTTAATTCCTGTTTTAGCTAAGTCTTGATACTAGGATTCCTTCATGTACATTGTGTTAACTCACTGATTTCCAATGCTAATTTTCCTATGATAAATCATCACATGTAGTGTTGTTGAATGATGGATTGGTGTTGGGGCAATGGATTTCGTTTTGAGTTAACTGTTATTATATAAGCTGTCATTTAGATTTCACTTTCCTGTCAACCAATCTGGAAACATCACTGTCCTTAATTTCCTATTCCTGAACATTGGTTATTTCCATTGTTAGTTCATGTTAGTTTTGTTAAGATGTTGATTCAATGTAGTGTGATAGTTCACTGTAGGTTTATTGCTCACTGTTTTCAGGTTTTACACAACACATATGATACACACCCTCACTCTCACACACACAGGTTTTCTAATATCACACACACATGCCACCTTAAACTCACACACACACACACACACACACATTTTCTTCTGAAAACTGAGATTCCCTTTTCTTCTGAAAACTGAGAACTAAAAACACACACACACACACACACACACATTCATGACATGTACACACACACATATAACATGACACCCTACCTTCTATATATGTATGTGTATATATTTAATATATAACCTAGTATGATATATGAAACGTAATATAGATATGCATATTGTCCATATAATTAGAATGAATGTATTATATACAATGTAGGTAACCCACTTAATTTGACCTACATGTTTCCCCCTTTTTTCTTCTCTATGTGAATGTGTAAAAATATGAATACAATGTAATGTTTAGTTGTATGCCTTGTCATGACTAAATGAATGCAATGTCATGATGTAGACTAGCCCCATGACCTTGTTACACCCATGCACATATCACAAAGACACACACCCTTTACACTTGATATTGACACTAACCCTTGCCTATGTATGCATGCATGTACTATAGTGGCTATGTATCTATGTATATATGTATGTATTTGTATAGTATCTATTTTATATTATGCATTGTTGTAGATCACATTGCCTTGTGATTGTGTGTGAGTGCTAGCTTAGCATGGTTTGGCTTGTGCTTGTATTTGGTTTCTAGCCGAGGCTTGGTTAGGCCTAGTGAGACTTATTAGACTTGTTTGGGTTAGGTTGACCTAGTTTGACTAGTGTGGTTGACTAGAGTTGACCAAGTGTTGACTTTAGTCTAGTTTGACCTAGACAGCATGCAGATGCATTGTAGATTACATTTATCATCCCCCGTATACATCTTGACTTGTGTTGCTCTAACTAGGAATCAGGTATCTCATCTCGGACAGTATATTTACTACAGCTATTCAGATACCAGGCGAGTACATTCTCTGATCATTTCATAACTTGCTTAGAACTATATTCCTGCTCTAGTTTACCTTATTTGATGTTGTCACGATATTATCATGGATTGGTACTATATGGATCCCTACATTGAGATGTTATCCCCCTCGGGAGCATCGGATACATCGTGTCGTGTGTTTCATGTACATCGTGTATTTCTCGCTCTCATGTTATTCATGTTTCTCACGTGTTTCATGCTCGTTCGTGCTCGTTCGTGTACTCTCATGTGCTATCATGTTCGGTCATGTTTCTCGTGTATTTCATGTATAACCTATACTTCATGTGCACCCATTCATGGGCCTTCATGTGATTCATGTGCACTCAGTTCTCTGAGCCCTCATGTATACTTCATGTACACCCATCTATGGGCTTTCATGTGAAAATCATGTACGTAACATAACTTGTCTGGATCCTTGTGTATTGATTGGGGTATGGAGGAGTATAAATAGTCATATGAACAATTCCAAAGTAGTATAGCCATGTGCGCCTCTTTAGTATATTCATGTACAAATCAAGCCGTTCACATGTCGACTTTGTACTCTAAATCACTAGTCTCTGGTAGCTCTCTACTTATAGTAGATATTTCTATTACAGTTTTCTCTCTATTTACATCATATACTTTCTTTCAGTTTCATGTATCATACTCTCTTGCATGTTTATATTTTCTAACCTGTTATGATCTGCGTGAGATGTATTGTGCTCGCTCCCGTCCTTACTGGACCTGTTAAAAATTTTACAAAGCATGATGAGGAACCCTGCACCCCTTACTTTGGAGCTTGTCTAGATGACACTCACGACCTGGACCCCTGGGGAGGTTCAGGCAGCTGCCAAGGACGATACCTTGGATAGTGTAGATAGCTTAGACTGTTCTTCTTTTTATGTTTGGTTATTGTCCTTGATTTCAGAGTTGTATATTTTAGAGAGGTTGAGACTGGTAGTTGTTAACTTTGTTATTTCCTTCTGCTATACCTCAGTTGAGGATTTCTTTATCTATTTCCATCGTGCTACATTCTACCTTAGGTTGCGATTGAGTTGTACCTCTGTGTTGACCTCCTTTTGGAGTGTATTTCATGTTATGTGGTTATAGTTCATGACCTAGAACAGCGTTCTACCGCCGATACTGTGGCGTAGGCTGGGCGCTACTACGTACTCATACCCTCACGGTGGGTACGGGTCGTGACATATTTTTAGTGGTGGCCCATGCAGGTCGAGTTTGTGTATTGGTATTCGAACTAGAGTATTACTACAGCCTGCAGTAGGATTTGGATTTTTTTGAGGTACTCGATCACATTAGAAAAAACTCTTAACTGAAGTCATGCCATCTAAATTCCTGTTGAAGATTGCTTCATTGAATAACTGTCCTCCCTTGAATTATCGTTTCTATCTCAGTATTGATTCCTTGTTTGATCTGTCTCCAGGATGGTGATTGAGACACGATCGCATCGCTCTGGCCCAGCAGACGCTGGTGAGAGGCCTACCACCCCTTGCCCGATTGCGGACGCTGGGACCACGGTACCCCTATTTCTGCTCATATAGGAGTGTCTACAGCTTTTGGAAGTGTACCTCCACCTGTCCGGAGGTCTTTCCCCGTCATTCCAGATATGTATCAGCAGCAGTTACCTTCAGGGATAGTAGATGCAGCTCAGATGTTTGCCCTTTTCCAGCGATTCTTGGAGTCTCAGCAGCAGATACAGCAGAGCCAGTCTGCTAATTTTTGACAGAGCATACATGATACTCACCAGTTGGTCAGGACGACAGTAGAGCTGGTGGCTGCTCAGCCACAGGGAGGTCAGATGCAGTTGTTTCAGCCGAGGACTCAAGACATCCAATCCTTTAAGAAGATGGGACCCCGAGACTTCAAGGGTACAGAGGGCATCATATATGCTAACGATTGGATAGAGCACATTGAGGGGATATTCTGATTGGCACAGATACTAGCAGGATTACAGATTGAGGCAGCAGCCAGTTAGATGCAGGACTTGGCCCGTACCTGGTACCAGACGGACCCGAGGGTTGGTACAGCCGATCAGACTTGGGCAGCATTCAAAAAACTGTTCAAGAAGAAATTCTTTCCTGCTACAGTACTCGACGCCTTGGTGGCGCAGTTCGAGAGTTTGGTTCAAGACAACACGACCGTTGAGGAATACGCCAGGGAATTCTGCCAGTTGGGCAGATTCGTTGAGGATCTTACTGAGGCCGGGAAGGCGAGGAGGTTCCACAGGGGTTTGATCAGGAAGATTAGGTCGTATACCAAAAGCGGCCGCGACGCCACTTTCGAGCAAATTCTGGTAGGAGCCATGGCAGCGGAGGACGATCTTGGGCTGAAGGAGAAGAGGATGCGAGACACTCAGGGAGCTAGTGGCAGTGCAGGCCCGGCCAAGAGGCCCCACCTACAGATTCAGTAGCAGTATCCGCAGCAGATGCCCCGCTTGCAAATTTAGCAGCAGTATCCGCAGCAGATGCCACCTCTATAGTTTCAGCAGCAGTATCAGCTGCCGAGGGTCTACTTTCAGCAGCGGCAGTTTCAGGACCGTATACCCTATCAGCAGGCACAACAGCCACAGAGGCAGCAGCAGGCCCCGGAACAACAGCTTGTCATCGTTTGCCCATTCTGTAAGAGACCAGGATACGATTGGGACGAATGCCGGAAGAGGCTGGACAGATGTTTACTTTGCGGAGGATCCGATCATCGATTGAGAGAGTGTCCTGAGTCATCGGGACAGACAGTTCATAGAGCAGGAGCTAGGGCTCCGATAGGCCAGCAGAAGGGATTATCCTTACCGACTCAGCAGCAGAGGTACATACGGCATCAGCAGCAGGCCAGGGAAGGCCAGCAGGGGCAAACTTTTGCCAGGAAAGTCGAGGATGCTCAGGCCATTGGAGATCTAGTTGCAGGTTCCATTTTTTTGATTCCAATTCTGCAATTGCCTCTTATAACTGCCTTGAAAATTCGATTCCCTCTGTTCCTTGTTGGTTGATCAATTTTGTCCTGCTGTTCTTGTGTTATGTTTGAATTCTTTTGAGATGAATCATATGGGCTAGGTCACCTCAGTTATGGAATCTAAAATCTTCGATAGTCATGTTAGCTGGCATAGTGAGGACATATAGTCGGATTTAGGACGTATTTCTCGGGTGTGGGAATTTAAGGTTTTTGCTACCAAGCATGCGGCAATACAAAAATTTTAAATACCATGATTCTAGAGGTATGTGCCTTAGTCGAGGATTCTGTGATTATCGTAGCCTTGCTCACTAGTATGACGAAGATTCTGAGTATCATGATTTTGGACAGACGCATATGATTGTCGAACCGTATGATCTTGAGACTATAATTGTGGGGTGTTTGACCTAGAAGTAGTACTACCATCTTAAATTTTGAGGACAAAATTTTCTAAGGTGGGTAGACTTGTAACATCCAGTTTTCTAATATAAGAGTAATTTTGAAATTTTGTGTTTTAATTTATTTAATTATGATATTTAAATTATAATATAATTTTTGGTGATTTTTAATCATTTTAAAACTATTTAAAATCATGACTTGTGATTTTGGTATTTTGCTAGTGAAACCGTAGAGACTGTCTACCCTAGGGCCTAACCATGTGATTTGAAATATCTATTTACCATTTTAGCCTAGGGTTAATTTGGTCATTTTGACTTATTATAATAATTTGATTAATTATTGGATTGGTGATTATGATTTTTGACTTGACTAGTTGAGACTTGTAGACTAGCCTAGAAGCTAACCCTAGTTATGGTGACCCTAGTCTAACTTAAGTTAACCTACTTTTAGTTATTAGAAATTAGTTTTAAAGAAGGAAGGTTAAGTTTAAGTGAAATTGGTTCATGACTTATGGCTTAACTTAATGACTTGTGATTTACCAATTTCAAGACTTGCAATTAAGCCATAGGCCCATGACTTAAGCCCAAAACCAAATTAAACCCATCCATGGCAGCCAAAATTAGGGTTTCCCCTTGCCTATAAGTAATTTTTAGTGTGTTCTTGTCTCTTTTGAGTTTGACCTAGATTTGGAAGGAGAGGTAATTTTCCATTCCCCTAAAATCCTATTTTATTCATTTCAACTCCTTTTTAACCCTAGTCTTTTGCATTAGGACCTAATTTATATTTTTTTACTGATTTTGGAGGTTCACCTCAGTTTGTGTGCCATTTGGAGATTGGGTGTTGCCATTTGGAGATTGGGTGTTGCCATTTGGAATCATTCCCTTTGAAGCTTTTCTTGAGCATTGACACTCAATAGGTAAACCATCTAAACTCATTGTTTTTCCTAATTTCTTTGCATATAAGGCTAGGTTTTAGGATTTTCTAGCTGTCCCTGAGTTTTGGGCAAAATTTGTGTCCATTTCGTGTCCGTATCGGACACGTATCATAATAGGAATATAGGTGTTTGTAGAAATGCTTCTTAGGAAATTATTTTCGTATTTTTGAAAAATAATAACATAGATTTGTAGATCTAGGTGTGTGTATGAATATTTGTGAAGGTTGTTTAGTGTTTCGTGTCCGTTTGTGTCGAGTTTTTTTGCTTGGACACACAGCACGAGCCCTAGGCTGTGTCCTGCATATCGGGGGCTAGAACTCGTGACATAGGACACGCCAGGACACAATTTTTTGTGGAGAGCAGGGGGCAGTGACTGTCAACATGCTTCCAAAATTTGGGAGCATGTGGTTGAGTACACGCGGCGCAAACACGCCCGCATTGGCCGCGCGCTGTCGCACGCAGGCGGCTGAACATGCGCACAGGCACTGCTGACACAGGTTTCGTGTCGTGCCTATGTGTCACGTGGACACGATTCAGGCTAACACGAACCTAGCCCTACCCTAGGTGAACCTAGGTGCACACCCAAGTGTTGTGTCGTGTCGTGTCGTGTCGTGTGTCGTGTCCTAGACACGAGTGCACGCGTGCACGAGACAACGTGTCTGTGTGTGCACGAGAGTGGTTCTTGATGTGTGGGCATGCCGTATCCGGCTCTGGGTGACACGAGAGGACTCTAGGGACACCTACACATATGTGACATGATTTACCAACCTTTAATTTTGATATATTAACATATTTTCGAATTCAAATGAGGAATTCCCCTGTTGACTGATACTATGTACTGTTCTTCATTTTTGAACTCTTAAATTCTGTTTTAACTGAATTTTGATGATTAGATTTTCATGTTAGATACATGTACACGTGTAATAGCTACTGTTTGTTTGATTTTACTTATTGGATTTGGGTTTTGTACTTAGAAATGGGATTCGAACATTGGATTGGGCATGTGGACTGTATACCAGTCCCTAAATAAAATTCTGAATTAATTTCCTCTTCTTTTTAACTGAGTTTGATGGTCAATTACATGTTAGGTTCATGTGCAAATGTGTTAACTACTGCTAGGTTAGATTTTCATGTTAGGGTAGGGTTGTATTGAGGAATTGAGTTAACTGTTACTCAGTTGATCTGTCCTTGATTCTTACCTGAAAACTTAAAACCTGAGAATTGATTTCCATTCCTTTCCTTAAACTGATTGAATGATTATTGCCATGTTTAGATTTTTATACATTATGTTAGATTAAATTCCTGTTAGTTAGTTCACTGTTAATGGGTATATGTGATGGGATTTCGATTAAGGTTAACTGTTAACCTATCAATAGAAACTGTCATTTGATTTCCTTAGAACTATCAACTGTTAATTCCTGTTTTAGCTAAGTCTTGATACTAGGATTCCTTCATGTACATTGTGTTAACTCACTGATTTCCAATGCTAATTTTCCTATGATAAATCATCACATGTAGTGTTGTTGAATGATGGATTGGTGTTGGGGCAATGGATTTCGTTTTGAGTTAACTGTTATTATATAAGCTGTCATTTAGATTTCACTTTCCTGTCAACCAATCTGGAAACATCACTGTCCTTAATTTCCTATTCCTGAACATTGGTTATTTCCATTGTTAGTTCATGTTAGTTTTGTTAAGATGTTGATTCAATGTAGTGTGATAGTTCACTGTAGGTTTATTGCTCACTGTTTTCAGGTTTTACATAACACATATGATACACACCCTCACTCTCACACACACAGGTTTTCTAATATCACACACACATGCCACCTTAAACTCACACACACACACACACACATTTTCTTCTGAAAACTGAGATTCCCTTTTCTTCTGAAAACTGAGAACTAAAAACACACACACACACACACATTCATGACATGTACACATACACATATAACATGACACCCTACCTTCTATATATGTATGTGTATATATTTAATATATAACCTAGTGTGATATATGAAACGTAATATAGATATGCATATTGTCCATATAATTAGAATGAATGTATTATATACAATGTAGGTAACCCACTTAATTTGACCTACATGTTTCCCCCTTTTTTCTTCTCTATGTGAATGTGTAAAAATATGAATACAATGTAATATTTAGTTGTATGCCTTGTCATGACTAAATGAATGCAATGTCATGATGTAGACTAGCCCCATGACCTTGTTACACCCATGCACATATCACAAAGACACACACCCTTTACACTTGATATTGACACTAACCCTTGCCTATGTATGCATGCATGTACTATAGTGGCTATGTATCTATGTATATATGTATGTATTTGTATAGTATCTATTTTATATTATGCATTGTTGTAGATCACATTGCCTTGTGATTGTGTGTGAGTGCTAGCTTAGCATGGTTTGGCTTGTGCTTGTATTTGGTTTCTAGCCTAGGCTTGGTTAGGCCTAGTGAGACTTATTAGACTTGTTTGGGTTAGTTTGACCTAGTTTGACTAGTGTGGTTGACTAGAGTTGACCAAGTGTTGACTTTAGTCTAGTTTGACCTAGACAGCATGCAGATGCATTGTAGATTACATTTATCATCCCCCGTATACATCTTGACTTGTGTTGCTCTAACTAGGAATCAGGTATCTCATCTCGGACAGTACATTTACTACAGCTATTCAGATACCAGGCGAGTACATTCTCTGATCATTTCATAACTTGCTTAGAACTATATTCCTGCTCTAGTTTACCTTATTTGATGTTGTCACGATATTATCATGGATTGGTACTATATGGATCCCTACATTGAGATGTTATCCCCCTCGGGAGCATCGGATACATCGTGTCGTGTGTTTCATGTACATCGTGTATTTCTCGCTCTCATGTTATTCATGTTTCTCACGTGTTTCATGCTCGTTCGTGCTCGTTCGTGTACTCTCATGTGCTATCATGTTCGGTCATGTTTCTCGTGTATTTCATGTATAACCTATACTTCATGTGCACCCATTCATGGGCCTTCATGTGGAATTCATGTGCACTCAGTTCTCTGAGCCCTCATGTATACTTCATGTACACCCATCTATGGGCTTTCATGTGAAAATCATGTACGTAACATAACTTGTCTGGATCCTTGTGTATTGATTGGGGTATGGAGGAGTATAAATAGTCATATGAACAATTCCAAAGTAGTATAGCCATGTGTGCCTCTTTAGTATATTCATGTGCAAATCAAGCCGTTCACATGTCGACTTTGTACTCTAAATCACTAGTCACTGGTAGCTCTCTACTTATAGTAGATATTTCTATTACAGTTTTCTCTCTATTTACATCATATACTTTCTTTCAGTTTCATGTATCGTACTCTCTTGTATGTTTATATTTTCTAACCTGTTATGATCTGCGTGAGATGTATTGTGCTCGCTCCCGTCCTTACTGGACCTGTTAAAATTTTTACAAAGCATGATGAGGAACCCTGCACCCCTTACTTTGGAGCTTGTCTAGATGACACTCACGACCTGGACCCCTGGGGAGGTTCAGGCAGCTGCTAAGGACGATACCTTGGATAGTGTAGATAGCTTAGACTGTTCTTCTTTTTATGTTTGGTTATTGTCCTTGATTTCAGAGTTGTATATTTTAGAGAGGTTGAGACTGGTAGTTGTTAACTTTGTTATTTCCTTCTGCTGTACCTCAGTTGAGGATTTCTTTATCTATTTCCATCGTGCTACATTCTACCTTCGATTGCGATTGAGTTGTACCTCTGTGTTGACCTCCTTTTGGAGTGTATTTCATGTTATGTGGTTATAGTTCATGACCTAGAACAGCGTTCTACCGCCGATACTGTGGCGTAGGCTGGGCGCTATTACGTACTCATACCCTCACGGTGGGTGCGGGTCGTGACATATTTTTAGTGGTGGCCCATGCAGGTCGAGTTTGTGTATTGGTATTCGAACTAGAGTATTACTACAGCCTGCAGTAGGATTTGGATTTTTTTGAGGTACTCGATCACATTAGAAAAAACTCTTAACTAAAGTCATGCCATCTAAATTCCTGTTGAAGATTGCTTCCTTGAATAACTGTCCTCCCTTGAATTATCGTTTCTATCTCAGTATTGATTCCTTGTTTGATCTGTCTCCAGGATGGTGATTGAGATACGATCGCATCGCTCTGGCCCAGCAGACGCTGGTGAGAGGCCTACCACCCCTTGCCCGATTGCGGACGCTGGGACCACGGTACCCCTATTTCTGCTCATATAGGAGCGTCTACAGCTTTTGGGAGTGTACCTCCACCTGTCCGGAGGTCTTTCCCCGTCATTCCAGATATGTATCAGCAGCAGTTACCTTCAGGGATAGTAGATGCAGCTCAGATGTTTGCCATTTTCCAGCGATTCTTGGAGTCTCAACAGCAGATGCAGCAGAGCCAGTCTGCTAATTTTTGACAGAGCATACATGATACTCACCAGTTGGTCAGGACGACAGTAGAGCTGGTGGTTGCTCAGCCACAGGGAGGTCAGATGCAGTCGTTTCAGCCGAGGACTCAAGACATCCAATCCTTTAAGAAGATGGGACCCCGAGACTTCAAGGGTACAGAGGACATCATATATGCTAACGATTGGATAGAGCACATTGAGGAGATATTCTGATTGGCACAGATACTAGCAGGATTACAGATTGAGGCAGCAACCAGTTATATGCAGGACTTGGCCCGTACCTGGTACCAGACGGACCCGAGGGTTGGTACAGCCGATCAGACTTGGGCAGCATTCAAAAAATTGTTCAAGGAGAAATTCTTTCCTGCTACAGTACTCGGTGCCTTGGAGGCGCAGTTCGAGAGTTTGGTTCAAGACAACACGACCGTTGAGGAATACGCCAGGGAATTCTGCCATTTGGGCAGATTCGTTGAGGATCTTACTGAGGCCGGGAAGGCGAGGAGGTTCCACAGGGGTTTGATCAGGAAGATTAGGTCGTATACCAAGAGCGTTCGCGACGCCACTTTCGAGCAGATTCTGGTAGGAGCCATGGCAGCGGAGGACGATCTTGGGCTGAAGGAAAAGAGGATGCGAGACACTCAGGGAGCTAGTGGCAGTGCAGGCCCGGCCAAGAGGCCCCACCTACAGATTCAGTAGCAGTATCCGCAGCAGATGCCCCGCTTGCAGATTTAGCAGCAGTATCCGCAGCAGATGCCACCTCTATAGTTTCAGCAGCATATCAGCAGCCGAGGGTCTACTTTCAGCAGCGGCAGTTTCAGGACCGTGTACCCTATCAGCAGGCACAACAGCCACAGAGGCAGCAGCAGGCCCCGGAACAACAGCTTGTCATCGTTTGCCCATTCTGTAAGAGACTAGGACACGATTGGGGCGAATGCCGGAAGAGGCTGGACAGATGTTTACTTTGCGGAGGATCCGATCATCGATTGAGAGAGTGTCCTGAGTCATCGGGACAGACAGTTCATAGAGCAGGAGCTAGGGCTCTGATAAGCCAGCAGAAGGGATTTTCCTTACCGACTCAGCAGCAGAGGTACATGCGGCATCAGCAGCAGGCCAGGGAAGGCCAGCAGGGGCAAACTTTCGCCAGGAAAGTCGAGGATGCTCAGGCCATTGGAGATCTAGTTGCAGGTTCCATTTTTTTGATTCCAATTTTTCAATTGCCTCTTATAACTGCCTTGAAAATTTGATTCCCTCTGTTCCTTGTTGGTTGATCAATTTTGTCCTGCTGTTCTTGTGTTATGTTTGAATTCTTTTGAGATGAATCATATGGGCTAGGTCACCTCAGTTATGGAATCTAAAATCTTCGATAGTCATGTTAGCTGGCATAGTGAGGACATATAGTAGGATTTAGGACGTATTTCTCGGGTGTGGGAATTTAAGGTTTTCGCTACCAAGCATGCGGTAATACAAAAATTTTAAATACCATGATTCTAGAGGTATGTGCCTTAGTCGAGGACTCTGTGATTATCGTAGCCTTGCTCACTAGTATGACGAAGATTCTGAGTATCATGATTTTGGACAGACGCATATGATTGTCGAACCGTATGATCTTGAGACTATAATTGTGGGGTGTTTGACCTGGAAGTAGTACTACCATCTTAAATTTTGAGGACAAAATTTTCTAAGGTGGGTAGACTTGTAACATCCAGTTTTCTAATATGAGGGTAATTTTGAAAATTTGTGTTTTAATTTATTTAATTATGATATTTAAATAATAATATAATTTTTGGTGATTTTTAATCATTTTAAAACTATTTAAAATCATGACTTGTGATTTTGGTATTTTGCTAGTGAAACCGTAGAGACTGTCTACCCTAGGGCCTAACCATATGATTTAAAATATCTATTTACCATTTTAGCCTAGGGTTAATTTGGTCATTTTGACTTATTATAATAATTTGATTAATTATTGGATTGGTGATTATGATTTTTGACTTGACTAGTTGAGACTTGTAGACTAGCCTAGAAGCTAACCCTAGTTATGGTGACCCTAGTCTAACTTAAGTTAACCTACTTTTAATCATTAGAAATTAGTTTTAAAGAAGGAAGGTTAAGTTTAAGTGAAATTGGTTCATGACTTATGGCCTAACTTAATGACTTGTGATTTACCAATTTCAAGACTTGCAATTAAGCCATAGGCCCATGACTTAAGCCCAAAACCAAATTAAACCCATCCATGGCAGCCACAATTAGGATTTTTCCTTGCCTATAAGTAATCTCTTAGTGTGTTCTTGCCTCTTTTGAGTTTGACCTAGATTTGGAAGGAGAGGTAATTTCCCATTCCCCTAAAATCCTATTTTATTCATTTCAACTCCTTTTTAGCCCTAGTCTTTTGCATTAGGACCTAATTTATGTTTGTTTACTGATTTTGAAAGTTCACCTCAGTTTGTGTGCCATTTGGAGATTGGAAATTGCCATTTAGAATCATTCCCTTTGAAGCTTTTCTTGAGCATTGACACTCAATAGGTAAACCATCTAAACTCATTGTTTTTCCTGATTTATTTGCATATATGGCTAGGTTTTAGGATTTTCTAGCTGTCCCCGAGTTTTGGACACAATTTGTGTCCATTTCGTGTCCGTATAGGACACGTATTATAATAGGAATATAGGTGTTTGTAGAAATACTTCTTAGGAAATTATTTTCGTATTTTTGAAAACTAATTACATAGATTTGTAGATCTAGGTGTGTATGAATATTTGTGAAGGTTGTTTAGTGTTTCGTGTCCGTTTGTGTCGAGTTTTTTTGCTTGGACACGCAGCACGAGCCCTAGGCTGTGTCCTGCATATCGGGGGCTAGAACTCGTGACACAGGACACGCCAGGACACAATTTTTTGTGGAGAGCAGGGGGCAGTGACTGTCACCATGCTCCCAAAATTTCGGAGCATGTGGTTGAGTACACTCGACGCAAACACGCTCGCACTGGCCGTGCACTGTCGCGCGCAGGTGGCTGAACACGCGCACAGGCACTGCTGACACGGGTTTCGTGTCGTGCCTATGTGTCACGTGGACACGATTCAGGTTGACATGAACCTAGCCCTACCCTAGGCGAACCTAGGTGCACACCCACGTGTTGTGTCGTATCGTGTGTCGTGTCCTAGATACGAGTGCACGCGTGCACGAAACAGCGTGTCTGTGTGTGCACGAGAGTGGTTCTTGATGTGTGGACACGCCGTATCCGGCTATGGGTGACACGAGAGGACTCGAGGGACACCTACACATATGTGACATGATTTACCAACCTTTAATTTTGATATATTAACATGTTTTCGAATTCAAATGAGGAATTCCCCTGTTGACTGATACTATGTACTGTTCTTCATTTTTGAACTCTTAAATTCTGTTTTAACTGAATTTTGATGATTAGATTTTCATGTTAGATACATGTACACATGTAATAGCTCCTGTTAGTTTGATTTTACGTATTGGATTTGGGTTTTGTACTTAGAAATGGGATTCGAACATTGGATTGGGCATGTGGACTGAATACCAGTCCCTAAATGAAATTCTGAATTGATTTCCTCTTCTTTTTAACTGAGTTTGATTTTCAATTACATGTTAGGTTCATGTGCAAATGTGTTAACTACTGCTAGGTTAGATTTTCATGTTAGGGTGGGGTTGCATTGAGGATTGGAGTTAACTGTTACTTAGTTGAACTGTCCTTGATTCCTACCTGAAAACATAAAACCTGAGAATTGATTTCCATTCCTTTCCTTAAACTGATTGAATGATTATTGCCATGTTTAGATTTTTATACATTATGTTAGATTAAATTCCTGTTAGTTAGTTCACTGTTAATGGGTATATATGATGGGATTTCGATTAAGGTTAACTGTTAACCTATCAATAGAAACTGTCATTTGATTTCCTTAGAACTATCAACTGTTAATTCCTGTTTTAGCTAAGTCTTGATACTAGGATTCCTTCATGTACATTGTATTAACTCACTGATTTCCAATGCTAATTTTCCTATGATAAATCATCACATGTAGTGTTGTTGAATGATGGATTGGTGTTGGGGCAATGGGTTTCGTTTTGAGTTAACTGTTATTATATAAGCTGTCATTTAGATTTCACTTTCCTGTCAACCAATCTGGAAACATCACTGTCCTTAATTTCCTATTCCTGAACATTGGTTATTTCCATTGTTAGTTCATGTTAGTTTTGTTAAGATGTTGATTCAATGTAGTGTGATAGTTCACTGTAGGTTTATTGCTCACTGTTTTCAGGTTTTACACAACACACATGATACACACCCTCACTCTCACACACACAGGTTTCCTAATATCACACACACATGCCACCTTAAACTCTCTCACACACACACACACATTTTCTTCTGAAAACTGAGATTCCATTTTCTTCTGAAAACTGAGAACTAAAGACACATACACACATTCATGACATGTACACACACACACATATAACATGACACCCAACCTTCTATATATGTATGTGTATATATTTAATATATAACCTAGTGCGATATATGAAACGTAATATAGATATGCATATTGTCCATATAATTAGAATGAATGTATTATATGCAATGGAACATGTTTCCCCCTTTTTCTTTCTCTATGTGAATGTGTAAAAATATGAATACAATGTAATATTTAGTTATATGCCTTGTCATGACTAAATGAATGCAATGTCATGATGTAGACTAGCCCCATGACCTTGTTACACCCATGCACATATCACAGAGACACACACCCTTTACACTTGATATTGACACTAACCCTTGCCTATGTATACATGCATGTAATATAATGGCTATGTATCTATGTATATATGTATGTATTTGTATAGTATCTGTTTTATATTATGCATTGTTGTGGATCACATTGCCTTGTGATTGTGTGTGAGTGCTAGCTTAGCTTGGTTTGGCTTGTGCTTGTATTTGTTTTCTAGCCTAGGCTTGGTTAGGCCTAGGAGACTTATTAGACTTGTTTGGGTTAGGTTGACCTAGTTTGACGAGTGTGGTTGACTAGAGTTGACCAAATGTTGACTTTAGTCTAGTTTGACCTGGACAACATGCAGATGCATTGTAGATTACATTTATCATCCCCTGTATACATCTTGACTTGTGTTGCTCTAACTAGGAGTCAGGTACCTCATCTCGGACAGTACATTTACTACAGCTATTCAGATACCAGGCGAGTACATTCTCTAATCATTTCATAACTTGCTTAGAACTATATTCCTGTTCTAGTTTACCTTATTTGATGCTGTCACGATATTATCACGGATTGGTACTATATGGATCCCTACATTGAGATGTTATCCCCTTCGGGAGCATCGGATACATCGTGTCGTGTGTTTCATGTACATCGTGTATTCCTCGCTCTCATGTTATTCATGTTTCTCACGTGCTTCATGCTCGTTCGTGCTCGCTCGTATACTCTCATGTGCTATCATGTTCGGTCATGTTTCTCGTGTATTTCATGTATAACCTATACTTCATGTGCACCCATTCATGGACCTTCATGTGGAATTCATGTGGACTCAGTTCTCTGAGCCCTCATGTATACTTCATGTACACCTATCTATGGGCTTTCATGTAAAAATCGTGTACGTAACATAACTTGTCTGGATCCTTGTGTATTGATTGGGGTATGGAGGAGTATAAATAGTCATGTGAATAATTTCAAAGTAGTATAGCCATGTGCGTCTCTTTAGTATATTCATGTGCAAATCAAGCCGTTCACATGTCGACTTTGTACTCTAAATCACTAGTCACTGGTAGCTCTCTACTTATAGTAGATATTTCTATTACAGTTTTCTTTCTATTTGCATCATGCACTTTCTTTCAGTTTTATGTATCGTACTCTCTTGCATGTTTATATTTTCTAACATGTTATGATCTGCGTGAGATGTATTGTGCTCGCTCCCGTCCTGACTGGACCTGTTAAAATTTTTACAGAAGATGATGAGGAACCCTGCACCCCTTACTTTGGAGCTTGCCTAGATGACACTCGCGACCTGGACCCCTGGAGAGGTTCAGGCAGCTGCTGAGGACGATACCTTGCATAGTGTAGATAGCTTAGACTGTTCTTCTTTTCATGTTTGGTTATTGTCCTTGATTTCAGAGTTGTATATTTTAGAGAGGTTGAGACTGGTAGTTGTTAACTTTGTTATTTCCTTCTGCTGTACCTCAGTTGAGGATTTTTTTTATCTATTTCCATCGTGCTACATTCTACCTTAGATTGCGATTGAGTTGTACCTCTGTGTTGACCTCCTTTTAGAGAGTATTTCATGTTATGTGGTTATAGTTCATGACCTAGAACATCGTTCTACCGCCGACACTGCGGCGTAGGCTGGGCGCTGTTACGTACTCATACCCTCACGGTGGGTGCGGGTCGTGACATATACAATCATTCTACGGTTTTATTGACCAAGGCTTGGTTGACCAAATGGGTTAAATTTCTCTAGTCTCTATGGTCTAGATAATACTATTTGTATTCCCTTAATGGTCAAGGGTGTGTCAGGTCGTAGGGTATTTTACCCAACTTAAAGAATTAAGCTAAGGGTGTTTGGGACATCTAACTAGTAGGGTCAATCTCTAGCAAGCACGAAGGAAAGATAAGAATAAAGATAGGAGAAATCAAGCAAGATGCAATCAATGAGTCGGTCGAATATGGAATCGAGGAAAGAGGTCAAGTATATGGATGGGATCCTAGACTTCTAATCCTATTCGCAGGCTTGCTTGGTGTCACGCCCCAGTATCGGAATACTGAAACGGACTAGGCCAGCTATACTGTATGAGGTATTAAACGTCATACGACGATCGTGACTGTCAAGAGACTAGGGGGTGCATGCTACAATCAGGTCTTCTATGGTCTTATAGAGCATCTATGTCTCAATCAATGAAAACAAGAAGCAGTAAATAATGATCACATAAGACAAAGCAGTAAGGCGTCCCCAACTCTTCATCAAAATGATTCATGAGTCTAGCTATACAAAATGATGAGCTAGTTCCGAGATTCAATAGTATATAACTATAGTCAGCTGCAGTCTGATTTAATTATAATTATGTAAAAGGAAACTAGTGTCGAGAACTGCCGGCTAAACAGGTGCCGGTGGCTAAATGCCAAGTACAAAATAGAAGATATCAGAGCGGTGTAGAAGAAACCCACTCATGGTCCCTGGCGCCCATACTCCTGGTGTGCACCATTGTTCGGGTAGAAAGCTGGATCCTCTGGAGCTGCTACGAGATCTGGCCAAACAAAACCAGCGGGGTCAGGCCCCGAATAGCAAGTACAACAAGGGAGCACAAAAGAGTGAGATAAATCCAATGAGTAAAATAAGACCTGATTCACGAGTTATAGGCTTATACCATATCATCGAGACAATATGACACCCTTACAACCAAACAAGGACAAACGGTGCCATTATCGTGCCGAGATAAGATATATCCTATAACTATGGACAGGTAAAAGGGCTTCTGATCGCGACTTCGGTCCACAGCCTATCACAGCACAATAGCCCAACCCAACAACCAAACAAGGACATGGGTTGGACCACGCACCACGATAGTCCATCTTCCTCAGTTGCTAACAAAAGATAACATATCACAAACAAGTCGGCTTACAAGCGGCCAATCAATTCTACGGCTTTCTACGATTTGCCTGGATTATCCCAGTAATGCAATATAGGAATTCTCAGATCGTGTCAACCCAGCAGGGCTAGCCAATGCCATATAATATACATATACATATAGCACTTTAATTATGCACCGGTCCCCCGTAGGGCCACCGTGCTAAAACATATAACACGTAACACGTAGGAGTCGGATATAGTCATTCTCTATAGGCAGATAAAACTGTATCCGTAGCGGCCAACCCGACACGTCAGGACGGGACCCGGGAGTGGCTAGTATGACACGATCTCGGGATTCTGTTCCCTCCCAATGCTTCTACCGATTTAAGTTGCTAGGTTAACCCTATCTTGGTGTTGGAATTGCATGTCATGGTCACATGGTCATACCCTTATATGTCGTACCATAGTACGAGTACCCTAAGTACGAATCCACTTCGGCTCAAGGAGTCCCAAATCTAGATCCTTGCTTAGTGTAATGCTTCAAACAATAATCATTATACCACGACACTATTGCTGACCAATTACCATGACTGTGCTGGAAGGTACACATGTATTGACATATAACACGAATGATCACTTAGCACGAAGAGTCACACCTCAGTGTACTCATTAAATAGCACCGCAGTGCATACTACGATTGTATCTCAATACACACATAGAAAAGGGTACCAGCACATACAAAGGTAATCTGGTCAGGAATATGGTCAAGTCAGGAAGTCACACGGACCTCTCGTGACATAAAAGTCACACATGAAATCTGGTTAATGTGAAACATGAAGATTCTAGGAGCCAACACAAGGATCTACCACTTCCATGTTGGATGTTGTGAGAAATTCTAGCCATAATGCAATCAATAGGACACAAAATATACAAAACAACCAAACTAGGCCCTATGAGGCCAAAGGTGGATGGGCTCATGCGGCTCAGGAAAGCTGGGCCATGCGGCTCCGAACGAACGGATGCATGCGGCTGAAGGTTAAAGGTTCATGCGGCAGAAAAGATGGACGCTCATGCGGCTGGGAATGGACAGGCGCATATGCGGCTGCGGGAGACCAACGCCATGCGGCCAAGCGATGAGCGCATATGCGACTGCGAAGGAGCAACCCCATACGGCTGAGGAAAATAACTTCATACGGCCAGGAGGGAGAACAGGGGTTATGCGGCTCAGAACGAACGGGTCATATGCGGCTGGGAGCATGCGGATCTATACGGCTAGGAATGCGGGTGTTCATGCGGCAAAGGGTTCAAGGACTGCTTATGCGACTGAAAACTGCTTATGCGGCAGAAAACTGCTTATGCACTATGCGACACGATCTCATACGGCTCAAGATAAAGTTTCATGCGGCTAAGACTGCTTATGCGGCTGAAACTGCTTAGTGCTATGCGGCTAAGACTGCTTATGCGGCTGAAACTGCCAAGTGCCATGTGGCTAAGACTGCTTATGCGTCTAGACTGCTACAAGCCATACGGCCAGGGGAAAACTTCCCGCATGAAGGTTCATGCGGTCAAGCACTATTCTTTTTCTCCACTTTTCGAAAAGAAAAACTATGGAAAGCCGTGGCTTCAAAGCTTCATAACTCCTTCATCCAAGGCCAGAATCCAGACTTTCATAGGTCAAAATAGGGCAGAAAGAAACTCTCTACAACATGGAACCATAAAAACTTGAGAATAACAAGGTTAGGTAGATCAAAACCAGAGAAAACCAAAAATGACATAGACTTAGATCTACAAGAATTTATCTATGGAAATTAAAAATGCTAAGTACTAAACTTGTAGAGAATGATGAGAAGAACAATATAGACAAATCATATCAAAGAAAAATCAAGAAATAAAAAATACAAGAATCTCTCCATTTGGTGCAAGATGTACTTGCCTAATTGTTGGAAGAAAAAGAAATAAAAATAGTGAATGAGGAGAGAGAGTGAGGAAGAGAATATATATAGGTATGGGGTTGACTCAAAGAAAACCCTAATCTCAAGCATGCTCTTAATCATGTGACTAATGACATGTTGAATGCTATATGCAACAACTAATTAAATTAAATAAATAAAATCCTAACCACAACACAGTTCATAAATCCCATCATCGAAATAGTGAACCACGCCTACAACCAAACAAGGACAAGGGGTGACACACTAATCCGCGACGAGATACTGTCCTATGCCATGGCCAATTACAAATACATGATACATACATTCAAGATACAGTGCCATATACCATATACAGAAAAAATCAAAAATTTACGTATTTCGGGAATGGAGAGTGACACTTGGTACGGTAAAGTAACCAAATAATTTATCTTGACCTGCATGGGCCACTACAAAAATATGTAATACCCCAGTCCCAAAATACGAAGGACTAGGTACGTAGACATGTCAGCTGTATACATACGAAGCATACTCCAATATGTGAAAACCTCGTATGAATACATAAGCCGTAAAATACAGTGGAACCATAACAAATCTCATCCACACAAAATAAATGAATAAAAGATATCATATAATGATAATGAATTATCTTGATACAATATGTTGGGCGGAGACAAATCCACTACCAACAAGTAAGAGAAAAATACATAGAAAATAAAATAAATTTGACGAGCGAAGCAAAGACGATCAAAGTGCAATCATCCTCGGAGAAATAGTGATGATCATGGCCATGGCTAGAACACCTGCGAATGACAAGAGCACACACCTGGCGAGATAACCAGGTTCTCAGAGGGACGTAACAAGACACATAATATCATGCCATATAAACTGAATAAATATTGCTCAAATAAATAAGTCAATTGAATTATAACATGGTCCAATACACACCTATTGAACTAGCGTACCATCCCCCCAACCAAACAAGGACAGGAGATGGTAAACTAATTCACGATGACGTATCTTTCCATGCCATGACCCAATATGGTATCCGGACCCCAACAAGGTTCAACACCTTCTCATCGAAGTAGTAAGCCACACCTACAACCAAACAAGGACAAGGTGTAGCGAACTAATTCGCAAAAAGTTATTGTTCTAAGCCACGGTCAGATACAACTACCCAAACCAAAAGTACTCGTACATAACGGATAAAGGTACCTAACCATTCTAAGTGAAATATTGTTAAGAACAATTCATGGTCGCATGACTATCGGATCAAGTCAAGAAAATACCAATACAATACAGGACCTCAGTAGCGAGTCACAACACCATATACTATTCTTCAGTATCGAGCGAGTCTATAGCATATAGTCTACCTATCGTTCCTCAGTAGCGAGCGAGTCTACGATAGATAGGGTGGTAGTCAACTTTCAATCATGTTCTCTCCGCCCAATGCCAACTCATAAATGCTAAGTCTTCTAGCATGCAATTCTGTTAGCAGTTATTTCCTAACGCACGACTTATACGTACTGGTGGCCAGCCAATCACACATGTCCGAGTCCTATTTGTGACTCATAACAACGTGGTATAAATGTGTCAAGGCCTATGAATGCAACACACAAGGTGGTCCCTTAAATCTAGGTTTAATGTGTAAGAAAAATAATACATAGCAGGAAATACAAATGAACAGTATGTTCTAACAGGTTATGCCATGTATCAAAGTTTATTTTACATAAAGAAAATAATGAATAATGTATGAAATATGAGCTTAAATAAATAAACAGCAAATGGCAAGGTGTCTTGCCTGGTAGGACGCCTGGTGTACTGTAATGATCAATGTGGCACGTACTACAACTTCGGTGCAACAACTATGCAAGGTGACCTCGGGTGGTACGGACTGTTCCATTGGATCCAGAAGGGTCAAATTAATTAGGGCAAGGTGAAGGGGTCCAAATTCGCAAATAAGTGGGTACGTATGATTTAGGCATGATCAATGATGATGAACAAGAAGAAATCTGACGTAAGTAATTATATATACTATTTTTAGAAAATATTTATGATACTTGAAAACTATATTTTTATTAGTTAAAATAAACTTAGCTAAATACTTGAAAATCTAAAAATATTTTTAGGGCAAAACTATAATTTGAGTAGAAAATACTACGGTACTATTTCTAGAAAATCTTGTTAATAAAGGCCCAAAAAATATTTATAGTATGGTTTAGTTGGAAATAATATAATATATAAATAAGGCTACAAGTCCAAGAAACTATTTATTTATATAAAACCTAAAATAGTAAATTAGAAGTAATAAGGACTATACTGGCCTAGTTCTATGGCCCAAGTATTTAATATAATATAATCTCATAAAACCCCCTTCCATGGACTAAGCCCATAAATATTTATGAAAATATTAAATCATTTTAGTTATCAAGCAACGAAATATATACAAAAATAAATATATGAGAGCCCATACAACATATATTCTTATTACAAGATAATTTTAGAAAATCATTTAATATCTATATTTATTTTAATATAATTAATAATTAGTGACAATACCCATACTAGTATTAATTTTAACAAATAATAATAATAATAATAATAATAATAATAATAATAATAATAATAATAATAATAACAATGATTTAATCAAAAACAAGGAAACACAAAAGCAAAAGCAAAATTAAAATAAATAAATAAATAAAAATGAACTGCTGCTATACTCGACATTGGTAAGAGAGAGGAGAGAGATTGAAAAAAATCTAAACAGAAGAAATTGAAGAGTGAGAAAGAGGGAGAGGAGAGGGGATAGAGCACGGGAAGAAGAGGCAGAGGGAACGGGAGATCCGGCGGCTGCGGAGAAATGCGGCGCGGTGCTCGGTCGCGGAGGAGCTGGGGCGGCGCTGTGCGGAGTGCGAAGGGTCGAGGCTTCGAGCGGGAGAAAAGAGGAAGGGAAATCGGAGTGGAGCGCCGGCGAAGAGGGTCTCCGGCGACTGGAGCCGGCGTGGCTACCGACGACGAGGGGTTGTGCACGCACGGCTCACTGTGGAGGGTGGCGGACCAAGCTGGATGGGGCGGAGGTCTCCCAGCGAGATCGGGTCGGGATGGCCGGAGGATGCGTGCGCGCGAAGGAGGCGGCGGCCGCACGGATCCAGGAAGGAGGTGGAGGTAAGTGCTGGTGGTTGTTAAATTTAGGGTTTTTGGCTTTTGGTGGTGGCGTCGGCGATGGCCGTGGTGGCAGTGGTAGTGGTCTATGGCGGTGGAAGTCATGGGTTGATGGTGATGGCAGTAGATGGAGGCGAGTACGGTTGTCCGGCCGGAGTTGGCCGGGAAATAGGGGATAGGGGGTCTTGGCGGTGGTCGTGGCGATGCCAGTAGGGTGGTGGAGGAGCTGCACGATGTCGGGTAGCTGTCGACCCAGTTGGTGGCCGAGGGAAGGTGACGGGCGGTCGGCGGGTCTGGGGGTTTGTGGAAGGAGAGGTCATGGGCTGCTGCGGGAGGAGGTTGGCCGGACACGGGGTTGGCTTTGGTGGCCAGGGTGGCTGTGAGGTGAAGTCGAATTTGGGGGAGATGGCAGTGATCCGGAGTTGCAGTGAGGTGGCCGAAAAGTCGGGCGGTCCGGGTCGAACGGGACAGTAGGAGGCGAGGTGGCGTCGGCTGGTGTTAGGTTAGGGATTAGGATTTGTTGTCGGTTGTCCTGCGAGACATAGCCTTGGGGTCGAGTTCGTGTCCGGCGTGTGGACACGAAGAAGATGAAATGTAAATGTAATACAAATAGTGGAAAGAAAAAAAATAGGGACACAGTCACGATGCACGTACGATGAGATGTTGGTCACGGACACGATGCACTTATTTTTGGTTGTGGAGAATTTGTGGATGTGAGAAATTTATGGAGGAGTACCTACCTATTTATAGGATGTGGGAATTCCCAATTGGATAAGGATTAGGAGTAGTTTAAACCCAAAAATAGATAATTCGTAACTTAATTTAAAATCAATCAAATCCAAATCCAAATTCAAATCCAATTTAAATCTAATTAAATTCTTTTAGTTTAAAAATCAAATAAGATAAATCAATTTCAATTATAGATATTAATTCAACTATTTAAATAAATCCATAAAATCAAATCAAGATTTAAATTGTCACAATAATTTCAAAATATGTTTTTCCAAAAATACTAATAATAATAATTTCAAAAATTATATTATTATTTAAAATAAACTAATAAATAATTACAAAATATATATGTATGCACAAATAATATTTACAAATATATACTTTTTTAGTATACCATTTTATAATAATATTATTTATTATAATTGTCTAAATGAAAAGGCTTTTCATAAATAACTCATATATTTAGAAATTTTTGATAGCTAAAAATAATTATTATATATATTATCTTGAAACTATAAAAATAGGAAAAAATGTTTTTCTAAAAATATGTACGCTCGCACATATTCGCACTCGTCGAGTAATTACGAAAAATAAAATTTCGTGCGCGACGTACAATACGACTACGCGACGTACAATACAAAATTTTAAATCAGTACCAAATTTAATAAAAAAATAGTAGAAATTTAGGGGTTTTACACTGAGAAAGAGAAGGTGGCCGTTGTGTGCCTGCAGTTATTGGACTTAGCCTGCAGCTGGTGGGCGATGCTAGCAGTTGGATTACCGACGCCTATTTTGTGGGCAGTATTCAGCAATAAGTTCCAGACCAAGTACTTCGACGCAGTAGCTCGGAATGATCTGCAGACGAGATTCACGAATCTTAAGCAATGGAAAGAACGGTCGATAGGTATGCTACCGAGTTTTCTAGACTCAGTCGGTTTGCTCATACCTTGGTGGCAACCGAATTGGATCGAGCCCAGCGATTCCAGCAGGGGCTCCACCTAGAGATTATTATATCGGTGGAGCAGTTTGAGCACCAGACGTTTGACGCCGTCTTGCGAGGAGCGAAGATGCATGAGTATACCTCGCAGAGGATTGTAGATAGAAGCGGAGGACGAAAGAGGTCTCATGGGCAGATGTCCCAGTCATCAACACCAGCCCCTGCTGTTAGGGCTTTGACTATTGGAGCTCCTAGGAGGGCGACCACAGTTTCGTCGGTTCAGCACTCGACGCCGGCGTATCCTCAGCAACAGAAGCAGAAGCAGTGTTTCGCAATGGGCTGCACTCATTCTAGGAAGCCAGGACATGTAGTATCAGAATGTCGCAGAGCACAGGAATTGTGCTTGGCTTGTGGGGCACCGGACCACAAGATAGAGTCATGTCCGAATAGAGCCAGTTCCTCATCGTCAAACCTAACCACTCCATTGGTTAGAGGTCCAGCACCAGTACAGCAGCAGTACCAGCCTCCGTGGCCGTTGCTGCCTCAGGCTCAACAGTATATCCAGGTTCAGATTCAGAACAGGCAGAGAGGTCACCAGCAGAGGGGACCAGCACCAAGAGGACAAGGTCAAGCGATGGCTCTGACCGTGGCAGAAAAATTGGCATCAGGTGAGGTGGTGGCCGGTAACATTCTCGTCAACTCTTTTCCAGCATCAGTATTATTTGATTCGGGTGCATTACATTCATTTATGTCTGTACGACTCGCAACACGGGTAAGACTAGAGCCCGAGTCATTATTAGTAAGGCTCAATATACTTACTGGTAACAGTCTTATGGGGGTATATAGAGTCTATTCCTCATGTCGAATCGTAGTTAGCGGTAGAGGGTCTTTCGCTAGATTAATAGAATTTTTGATGGCCGACTATGATGTGGTCCTAGAAATAGATTGGTTGAAAGATCAATACGCAAAAATAGACTGCCATATTGGCAGGATTATTTTTGGTATTCCAGGCAAACCATAGTTTTTATTTTTCAGAGGCGAAGTAGAACCTTCTCCCCCAGTATTACGGATGGCAGTAGCAGAAGCAGTTCAATTTTCCAGAGTAGTAGAAGAGTTTTCTGATGTGTTTTTCAAAGAGCTTCCAGGTATGCCACCGGAGAGAGAGATAGAGTTCACTATCGACTTGATTCCAGGGACTGCACCAGTGTTAGAGAGAGTCTACAGAATGGTACCATCAGAGTTGGAGATCCTGTAAAAGATGATTGAAGAACTCAGAACCAAGGGACTCATTCGCGCTAGTGGATCACCTTGGGGAGCCCCGATGCTTCTTGTGAAAAAAAAGGATGATACGTCAAGATTATGTGTTGATTATCGTACCTTGAATTCTGTAACAATCAAGAACAGATATCCCCTACCAAGGATAGATGATTTATTTGATCAACTCAGTGGGACAGCAGTATTTTTGAAGATTGACTTGCAATCAGGGTACCATCATATCAGAGTCAGAGAGCAAGACATCCCGAAGACAGCATTCAGATCTAGGTATGGACATTGAGAGTTCCTGATTATGCCGTTTGGAGCGACCAATGTGCCAGCCGTATTCATGGACCTCATGAATCGTATCTTCATGCCCTATTTGGACCAGTTCGTGGTAGTGTTTATAGACGATATCTTAGTCTATAGCAAAAGTGAGGTAGAGCATGGGCATCATCTTTATATAGTCCTTCAGATTCTCAGGGAGCACCAGTTGTACGTGAAGTTCAGTAAGTACAATTTTTGGCTTGATCGTATTTCGTACTTAGGTCACATCATCACCAGAGGTGGAGTGGAAGTGGAGCCCCCGAAGATAGTGGCTATAGAGACATGGCCAGTGCCTAGCACCGTCGTAGAAGTTCGGAGTTTTCTAGGATTGGCCGGCTATTACCGGCAGTTTGTGTTAGACTTTGCTCAGATTTCAGCACCATTGACGCAGTTGACCCGCAAGAATGTGCAGTTTGCTTGGAGAACAGAGTGTCAGAGTTCATTCGAGAAGTTGAAGCAAAGATTGATAAAGGCTCCCATTCTCACGCTTCCTGATGGGACTGGAGGATTTTTAGTTTATTGTGATGCTTCTGGCAGAGGATTGGGATGTGTCTTGATACAGCATGGTAAGGTAGTAGCTTATGCGTCGTGTCAGCTTCGTGATCATGAGAAGAATTACCCAATCCATGACTTGGAATTAGCAGCGGTGGTTTTCGTACTAAAGTTATGGAGGCATTATTTGTATGGAGATCGGGTGAAGATTTTTACCGACCACAAGAGTCTTAAGTATGTGTTTACCCAAAAAGATCTCAATATGCGTCAGAGAAGATGGCTAGAGTTACTTGTGGATTATGACATTAACTTGCAGTATCATCCTGGGAAGGCCAACGTAGTTGCAGACGCGTTGAGCAGAAGAGCAGGAGCTTATTTTCTAACAACACAGCCAGAGTTATTAGCAGATCTTCAGAAGATGGGAATAGAAGTAGTTCTTCCTCCCAATGTGGCATTGATGGCCAGCATGCAAGTTCTGTCCAGCATAGTTGAGAGGATCAAGATGGCGCAATCAACAGATTCTAAGCTTCAGCGGCTCAGAGCAGAGTGTGAAGCAGGACAAAGACTAGAGTTATGTATTCACGAAGATGGTACTCTCCGACATAGGAGGCATCTTTGTATACCCAGTGGTAATATCAGACAGAAGATCATGGCAGAGGCTCACAGTTCTCAGTATTCAATTCATCCCGGTGCCACGAAGATGTACCGAGACATTCGTCAGCATTTCTGGTGGAATGGAATGATGAGAGAGATAGTCCGGTTTGTCTTTCGTTGTTTAGTTTGCCAACAAGTTAAAGCTGAACATCAGAGACCAGCTGTACTTCTTCAACCTTTACCGATCCCAGAATGGAAATGGAAGTACATTACCATGGATTTGGTAAATAGATTACCTAAATCCCCAGCTGGGAGAGATGCTATCTGGGTTATCGTTGATCGTCTCACGAAGGTAGCTCATTTTCTTTCCTTCAGAATTGGTCAATCGACGGATCAGCTAGTAGAGATGTACCTCAGACAGATTGTCAGATTGCATAGAGCGCCAGTTAGTATCATATTAGACAGAGATTCAAGATTTATATCACACTTTTTGTAACACCCAGTTTTCCAGATGAGGGTATTTTTGAAATTTTTTAATTATTATTATTAATTATTGATATTTGATTCACATTATGATTTTTAGTGATTTTTAATAATTTTTAAACTATTTTAAAACTGGTTTAAGTCATGACTTGTGATTTTGATGTGTTGCTAGTGAAACCTGAGAGACTGCATGAGCTAGAGCCTAACCATGTCATTAGGATGTTTAATTATCATTTTTAGCCTAGGAGTAATTTGGTTATTTTGACTTATTTGAATTAATTGGGGATTTGTTGAATTGGTAAATTCTAGTTTGACTTTGACTTGTTGAGACCTAGTGGACTAGCCTAGAACCTAACCCTAGCTATGGAAACCCTAGTCTAACATAGGTTAACCTAATTTTAGTCATTAGAGACTAATTTTGGAATAGGAGGATTAGTTTGAGTGAAATCATTTCATAATTTATGGTTTAATGAAATGACTTACGATTTCATGACTCAATGACTTATGACTTGGCCCATGGCCCATAACTAGAGGCCCTAACCCAAACCAAACCCTAAATGACCAGCCACATAGGGATTCCCATCCTATTTAAACACTTATTTATTAGGGTTGCCTCTTTTTATCATTCCAGCACTTGGAGAAAAGAGAGGTATTCTTATCCCTTCCAAAAATTCCTATTTATTCATTTTAATTCCTTTTTAATCCTAGTCTTTTGCAATAGGTTCTAATTTTTGTATATTTTATAATTTTGGAGGTTAATCTCAGCTTTAGGCTCATTTGGAGCATTTGGCCATCAAGAGGAACACCCCCCACTTGAAGCTTTTCCAAGCTTTTTGCACCTATAGGTAAAACCCTCTAAATTGATTTAAATTTCAGTTTTCTTTGCATGTAGGGCTAGATCTAGGAGTCCCCTAGGTGTCTACGAAATTTGGGTGAATTTCGTGTCCGTATCGGACACGTGTCGTAGTGTATGTTAGGTGTTCGATGAAATGCCTCTAAGGATTTTATTTTCGATTTTTGCTAAACTAATTATATGATTTTGTAGCCCTTGACATGCTGATCACAAATCATAATGACTGAGCACGATTTTGGCTCGTGTCCGTATCCAAATTGGACACGAACACGCTGCACGACACTGTCGTGCAGTATCCTACTGCTCGATCACGTTTTCTCCGTGTCTGTGTCACTTGGACACGTGAAAATTGACACACAGCTAGGGGACATGACTGACATGTCATTCCCAAAGTTTCGTGTCAATTGATAACGTGTCGGACACGATATTCGAAGTACACTGTTCTTGTACACATACACACGCGTGCGTAAAAGCCCACTGACACGGGTTTGATTCTCGGACACGGCGACACTTGGGCCCATTTCAGGGTGTTAGACACGAACCACTATACTTTACCTAGCTCTAGACTCGACCACGAGACCTAGGGTAGGACACGTCGTGTCCTATTGAGTCCTGCACACGTGCACGAGACAGTGCACTGTACTGTCTCTGACACTGTATTCAACTAGGTTGTGGACACTTCGTGACACGATGTTTGATACTGTGTCAACACACACATCACCCCCAGTGTCGACACAATACCCTCTGGACACGATTGGTTGTTTGGGTTTTCGATTAAGTGTTGGTTTCAAAAAAAAAGAATTTACTGATACACACTGGTATGTGGTTTACAGATTTCGAATTTGGTTTCAAAAATATGTTCAAATTCGAATCCTGGGTTTAAATGAGTCCTTGTATGATTCACCAGAGTTCAGTTTGTTTGAAATTTGGTTTTCATGAATTGTATTGGGTTGAATTTGGATAAACTGTCATATTTTACTGATACTCAGTTCTGATTTTTATATCCTGAGTTAAGTCCATTTAAAACTGATTCAAATTGATAGTTATTTGTCATATTTTGATTCACACATGTGTATTAGGTTGCCTTGATATTGGTTACTGATATGGTATTAGGTTTTGGCTTTCGAATTTCAGTTTCCCAATGTTTACTGATACGTATACTGTTTTCAAGGATTCTGAGTTTATGTAAACTGATTTTCCTGATTTCCTGAGATTTGTTATACCTAACTAAATTCTCATGTATTTTGTGAGTTCCCTGTAAACTGATTTCTGGGGATTGATTTGGTGATAGGAATTGGTTTTCGAAATTGATTTTTATGCTGAAAATGATGCATGTGTGAACCATGTATTTGCTCACTGCATTTCCTGAATTGTATAGGAATTAAAATCCTGAGTTTCAGTTTGGATTGATTGTGTAAAGATTATGTTAGTTAGTTTTGGTTTTTAACCTAAAAACTGAACCTATAACCTGGGATTCAAAGGTTGAGGGTGATATGTTGGGTTTTCAATAAATTTCTTACATGGTATTGGTATGAGGTTTTGGAGTTGTAATCTTTCACTGAATAGTAAACCTGAGATGGTTCAGGATCTCATAACCTGAGTTTAGGTTCAAGTTGCTAATGTATTGGTTTCGAAATTTAGATATTTATACATAATAATTCATGTCATTCAAAAACAGGTTTTTTTTTCTTTTGAACTGAAATGGAATTGAAATTAATATGTTAACTGTCATGTTAGATTCACATAAAATTAAGTTAATTCACTATTTTCTTGAATTTCTGAAACCTGTGATGTATCCCTACATCTATGTATCACTCACACACATTATAATGCACACACACACATTCATCTATTCCATTTATGAAAACTGAAATGGGGTTTAGGTTGAGTAGGGAAAATAGGTTTGTGCTTTAGTTGATATAACAAACTGCCCTTCCTATTACCTAAACTGTCAAGACACTTTCTACACACATCATTAGACACTACACACATCACTAGACACTACACACACATGTGTATATTACCACACTAGCACACACAGGAATATGCCCTTGAACCCTCTTCACTTCCCTTGCTTGACAACACACTACACCCTCTATATGCATATATGACTTGTACCCTACATTGAATGCTAGGCAATAGCCTATATGGTTAATTATATACATTGTGTGCATATATGTACATATGTATTTTTGGTGTTGGTAGCTTGTGTTAGCTTTGTGATTGTGTGTGAGTGCTAGACTAGGCTTGGCTAGGCTTAGTGAGACTTGTTTGACTAGTGTAGTTGACTGGATTTGACCAAAAGTCAACATTGAGTCTAGATGTGACTAATTGACCTAGTTGACTGGTGTAGTTGACTTGGGTTGACCCAGAGTTGACCAAGTTTGACTTGGACCTAGTTTGACCTAGATAGTTGACCATGTTTGACTTAGAGTTGACTTTGACCTAGATTGACCCAAAAATCATGTAGATTGCATCGTAGATTTCATTTACCTTATTTTAAACATGTCATAACCTATATTTCTCTGTTTAGGACATTGTGACTCTGGTGCAGACATCTGATATTATACTACTCTTTTCAGAGTAGCAGGCGAGTACATTCTCTGATAGTTCTCTCATTTACTTGTCAATTACTGTACTTCAGTTCTAGTTAGTTGTATGCGATTCTCTGTTACAACACGTATGGATATTTCTGGATTCATGTATACGATACACTTTTATTTTCTGGCCTCTATTACTGGTATCATCTCTATTACTGGAATCACCTACTGGAATCATTTAACTGGAATCATTTAACTGGAATCATTTACTGGAATCATTTACTGGTATCATTATATTTTGGCTGGACTCATCTTGAATCAATATGTCGAAATTCTGGATTCACTTGCTGGGAGGGGAAATACTAGAGTAAGACATGTAGACATACCCCAATATGGAATCTTCCAACTGGAATCTACTGGAATGATACCCATCTCACACCAGGTCAGGTGTGTGATGTGCCGTATTACCTACAACCGTTTACATGTCGAACTCGGTATTTTAAAACACACTGCTAGAGTATAGGCTGGACTCACCCTGGAATCGTTGATCACTATAACTGGAATCGTCCCTTACTGGATTCATCTTGTATTAGATTCATCCCGTACTGGATTTACATAGGTTTTACACTGGTTTACATTTTCTGTCTGGACTTTATATCATATTACCCTGGTTCAGCTAGTTCTATTTTTACAGTCTTCATTGCTATGATTCTTCTCTTGTTTAGTTATTTACCTTCCTTGTACTTATCTGTCTTTCTTACCATCACTTGAATATAAACTGCCATTTTTCATCACTACAACTGTCTATAACTGCTGTATAGTTCTCTGTCATTTACTTGGGCTTTTTAGATGAGATTGTACTCGTTTCTATCCTGACTGGACCTGTTGAAAATATTACAGATGACTGCCCTGAGGACGTTTGCCCTACTTGCCTTGGAGCAGGAGATGGCTTAGCTACCTTGGCCCCGACACTCAGGAGTGATCGGGAGACTAGCTAGTAGACTTGGTTTAGTTTTCATGTTTTAGAATTTGAATTGTAATAACTTGAGATACGAGTTTGTAATTGAGTTTGTTTGAGATATTATTATTTAGTAGTTTATAAATGTTGTTGTTAGTCTTTAGTTATAAACTTCTGTGTTATCTTATCGTTCTTAGACTGTGATTGAGATTCATTATATCTATACTTGTCCTCCGTTCGGAGTTGAGATTTGACAAGTACATTATATAATTGCGTGAGTTGTTAATTAGATAGTAACCTAGGACAGCGTTCTACCGCCGACACTGCGGCGTAAGCTGAACGTATCCACTTTTCGTGCCCTTACTCTAGGGTGCGGGTCGTGACACATTTTTAGTGGTGGCCCATGCAGGTCGAGTTTATGTAGTGGTATTCGAACTAGAGTATCACTACTGCCTGCGATAGGAACTAAGGAATAGGCTTTAGTTGAGAGGTACTCAATCACAGTTAGGACTACTTGAGAGATTCCTGGACGACCCTTGAGAATCTCATTATGAACTTCAAATTGAAAATTCTTTTCCTCTTGTTTTGATTCACCCTCTCTCCTTGATGTTTAAAGAATCTTAGCCTATTAACTTCCTTCATCATTATCCTTACTTATATTTTGTCTATCTATGTTGCTAATTTAGTACCAGTTTGCGAGCTTATCTTGTTCGAGCTTGATCATGACATATTTTATTGGGGGCTGGCACCCACTAACATATTGTCTAATCAGAACTGGTGCATGATGGTCTGATCAACCTATTGTACTTTGGTTCGCTTTTATATGTTATTCTATGTGGAGGGAGACATAGTTAAATTTGCCTTAGAGTCTCATCCACGACAGCTTTGGCAATTCTCTTTTGAACTATTTCCATCGCCTATGAACCACGTATTGTACTTAATAACATCGCCTTTGAACTCTTGTTTGTTTTGCCTTTCACATGTTTCAGATAGAAAAGGCACTGTACTTGATAGGTCAACCCAAGGTATCATGTTTAGTTTCCCTATCCAAAGGAAGAAATTGCCTTATTTATATATCCTTGCATCATCCTTTAAATTCTAATTCTTTGATCGTGACCAGTTGACCGATCATCCTCCTTATCATCCAGTATTTGGGGTCTTATTCAGTTGAATAAATTCAATTGTGACATAGATATCAAATCTTGGATACTCGTGCTCAGACTTCAATGGCATCGTTCTCTATCTTGCCAAAACTTTAATATATCCTGAAATTGATCAACTTAGATCGTGCCGGGACTAAATCTTCTTTATATATTATGTTATTGGATTTCAATGCAATTGACACTCGTGCCTTAAACTTTCGATTTGATCATCTTTGGAATGGTAATCCTTCATAATTAAATTCCTAGTTGTCTTTACCAGTTTCATATAGGATGGTAGACTGTCCCTTTGCACCTCCTTTTGTGGGAGCTAGGCCACCTGTAGCTCAGCACCAGAGGGGTAGAGCTTTTGCGATGGCGGTCGAGGAGACCGACGCTGCAGGTGATGGGTTAGCAGGTTTGTCCTTCTTATTCTTCCTCTCCACTTTCATATATGATTTCCCTTAGTACCTGCCAGGATATTTCTTGTGATTGCTAGATAGTGTAGCTACCCTGTTCGAGACTGTGGAATCATGACCAGTAGGACAGTGTTGCATGTTATCTTCGACTTTGATTGTTGTGGGTTGACCTAGTGGGGATACGATCATCTTAATTTCGAGGACGAAATTTTTCTAAGGTGGGTAGGATTGTAACACCCAGTTTTTCAGATGAGGGTATTTTTGAAATTTTATAATTATTATTATTAATTATTGATATTTGATTCATATTATGATTTTTAGTGATTTTTAATAATTTTTAAACTATTTTTAAACTGGTTTAAGTTATGACTTGTGATTTTGATGTGTTGCTAGTGAAACCTGAGAGACTGCATGAGCTAGAGCCTAACCATGTCATTAGGATGTTTAATTATCATTTTTAGCCTAGGGGTAATTTGGTTATTTTGACTTATTTGAATTAATTGGTGATTTGTTGAATTGGTGAATTCTAGTTTGACTTTGACTTGTTGAGACCTAGTGGACTAGCCTAGAACCTAACCCTGGCTACGGTAACCCTAGTCTAACTTAGGTTAACCTACTTTTAGTCATTAGAGACTAATTTTGGAATAGGAGGATTAGTTTGAGTGAAATCATTTCATGATTTATGGTTTAATGAAATGACTTATGATTTCATGACTCAATGACTTGGCCCATGGCCCATAACAAGAAGCCCTAACCCTAACCAAACCCTAAATGACCAGCCACATAGGGATTCCCACCCTATTTAAACACTTATTCATTAGGTTTGCCTCTTTTTATCATTCCAACACTTGGAGAAAAGAGAGGTATTCTTCCCCCTTCAAAAAATTCTCATTTATTCATTTTAATTCTTTTTTAATCCTAGTCTTTTGCAATAGGTTCTAATTTTTGTATATTTTATAATTTTGGAGGTTAATCTCAGCTTTGGGCTCATTTGGAGCATTTGGCCATCAAGAGGAACACCCCCCATTTGAAGCTTTTCCAAGCTTTTTGCACCTATAGGTAAAACCCTCTAAATTGATTTAAATTTCAGTTTTCTTTGCATATAGGACTAGATCTAGGAGTCCCCTAGGTGTCCCCAAAATTTGGGTGAATTTCGTGTCCGTTTGGTGTCCGAATCGGACACGTGTCGTAGTGTATGTTAGGTGTTCGATGAAATACCTCTAAGGATTTTATTTTCGATTTTTGCTAAACTAATTACATGATTTTGTAGCCCTTGACATGCTGATCACAAATCATAATGACTGAGCATGATTTAGGCTCGTGTCCGTGTCCAAATTGGACACGAACACGCTGCACGACACTGTCGTGCAGTGTCCTGCTGCTCGACCACGTTTTCTCCGTGTCTGTGTCACTTGGACACGTGAAAATTGATACACAGCTAGGGGACATGACTGACATGTCATTCCCAAAGTTTCGTGTCAATTGATAACGTGTCGGACACGATATTCGAAGTGCACTGTTCTTGTACACAGACACACGCGTGCGTAAAAGCCTACTGACACGGGTTTGATTCTCGGACACGGCGACACTTGGGCCCATTTCAGGGTGTTAGACACGAACCACTATACTTTACCTAGCTCTAGACTCGACCACGAGACCTAGGGTAGGACACGTCGTGTCCTATTGAGTCCTGCACACGTGCACGAGACAGTGCACTGCACTGTCTCTGACACTGTGTTCAACTGGGTTGTGGACACTTCGTGACACGATGTTTGATATTGTGTCAACACACACATCACCCCCAGTGTCGACACAATACCCCCTGGACACGATTGGTTGTTTGGGTTTTCGATTAAGTGTTGGTTTCAAAAAAAAAGAATTTACTGATACACCCTGGTATGTGGTTTACAAATTTCAAATTTGGTTTCAAAAATATGTTCAAATTCGAATCCTGGGTTTAAATGAGTCTTTGTATGATTCACCAGAGTTCAGTTTGTTTGAAATTTGGTTTTCATGAATTGTATTGGGTTGAATTTGGATGAACTGTCATATTTTACTGATACTCAGTTCTGATTTTTATATCCTGAGTTAAGTCCATTTAAAACTGATTCAAATTGATAGTTATTTGTCATATTTTGATTCACACATGTGTATTAGGTTGCCTTGATATTGGTTACTGATATGGTATTAGGTTTTGGCTTTCGAATTTCAGTTTCCCAATGTTCACTGATACGTATACTGTTTTCAAGGATTCTGAGTTTATGTAAACTGATTTTCCTGATTTCCTGAGATTTGTTACACCTAACTAAATTCTCATGTATTTTGTGAGTTCCCTGTAAACTGATTTATGGGGATTGATTTGGTAATAGGAATTGGTTTTCGAAATTGATTTTTATGCTGAAAATGATGCATGTGTGAACCATGTATTTGCTCCCTTCATTTCCTGAATTGTATAGGAATTAAAATCCTGAGTTTCAGTTTGGATTGATTGTTTAAAGACTATGTTAGTTAGTTTTGGTTTTTAACCTAAAAACTGAACCTATAACCTAGGATTCAAAGGTTGAGGGTGATATGTTGGGTTTTCAATAAATTTCTTACATGGTATTGGTATGAGGTTTTGGAGTTGTAATCTTTCACTGAATAGTAAACCTGAGATGGTTCAGGATCTCATAACCTGAGTTTAGGTTCAAGTTGCTAATGTATTGGTTTCGAAATTTAGATATTTATACATAATAATTCATGTCATTCAAAAACAGGTTTTTTTTTCTTTTGAACTGAAATGCAATTGAAATTAATATGTTAACTGTCATGTTAGATTCACATACAGTTAAGTTAATTCACTATTTTCTTGAATTTCTGAAACCTGTGATGTATCCCTACATCTATGTATCACTCACACACATTATAATGCACACACACACATTCATCTATTCCATTTATGAAAACTGAAATGGGGTTTAGGTTGAGTAGGGAAAATAGGTTTGTGCTTTAGTTGATATAACAAACTGCCCTTCCTATTACCTAAACTGTCAAGACACTTTCTACACACATCATTAGACACTACACACATCACTAGACACTACACACACATGTGTATATTACCACACTAGCACACACAGGCATATGCCCTTGAACCCTCTTCACTCCCCTTGCTTGACAACGCACTACACCCTCTATATGCATATATGACTTGTACCCTACATTGAATGCTAGGCAATAGCCTATATGGTTAATTATATACATTGTGTGCATATATGTACATATGTATTTTTGGTGTTGGTAGCTTGTGTTAGCTTTGTGATTGTGTGTGAGTGCTAGACTAGGCTTGGCTAGGCTTAGTGAGACTTGTTTGACTAGTGTAGTTGACTGGATTTGACCAAAAGTTAACATTGAGTCTAGATGTGACTGACCTAGTTGACTGGTGTAGTTGACTTGGGTTGACCCAGAGTTGACCAAGTTTGACTTGGACCTAGTTTGACCTGGACAGTTGACCATGTTTGACTTAGAGTTGACTTTGACCTAGATTGACCCAAAAATTATGTAGATTGTATCATAGATTTCATTTACCTTATTTTAAACATGTCATAACCTATATTTCTCTATTTAGGACATTGTGACTCTGGTGCAGACATCTGATATTATACTACTCTTTTCAGAGTAGCAGGCGAGTATATTCTCTGATAGTTCTCTCATTTACTTGTCAATTACTGTACTTCAGTTCTAGTTAGTTGTATGCGATTCTCTGTTACAACACGTGTGGATATTTCTGGATTCATGTATACGACACACTTTTATTTTCTGGCCTCTATTACTGGTATTATCTCTATTACTGGAATCACCTACTGGAATCATTTAACTGGAATCATTTACTGGAATCATTTACTGGTATCATTATATTTTGGCTGGACTCATCTTGAATCAATATGTCGAAATTCTGGATTCACTTGCTGGGAGGGGAAATACTAGAGTAAGACATATAGACATACCCCAATATGGAATCTTCCAACTGGAATCTACTGGAATGATAGCCATCTCACACCCGGTCAGGTGTGTGATGTGCCGTATTACCTACAGTCGTTTACATGTCGAACTCGGTATTTTAAAACACACTGCTAGAGTATAGGCTGGACTCACCCTGGAATCGTTGATCACTATAACTGGAATCGTCCCTTACTGGATTCATCTTGTATTAGATTCATCCCGTACTGGATTTACATAGGTTTTACACTGGTTTACATTTTCTGTCTGGACTTTATATCATATTACCCTGGTTCAGCTAGTTCTATTTTTACAGTCTTCATTGCTATGATTCTTCTCTTGTTTAGTTATTTACCTTCCTTGTACTTATCTGTCTTTCTTACCATCACCTGAATATAAACTGCCATTTTTCATCAATACAACTGTCTATAACTGCTGTATAGTTCTCTGTCATTTACTTGGGTTTTCTAGATAAGATTGTACTCGTTCCTGTCCTGACTGGACCTGTTGAAAATATTACAGATGACTGCCCTGAGGACGTTTGCCCTACTTGTCTTAGAGCAGGAGATGGCTTAGCTACCTTGGCCCCGACACTCAGGAGTGATCGGGAGACTAGCTAGTAGACTTGGTTTAGTTTTCGTGTTTTAGAATTTGAATTGTAATAACTTGAGATACGAGTTTGTAATTGAGTTTGTTTGAGATATTATTATTTAGTAGTTTAAAAATGTTGTTGTTAGTCTTTAGTTATAAACTTCTGTGTTATCTTATCGTTCTTAGACTGTGATTGAGATTCATTTTATTTACACTTGTCCTCCGTTCGGAGTTGAGATTTGACAAGTACATTATATAATTGCGTGAGTTGTTAATTAGATAGTAACCTAGGACAGCGTTCTACCGCCGACACTGCGACGTAGGCTGAACGTACCCACTTTTCGTGCCCTTACTCTAGGGTGCGGGTCGTGACACATTTTTAGTGGTGGCCCATGCAGGTCGAGTTTATGTAGTGGTATTCGAACTAGAGTATCACTACTGCCTGCGATAGGAACTAAGGAATAGGCTTTAGTTGAGAGGTACTCAATCACAGTTAGGACTACTTAAGAGATTCCTGGATGACCCTTGAGAATCTCATTATGAACGTCAAATTGAAAATTCTTTTCCTCTTGTTTTGATTCACCCTCTCTCCTTGATGTTTAAAGAATCTTAGCCTATTAACTTCCTTCATCATTATCCTTACTTATATTTAGTCTATCTATGTTGCTAATTTAGCACCAGTTTGCGAGCTTATCTTGTTCGAGCTTGATCATGACATATTTTATTGGGGGCTGGCACCCACTAACATATTGTCTAATCAGAACTGGTGCATGATGGTCTGATCAACCTATTGCACTTTGGTTCGCTTTTATATGTTATTCTATGTGGAGCGAGACATAGTTAAATTTGCCTTAGAGTCTCATCCACGACAGCTTTGGCAATTCTCTTTTAAACTATTTCCATCGCCTATGAACCACGTATTGTATTTAATAACATCGCCTTTGAACTCTTGTTTGTTTTGCCTTTCACATGTTTCAGATAGAAAAGGCAATGTACTTGATAGGTCAACCCAAGGTATCATGTTTAGTTTCCCTATCCAAAGGAAGGAATTGTCTTATTTATATATCCTTGCATCATCCTTTAAATTCTAATTCATTGATCGTGACCAGTTGACCGATCATCCTCCTTATCATCCAGTGTTTGGGGTCTTATTCAATTGAATAAATTCAATTATGACATAGATATCAAATCTTGGATACTCGTGCTCAGACTTCAATGGCATCGTTCTCCATCTTGCCAAAACTTCAATATATCCTGAAATTGATCAACTTAGATCGTGTCGGGACTAAATCTTCTTTATATATTATGTTATTGGATTTCAATGCAATTGACACTCGTGCCTTAAACTTTCGATTTGATCATCTTTGGAATGGTAATCCTTCATAATTAAATTCCTAGTTGTCTTTACCAGTTTCATATAGGATGGTAGACTGTCCCTTTGTACCTCCTTTTGTGGGAGCTAGGCCACCTGTAGCTCAGCACCAGAGGGGTAGAGCTTTTGCGATGGTGGTCGAAGAGACCGACGCTGCAGGTGATGGGTTAGCAGGTTTGTCCTTCTTATTCTTCCTCCCCACTTTCATGTGTGATTTCCCTTAGTACCTGCCAGGATATTTCTTGTGATTGCTAGATAGTGTAGCTACCCTGTTCGAGACTGTGGAATCATGACTAGTAGGACAGTGTTGCATGTTATCTTCGACTTTGATTGTTGTGGGTTGACCTAGTGAGGATACAATCATCTTAATTTCGAGGACGAAATTTTTCTAAGGTGGGTAGGATTGTAACACCCAGTTTTCCAGATGAGGGTATTTTTGAAATTTTGTAATTATTATTATTAATTTTGATATTCGATTCACATTATGATTTTTAGTGATTTTTAATAATTTTTAAACTATTTTAAAACTGGTTTAAGTCATGACTTGTGATTTTGATGTGTTGCTAGTGAAACCTGAGAGACTGCATGAGCTAGAGCCTAACCATGTCATTAGGATGTTTAATTATCATTTTTAGCCTAGGGGTAATTTGGTTATTTTGACTTATTTGATTTAATTGGTGATTTGTTGAATTGGTGAATTCTAGTTTGACTTTGACTTATTGAGACCTAGTGGACTAGCCTAGAACCTAATCCTGGCTATGGTAACCCTAGTCTAACTTAGGTTAACCTACTTTTAGTCATTAGAGACTAATTTTGGAATAGGAGGATTAGTTTGAGTGAAATCATTTTATGATTTATGGTTTAATGAAATGACTTATGATTTCATGACTCAATGACTTGGCCCATGGCCCATAACTAGAAGCCCTAACCCTAACCAAACCCTAAATGACCAGCCACATAGGAATTCCCACCCTATTTAAACACTTATTCATTAGGGTTGCCTCTTTTTATCATTCCAACACTTGGAGAAAAGAGAGGTATTCTTCCCCCTTCCAAAAATTCCCATTTATTCATTTTAATTCCTTTTTAATCCTAGTATTTTGCAATAGGTTCTAATTTCTATATATTTTATAATTTTGGAGGTTAATCTCAGCTTTGGGCTCATTTGGAGCATTTGGCCATCAAGAGGAACACCCCCCATTTGAAGCTTTTCTAAGCTTTTTGTACCTATAGGTAAAACCCTCTAAATTGATTTAAATTTTAGTTTTCTTTGCATGTAGGACTAGATCTAGGAGTCCCCTAGGTGTCCCCAAAATTTGGGTGAATTTTGTGTCCGTTTGGTGTCCGTATCGGACACGTGTCGTAGTGTATGTTAGGTGTTCGATGAAATACCTCTAAGGATTTTATTTTCGATTTTTGCTAAACTAATTACATGATTTTGTAGCCCTTGACATGCTAATCACAAATCATAATGACTGAGCACGATTTAGGCTCGTGTCCGTGTCCAAATTAGACACGAACACGCTGCACGACACTGTCGTGCAGTGTCCTGCTGCTCGACCACGTTTTCTCCGTGTCTGTGTCACTTGGACACGTGAAAATTGACACACAGCTAGAGGACATGACTGACATGTCATTCCCAAAGTTTCGTGTCAATTGATAACGTGTCGGACACGATATTCGAAGTGCACTGTTCTTGTACACAGACACACACGCGCGTAAAAGCCCACTGACACGGGTTTGATTCTCGGACACGGCGACACTTGGGCCCATTTCAGGGTGTTAGACACGAACCACTATACTTTACCTAGCTCTAGACTCGACCACGAGACCTAGGGTAGGACACGTCGTGTCCTATTGAGTCCTGCACACGTGCTCGAGACAGTGCACTGCACTGTCTCTGACACTGTGTTCAACTGGGTTGTGGACACTTCATGACACGATGTTTGACACTGTGTCGACACACACATTACCCCCAGTGTCGACACAATACCCCCTGGACACGATTGGTTGTTTGGGTTTTCGATTAAGTGTTGGTTTCAAAAAAAAAGAATTTACTGATACACACTGGTATGTGGTTTACAAATTTCGAATTTGGTTTCAAAAATATGTTCAAATTCGAATCCAGGGTTTAAATGAGTCTTTGTATGATTCACCAGAGTTCAGTTTGTTTGAAATTTGGTTTTCATGAATTGTATTGGGTTGAATTTGGATGAACTGTCATATTTTACTGATACTCAGTTCTGATTTTTATATCCTGAGTTAAGTCCATTTAAAACTGATTCAAATTGATAGTTATTTGTCATATTTTGATTCACACATGTGTATTAGGTTGCCTTGATATTGGTTACTGATATGGTATTAGGTTTTGGCTTTCGAATTTCAGTTTCCCAATGTTCACTGATACGTATACTGTTTTCAAGGATTCTGAGTTTATGTAAACTAATTTTCCTGATTTCCTGAGATTTGTTACACCTAACTAAATTCTCATGTATTTTGTTAGTTCCCTGTAAACTGATTTATGGGGATTGATTTGGTGATAGGAATTGGTTTTCGAAATTGATTTTTATGCTGAAAATGATGCATGTGTGAACCATGTATTTGCTCACTGCATTTCCTGAATTGTATAGGAATTAAAATCCTGAGTTTCAGTTTGGATTGATTGTGTAAAGATTATGTTAGTTAGTTTTGGTTTTTAACCTGAAAACTGAACCTATAACTTGGGATTCAAAGGTTGAGGGTGATATGTTGGGTTTTCAATAAATTTCTTACATGGTATTGGTATGAGGCTTTGGAGTTGTAATCTTTCACTGAATAGTAAACCTGAGATGGTTCAGGATCTCATAACCTGAGTTTAGGTTCAAGTTTCTAATGTATTGGTTTTGAAATTTAGATATTTATACATAATAATTTATGTCATTCAAAAACAAGTTTTTTTTTTCTTTTGAACTGAAATGGAATTGAAATTAATATGTTAACTGTCATGTTAGATTCACATGCAGTTAAGTTAATTCACTATTTTCTTGAATTTCTGAAACCTGTGATGTATCCCTACATATATGTATCACTCACACACATTATATTGCACACACACACATTCATCTATTCCATTTATGAAAACTGAAATGGGGTTTAGGTTGAGTAGGGAAAATAGGTTTGTGCTTTAGTTGATATAACAAACTGCCCTTCCTATTACCTAAACTGTCAAGACACTTTCCACACACATCATTAGACACTACACACATCACTAGACACTACACACACATGTGTATATTACCACACTAGCACACACAGGCATATGCCCTTGAACCCTCTTTACTCCCCTTGCTTGACAACACACTACACCCTCTATATGCATATATGACTTGTACCCTACATTGAATGCTAGGCAATAGCCTATATGGTTAATTATATACATTGTGTGCATATATGTATATATGTATTTTTGGTGTTGGTAGCTTGTGTTAGCTTTGTGATTGTGTGTGAGTGCTAGACTAGGCTTGGCTAGGCTTAGTGAGACTTGTTTGACTAGTGTAGTTGGCTGGAGTTGACCAAAAGTCAACATTGAGTCTAGATGTGACTAATTGACCTAGTTGACTGGTGTAGTTGACTTGGGTTGACCCAGAGTTGACCAAGTTTGACTTGGACCTAGTTTGACCTAGACAGTTGACCATGTTTGACTTAGAGTTGACTTTGACCTAGATTGACCCAGAAATCATGTAGATTACATTGTAGATTTCATTTACCTTATTTTAAACATGTCATAACCTATATTTCTCTGTTTAGGACATTGTGACTCTGGTGCAGACATCTGATATTATACTACTCTTTTCAGAGTAGCAGGCGAGTACATTCTCTGATAGTTCTTTTATTTACTTGTCAATTACTGTACTTCAGTTTTAGTTAGTTGTATGCGATTCTCTGTTACAACACGTGTGGATATTTCTGGATTCATGTATACGACACACTTTTATTTTCTGGCCTCTATTACTGGTATCATCTCTATTACTGGAATCACCTACTAGAATCATTTAACTGGAATCATTTACTGGTATCATTATATTTTGGCTGGACTCATCTTGAATCATTATGTCGGAATTCTGGATTCACTTGCTGGAAGGGGAAATACTAGAGTAAGACATGTAGACATACCCCAATCTGGAATCTCCCAACTGGAATCTACTGGAATGATAGCCATCTCACACCCGGCCAGGTGTGTGATGTGCCGTATTACCTACAGCCGTTTATATGTCGAACTCGGTATTTTAAAACACACTGCTAGAGTATAGGCTGGACTCACCCTGGAATCGTTGATCACTATAACTGGAATCGTCCCTTACTGGATTCATCTTGTATTAGATTCATCCCGTACTGGATTTACATAGGTTTTACACTGGTTTACATTTTCTGTCTGGACTTTATATCATATTACCCTGGTTCAGTTAGTTCTATTTTTACAGTCTTCATTGCTATGATTCTTCTCTTGTTTTGTTATTTACCTTCCTTGCACTTATCTGTCTTTCTTACCATCATCTGAATATAAACTGCCATTTTTTATTAATATAACTGTCTATAACTGCTGTATAGTTCTCTGTCATTTACTTGGGTTTTCTAGATGAGATTGTACTCGTTCCTGTCCTGACTGGACCTGTTGAAAATATTACAGATGACTGCCCTGAGGACGTTTGCCCTACTTGCCTTGGAGCAGGAGATGGCTTAGCTACCTTGGCCCCGACACTCAGGAGTGATCGGGAGACTAGCTAGTAGACTTGGTTTAGTTTTCATGTTTTAGAATTTGAATTGTAATAACTTGAGATACGAGTTTGTAATTGAGTTTGTTTGAGATATTATTATTTAGTAGTTTATAAATGTTGATGTAAGTCTTTAGTTATAAACTTCTGTGTTATCTTATCGTTCTTAGACTGTGATTGAGATTCATTATATCTATACTTGTCCTCCGTTCGGAGTTGAGATTTGACAAGTACATTATATAATTGCGTGAGTTGTTGATTAGATAGTAACCTAGGACAGCGTTCTACCTCCGACTCTGCGACGTAGGCTGGACGTACCCACTTCTCGTGCCCTTACTCTAGGGTGCGGGTCGTGACACTTTTGGCGGAGTCTTCAAGAGAGCTTAGGGACTTGTCTCAATTTCAGTTCTGCATATCATCCGCAGACAGATGGTCAGTCAGAACGCACGATCCAAACTCTCGAAGATATGTTACGATTATATACACTCGACTTTGGTGGTTCATGGAAAGATCACCTGCATTGTTGACCCAAACTGGATCACAGTCAACCTAATCTTGAAAATTAACAAAATAATATTTTTCATAGTCCAATTTGACACATCGAGCTCGAAATCAATCTAATCAGCTCATTGGTTCATGATCACAGCTGCTTGGAGTTTTTACTATTTTATGTACTGGAGTCTGTATTTTTTATTATTCTTGAGTATAAGATGATGTACGTTGGGTCATACTGAGCACTTTGGGCTAGCCATAGCTTTATAGGTTTACTTAGCCCAAATCCCAATCAACCCATTCATCCAAAGCCCACAAAAGAAAATTCTGTCTATAGAAGAAAGAGTTCGGGCCGAACTCTGCCTCACACAGAGTTCGGGCCGAACTCGGTCCCCTAAAATTCAGGATACTGATTTTTAGGTCTTGATCACTGCTAGTTGTCCAACGGCAAAAAATTTGAATTATTTATACCCAATTCTGGCCGAATTCTGCCTACCCCGAACCCTATAAATAGGCCTTGGTTTCTCTCATTTGAAACCATCCACTCTTCTCTTCTTCTTCTCTTACATAGCCTATATATTCAAGAGCCTTTCCTTCCCATCCACTTAGCATTCAAACTTCCCAACCGTCCAAGTTGCTCGGTACGATCCAACTAGAAGTTTGAAGTGCAAGAAGTTGTAAGTCACTTGGAAAAGTCCAAGTTTTCCAAAGCGATTATTAAAGAAGTTTGGCATACTCTTCTGTGAAAAGGCACGTGGTTGTAACCATATTTCACAAATAGTGGATTTCAATCCTGAGCTAGAGTTCTCAGGCCTGGACTAGTCCTCCAGGAGGAAAACCAGGTTAAAATCTTGCTGTATTTGTGCTTGCTCTCTACTCTTTATTTTCGCATTTATTTTACTCTGATTATTTAGTTGGTGAAGAGAGTTTAAATTTTTAATTGATCATTATTGATATAAACTCTATTCACCCCCCTCTAAAGTTGCCAACTTGTACTTCAATTGGTATCAGAGCTCTGTTTTCTTATCAAGGACTAACATCCTAGAGCGGATCCATGGCAACCACTCAACCCATGTTTTCCAATCACGGTGAAGGGCATTCCACTCATAGGCCTCCCCTATTTGATGGAACAAACTACACCTATTGGAAAACAATGATGAGTTTTTATCTCAAGTCGCTAGACTTCGACCTTTGGACCATTATCACCGATGGTTACAAAAAGTTCGCCAGGATAGTCGTCAATGGTGATCTCGTTGAGAAACCCCACGACAAATATTCTGACGAGGAGAAGAAATAGGCGAGTCTAGACGCGAGACCTATTAATGCTTTATTTTGTGCAATAGACAGGAATGAGTTTAACAGGGACTCAACATGCACCACCTCTCATGAAGTATGGAGACTTCTAGAAGTGACACATGAAGGAACCACCCAAGTCAAGGAGTCAAAAATAAGTCGTCTCACTCAAGAATATGAGGCTTTCAAGATGAAGCCAAATAAGACGATCACATAAATGATTACTAGATTCCTCGACATCATCAACCCCTTGTCTTCTCTTGGCAAACAATATACAAATCACGAGAAGATTCGCAAGATACTTAGGGGGCTACCAAAGATTTGGAATCCTAAGGTGACAGCCATCATAGAAGGAAATGATCTCACTACAATGTCCATGGAGACTTTAATGGGAAAGCTGAGGACTCATGAGTTTGACCTCAAAGACTTCGAAGAGCCTGCTCCTAAGGCAAAGGAGATTGCCCTTAAAGCTCACCGTCGAAGGACTGATCCTGAAGAAACGGATGACGACAACTCGAAAGGTGATGATCAAGCTCTCCTTGTCCGCAACTTCAAGAAATTCCTTCGCTTCAATCGAAGAAAGAAGGAACCACAAGAAAATGACGAAGAAGAGCCAACATGCTACGGCTGCAAGAAGACTGGACACGTCCGAAAAGACTGTCCATTCGCAAAGAAGAGCAACCGATATGAGAAACCACACAAGAAGGCTTCCTCAAGAAAATATGCCAACACAAGCATTTGGCATGAAAGCGAAGCTAGTGACTCCGAGGAAGAAAATGACTCTCCTCAAGACACTGCCAATATATGCCTAATGGCAACATCTGACAAGGTAACAAGCGAAACTCTCGATGATTTCACTTTTGATGAACTTGACGATGCATTCAATGATTTACTCGATGACCACAAGAAAGTCATTGGTAAATATATACACGCCAAGGAGAAGATCAAAAGTTATGAAGTCAAGATTCAAAGACTCTCTTCATTACTTGATAATATTAGAGACACTTCACCCACGGAAGTCACAAATGAGGTGTCTAAGCTTAAATTAAGCCTACATGATACCGAAGCACGTATTGAAAAGCAAACACAAGATATCACAACACTCAACACTGAGCTTACTGAAAAAAAGAATAGACACAAGATCTCTATTACTAAGATTTGTGGTTTGAATACCAAGATTAGTGAACTGCAGGCTGTCTCTAAGAAATTAGAGACTAGATTGGGAAAACAGGTTGTTTAACCTCAAACCCAATCACATAAGACACACACAAAGCACAACACTACTCAAAATAGTCAAGCACGTCATCCACCTGCAGCACACAAACATGCTTACATGTACACCCACTTTCATACAGCACACAAACCATATGCACGTAGAAATCATTCTCATAACTATCATTCTAATGTGACACATAATCACCATGCTACACATAGATATAATCACCACTATACTGTATATAGATACAATCATCATCCTGCTGCTACATATAGTCATTATCATGCTGCTCCACACCACTCTTATCATGCTACACATAGATATCATCAACATGCTCCTAACATAAATAGAAATGCTATTTGTACCTACTGTGGATTGCATGGACATATCTTACCACAATGTAGAGTTAGGAGATTAGTAGATAGGAATATATATGCATGGATGCCAAAAACTAACTTTTCAGGACCCTCAAGAATATGGGTACCAAAGGTCACATCTACTCTTGGTGTAGGTGGACCTTCCTTCCTCAACTAAAAGTAAGTGGATTCTCGATAGTGGATGCTCGCGATATATGATGGGAGATGCAAATCTTTTTGCATCACTATCGATGAAGAGAGAAGGATATGTATCCTTTGGGAACAACCTAAAAGGGTATATTATAGGTAATGGTACTATTGGTCATCCTCCTTCTCCTGTAATAAAGGATGTCTGCCTAGTGACCGAGTTAAAGCATAACCTGCTCAGCATTAGTCATCTTGCTGATCATGGATATGATATTAACTTTGGACAAAATAAATACTATATTTATGATAGGTCAACGGGAGACATCGCTTTTGAAGGAAAAAGAGAGGATAATATTTACATTTTCTATCTATCTAGAGATACTAACAGTGCAGGAAGATGTCTCTATGCACACAAGGATGAGAGATTATTATGGCACTAGCATCATGGTCATGCCAATATGGATACTATATCCAGGCTATCGACCAAGAAGCTAGTTAGAGGCTTGCCTGACATCACATTCAAAAAGGACACGGTATGTGCCGAATATGAGTTGAATAAGGCAACCAAATCCTCATTTCATTCCATAAACTCTGTAAGTACTACTAGACCCTTACAATTACTTCATATGGATTTATTTGGTCCTAGTAGAGTAGCCAGTCTTGGTGGAAAACTCTACACTTTTGTGATAGTAGACGACTTTTCGAGATTTACTTGGGTTTTCTTTCTTACAAACAAAAGTGATACCATTTCTGTTTTCAAAATATTTGCTAAAAAGATTCAAAACGAAAAAGGCTACATGATTATTTGAATTCGAAGTGATCATGGAGGCAAATTCAAAAATACTGATTTTAAAAAGTTTTGTGATTTAAATGGTTTTAATCATGAGTTTTCTTGTCCGAGAACTCCTCAACAAAATGGGGTTATGGAGCGAAAGAATAGGACTCTTGGCGATATGGCTAGAGTCATGTTAAATAAATTCTCTCTTCCGAAATATTTTTGGGCTGAAACTGTCAGTACAGCGTGCCATATTTTAAATAGGGTAATCATTCGTCCTATTACGAAGAAAACATCCTATGAGATTTGGTTTGGAAGAACTCCAAACATTTCATATTTTTGAGTTTTTGGTTGTCAATGTTTCGTCCTTAACACCAAAGATAACTTAGGCAAATTTAATGCCAAAGCTGACGATAGTATATTTTTTGGCTATGCGGCCAAGAGCAAAGGATATAGAGTGTTCAACAAACGCTCATTAATTATAGAAGAGTCTACAAATGTGACTTTCGATGAGGATAACAGTGCAGCAGCTACTCTTGATGATGATGTTGAGCCATCAACTTCTACTCCGATGAATACCACCACTGAAACCAATTCTCTGGAGGGCTTGCCAAAGAAATTCTCTTTCAAGCCGTCACATCCAGAAAGTTTGGTTATAGGTGAGGTTTCACGCGGAGTAAGTACTAGATCATCATTAAGAAACTCCATTGCTAGTACTGCCTTTATTTCACAAATTGAGCCGAAAAATATTTTAGAAGCTTTTAATGATGAGTTTTGGATTTCTGCCATGCAAGAAGAACTCAACCAATTCGAGAGGAGCCAAGTTTGGGAACTCGTTCCTAGGCCAGCTAATCACTCGATTATTGGTACGAAATGGGTTTTTTGCAACAAAGTAAATGAAGATGGTTCAGTTACACACAACAAAGCTCGTCTAGTAGCTCAAGGATACAACCAAGAGGAAGGTATCGAATACGATAAGACATATGCTCCTGTTGCAAGACTTGAATCCATTTGGATGCTTTGTGCATTTGCTAATTTTCAAAACTTTAAACTGTTTCAAATGGATGTAAAAAGTGCTTTTTTGAATGGATTTATTAAGGAAGAAGTTTTTGTAAAACAACCCCCTGGTTTTAAAAATTATAAATTTTTCGACCATGTTTTCAAACTCAAGAAAGTGCTTTATGACCTCAAACAAGCCCCTAGAGCTTGGTATGAAAGGTTAAGCAATTTCTTGCTTGAAAAAGGTTTTTCAAAAGGGAAAGTTGAAACTACACTCTTTATAAAATCTTTCAAAGACACCATTCTCTTAGTGCAAATTTACGTTGATGATATTATATTTGGTTCTACTGATGAAACTCTCCGTCAAGATTTTGCTAAGTGTATGCAGACCGAGTTTGAAATGAGCATGATGGGAGAGCTCAATTACTTTCTTGGACTGCAAGTCAAACAAACATCAAATGGAACTTTCATCTGCCAGTCAAAGTATACAAAAGACATGCTGAAGAAATTTGACCTTGACAACGTCAAACCAATTGGTACCCCAATGGCTACTACAACCAAACTAGAACCAGAAGAAAGCGGTAAACCTGTTGATCAACGTAAGTATCGAGGTATAATAGGCAGTCTACTTTATTTAACTGCTAATCGCCCTAATATTATATTTAGCGTTTGCCTGTGTGCTAGATATCAAACAAATCCTAAGGAATCACATATGTCCGCTGTTAAGCCTATCTTTTGATACCTTAAGGATACGGTTACAATAGGCCTATGGTATCCCAAATCAACATCATTTGACCTCATTGGGTACTCTGATGCTGATTTCGCTGGATGCAAGGTCGACCGTAAAAGTACAAGCGTTACATATCATTTATTAGGAAAGGCTCTAGTCTCTTGGTTTAGCAAGAAGCAGAATTCTGTCAACAGAAGCTGAATATATCGCAGTTGGTCGTTGTTGTGCACAAATTATGTGGATGAAGCAAACCCTTGAAGACTATAACTTACCTTTTATGCACATTCCTATATTTTGTGACAACACTAGTGCTATAAATCTTACTAAGAACCCCATATGTCACTCACGCACGAAACATATTGAAATTCGTCACCACTTTTTGCGTGATCACCAACAGAATGGCACTATTAATTTAGAATTTATTAACACTGTTCATCAGTTGGCCGATTTCTTTACAAAACCATTATCCGAGGAGCGATTCAATTTTCTTTGTCGGGAATTAGGAATTTTAGATGAAACGGTTATACATTAAATTGGCCTGCGTAATTATCGATTATGTCACGATTCTCTATGCTGACTTTGTTGTGGATACAAGCCGAAATGGTCCTTCTGACAACAAGGCGTAAAAGCCTAAGCGACATGGTGCACAAGTCTTCGGACTACCGCTAGCTGGGATCCGGCCCCTGCAGCTACCCCATAGCAGCTTCACCATATTGATTTATGTCATAACACCTTAGTTATTATATGGTTAAATTTTATTTATAGCCTGCCTCATTTGAAAATTCTAATTTTCAATCTTGTTTTTATTCATATCTTTGACCATTTATTCAAATTTATTACAAATCTCTTTTTTATTTCCTGCTTGAAGTTCTGGCCCAAGGGACCAGAACTCGGGTCGAACTCTGCCCCACCCACAGTTCGGACCGAGTTCGGTGTCCTTGTTCCAGAACCTCAGATCATTCTCAGTCGTCCATCTTTTCTTCATCCAATGGCCCATGTTTCACCCGATCAGCCGACCAAAGGGACATAAATTCGAAAATATGTCTCTCTCTCTCCTCCATTGTCTTCTTCCTCCATCTCCACTTATATTTTCTTCAAAACCCTAACCCTAGAAGGCTCAAATCCTTGGGAAATTTCTCTCCAAACTCAAGGAAGTCAATTTTGGAGTTGTTCTCCTCCATCTTTGGTCTCTTTTAAGGTATATCTCTTTCTTTCTCTTCACATCTCAATTTTTTTTCCATGGCTCCTAGGTTGCTTGGTAGGGATAAAAGGCCAAGGAGAAGTATTGGTGAATCCTCTACTAATCCTAACCCAAACCCTCAACCTAATCCTCCACCACAACCTATTCCTCATCCTCCTCCTAACTTGGTGCACCCTCTTTTTAATCCACCTCCACCCATCAATGCCGACACATACGATGACCGTCTTTTGGTGTCCTTAGATGCGTCCAACGCATGGTTCGCCGACTTCCGTCGTCGTCGTGTCTTTGTGGGACACCCTATTAAATTTACGGTATTTTTCGATTTTCTTCCTAATTTTCGTGACTTATATCTTGATGAGCTTGTTGCAACTCGTGAACCAATATATATGAATGCCATACAAATGTTTTATTACAACATGACTTATGACCGCACACGCATCCATTCACGTGTCGTCGGTGTAGACATATCTTTTGATGATTTTGAGTTAGCCGACCAACTTGGTTTGCCCGACCCAAACACTTGGGAATGGCTTGATGATGCTCGGGACTTTGTTTTTCCCGGAGAGACCATATTGGAAAGTTTCAAGGGTGATCTTTGTTCTCCAAATCCTTCCCCTCGAAAACTTATGGCTAAACATCTCAATAATCATTTCTATGAACTTCATCGAATTATCTTTTCTTCGGTCTTGCCAAAAGCTGGATCAACAGATGAAGTTACTTACTTTGAGATTACTGCTTTCTTCTTTCTTCAATTTTGCGTCCCCTTCAACTTCCCTCGCACGATGATGGATTGGATGATTCGTGCTCGGCCTAAACCAAAATCTTTGGCTTATACCATGTATCTTCCTTTGATCTTTCTTGCCTTCCATGTTCCATTGGATCAGTGTCAGTCCTTGCCTTCTCCTGTCTTTCTGACTAAGGCGAGGAGAACTGTTGTTGCTATCGCCTCTTCTGAGTCCGATGATGCTGAGGAGCCTGATTCTCCTGTACCCTTTGCTGCTCCTGATTTACCTGCTCCCAAGTCCACTGCTATACTGGACTCTCTTCAGACTATGCTTTACGATCGCTTCCGTTTGGAGGACGAGCGCTGGACCGAGATGGATGATCGCTGGACGTAGATGGACTACCGCACTACTCTGTAGATGAGTGCGCTCAGCAACTCCATCCACGACATTCAGTAATCCATGGCCTCCCATCCGACGATGTCGATTCTGATGATGCGTGATCCGTCTCGCGACGGTTATCGTATTGACGATTCATGGTTTCGTCGCTATCTTGATCCGACTTCTACTTTTATGGATCCCCGTCGTACCGGTTCTGATGGTGCGGGGCCTTCACATGCTCCTTGATGGATATGGCTATTGTACTGCTTCTGATGCTTAGGACTATGTCTATTTTGGCACTATATTTCTTTTTGCTTATGTCTTTATGTTTTTAAACTCTGTGGCTCTGTTAGCTATCAGTTAGCACTACTACTTGCATGATTCTTTTTTATTATGTGGTTGGACATTTTTGTATTTTTGTCTCCATTTTGCTGATTGTCAAAAGGGGGAGAACCATTGATATTTGTCTTGATACTATGATCATTGCTATATGTATTAGCACGATAAATTGTGTATCCATGGATATGTATATTTGGATAAGTATTTACAGGAAATATCAGTTTACGGGGGAGTACGATTGTTCAAGTACGGGGGAGCCATAATGTGTCCAGGTATAAATATTGGACATACAAATATCATGTTTGGTCAATTATCAAAATGGAGGAGATTGTTGACCCAAACCGGATCACAGTCAACCTAATCTTGAAAATTAACAAAACAATATTTGTCATAGTCCAATTTGACACATCGAGCTCGAAATCAATCTACTCAGCTCATTGGTTCAAGATCACAGCTGCTTGGAGTTTTTACTATTTTGTGTACTGGAGTCTGTATTTTTTATTATTCTTGAGTATAGGATGATGTACGTTGAGTCATACTGAGCACTTTGGGCTAGCCATAGCTTTATAGGTTTACTTAGCCCAAATCCCAATCAACCCATTCATCCAAAGCCCACAAAAGAATATTCTGTCCATAGAAGACAGAGTTCAGACCGAACTCTGCCTCACACAGAGTTCGGGCCGAACTCGGTCCCCTAAAATTTAGGATACTGATTTTTAGGTCTTGATCACTGCTAGTTGTCCAACGGCCAAAAATTTGAATTATTTATACCGAATTCTGGCCGAATTCTGCCTACCCCGAACCCTATAAATAGGCCTTGGTTTCTCTCATTTGAAACCATCCACTCTTCTCTTCTTCTTCTCTTACATAGCCTATATATTCAAGAGCCTTACCTTTCCATCCACTTAGCATTCAAACTTTCCAACCGTCCAAGTTGCTCGATACGATCCAGCTAGAAGTTTGAAGTGCAAGAAGTTGTAAGTCACTTGGAAAAGTCCAAGTTTTGCCAAAGCGATCATTGAAAGAAGTTTGGCGTGCTCTTCTGTGAAAAGGCACATGGTTGTAACCATATTTCATAAATAGTGGATTTCAATCCTGAGCTAGAGTTCTCAGGCCTGGACTAGTCCTCTACGAAGGAAACCAGGTTAAAAATCTTGCTGTGTTTGTGCTTGCTCTCTACTCTTTATTTTTGTATTTATTTTACTCTGATTATTTAGTTGGTAAAGAGAGTTTAAATTTTTAATTGATCATTATTGATATAAACTCTATTCACCCCCTATAGAGTTGCCAACTTGTACTTCATGCATCTCGTGGAGTTCTCCTATAATAACAGTTTCTAGGCCAGTATCCAGATGGTACCCTTTGAAGTACTGTATGAATGAAAGTGCAGATCTCCATTAGCATAGGACGATATAGGCGAGAGGCAGATGCTTGGTCCAGAGATGGTTACGCAGACTATCGAGGTGGTCAGACAAGTTAGAGATCCTCTTCGAGTTGCACAAGATCGTCAGTGCTATTAGGTCGATTCTTATCGGCCCTCTTGAGTTTTCAATCGGTGACCACGTATTCCTTAGGATCTCGCCTATCCGTAGCATCTTTCGATTCGGCGTACGGGAAAAGCTTAGCCCTAGGTATATAGTGTCGTTTGATATTCTCGAACGAGTAGGTGGTGTGTCCTATCGTCTCGCTCTTTTGCCGTCGTTACGTGAGGTACATGACGTTTCTATGTATCCCAATTTTGATGGTATATCCCGGATCCGAGCCATATCCTTGATCATTCAAAATTGGTTGTTGGTACCAGCCTTTCGTATGAGGAAAGGCCTGTATCCATATTGGACCGAAGGGAGAAGGTACTCAAGAACAACCACTCTTTGGGTGAGTCAATGTGGGAGCGTGAGGATGATATCCGCTCGCGATATCCATACATATTTGACTCGTAAGGTATAATGTCTTCCTTATGTCTTATGCTTTTAATTCCTTGCTTGCAAGAATGATTGCTTGATTGACTGCTAGTCTCGTGATTAGCATAGCTTGCCCCGACATCTCTAGACTCTTGATTAAATTCCGAGGACGAAATCCTTTTAAGGTGGGTAGAGTTGTCATTCCCGTTTTTTGTTATACGTATTTTTAGTATACGTGTACGAATTTCCGACCCGTATTTTTACTTGTCTAGCATGGCTTGGTTTGATCATGGTTTAATCTTAACTTAGTTTATTTTAATTTGGTTCGATTCAATTTTACTTGGCTTGGCTTGGTTTGTTTTGGTTTGAAATGGAGAAATTTTATATAAAAACCAACTCCTTCTCTCTCCTCCATTATTCACATTTACTTCTTCATTTACTCCTCCCACCTACCAAGCCCTAGACAAGTGTAACTTGCTTCATGATGATCTCAACTTTTATTGTTCCATTCTCTTCCTTACTTCATTCTAAGCCCCTTTAGAACTTGACCATTTTAGATTTGATGGATAGATTCTTGTAGATCTAAGTTAGTAATTTTTTGGTTTTTCTTGATTTTGATCTTAAAAACTTGGTTATTTTCGAGATCTAATGGTTCCATGTTGTAAGAAATTCAATTCTACCCAATTTTGGCTTTGAACCGCTTGATTTTGACTTCGTATGAGAAAGTTATGTCATTTTCGTGTTCATGGATTTTCTACACATTTTGGTGCTGTTGGGACGATGAACAGTGCCGCGCACATTGCTTACGCGCAACGTGTGTCATAGGCAATTTTTTACGTGTGCAATGTGCAACTTGCACGGCCGTGCGCCCGCGCGCCGTGCTTGCGCGCAACGTGCGTCGTGGGCGATTTTGCACGCACGCAATGTGCAACTTGCGCGCCGTACAACTGCGCATTTTTTTGCCGCACGCCCGTGCGTCGTGCTTGCGCGCAACGTGCACCGTGTGCATTTTTGCCCGTGTGTAATGCACAACTTCTGCAGCTACGGGCGATTTTGCCCGCGCGTCGTTCTTGCACGCAACGTGTGCAGCGGGCAATTTTGCCTGCGCACAACGCGCAACTTGAGCAGCCGCACGCCCGCGCAATTTTCTGTCACGCAATGTACGCCGTGCTTGCATGCAACATGCGCCGTAGGCAGTTTTGCTCGCGCAACTTGCGCGCAGGTCACTCCAAATGACTGTTTTTGCCTCTTTGAGCTGTTTTGTAGCTAAAATCCTGAAAAACTCAAAACATGAAAGTTGTAGATCTTTTTCTTGGCTTCAAGAATATGTTACTAGCTATTTTATGCAAGTTTCTCTCATTTAGGATAATGTAAGGAGAGAACACAATAGTGGCCTATTAAGGCGCACTCTTAACAAGTATCTAGTAACATGATAATTCTTAATAGTGACCCGTTGTGGTGCACTCTTGACAAGTAACTTGACATGCTAATTCTTAATGGTGGTCCATTGTGACGCACTCTTGACTTGTTAAGTAACCTAACATGATAATCTTGATGTGCTGTTGTGACGGCTATCTTGACTTGCTAAGTAACTCTTGCCTTGACACCATGGGTGTTTATGCTTGTATAAGCTACATGTCTCATCTTGCATCATGTTTAGGACATAGATTCCTGGTTACCACGGTCAGGGATTCATACTGAATCTGACTAGGATAATGACTAGATTGATCAAGTAGTCCATGAAAAGATTTCCCATCTACAGGCAGTCTCGTTATCTGGACGCTTTAATTGGACTTGTAGACTGCCGTCGAGTAGGGGATATTTCCAGCACACTGTCATGTGTTGCACCCCCAAGTCACCTAATCCAACTCTCTCAACTTGCAACTGGATAACCTGGATTAAGTCTGCAGGGCTTGTGGCTGTTGGAACATCTCAATGCATCTTGTTAGTAACTAAGCTTGTGATAACCCTAGTTAGTTAAAGTATCAAGCCGTACTCATTGCTTAGCCGTGATTGGTGGATGGAGTCTAGTCTAGTCTTGCCTAGACAAGGCCAGTACATGGTTACTTCAACCCATTACTGTTATGCTTTACTTATTCGATAATTGGTTAGAGACAAAGTTCTGTTCAGGTAAAGGGTTACAATCCCGGTCCTTGTTTGGTTTACGGGTTGTAACTTGGTTACTGGAATAGTCCTTTAGTTATCTTATCGTTTATCACCATGTTTTCTCTAACTCATGTCTTTCGTTATCCTTTATGTATCATGTGCTAGTATGCTGGTTTTAGTTCTTAAGTGAAGCCTCCCTTGTGGCACTTGCTCTTTCTGGGGACTGACCCAGCTGGTTTTGTATTGCCAAATTTTGGAGTAGCTTCCGAGGATCTTCCTGTCTTCCACCCAGATGGTGAACACTAGACGTAATCCTGGCAACGAGTGGGTTCTTATTTTGCTCTCCTAATTTATTGTAAATTATTCATTTGAGGCGTTTAGCCGCGAGCAAGTATTAGCTCGTGTTGAAACTTTAATGTCTGTCTGCCTATGGGCTGTTACGTGATTGACAAATCCTAGGGTTGATCATGTATGACTTAAAATCTTGCTAGTCTTTGTATTTTGTATGACTAGCTTCATGATCATCTGAATATGTAATGTTTGGGATGCCTTACTTTGTATGTCTGATGATCTTACATCTTGTAACAATTACTTGCTTGTTGAGATTGAGACACTAGGCTTGTTCATGACCATAAGAGACTGTTGGCTTGTAGATAACCCTCATGCATCTAAACAGTCGTGACCGTATATCGAGCTAGATTACACTTCAATGTACGTAGCTGGCTATGTCTATCCCCCGCTCTCCCGTATTCGGGTTCTGGGGCATGACATTATGTGATGCTGGGTATAGCAACAGTGAAGGATTTTTGACACCTTATAGAGGTGAAAGGTATCACTTGAAGTCATGGGGGACAGATCACTTGCCTGAAACACCTAGAGAATATTTCAACATGAGACATTCTCGTGCTAGGAATGTGATAGAGAGAGCATTTGGTATATTGAAAGGAAGATGGGCGATCCTTAGGAGCAAATCATATTATCCTGTCAAGTCTCAATGTAGGATAATCATTGCTTGTTGTCTTCTACATAACCACATTCTACAACAAATGGCCGTTGACCCATATGAAGAGAAAGAAGATCAAGTTGATGTTCCAGAACGGTTTGAGGGGGAGAGGATTAGATTTGTCGAGAGCTGAAATGCTTGGAGTGCATGGAGGGATTACTTAGCACAAGAGCTTTTTAATAGTTGGAATGGAAATTGATTTTTTTTCTTATTTTTCTTTGAAATGCGAATGCTGTGTAATGGTTGTAGCTTTATCAATTTTGGATATTAATCTCTGTTAGCAACTTGATGAGTGCTAAAGATACTTGAAGCTAACATGTGAGAGCTTTGTTTTGACTGAGATAATATGGGTCCAGTTTCTCAGTGTATGATACTATTTTGAAAAATATTAGTCCAGTTGCTCGAGTGCCTGTAGGCACTTTTGAAAATATATTGGTCCATCCTTCGTTATATTTGTGCTATTTTGATCTGGAAAATATATCACTTTCGGTCCAGTTTGTAAATCAGCCAAATTGATTTCAAATAACATTCATGTAAAGCTCTTTTATATGCTGGAGCACATTCATGTAAAGCTCTTTTATATGTTCAATTGTGTTTTTTTGGTTATGTTCAGTTGTGTTTTTTTCAATGGCATGTTGGCACAACTCTGAACTTCAATGGCTCACTGGATACTACCTATGTAACAGTAACTTTTCTCAGTTTCTTATATGCATTTCAATTTTGCTGCTCTAAACAAGGTTCAACAGTCTGTGCATTTCAATTTCTCAGTCTCCCGTGTATGTTAAGGTTCAACAGTCAGGTTCAACAGTCTGTACTAACCAAGTATCATATATCATATACATTTTCTAGTTGTGATTGTTAGATCATTTCTTAATATAATTTTTTTTTTGTGAAGATGGCTAGTTCTAAGCATCATTGGACCACGATTGAGGATGCTAAACTTGTTGAGTGTCCTATAGACTTAGCAAGTGATGGAAAGTGGAAGGCCGATAATGGCACTTGTTTTCCACTACAATCATTAGTACAGTATAAGATAAAAGCAAGCCAAATACTGGCTTGAATTATAGATACATTTATACATATATAAGTAGATTTTTAATATGATTTCTGATAACTATCTAAAGTACTGTGATTTATACATTTCAGAACCGAAGTTGTTTCCTTCTGAATTAGCAAAGAGGTCCTTTACATAGCAACGTTTACTTGATAAAGAGGCAGACATGCTCACAAGCTGGGGAATGATCATTAAATCAAGTCTTAACTAAAAGGAAATGCAGTTAAGATGTGCCATTGTCAGGAAACTCACATTTGAGTCAAATGACCTTTTGTCGAGCAGCATCAAGATGAATGATTTAAGAAAATCAGATTTATTCCTTGTCCATGTTATATCAGACATATTACGAAAACTCCAAAATATAATAGGACGCACCAAAATAGGTGCAGAATCCATGTTACGGCATCTGAAACATGATATGTCAAGTCGTGCAACATATGTGATTACTGATGTTTATTATTGCATTTTTCCTGCATTTTTTCCTGCATTTTATATCAGAAGTTTGGTTTTTTATTGCATTTTTCCTGGCAGAAGGAAACTTGATTGTCCAATTTTGCTGCATTTTTTTCTTATGCAATATTCTTAATTGTATCTGCATTCTGCAGTACTTGTTTATTATTGCAGATGATTCAAGTCATCGGTATTATATTAGCCATATATTTGAATAATTTCAGGTTCTTCGATACTTTGGCATGTGTGTGTTCTATATTTTTGCAACTGATGCATAACTGAAAACTATGAATATTTTATTTTGAGCTTGATGGCCATTTTGAAGTAATTGATCCAGATTTTATCTGCTTCAAACGGGTGGGCATAATATAGGTTAGTATATGTAGTCAGAATTATAGCAGATCTGTTGTTTGATGTTGGTTGTGATTTAACCTCAAAAATATAGTTTAACATCAGAAAATAATTCATCACTCCAATGGATATGGCTTTGAATATATAATATTCTACTTGCAGTTTGGTTGTGTTTACTGTTGCCTTCATTTTATACAATGCTAAAACTGCAAGACTTGGATTGTTATGTTAGCCATTTTCTGGCTTTTTATGAATACTTTTCATAGTTCCTTGTTGATTTTTTTGGATCTTCATTTTGAATGCTAGTAACCATCCATATGAAGGCTGCCATCAATTTGAAATATATGTTTAAGTAGGATGAATATATGGTTAACCCCATAAATTTTTAGAACAGTCTTTTTTGTTTTGTTTTGCAGAGCCATCCTAATGCGAAGGGTTTCAGGAACAAGCCATTTCCATACTATGATGATTTAGGTGCTATATTTGGTAAGGACAGGGCAAGGGGTGAAGCAGCTGAGGGGCCGGCTGATGATGTTGAAGCAATGGAGGAGGAGGAGGAGGCAACAAATGAGGTGGTTCATGGTTTGGATGACATCCAAAAAATGCGGATGTCGATGAGAATATGAGTCATTCACATGTACCTACTGGAGATGCTTCTAGTAGTGGTAGGAGGACGAGAAAAAGGACTAAGACAAATAAAATTACTACTCTTGAAAGTCTTGTCGATGTAATGAAGGACATGCGTAAGTTGTATGGAGAAACATCTGCAAATGTGGCAAAAATTGTAAAATGTTTTGAGATAGAAGCGGAATGGGGTTCAAGGAGACTCAATGTATTTGAGGAAGTATCGAAGGTAGAGGGGTTTGATTAACTATATTTATGACTCTGCTTGTGGCTTGGATTATGACTGTGGGTCTGTGATGCACCCTGTATGGCGATTCTTGTTGTATGTGTTGGCTTAGTGCCCAGTACGCATCGTAGTGCTGCTGGAGGCCGAGACTTAGTGTTATCGACTATGGTTGGGTTTCCTGTACGCATTGTAGCGATGCTGGAAGATAAGACTTAGTGTTCTCAGCCTGCGATTCTGCGACGGATTATGCCGTGTGGATTTAGCCCCAATTAGCTGGGTGCTCCCGTCCAGAATACAAAGGAGACTCTGCCGAATTTTTCTAGAATTTTTGGTCAAGAATTTGGTTCGAATATTTGGGCTGAACCGTTCCTTTGGTTTGATGAACCAGACGCATCCACGTTTATCGTAGTATACCTGATTCCAGTACCTGCTAGGTAGACTAGATTAGTCGCCTAGTTACTTGACATGTCTTGTCCGCCGAATAGCGTAAGGAGCGCGGTTCCACTCGGGGGACGGTCTGCAACCCTGATCCTTATTTGTTTTAAGGGTTATGGATCTTCTCCAGAGCGGTTCATGCAATCCTTGCTATTTTTCTGGCGACATTAATTAGTATATTCTTGTCCCCTGACCATTCATTCTAGGAGTTATCCTAGTCTAGCTAGGTAGGGCTGATGGTTGTCCTATATATCAGGATTTGTGATTTTTAGATATATCTGAGGATTGAGTATTATGGAGAGTATGATCTCGAGATATTGATTGATAGACTCACATGGATTCTTTGATAGTGTTGTATTTTTTTTGATGATGTTCTAATTTGATCAGATATGACTATGTGGATTCTTGGATTTTGATGACCGCGAATGTTTCGCAGAATGAGGAGAACATCGAGGGTATCCTTATATGATTTTTTACTTGACTTCCAAGCGCCCAGAACCTGGTTTGATTGCTATATCTTGGTAGCTGAGAGACTTATTTTCTGATAGCTTGTGATCATTGATTCAGAGGATGCTTGTGAGCCAGAGGGCCTAACATTGATTCTAGTGGTTGGCTTAGTATCTGGTGGTTGTCCTTCTTGGCATGATATCTCTTCTATCGTAGATGTGAAGACTATTGATCGATCGATCCGGTGGATAGACCGACTTGATGATTAGAGCTGTCGGCTCCCATGTGTACTTGAGATGCTATTCTCGTAGAGATCCCGACCATGTACTTGACCTGATATCCATGCTACGATGTGGGCAGATGATTTTATGTGATCGACTGATTTGTCCTTGTCCCTGACATGACTACTTGTATCCGTGCTATAAGTCTAGTTTACCCCTTGAGGTACTGGCCCTGACTTTGTACTGAGGTGCTCCTTGGCAGCGGCACTTTGAGGTGCTATTTCTTTGATTACATGGCACTGTGGTGCTCCTTGGCAGTGGCACTTTGAGGTGCCATCCCCTTGATTATATCTATGATTACCTGCATGGGTATCTGGCAGTTGGCCTATAGTCTTAGCATGGTCAGGATTGCTTGCTTGCTTGTTGCATAATACTAAGGATGGATCACAACTGGGACTATAGGTGTCGAGATTGATTCTTAGTTAGCGTTCCCGTACTGAGGTTCGACATCTAGGAGGATGATCATGTGACCATGGCATGTGATTCTGGATAAATGTATGGATAATATAGGTAACTTAAACTGGTAGAAGCATTTGGAGGGAACGAAATCCCGAGATCTTGTAATACTAGCCTTAATACGACATTAGTCATGATTTGCAGGTTGGCCGCCACGGATATTGTTACCATTCGTACTAGTGGATGGCAATATCCGACTACTATTATGTACGATACATTATATACATGGCATGCTCAGTACGGTGGCCTTACGAGGGACCGGTGATGACATGCATAGCCCAGTGGTCTTACGAGGGACCGGTGCTTATCTAAAACCAGTTATATTTGGCACCGCTACCCCTGCTGGGATGGCACGATCTGAGGATTTCCTATACTTGTATTATTGGGGTAACCCAACCTCCACCTAGACAGCCGTAGACAATTGAGTGGTCGCTTATTCATATAAATTGTATGGCTTGCTGCTTGCTAAGCTTGCTGGCCCATAATGCTGCCCCGGCGCGATAATTCATTCCTTTGTTCTTGTTTGATATATGGGTATTCCCTTATTCTTGTTTGATATAGGGGTGGATTACTGTTCCGATGATAGACTACGAGTTCCGGTTGGCGATGCAGATATTATTGGATGTTAGGGAGATTGTGTTGATTGTTGGTTATTTAGCTACATTAGTTGTGGGTTATTATTGTGCGTTGGTACCGTACGATCCTTACCCTCTTTTACTGTTCATATATGCTATTCTTGTCATATTTTATCCTGCTAGCTATTTTTTGTGCCGTCTTTGAGCCTTCCTTTCTGGTAATTGCTACGGTTGGCCTGACCAACCCTGGATTGTTCCCAGATTGTTAGTGACCGACCATGTGGATCTTTCAGACTTGACTTGGAGGATATGCTTCAGTTCCAGGCCATGCTAGGAACTGTGGGAAGGTATACTCGTCTATATTATTATCCTGTACTGTAGATTTCTTATCATGTACTGTAGATTTCCTGACTATCATATGAGTATTTCCTGCTTTTCATATGATTCTCTCTCTTGCTTATGATTTCATTGTTATTGCCTGTGGATATGAGATCGGATTTAGGCTATAGATTGATTGCATGCTAGGATACCCAACAAGATTGACAGCCTTAATCATCGTATGACGTATTCGTACCTTATATGGTGTAGCTGACCGTCGTCCGTCCCTGTATTTCGGTACTGGGGCATGATAGTTATGGCCATAGATGTTATTTTCAAAAGAGTAATATTATTCGTACTTCCAAATTGTCCTTCCAAACTATCTCTCCTTATGTGACAACTGACGTTGCATGTTGAATATATTATGTGTCATCTAACATTGCAGTTGACATGACAAATTTTAACCCAAAAAATTAATTACCCAATTTTTTTTCATGTTAATACTAATGATAATAATAATTTTAATATTAATGTTAATATTAATATTAAATTTAATTTTAAATTTAATTTTAATTTAAAATTTTAAATCTGTTATGTCAGCTGCCACATCAATATATCATGTTCGCTGTCACATAAGAAGAGATGACTTGAAGGAATAATTTAGAGGGACAAATAGTATTATCCTTTTGGAAATCTATTCATGTGATTGTTTTGTATTATATAGACATGAGTACTAGACGTCGGCTTTCAAAGTGACAATATAATTGGGACGAGGCCATAGATCAACCAACAATTATTGCATATTGTCTCTCAAGCTACATAAAATTTTGTGCATCATGGATACAGAACAACCAATGACAACCATTGAGAAATTTTAGTGGTAATCTTACCACTTTTAAATGTGAAAATTATATCAAATTATCCATTAACTAGCCTAACAATTAATGATAAAGAATGATAGTTTCTTCTTGAGTGTATATCATACTATCCAAACAAAAATCTGAATCAAGTCTGTTGGTGCTCTTGCTCCTTGACATGAAGAGAGCTTGCTCTCAACATGCTTTGTAAAGTTTAGTCCCACATTGGAAAAGCACCATGTTTTATCTCAACATATATATGAGTATGTGTTGTTGGGATATGCACATGGGGTGGTGACCCTAAGGAGGGAACCATGTGGGTGATTTTCCTAAGAGGTAAGGATAAGGCTCCAAGAAAAGCATTCATGCTTGTTGCTCTTGGAAAATTAATTTCCATTGGAGCTAAGCCCCGTAGGGGCTTAGCGACTCGGACTCGGACTCGGGCTCATGAGACGTATTGCGGCGTTTTGCTGGCGCACTTTGCACTTAGAACGTCAGAATAGTGCACTTAAGTTGCGCTCGTTGTGCGAGCCACTTACGCGGCCACGTTGCGCGGCCCAGTTGTACGCCCAGGTTGCACAGGGTGCACGGGTGCGCTGGGTTGCGCGGGGTGGACGCGTGTGCGGGATGCTCGATACGCAAGGTGTACAAGTTGCGCCGGTGCTCCAGGTGCGCGAAGTGCGCAAGTTGTGTCAGTGCGCCAGGTGCACGAGGTGCGCGAGGTGCTCGAGTGCGCCAGGTGCGCCAGTGCGCGAGTTATGCCAGGAGCGCAAGGTGCGCCAGGAGCGCAAGTTATGCCAGGTGCGCAAGTTGCGCCAGGTGCGCAAGTTGCACCAGTGTGCAAGTTGCGCCAGGTGCACAAGTTATGCCAGTTGCGCCGCAGCGTACGCAGTGCACACAATGCGGCTGTAGGCGCACACGCAACTCGTTCATTGGCACAATACGCACAGGTAGTGGCTGTCCTCATTCAAACTGATCTGTAATATGCGATAACTGGTCCTGAAATAGTGGATCTGACATTATTTCGTGACGCACATTGCGGATCTGAGCGGTTATAGCAGTAGCTATATATTCAGGGCCTCACTTCTCTCTCGGTAGACAGAGGATTATTATTCTGAAAATTCCAGAAAGAGAGAAGAGAGAGTTCCTCGAGCCACTGAAGTTCCAGCACCTTCGACAGCAACTCGAGCATTCTTTTTCTGTCCTTGTCGTTCCGAGCAGTCCGTCTTAGAGCATATTTTCAGGGCGTTCCAGAGTTCACTCGAACTAGCTGGTTCCTGGAAGCTGATCATGTGGGGGATCTAGCTTTGAGCACTGGTGTTCTTAACACCCCAGCAGGCCACTTTCATCTATTGTCTGTCATCGCTGTTGTTGCCTTTAGTCATTCGGTCGACATCTTCTTCTTAGAAGTGTCTTCGTCGTTTGCTACGTATACGAAATCTTTTTAGATTCTCGTATTTCAGAATCCTCCTAGGATCTCTGGTTGTGCACCTTCCTTGAAGTGTTGCATTGGAATATTGTTTTTACAATTGTTTCATTCTCTCGTTTTCCATTGAAAATTGTGCCCCGGATCTAACAATCTCAAAGCTAGACCAGCACAATAGAAAACTCTTGTGCCTCTCTCCTCGATACCAGCTTTAACAAACTGGAGAAATTCGACGGAGGACACTTTCAAATATAGAAGAGAAAAATCACCCTCAATCTACAACTGGTGGACGTCGATTATGTGCTGATTGAGACTGAACCAACGATTCCAGAAGGACCGACGACTCCAGAAGGTGGTACTGCAGATGCCATTGCTGCCGCACAAGTCAAATTGACCAAATGGAGAAGGGACAATAGTCTTTGTAGGCTATTGATTCTGAATGCAATGGAGGACTCTCTGGCAGAGTCATACTCCAAGAATCCTTCTGCCAGGGATATCTGGGAGTCCTTGGGAAAACTGTATAAAGACGACGACAATAGATCGAAAATCTTCATCATTGAGAAGTACCACAAGTGGCTCTTCGAAGACGAGAAGGCTATGCTACCCCAGGTAAAAGAGTTCTTGAAGCTGCGCCAGAAGCTAGAAGACGAGAAAATGCCCCTCGTCGACAAGTTTGTTGTTGGAGGGATTGTCTCTAAACTTTTCGCTGGGTGGAGTACATTCTATGCAAGAATGTATCGGAAGAAGCTGGATATGTAGCTTCCCTTCCCGAAGAATTTTTTTTTCAAATTATTTTTATTTATTTATTTATTTAAATAGTGATTTTAGAATTTTATACAAAATTAATTAGTTAATTATTACGGTAGATGACTTTAACAATGGTAGAGTTTTGAAGTACAAGACGACTAGGAATCATGGCATGGATAGTGCAGTGGCGTGCTTTGACTAGTGTATTAGCCCTGGTAGGGAAGGCCGAGCCATAATGACGTCCTAACTAAGAAAACCAGGCCAAGTTGAACCCTTACCGATGAATTATTTATTTATTAATTAGATATATTAATTTTAGATGACCCGATTGTACCAACTTAGCCCGAATTGGGTCCGAACCGAATCCAAGCCTTTGTAGGCATATAGTAAGATCAAATACACCCATGTAGACATATTTTAAGTAGATGCAATGCCTATTATTGGTATATTAAATTTTGTTATTATTATTTTTTTTTATTGGAAGTGTTATTTAATATTATTATTTTATTGGTTATATTATTTTATTGTCAAATAAATATTATATATGTGTGAATGTGAATGTAAGTATATATACATATTTTATATGTGTGTATTGGTATGTAAATATAAATAAATATTAAATACGTGTGCATTTGTATATATATATATATATATATATATAAATATATATATAATAGTGTATGTGTGTGTGTGTGTGTGTGTATATATATATATATATATATATATATGTATATAAAAATATACATATATATATATATATATATATATATATATATATATATATATATATATATATATATATATATATATATATATATATGTGTATATATATATATATATTTATATATGTGTGTATTGGTATGTAAACATAAATAAATATTAAATACGTGTGTATTTGTATATATATATATATATATATATAAATATATATAATAGTGTATGTGTGTGTGTGTGTGTGTATATATATATATATATATATATATATATATATATATATATATATATATATATATATATATATATATATATATATATATATATATATATAGAGGATGAGGGAGGTGAGGTGCCACCCTATGGAGGGTGTCTACTTGTCACCTCCCATATGCTATCATCATGCACCCATGTGCTTGATGATAGCATGGGGGGGGTGACAAGTAGACACCCTCCCATGAGGTGACACCCTACCTCCCTTATTCTATATATATATATATATATATATATATATATATATATATATATATATATATATATATATATGTCATTCTAGATATATAATAGTATTTTGGAATATATTTGGTTATATGAGTAATATACGTGTATAAATATAGGTATTTCTATATGTAGATAAAAGTCTATATATATGTATATATATATATGGTTATATATATAGGAATGGTTATATAGAAACCAATGGAAGAAAGCATTAAATCCCAGCCCACATAAGCAATCCCATACATAGCCCAGGCCTGCCCACATCCCGACCAGAGCCTAACCCGTACTGTGCAAGTTGCACTGTACAAACTGAGCAGTCCCAAACCGACCCTAATAAACCCCAACCCAGCTTTTAGCTGAGCCCAGCTCCCCACAAGAGCAGCAAACCGTAGCAAACCGAACCCAGCTCATTAGGCCCACAACAATAGGCCTAATCCTCATTACCCTCAGCCTAACCCTCTTTACACTCGACCGAGAACCCGACCCCATGGGAACGAATCCAAATCAAATGATATATATGTACGTATTGAACGAGCAAAGAAACCCATCGAAACCCTAAACCCTGGATTCCTAGCCACCATGGGCAACCCCCAGGCCTGTGCACGCCGCCCCGACGTGGCCAGGCCGCCGGAAAACCGCCGGAAGGCTGCGCGCGCGTGACAGTGAGCACCGCAATGGCAGCAGCAACCGCCCGAATGGTCAACTTCACAGGTAACGTTCTTCCTAGTTCTTCCATCGAATCTCGAACCAATTGGTTCGATTGAAGCACAACATATAGGTCTTTAGATCCCTTCAATTAGTTCGAACCTAGATGGCCGAGGTTGTCCAGAAAATCGAAGTGAAGTCGACGAAATAACTGTCAAAAATAGAACACAAAAATAGTCCAAGCATCCACGTTGGAAGATCGTTTTCGATCGATCCAGTACCATATTAGGAATTCTAGTTGAACACACCTTTAGACAACCTATAGGGCCTCGTAACCCTTCTTGTAGATTCAGATTTTAGAGAGTAGATTAAAAGTTATTCAGTTCTGAAGTTGACCGAAAACCTGATTTCAAAATAGTAGAAAACTTGAAAAACTCGTCCACACGACGTGCGTCCCACCAAACCGGGCGACGTGGTCGCAAACCGTAAGCATCGAAAGGTGCGTAACGGCTTCGTGGATGTGTGGGCTTTGACGGAATTCAAATTGGTCGCGCGTGCGCGACAAATTTGATGCATATCCGTCAAAATTCTCCGTATCGACCTCTGTGTAAATTTCTCAATTACTTTGTGCACGCTCGTCAGATCGAGACGAAACTTGCGCCAACAGGTCCATATCATTTTTCTGGTCTTGTATGCCAAGTTTGGTCCGATTCTGAGACAGTGGAATCAGAACGCCGTTTTGCGGGCCCCAGGGTCCGACTCAACGGGCGATTTTGCGCACGGCCTGCCGGAATCCAACTCTGGACATACGGTTGGGTTCGTAATGGAAAACCGAACCTGTAGACATGTAGTTTGACGACTTTAGAGACCATTGACTCTGGCATACTTTTTGGTGTAAAACGGGTCCAACGACGGACATTATTTTTGCCTAAAATTACCGTTTTGCCCCTGTGTCCAGAATTGGACTTAAGGACAGGCAATCCTAGCTAATTTGACTATTCTGAGAATGTTAGTAATATTTATTTCAGTATCTGGAGACTTTTGCATGTGTTGACTGATTGTGGCTCATTGAGTGGTATGGTATTATTGGTTTCACCAGCTAAGGACCTCAGGCAAGTGCACTTTCTGATTGCTTTCCGATTCATAGTAGTCTTTTTATTTCATGTCTATACATATATCTTGCTTCTTGTTGACACGCTCGTCACACGGAGTAGTCGGGAGGGGAAATATCTTAGTAGACATGTGGACTACCCAGAACTATCCCGTGATGTCTATTCATGAACAATAGCACATGTACACGACACAGGCAGGTGCCGGATTTACCCCCTAGCCGTTCACATGTCGAAAAGGATATTTCAAACCACCTAGATAGATGTCTTTTATTAGTTTTTCCTTGTTTTCTTCTCTACCGTGCCATGTCATCAGTTCTTTCCTGTTTTTATATCTTATATGTTATTTTCATGTCTTATTAATTCTATTGTGTTTTTGCATTGTCATCGGTTTGTGTACTTGTTCCATTCCTGACTGGAAATCAATATTTTTCAGGTTAGCCGCGTTCACTCTTAGCTGGGAAGGCTTGGGTATGCTGAGGTCAACCTAGAAATAGAAAGCAATTGTATCAATTTCATTAATTGTAAAATCTTGTATTTCCTTTAATTTTAAATGATGTAAATATTGTAATAAATTTAGAAATGTGAATGAGCAGCAAATGTTATACTTTGAGCATTTATTTCTTGCGGGCTTGATAGCGTTCTACCGCCGACTTTGCGGCGTAGGCTGGCTTGGACACGTCTCGTATCCAAAAAGCGGGTGCGGGTCGTGACAGGATATCAGCTTGGAAGATCTCCTTCAAGAGATCCATGTTGAGGACGAGATGCATTCTCAACAGAAGATGGACACTCTGTCCAAACAGTTGGCCAAGGCCAATCTGGTGCAGACGAGAGATACCAAGGGGAAGCAGGTGGCTTCTCATCACAAAAAGAAGGACTCCACTAATCTGAAAGTAAAGGGTCCTTCATTCAAGCAACAGAAGTCCAAGTCCCACGTGACTTGCTTCAATTGTGGCAAGAAAGGCCACTACAAGAGTGAATGCAGATCCAAGCCCAAACAATCAAAAAAAGGTGAGCCTAGTAAGGTTTCTTTGGTTTCTAACCTCGTTGCTATGATCGCTCAGGTCACATCTGTGGGGGCTGACTCTGACTGGTGGATAGACACCGGTGCGACTTGCCATGTCTGTTCTGGGAGGGAATGGTTCGTCACGTATCAGCTAACTTCTGAGAAGGTTGTCATGGCGAACCAGGCCCAAGCTGAAGTTCTGGGGATCGAGACTGTGGAGCTGAAACTCACTTCCGGGAACACTCTGACGCTCCATGGAGTAAAGCATGTTCCGGTGATTGCCAAGAACCTGATCTCTGGGAGTCTGCTTAGCAACGCAGGCTTGAGGACGGATATTAATGCTGGTCAGATGGTGATGTCCAAGAAGGGAACATACTTCGAAAAGGCTTATCAAACCGAAGGGATGTTCAAAATTCAGCATGTAAACCAGTCTAATAATATCAATGCAATAGCTCTTTCTGATTATTCTCTTGAGTTGTGGCATAATAGGCTAGGACATGTTCATTGTAAAAGAATAAACAAAATGTCTAGTCTAGGACTTATCTCCAAGTGTGGGGGTAAGGTAGAGAAATGTGAAGTATGTGCTCAGACAAAGATCACTAGAAAACACTTTCATCGGGTCAATCGAAGCACAGATCTTCTGGAGTTGGTTCACTCCGATATCTGTGACTTCAAACAATTCTCTACAAAAGTCGGGATAAAGTATTTCATAACCTTCATCGACGACTTCTCTAAATATGCATTCGTATACTTGCTCAAATCCAAAGACGAAGCGTTCGAGAAGTTCAAGGAGTTCAGGGCCAAAGCTGAATGGCAAACTGGACAACAACTCAAGAGGTTGAGAAGTGATCGAGGCGGAGAATATCGGTCTCATGAATTTGCATCATTCTACAAAGAACATGGAATCATCTGCGAGACTACTGCTCCATATTCTCCTCAATCTAACGGAGTAGCAGAGAGAAAGCACCGAACGTTGATAGAAATGATGAACTCAATGCTGCTAACTGCAGGTCTTCTAAAATGCTACTGGAGAGAAGCTGCATTAACGGCCACTTTCATTCTGAATAGAGTGCCTTATGCAACTTCTAATATAACTCCTCATGAACTATGGTTCAAAGTCAGACCTAACTTGAATGTCATTCGAGTGTGGGGTTGTCTGGCTTATGTGAAGCTCCCAGATCTGAAGATTCAGAAGCTGGGGATAAGGACTACGAAGGCAATCTTCTTGGGGTATGCCGAGAAGAGTGATGCTCGAAGATTTCTTGATATTGAGTCAAATCATATTATTGAATCTCGCGATGCTGAATATTTTGAAGACAAGTTTGTAAGACATAAAAATATTATTCTTCCAGATATTCCGGAGAATGATGTAAGTGCAAATGAGACTGAGATCTCATATGAGCCAGTAGTCCAAAAAAAAGTTGTTGGTGGAGAAACAACAATTGAACCAGAACTCGCTGAGCCGTCGACGAAGCGAACAAGGAGGCCGAAGAGTTTCGGAGATGACTTCGTCGCCTATCATGTGGAAGCAGATCCACTTACCTATGATGAGGCGATGAAGACCAGAGATGTTGTCTTCTGGAAGGAGGCAATAGACAATAAAATTGACTCAATTACCTCCAATAACACATGGGTGTTAGTTGATTTACCCAAAGAAGCAAAACACATCGGATGCAAGTGGATCTTCAAGAAGAAGATGAAAGCTGATGGAACCATTGACAAGTTCAAGGCCAGGCTAGTGGCCAAGGGATTTTGTCAAAAGTAGGGGATCGACTACTTTGACATATATGCTCCAGTAGCACGGATGACAACTATCAGATTGTTAATTGCCCTTGTGGCAATACACAAACTGGTGATACACCAGATGGATGTGAAAACAGCATTCCTGAATGGCGAACTGACCGAGGAGATTTATATACAACAGCCAGAAGGACTTGTCGTCGGAGGCCTAGAAGACAAAGTCTGCAAGTTGGTAAAATCTCTATACGACTTAAAACAAGCTCCCAAAATGTGGCATGAGAAGTTTGACAAAGTTCTAAGGTCAAACGGCCACAGGGTCAGCAAAACAGATAAGTGTGTCTATACTAAATTTGCTGACAGAAGAAGAGTCATTGTTTGTCTGTACGTGGACGACATGCTAATCCTAGGTACGGATATAAGCTGTGTCACTGAGACAAAGAAGTTCCTCTCGACAAAGTTCAGTATGAAAGACTTGGGGGATGCTGATGTTATCTTGGAACTCAAGATCATCCGGACAGACACTGGGTTGGCACTGTCATAATCTCATTACATTGAGAAGATGCTCACTCGATACGGGTATCATGATCTTCCTATTATTGATACGCCGTACCGAAGTGATCAGAAGCTGTAGCCAAACTCGAAGAAAAGCGTCAGGCAATTAGAGTACGCTGGCATCATCGGGAGTTTGATGTATGCTACTACTGCCACTAGGCCTGACATAGCTTTCGCTGTGGGAATGCTGAGTCGATTCACAAGCAATCCAGGCGTTTAGCACTGGAAAGCTGTGAAGCGTGTTATGAGATATATCAAGAAGACTCAAACATATGCATTGTACTTCAGCGGAGAGCTGCCGGTAGTAGAAGGCTTCAGTGATGCCAGCTGGTGCTCAGAGTTGGAGAGCAAGAGGTCCTCTGGTAGATTCATTTTCACAATGGGTGGAGCTGCTATTTCATGGAAGTCGAAGAAGCAGACTATGCTCTCACGGTCTTCTATGGAATCTGAGTTCTTTGCACTTGATACCGCAGCAGATGAAGCAGAATGGCTTCGGGAGATTATGTATGATCTTCCAGTGGTTGGAGCGCAGATACCGACAATTTCGATATATTGCGACAACCAAGCGACTGCGACGGTGGCATCAAATGATCTCTTCAATGGAAAGAAGAGAATTGTGCGGTTAAAGCACAAGGCAGTGAATGATCTCATCAAGAGAGGTGTTATTGCAGTAATCGATCTTCGGAGTCAGGAGAACCTGGCGGATCCGTTCACGAAGGGCCTCAAGCGTCAGCTGGTTGAAGACACAGCAGGGAATATGGGCTTGAAGGCATTCTGATAGTATGTTTTTGTAATCCTACCATAAAATTTTATGTTATTAGTTCAAAGAGAAATCTACTAGACATCTAATTTTCGGTTCAATGGAGGACCACTGACTGAAAAACTATCAGGTAACAGTGGGTACTTGTTCTTGGGAACATGGAAGGGTTACGAACCCATAACCACTGTTGTCTACTATGTATTTTCTGCGGAAAATGGATCCTATGTTGAGGTTGGCTTAAATGTCTTAATAAGTTCTCAGGCAGAGTGAATGCCTAGTGTACTTTACAGAAAGCACGATAGCGCAGCACTACAAGGAGTAAAACTCCATACTACAGTGGGATTACTCCACCATGAGGTTCCCAAGTAAGGATAATGCCTCGACTTTGCAAGCCAAGTCATAGCGGCGTAGCACCGCAAATAGGCAGGTAGCCTAATACTGTATGATAAAATTAAAGAGTTGTAGACAACACTACAAAGGGGACGGTGACCCCATGTTACAGTAGTACGACACCACGATGAGGTACCCAGGTAGGGGTAACGCCTCGGTCTTGCAAGCCATGTCGTTGCGGCGTAACACCGCAAGGAAGCCTTAGGCTTCATGCTGAGTAGAATGACACCACAAAGAGGCTGTGACCTCATGCTGCAGTAGTGTGACACTACGATGAGGTTCCCGGGTAGGGGTAATGCCTCGGCTTTAGGCCATGTCATAGCGGCGAAGCTTCATGCCATATCTCTTTAATAAAGAACTTACCTATAGTGTATGGAAAGAGATATCAGGCCGTCTCTTGAGGGTAAACTTGTAGACGCCCAAAATTATACACTGAAACCAGGCTGGCACAGGGCCTTTAATGTACAGCCAGAAGCACATGTAACTATACTTTGTGAGTGGAAAGAATTATAATTATGGTGCAGAATTCAAGGCATAGTCCATTCTTGTATCGCATTGTTATTTAACCCATGCGGGAAGATTCAAGTCGTCAGTGACATCTATCCTGTAACGCCCCAGTCCTAAAATACTTAGGACCAAGTACGCAACATGCCAGCTGCACATATACGAAGGATACTCCAATATATGAAATTCTTGTATACGTACATAAGCTATATATATATAATAAAATCACAGGCCAGAATATAAGTATCTAATCTCATCACAGCTCAACACAGAATAAACGAGAGTCCAATAAATAATGCATCAAAAGATAGTCGGGTGGACATACCCACCAAACGGCTATATAAAATAGTCACAAAGATCGGAGTCCAACCTCTGCAAAATAGAAAGTAAATGAAAGACATAAGATGTCCACTACGTAGTCTCAATAATCGTCGAAGATAAGAATAGAGCTAAATGTCAAAGGGAAATGCCTTGTCGCCCACAAAAAATGGATCCAATGCCGCTCCGTACTCCTGTGGGAAATCGTCTAATCCTGGAGAGATAACCAGGTCCTCAGAGGGACGTAACAAGATACAAAAAATATTATGCCATATAAACTGTGATATATAATAGAAAATAAGGGAGGCATGCAATAGGGTACCTAACCGTACTATAGTGAATATGCAATAAAGAACAATCCTTCACATATGGACACTCGGGCTGTATAGCAATGGCATCGTCCCTCTCATCGAAAATCAGTACAATCCGTCCATAACGTTCGGCGAACGTCAGATGGAATCAGTAAGAAAATGTCCATAACGTTCCATGAACGTCAGAGGGAATCAGTACAATAGGGTGAATCTGCGTCTCCAACGGAGCTTCAGGTACAATAGTAGTATGTAGAGGTGGCCCATACATCAAGGAATTGTTTTTCCCTCCCAATGCCTAATGGCGTCACATCCATGACTCATATGACCATCTAGTTACTGCCAAGTCTACTAGCATGCAATTCTATTGGCAGTTACTCCTAACCGTAGCACGTCCCATACGTATCGATGGCCGGCCGAATACGCGTGTATGTGTCCTATATGTGACTCACAATACGTAGTAAAGTACGTGTCAAGGCCGTATAAGATATACCAATACCTCATCATCAATGGGTGGTCACTAAGCTAAGTCAATGCAAGCAAATGATATAAGGCAAATGAACGATCGATATGGTCGCTTGCACCCAAGTGTGACTCGGACACACAGTGATATAAAACATAGAAAAATATATATGAAACTGAAAATAAATGACTGAAAAATAAAGTAAAGTAATCACAGAATAAGGTGGCAAGGTATCTTGCCTGATGGTGCAAAGTGGCAAGTCCAGGAAATCACAATGTCAGCCAAGAAATGTTACAATCTCCAAACAACTCCGGACGCTGAAACAAACATAAAAAATGTACTCGATGTAAAAGATATACCTAGAAAATGCCTGTCCAAAAGTCTAATTCTGGAACAGGGGCAAAATCATAATTTTGGATCAAAACGATGTCCGCCGTTGGACCCACTTTGTACTGAAACGCATGCCAAAGTGTATGGTCTCTAAAGTCGTCAAACTATATGTCGACAAATTTAGTTTGAGGAGGGAAACTCAATGGTATGTTCAGTTTTGGATTCCGATGAGCCGCATACAAAATCGCCCATTTGAGTGGGTCACGGGCCCACCAAAAAGGGGTTCCGATCGACCTTTCTCAGAATCGAACCAAACTAGGCACAAAGGACCAGAATTTTGATTCAGACCTGTTGGCGCAAGTTTTGTCTCGATTTGACCATTGTACACGAAGTTAGGGTCAAGTTTGCAAATTGACGATACGGGGGTATCTTGACGGATACAGACTAATTTTATCGCGCACACATGACGAAACTGAGTTCCGTCAGTTTTCACACGTTGGCAACGTCCATATGCGCCTTTCGATGCTTATAGCGTGCGACCACGTCGCCCGGTTTGTCGGGACGCACGCCGTATCGAGAAAATTTTAAAAAAAAATTTATAAATTAACACAGGTTTTCCTCCAACTTCAACATCAATTTACTTTTTACACGTTAATCAAAACGACGATCCAGAAGATGCGTTACGATCTCGGTTTTATTGTCCTTTAATGTTTTTAATTAATTTCTACATATATTTAATGCACAGCAAGAAAATTGGCCGACAAGTTGTCGTTTTAAAACAGTTTTTAGTATTTCAGAAAATAGTTTTTTCTTCAACTTTGTCTCGATTTTTCGAGTAAGTCAATGGGTTATTTCGAAATCCACCTAGAGGATCTCGAAGAGGGTCAAGTCTACTTTCCAGAAAATCTTAAGGATCGAAAATCGACGCTACAAGTAAAAAGTTACGTCGTCGGGAAGTAGGGTACCTTGAGTGAGAAAACTGCTCCGTAGATGACGAAGGGATGACTTTCGATGATCCGTTCGTGGCGCACACAACTCCGTCGCTGGTGAAATAAACTCGTAGGCGAAGAGGGTATGTTCTGCCATAATTTTTGTTTTGGGAGCCTAGGGTTTTGAGGTCTATGGAGGAAGTTATATATATAACAAGTGGGGCGAAAATCCTAATACTACTACTATTACTAATACTAATAACCAATAGCCCACGGGTTGGTGTTTATTAGGCGTGGGTTGCTGCTGTATGCAGCAAGCAAGGGGAGGCGTAGGGCCCGCCCACTTTAAGTGGGTGGGTTTGATATATATATTTTTTCCTTTTCCTTTTTCGTTTTCTTTTTCATTTCTTTTTATTTCTTTTTCTTTTCTTTATCATTCTTTTTTCATTTCTTTTTCATTTCTTTTTTTTCTTTTTTTAGAAATTCTTTTTTTTTAAAAACCTATTTTCTATTTTTCTATTATTACTCTATTTAAATATGTAAATTCTATTTTATATACTATTTCTAATTAAAAAACTCTTTTCAATAATTCATAATTTAGATATAATTATATACACATATATTTTCACATATATGTATATATAAATATATACACCTTAATAAATCTACACATACACACATACATATATACACATAAATATAATATATAAACTTACACCCATACTATGCATTACACTCCTAGTATTATGCATACATATATTTTAGCAAAAATTTACACAAAACTAATATTAAATAATTTAATAAATTAGGGGATTTTACATCCTACCCAACTTAAAAAAAAAATCGTCTTCGAAATTAAAACTACGGTAAGGGGGGTCGAATTGCAAATGTAAAATTTTAAGGGACTAACGCATGAAAGTCGTCCCTTGGTTTTCGAACAAATGAGGGTAGTTGTACAAGGAACCCTATTGGCTAAATTTGTATAGGGTAAGTGTTCTTGGTTCAAGGCTCTACCCCACTTATAAAAGTTGGTTATCCGTGATAAACGTCGTTACGAGCCTTTTGAGAGGGGCTAAAAGGTGTAGGGGTTTCATATTAAATAAATCCATCTCGAATTTAAACTATATTGGTAGAGCAATATCTTGTAAGATCAACTTATACCATCTTTGCTAGGCTATGGTAGTCTGGAACAAGTCCTAACTCGAGAGGTTGGGCTAGTTCCGAATCGTATTAGTTAGATAGGTGCCGTAAGTCAAAAATATGCCTCCCATGGCTTTGTGTACAAGTGGCAGATAGGGTCTCAGTTGAGTATCACACTAGGGCAGGTGCATATTGGGCTTCGAGTAGATCACAACCATATATCAGGTCAAAAGTTTTGAGTGAGTTTGGTTCTCAAATTGAAGCCGAAAGGTTCGTCGGTATTACGGTAAGGTTTATAATTAGCCCTTTTGCTCAAGAATCGTATCATGAAAATAGAGTACAAGGGGACGTGTTTCAGTGGGACAAAATATGTCTACATGAAGGTGGACTCGTATAGGTGTTGCAAATAGAATTTTTTGGAAGGTAGAAGCTGGTCTTGTGCTCCGAATCTAAATGCCACTGTCGGGGACCAAAAAATGTTCTAAATAGAAAGTGGGAGTTCATGAGGCACCAATTATCGTTCTAACAGAAACCATTTATTCTAGTCAATAGGCAATCCTAGTACATTCTAAATTCTACTAGGGCTCTGCGATCTATATCCTACAGTAATTCATTTCTAGAAGTTAACAAAAATACCGCTCTATGGTTTAGTGGAGTTAGAAAGGTTCGAGTTGGAAGGTCATACCTCAATTCGTAGAAGAATATTACACGATGTACTAGGATACGAGATGTGATAGATATGTGTCAAGTTTTGAAGACCGTACTTTGATTCCAACAGATGTCAATGATTGTATGAATATATCTTTCATGCCTATAGATGGTATGATGAACTGTGGAGGATATTACCGGTCTATCTTCCCTCAATATGAGCATATGACTTTCCGAAATTTGTAAAGGCAAAAACAATAAGTGTTCCAGGGAGAGAGGAACGAATACGAATATGGGATTCTAGAGGCATTTCAAATAGAGTTGTCAAGGCAGTTGCGGATAAGATCCTAGAGCCATCTATATCTCAATCCACGTAGGATAATCAAATAAAAGCGAACTAATTGTACGAAGGTTGATCAGACCATCATACACTAATTCTGATTAGACAATATGTTAGTGGGCGTCCCCAATATACACATGTCATGAAAAAGCTTGATAAGGATAAGCTTGTAAAATCTAGGCTATAATAGCGGTGTTTAGTCAGACTAGTCCAAATATTAGTACGTGGGATTTATGATTGAATGAAAAACACGAGTAGTTCGAGGTTCAAGAATCTAAGCCACGTCCAGTGTTCGTGCTTATACAATCGTCCTACTGTCTAATTTTTTTTAGCCTTGGCTAAACTTATGATGCATGGATATGATAACAGGGAATATAAAAATTAAAATCATACGTGCTACGACTTCTCCTTTTGTTTCCATATTCTCCACTGCTAACGAGAAAGCATGTCCGTAATTCTGGCCGGGGTCCTGAACTCTAGTCCTGTCGTACTGCACTGGCTGGGTGGTAATGGTGGGCAAGGAGCTCCTACTGTTGGTGCCATAATCCCAGACACCTGTTGTCCTGGTCGTGGTGCTGGGAGTGTAGGAGCTGTCGACCTCGGGTCTGTCGAACATATACTATCGTCTGCTCTTTGGACAATCCATGACCATATGCTGGCTGGATCCACACCTCAAGCACCATCCATGACGGATCCGATAGTCTTTTTGGATATGTCCTTCCTTTCCATATTAATGGTAAATGGGCTTCTGATATGGTGTGGGTCTCTGCTGGTACTGTCCTATGGGCCTCCTGATAGGTCCATCATGTGTAGCTCTAGCCGGTACGACTGCTAGTATATGGCGTCTCGATGTCTGCTACTGATCCTTGCGAAGAATCTCCTGGGTACAAGCTTCTTCCAAGACAGCTGAATGGGAGACTCGAGACTGGGTAGTCGTATAAGACTTGAGCTCTGGTGCAAGCCCCTGATGGAATCTCCTCGCCTTCTCTAACTCTGTCGGGATCAGTCCCGCACCAAATCTACTCAGGCGATTGAACTCTGTGTCGTACTCATCAACTGACATGTTTTCTTGCTTCAGATGAAGGAACTGATCGTAGAGACCGTCTCGAACATGAATGGGGAAGGATCTTTTATAGAAAAGATCGTAGAACTGCTTCCAGGTGATCTCAGTGCCTAATCGTCTTTCTTCCGCCTTCCACCAGTGGTGAGCATTATCTTCTAACAGTAGGTCCACTGCTGTCATCCAATCTTGAGTTGGCAACTGGGATGCCTTCAGTAGCTTCTCTGTACTAATAAGCCACTGTGACACCTCTAGTTGCTTCTCCGTTCCTCTAAAGGCCTTTGGGTTCATATCTGTGAAATTTTTGATAGAGCCTTCATAAGGATGCAGAGCCGGTGCTGGTGCTGGTACTGGAGGTGGTGGTGGAGGTCTAGCCAATGCTGTCGTCATTGTCTGTCTCATCAGCTCAGTCTGTTGCTACTGAGCCTGCATCATGACATACATAAACTGAAAAGTAGGGCTCCCATCAGTCGGTGGTGGAGGCATCTGAGGTCCCAACTGTGGTGTAAACTGCTGAGGGAATGGTGGTGGTGGAGGCAGTAGTATATTCCCTTCCGGTGGCATGGTAGTGGTCTGCCCAGCCTGGCTGACTGGAGGTGCTGCAATCTCTGGGTGTACCATCGTCGGTGTCGTAGTAGTTTGTGACTGTCCTGGCTGGTACGGTGTCACTGGAGTCATTGGAGGATTCTGTCCCTCCGGAGTAGCCTCTTCACCAGATGTGAGGGCCAAAGCAGAAGTGTGTCCGCTTTTTAGATTTATACTGATGGCACGAGGAAGATAGGTATTTTCTATTAAAATTCTTTTATTGCAAATTTCAATACAAACAGAACAGTATTACAATATAGGACTTAGACGTAGTCCTAGGAGTACACTTTTGTTTATCTGGGTCCCTTGTGCCGATGGAGTGAGTGGTAATACGTTGACTCCGTTGACGATCTGATGACGGTTATCGGTTCTCTGAAGACTTGGATTGCTCTAGGTGCTGGAGCTTGCTGAGAGGAGGAAGACGTTGAGTGTCTGTATCTGCCTCTCTGGTGGTTATGTGTTCTGTCCGTGTGTAGGTAGGTAGATGTGTACGTATAAGAAAGAAATGGACACGTGTCATCGATCCATGGCTCGGAGATCTCTGATTTGGTGGGGAATGATCTGGTAGGATGCGCCTAGGATTTGGCGCATGAGGAGGCTTTGGCTCGTAACCTTTAGAAGTCACGAACCATTCGGGGCGCATGGCTTTTGAGGCGCATGCGAGGCTTCAGAAGTGACTTAACTCCTGTCTTTTGGGATCATAGAGCAGTCTGAGGCACATGGCTTTTGAGGCGCATGCAGAGCTTTAATGGTGACTTTCCTTCTGTCTTTAGGGATCAGTGAAAAGTCTGAGACGCATGGCTTTTGAGACGCATACAGATTTGGACACATGGCTGTAGAGGCGCATGTAAGCAGTTGGGTGGCCACGTGGCAGTAGCCGTCGGAGGAAAGTAATAATGATGCTGACGTTGGCGACGCTTCGTCTTCTGAACTGTTCAGACTTTAGGAGGCGTGCTGCCAACTCTGTCAATTCAGCATTTAATGTTTGTGACATTCGATGGACAGCTGAGTGGGCACGTCGGTTGGCGTTCCACTAGGCGTATGGGGACGCATGGGGGGCGCATCCCTGTGATATGCTTGGTACTGAAGGGCGCGTCTGTATGATACGCTTGATGTTGAAGAGCGCATTTGTGTGATGCGCTTGATGTTGAAGGGCGCGTCTATGTGATGCGCGGTCTGGCCGGCGCATCTGCTTCGTGACACGTCTTTAATGGTGCGACTGTTACGATCTTCGAGTACTTTAAATAGCTGTCTTGACTTAGCTGATTTCGAAGCGTCCGGTTCATCCATTTAATGTAAATTTATTACACGAAATTCGGAGAGCCATCCACTTGGCGTATGGGTTTGATTTGCCCGGCCTATAAATAGTGGCATGGAGAGAGTTTGTTTCTCGTTCTCTCATGTCCTTCCGACATGAATTCGTTTACTCGGATGCATTCTGTTGATGAGATGCTCCCGAGGGTGAAGATACGACGCAATGTCTTTATTGATGCACTTGAAGGTAACTGTTATATCCAAAAGTCGGAGTTGAGGGCTTCTGAGGCAGGCGGAAGGTGCATGTTGTATCCAAAGATAGGGATGCTCGAGCCTCGTCTTCGTTGTGTAGGAAGAGCCATAGATCGGAATGGCGGTGCTGCGGGTTTGGGGGCTCTTTCTTTCTTCAAAATGGGTGTAGCCTATTCTGGTTGTGTTGAAAGCTGCTCCTTTACCGCGGTTTCGATCACGGTCTTCCTTGGTGTTTGGAGGCTCTTTCGAAGCCTCCCCTGGCCACAGGTTGGCTTGTGGTTCTTTTCTCTTCCTCGGCTAGAGGGTTGATTGCCACCCTCGTTCTGCTCAATAAATACGTCATTAGTCGAAGTATTTAGACGGCGGTGAGCCTGGCTGGAAGAGCGGCACATAACTGGGCTGCTGAAGGGATGCACATAACTGGGCTGCTGAAGGGATGTACATAACTGGGATACACATAACTGAGCTGGTAAAATGGATGCACCTTGCTGAGGGCGCATGGTGGGATGCGCCTAACTGGAGGCACATGGTGATCGCTGCGCCTATTTGAGGGCGCATGATGGCTGCTGGCTGTAGACTTAGGATCTTTTCTTTGTAGAAATTCTCCTTTGTACAATCTTTTCTTAGACATATAATAGACTTTTATATGTAAATAAAAAGTCCATTTTCGATGTCTATATTCGATATTTTTGCTGTGAAGTACTCTGTCCAAGCTCTGGCGCATATAGTCTGGCGCATGGGCTTTCTGGTTCTAAAATTCCATGCTTCTACAAGATCCCCTTCAAAGTTTTCAAAACTTTTGGATAAATTTTGGAATACTTTGAATAAGAAGCATGGTGGTAGAGGCGCACGACTGTCGGGGCGCATAGATACTCTGCGCATCAGTGATGGGGCGTATGCTCCGCTCAGTCAATACAAATGATAACGCCTCGATAACCAAAAAAGATTAATGATGATCTTTTTGGTTTTATTTGCGGTTATCTCTTCACAGAACCCGAGGCGACGGCTGAGGTCACACTTCATCGGTTCATGCGTGCGACCAAGCCTATAAATAGGCGTGAGATGGAGAGAGAGAGTTCTTCTTCTCCTTGCTTTTGCTTTTTAGAGTTCTTTTTCACAAAAACCCTAACTTTCTTCTCTCAAGCAATGACTCCCAAGACTCCTCGTGGCGGTGCTGGACGAGGCAAAGAGAAAGTGCCTGTAGAGGCTGTTGTGGAATTTGCCGAGGAGGATGCTCCTGTCACCATTGTGACTCCGGCCGACGTTCGACCCACGGTGACGGGTGGGTATCTTTTCTTCCACTATTTTCTTTGTTCAGACGAACTTTGGATCATGCGGCTGAGTTGGCGTGCCCTAACTCTCTGCTGTCGGCGCGTATGGACCCGCCGACGTGCTTAGGTTTAGGCCTTTATCATGCACCGAGGTTTTAACAGGACCCGGAGATGATGGCTATTTTCAAAGAGGTGGCGAGCCATCATTATCTGATGCACCGGAAGGACAAAGGCAAGACCCAGCCTCATGTGACTGCTTGGAGGGATTACGTCTTCAAGCAGGATTTGGTGGATTCCTCGAGGATCCGGTTTACGACTCCACAAGGGTTGAAACTCGCGGAAGTGACTTCTGAAATAAGCCGGCTGGACGAGAGGACCCCTCGTTCCAATGAGAGCGGCGAGAACGCGTATAGTTGCTTCTGGCACTGTGCGCACCGGATGTCGTCTAAGGCGGTGCTGACGGCATACTTGATGATATGGCTCCGGGATTGTGTGTTTGTGGGCGGATTTGGTACAGTGGAGAGGGTACACCGAAACCTCATTTTGCCCGCCTTAAAATTACTCTTTGGACGTCCTTTAGCTCTCCTCTCCGCGATGGTATGTAACCTGTTGCGGGGTTTGAGGTCCTTTGCTGATGATGTGATCTATGGGAGAGGTAGAAATGAGAACTTTCCCCGAGCTGAACTACCATTCCATTATCTTATGGGATGGTTGATTCTGCATCATCCGAACGTGATGAGTCCAGGTTCGGAGGAGGATCATGTTGAAGGAGATGCCTTTATCCGCCGCTTCTACAAAAGAAAGTGGTTACACACTGGCGTCCCCGTTTGCAGGAGAGTTTTGTCCTACCTTCAGGGGTAGAAGATTGTCAAGGTTGGCTCCATCTTCAAAGATTTCGAGGCTGACCAAGATTTAGTCGACTCTGGTGAAGACGCGATTACTCTGCCGAAATGGAGTTATCGTTGGTTGCAAAGTATTCGGCTTTCTCACTTGGTCTACCGAAACCAGAATAGGTGTTATCTGGAGCCGTATCTGCCCAGCCGGTTTGCTCGCCAGTTTGGCTATACCCAGCTAATGCTACGGAATCCCAGTAACAGTCTGGGGTTCGTCGGGAGTTTGCTGGATGGAGCCCGGGGCTGGCAATATTATAATACCGGGTGTACTGGTGTTCAGTTTACTACGCCCGTTCGCAACCCTCGGCCACAGATCCTGTATTCGGCAGCTAAGCTGTATTGTACAATGAATACTGCGTCTCCAGGTTATGATAGAGAGACTAGTTTCATCAGTGGAACTCAGCTGGAGGCCATGGCGAATATGTTGATAGCGGCTCGGTCATATCGTCCACCAGAATTGGCGGGATATTGGGCCGCTGCTGCAACATCAGTGAGAGATCCCTCTGTTGGGAAGAGACGGGCCGACGCAGAAGCTGGTTCGTCTGTACCAAAAAGGCCGAAAAAAGCCACGACTCTAAAGGCTACGGGAATGCCGTCTGTAACGCCAGTGGAATCAGCTCTTGCCGAGGTAAAGAGTCCTCCGTAATTTTGGCTCATTTTGTCATTTTGGTGACTTGTGCTTTTTTTCTTGTAGGGCTCACCGAAGAAGAGGACCCGTGTTTCGAAACCGGGTGTCAGTAAACCGAAGGAGGTAGCAAGCTCTTCTGACGAGCGCATTCCTCCGATGGTAATGTCTCCACTGGAGGAGAATCCGGAAGATGTTCCTGCGGAGGTTTTAGTATCTCCAAACTTTGTTAAAAGAGATGCGGAGGTTGCAGCCACTTCCGGGATGGTGCCAGCTGCCGTGGAAGCCTTGGACGCTGAGGGCCCAGCGGACACAGGGCCTCGTGATGATAAAGTGGAGTGGAGTTCATCGTCTTCAGATGACATTGCTCCAGAGTTGCAAGAGTCTGTTGCGGGGGCAACAGATGTGATTGGAACGGAGGAAAGGGTTGATTCCCCTCATTGTCATGATGAGGGGAGGTCGGCTGCATCATTGCCGAGCCCTACCCCAGACTCAGCGACGGAAGCTGAGGTGGCTACCAATCAGAAGGTAGCGACAAATCCTGTCCCTGTAGAGAGATTTGATGAGAAGACTCGTCTGGCTGTCCTGACTTCAGGGACGAGTCAGGAGGCAAGTGTTGATCTCCCCGTTCTGCCAGGGAAGGTACAGGCTATTGATAGGATGTTGGGGGCTGAAGAGGTGGCCACTGACGTCGGTGGTTCTTCTGAGTTTAGAAAGGATAAGGGTGTGATGGAACCCTCTGTTGCTCCTTCTACTTGGGGTACTATCTCGACGCCTGTTTTGGCTGTTTCTGTGGCTTCTCGGGCTAGTAGTCAAGCCCCTATTGATGAAGAGCCTGTTGATGCCGAGGGTCCAGCCTCGCGGATTGAGGTCGACGGGTCTACTTCCGGTCCGCTAACCAGAGCAGCTCCTCCAACTCCTGCCATGACGTTGCAGGTGCTGGCGGATGCAGATGAATACGTGAAATTCATCATCGAGACAGTGTATAAAATGCTGCAGAGGGGTATCGGCAGTGATGGACGCCAACGGGAGCTTTGTGACGGCAAGAACTCTGGCACTGCCTCATATCAACCTGATCCATCTTCACCAGGGCTACGGTCATATGGCCGTCATTTTGGAAGCCACGGTGGCTGAGTTGGACCAGCGACTTTTCGAATTACAGCGCATCCAGTGAAACGACCATTCCGTCCTGATAGATGCGGAGAAGGAAAAGCTGATCGCCGAGATTGAGTCTTCCTATCAGGCCACTGTGAGTGTCTGGGAACATGAAGTGGCTGAGACTGAAGCTGCAGTGGAGCGGTTGTCTCAGTCTACGCGGGAGACAGTGGAGGCGCGAGCCGCATTGGATGCTAATATAACGGAGATTGACGCCCAGATCTGCCGCCTTGAGGACCAACGGGCCCGACTTCTATTAGACGCCGAATGTGTCCAGGCTGAACACGTAGCATTCAAGAAGGAGGAAGCAGCTTTCACCCACCGGGCTCTTGCTTTGGCTCAGCAGCGGCAGCAGCTGGATGAGAAGCATGAAAATGATACTTCTCCTGAGGCTATTGAAGCGATGCGTCAAGAAGCTGAACGTCGAGTCCTGGCGACTGTGGAGACTCGAGTGGCAGACTTGAGGTGTCGGATTGAAGAGCTTTCAGCCAACCCTGGGGATGTTTAGGGATTGTAGTCTCTTTTTTTTGCATTTTTGCAACTTTTACTCTCTATTTAAAAATAAAGAATATAAAGTTTTTTGTGTGGTGTGTTCATTTTTGCTGTCATGAACTTGATGATTTGTGTGGACCTATTATCTTTTGTGCACCTTAGTTTTTAGGTACAGACAATAAGTTTGAGAGAACCCTCATGTTTGCTCAGAGGTGATGTGGACATGGCAAATATGGGATTCAAGTGGGGGAATCTCCCTACTCAGAGGTGTTATGGACGTGATAGGAATGATCCTGGGGGATACGCGGAACTACTCAGAGGTAATGTAGACGTGGAAGTTCTGCGATCAATGTAAGACAACGCAAGGGTTGTCTGTACGGGATATTTACTCAGAGGTAATGTGGACGTGGTAAACATGGTGGGTAGCGTAGTCTTATAGGATGTAAGATTCCGCTTTGTAGGGTGTAGGGGGACAACTCAGAGGTGATATGGACGTGGTTGTCCTTCTACTAGAGGATGCTACGGAACAGCTGGGTTCCGGAAGCGTATAATTTTATGAAAGGGAATTGTCTGTGAGTCCTGATGATTGGGTCCATAGATCCTCGGGTGGAAGCACATGTCTGAGAGATGTCAAGAGTAGTACTTCTTTAGGAACTTGTCATTGATGGGCATCATGAACAAGTCCCCATTGGATTTGGCGAGGCGGTAAGCACCGTTTGAGTATACCGTCTCTATGATGAAAGGTCCTTCCCATTTGGGCTCGAACTTGCCTGGTGTCTTGTGAGTCAACACCATCGGCCTCCTGACTGCCAGAACCAGGTCGCCAACTTGGAAAGTCCTCTGCTTGACCTTCTTGTTGAAAGCCTGTGATATACGGGCTTGGTAGAGTTCGATGCGTTGTTGAGCTAGAAGACGCTTTTCGTCAAGTGCCTCCAGTTCCCGCAAACGACGACGTTGATTGTCCTCTTCTGTGAGTTGGTTTGTGATTGCTACGCGGAGTGAGGGTATCTGGATCTCGAGAGGCAGTACCGCTTCACTTCCGTAGACCAAGGAGAATGGTGTGTTGCCTGTCGGAGTCCGTACCATTGTGCGGTAGGCCCAAAGGCATTCGTCGAGCTTTTTATCCCAGTCGCGTTTGTTAGATAACACGACCTTTTTGAGTAGCCTGACGATAGTTTTGTTGAACGCCTCGGCCAATCCGTTTGCTGCCGGATTGTACGCGGTTGATGTCACATTTTGAATGCGATTTTTGTCACAGAATCTGCTGAAAACATGGCTAATGAACTGAGGACCATTGTCATGGATGATCCTCCGGGGTACTCCAAAATGGTAGATGATGTGGTGCATGATGAAGCTGATCACCCTGGAGCTTTTCACTTCTGCCAGCGGAACTGCTTCTGCCCATTTGGAGAAGTAGTCGGTGATTGCTAGGATGAAGCGGTGCCCTCTCGATGAAGGAGAGGTGATCGGTCCCACAATGTCCATGCCCCATACTTCAAAGGGCCAGAAGGCGACTGTAGGATGGAGTGGTTCTGACGGTGTATGAATGAAGTCTGCGTGAAGCTGGCGCGCATGGCACTTCTTAGCATATTCGACAGCGTCAGCGGCCATGGTTGGCCAGTAGTAGCCCATGCGTCACAGTCGGTCCTGCAACTTAGGACCAGGTTGATGGGCCTCGCAGGTTCCATCGTGAGCTTCTCGAAGGGCTTCGGCTGCTTCTTCGTTGGACAAACATCGAAGGAGAAGTCCATCGTAGGAGCGCCGGTACAGCATTTTAGTAGCCGTATCGTAGTAGAATCGAAGGGAGCGCCTCCTGACTGAGACGGCTTCTTTCGGGTCCTCTGGAAGAATTTCGTAGACAGCGAAGTCGATGAACGGGAATCTCCAGTCTCGGACATTAATACCAGCACTCGTTGACATGGCATGGGCTACTTATGAGCACAGGTTATTTCTAGGGTAGACCAGGTCTCGACCCACTACCGTGACATAGTGTTGAGTCCCGAGGGGTGCCGCTAATGAGGCTGCGAGGCCGGCCAGAGCATCAGCCTTCAGATTTTATAGACGAGGTACATGTTCGATGAAGAACCCGGTGAAGGTTGAAATGATGTTCAATGCAACTTCATGGTAGGGGATCAGATCTTCATGGCGAACTTCGTATTGCCCTCTGATCTGGTTTACGACGAGTTTTGAGTCGCCGTAGGCTTCCAGATGATTCACCCCCAGCTGTTGCGCTAGCTGGAGTCCCATAATAAGCGCGTTGTACTCGGCAACATTGTTGGAGCACGGTTTTGAAAGGGAGTAAGCACGCTGGATGACCAGCTGATCGGGAGAGACTAATACCACCCCCACTCCAGCGATGATTTGGCCTTTGGGGCCTGTTCTTGAAGCGCCATCGAAAAACATCCGCCAGACGGAGCCTTCTTCGGTGACGTTTGATTCTTGGACCTCATCCGGGATGTCTTCATAGAGTCTTGAGGACTCTGGGATGGGGTATGCAGCTAAAAAGTCGGCCAGATCTTGACCCTTAACAGCTTTTTGCGAAACGAACACCATATTGTATGGTGTTTGCAAGATCGCCCATATGGCTAACCGGAAGTTCAATGATCCTGGCTTCGTCATGAGGACCCTGAGCGGATTGACTCGGGAAACGACATAAATTGTCTGTCCCGAGACATAATGTCGAGTCTTTTGGATGGCAAATACCAAAGCTAAGCACTCATTTTCAACTAGGTTGTACCGGTATTCGGCCCCGATCAGAGTTCGACTGAGGTAGTAGATTGCTTGCTCATAGCCTGTGTCACTGTTCTGAGCTAGCAGGGCGCCGAGGGAATGATCCATGGCACGGACGTAGAGGAGGAATGGTTTGCCGGCGACTGGTGCTACCAGGACTGGCGGGCTTGTCAAGTAAGCTTTGATGTCATCGAAAGCTTTCTGGCATTCCTCTGTCCAGACGTAAGAGACTCCTTTCTTCATGAGCTGAGTGAAGGGTCGACATTTGCCGGAAAGGTTTGCTATGAACCTCCGAATGTATGCCAGACGCCCCTGTAGGCCTCGAAGTTCTCGAAGATTCTTCGGAGGATCCATATCAAGGATAGCTTTGGTCTTCTCGGGATCGACATGAATGCCTTTCGCTGTGATGATGAAGCCCAAGAACTTTCCGCTAGAAACCCCTAAGAAGGATTTAGCGGGATTCATCTTGAGCTGGTGCGCCCGCATGAGATCGAAGACTGTCTTGAGGTCTTGCAGGTGATCTCCTTTGAGACGGCTCTTGACTGCGATATCGTCAACATAGCATTCGACTGTCTTGTGAAGGTGTTGACAGAAAATGGTGCTCATAGCTCGTTGGTATGTCGCACCAGCGTTCTTCAAGCCGAAGGGCATCACTGTGTAGCAGAAAACACCCTTTGGAGTCCTGAATGACGTGTGTTTTGCGTCATCGGGGAACATCTTGATCTGGTTTTAGCCCGAATACCCGTCCATAAAAGACATGCGCTCGAAGCCACATGTGTTGTCGATCATCACGTCGGTGATTGAAGCGAAAACTCGTCCTTCGGGCAGGCAGAGTTGAGGTCCCTGAAGTCGATACAAACTCGTATCTTCCTATTCTTCTTGGTAATGGGGACAACGTTGGCTACCCAATCTGGATGTTGTTCTTCACGGATGAAGTCGCTGGTCAAGAGCTTGTCCACCTCCTGATCGATGGCGTTCATGATGTTCGGACGGAAGCGCCGTTGTTGTTGTTTGATAGGCTTGGCATCAGGTAAGATGTTCAGCCTATGCATCGCGATCTGGGGATCAAGTCCCGGCATATCTTCGTAACTCCAGGCAAAGATGTCGATATATTCTTTAGTCAGCTGGATTAAAGATTCTCGGTCTTCTCCTTTTAGGCTTTTGCTGATGAAGATGGGTTTGGAAGAAGATCCATCCCCAAGGTCGATCTGCTCGACTTCGTCTTCGGTAGGAGGTTCACGTAATTCAAAGCGAGACTCCCATTGTTGTCCTAGGCGTTGAGCCCAGGGTTCTTCTTCGAAGAATTCCGGTGCTTGGTCTTCGCCTTCTTCTTCTTGAGGTTGTGCAGACGTCATGTTGGCTGACAGCACCCTCTTGAAGACTGAGCTGATACTGGTATCGGAGTCCCACGTTGATGCTTCAGACGAGTGAGAATGTCTTTCTTCTTCCGTGTCTGAACTCTCTGGAGTTGACGGTGGCGTGACATAGCCTACACCCCGTCGAGTTTTGTTGTAGTAGTCCTACGGCTTTCCTTTAGGTATTGGAAGCCGGAGGGGAAGACGTCGACCTTTGCCGTAGTTTAAGCCTTTGTCGCTTTTTTGGTCGTAACCCATCTTTTGGATGAGGTACTTTGCCTTGTCCGTGTACCGATAGAGTTGTATTCTGCCGGCATCTGGTTCTGGCTCGAGTGGCGGGAGGTCTTGATGACGCTCAACCTTGCCGAAGATGGTGGATTTTTTATCTCGACTCCGTGGTGGGACAATGTAACAGACCCTTTGGGACGGGACTACTTGATTTACATAATAGACGGTCGTTATTTGTGTTTGCAACGACCGTAGAGCGTTATCTAATGTATACATGGCATTCCAATGTGGAAGACTAGAATAATTAAAAGACACTCTGTTATTGATGAAATATGAGATTTTATCCCGCGGGATTACATTGTCTAGAGAAGGGGCATCTACATCAGCCGAGATATATTCCCCCAACTCTTCATCTGTAAGCACTGGAGTAGGATCGGGAGAGTCCACCACAGCGTTGGCTTTGGAGTCCGAGAGGACTACGTGAGCCTTCTCTGGCGGCTGAGATGGCGGCAGCTTGCCCTTAAGACGCACCTTCAGAGGTGCCTCCACTGTAGCTCCAGTGATTGGCGCCTTCCCCTGTAGTTTTGCCACGAGGGGACCGATGTTTGAGGCGGCTTTCCCTTGAGGCGTATCTTCAAGGGAGCTTCAGGAGCAGCTGGTGCTTTCCCGGGTAGCTTAATGCTCATGGGAGACAACTTCTGAGGCGGTTTGCCTTTGAGTCGGATCTTCAAAGGAGCATCGGGAGTGACCTCAGGTTCTATGTCCGGCTCTGCTAACGTTTCTGCTTCGTCGTCAGCATCATTGGCTTCCTCCCCGTCAAGTGATTTGTATAAGTCAGCATCGGTGAAGTAGGCTTCAATCCCTTTGAAAGGGTCGATGTCCGCAAACTCCGTACGGATGACGTTGTTGGTGGACACGTACTTCATACATTAGTGGAGCGTGGACGGCACCACCATGTACTCATGCGGCCATGGGCGACCCAACAGAAGGTTGTAGTTGACTTCAGCGTCCACGACATAACAAGTGACCTTGGTTCTGAGGTTACCGATGTGGCACTTTAGTCGTATTTTGCCCAGTGGTTCGCTTTTGCTGGCGTTGAAGCCGCTGATAGTTGTATTGGAAGGCGCCAACCGGTACATTAGGATCCCCAGTGTTGAGAGCAGCGTCTTCGGGATGATGCTGAGGGAAGATCCTGGATCGATCTGAATTCGCTTTACCTTAACTGAACCGATATACCCTATATAGTACAGCGGCCTGTTGTGTCGGTTGTGTTTGAACAGCATGTCTTGTTGGGTGAAGGTTATATTGGGGATAACCTCATCCGCACAATGATAGTGCGTGCATACAGTCGGGAGATCTTCAGGCTGCTTGACCTGACTGAGAAAGGATTCAGCATCCTTCAGAGCTTCACAGAGAGCTTCTTGGGAGTCCTTGAAAAGACGAAGGAGCTCGAACAGTGATAGGTGGGCAGAAGTACTGGCCAGTTGTGCCAGTATGCCAAAGTTGTGGGGCTTGGCTAGCCCCGAAGCATTCTTCTTTCGTAGAGGCCTGTCGAAGCGGGCCTCTATCTGCTTCTGCTTATTGGCTGCTGGGGGCTTAGACGGGCCCTCGTCCTGGACAGCAGGAACGGTGCCAGGAGGCACCACCTCGACGGCAGCTTCGTCGGGTTGGACGTTCTGTTGTGAACGCGTCTGCACAGGAAGTGCCTCTTCCGCTAAAGAAGAGACCGTACGGCAAGACTTGATCTTCCTGCCTTTGGATTTGGAGGTAGGGCGTACCTCCGGTTGAGTCACCTCGGAGACGAGATCGGGGTGAACCCATAGGATCTCTTCCCGAGATGTGGTGAGTGGGATGAGTCCACTCACGTTGTCACGGGCAGGTGGTAGGTTAACCACCTCCATTGTCGCCTTAGGGATGGGGACGACGCCATCTTGTGTTGTAGTCGGCGGTAGGGTGCCAAACTGGAGTGACACCACGTTGGCTGACACCGTCTTCTCTTCGTAGTCGACGGAGATTACATCCGCATTGATCATGCGCTGGATGTAATTCTTGAGGACATAGCAGTCCTTGGTTGGGTGTCCGACAAACCGATGGTAGTGACAGTACCTTGGGTTATCCACTTTCCCAACCTCATCGGGATGCTTCGGGTCCGGAAGCTTGATCTTGTCACCCTGCTTCAGTATCTCAAAGAGTTGCAGGGTGTCCTCGTCGTTGAACGAATAAACCTCCTTCGGCCTTGGTGCAAGTAGAGGTTTCTGAGTAGGTGCTGACGCACCTTTTGAGGCATTGACAGTCAATGCCTGTTTTCCCTTTGTCTCTCGTCCGGGGTTGTTGGCTGCAGGCCGTTTCCCCTTGCCCTCGAAGGCAGGGAAACAGACTCCCAGAAGACGAGCATTGGCCGCCTTCTTCTCTGCGGCTTCCGCTTCAATGATCAAGGAGCTCCAGTCGGGAGGAGGAGTAGAGTTAAGCCAGAGTTTGACTGCAGACAGCATGTTCATGCTGCAGGAGGAGAGAAGCGCATGTTCTGGCATACCTGGGGGCAGTCTGAAGTAGGCCTGTCGGAAGCGTTCGATGAACACTCGGACTGTTTCCTTCTCCTTCTGGCGTATCTCTATAAGGGACGCCATTGTCATGTCCTTTCCGCCGTCGTAGAAACGGTCAAGAAAAAGACGCGTCAGGTCGTCGAAGAAAGATATTGAATTATCGGAGAGGCTGCAGTACCAGTCGTACGCCACTCCTTTTAGTGCCCCAACAAATATGCTGGTAAGTAGTGCGTCCTCCTTCGGAAGATGTCCCGTCTGAGACTGGAAATACGTCAGATAGTGACGCGGAGAGTCCTTCCCGTCGTATGGCATCAGTGTTTGTGGTTTATACTTATGAGGATAAACCACCTTATTCCATTCGAGGGGATAAGGTTGGGGGATGCCCATCTTTTGGCGCTCCTTTTGTCTTGTCTTGGACTCGAAGCGTTCGCACAAGTCCCTGATCATCTCGACCACGTCTTCTGTGGAGCTGGGAGTCGAGGAAGGTGGTACCTCCGGGAGTTGAGCACTTGAGGGCTCCGATGTCCGAGGTGCTTCACGGCGATCTATGTCCGAGGATACCCGTTGAAGGGGTACACTCGATTCTCTATTGGCCCCTGGGTCGGGACCAGCAGAAGGTGTCCTGGCCAATGCTGATCGTATCTCAAACACCGCTTGAGTCAGTGTTTGCATGGAGGCAGAGAGGGTTTTGAGTCCTCCCTCCAGGGTATCCATGCGCAGAACGAGGTCCGTTGGCAGCACATCAGACTCAATATCAACCCCAGTCACGTTTACTGTCATGACGCGGCCGGGAGTGGATGGATGGGTTGAGGCTTCACTCTCGGCCTCACTCTCTTGTAGGGGAGTTGCCTCTCCTAAAGCCTCGTCTTGGCAACCCCCGGCTATGTTCGGGAGAACATTCACCATGGGCGCATCTGCAAGAGCCTGATTACCCTCAGCTCCGTCTTGAAGGGCCTCTGCGTCTCCGGAACTCGGGTCCGCAGATGCTAGACTACCCCCAGGTATGTTCTGGGGGATATTCTCATCTCCTGGAATGCTGACAGGATCCGCCCCAGATGTGCTTTGGACACCCTCGTCTTCGGATTCGACAAGGGTCTGACTACCCCCAGCTTCTTCCAAGATTTTCTTCCTCCTCCGAGTGCCTTCGAACACTCCGGAGGACGCGACAGCTGTCTTGGTTTTCCTCGACTGGCTTTTGGACGAGGAGTTGGAGATCACGTTGCATAAAGCAACCCTTGGCTCTTCTTCTGTTGACACCTTCTTCCCGAGGCGACATCGGAGGGGTGTCGATGATTGCAGCCGCTGGAACACCGACTGTCTGGGTGGGACTGCCGCTTTGCAACAGCAGTTGATGGTGACTATAGCACAAGTATGCCCCGTGAGAGGCGTATCGTGATTGTCATTCGACTCTCCTGATCGGCGCTTGTGAGTGATCATGTCACGCAGATCGTTGGAGGAGAGTGCCACCTTCACACCCCCTTCAGGCGCATGGCAAGGCCAAGCACCGGGGTGGTCAAGTGAATGCTGCGCCCCCTGATCTAATACCAAACAGGTATCCCGATCAGTAGTGGGGAAACCACAGCATTTGAAGTGACTTGAACGGACCTCAGACGCACAACCAGAGGAGGCGCGGGAGTTCAAGACCACTAGATTTGCCTTACTCGACTTGGTTGTGCACGCAATAGATGCGTCCAAACGAGACAAGGACTTTGAAGGTCGGCTCGTTTCTGGCGCCGCAGCACTCGAGTCGACCTTGTACAACTTACCATCAGCAGCGCGCATGATTGTGAGCGTATACTTCTGGCTTGCTGCTGACATAGCATGTTTGGGGCGCATGGCCCGTGCTGCAATGGATTTCTTCGTGCCAGGCCGCTGGGGCGCGTAGTACTCAAAATCCAAATTCTCTTCGCCACTACAGTGAGTGAGTCTGTCAAAGACAGAGACCTTCTGTGGCACATCAGAGGTGATACGCGGGGCATTGGCTGCGCCCCTGCTCCGTCGACGCATCTTCTTCGCCCGAGAGGGAGATGGCTGGGGAACGTGGTTAGCCGTACGTTTTCTCGAGAGATGCGCTGTACCAGCGGGCGCATCTTGGTTACTGAGGACGTCAGCAGGAAGGGAAGGCTGGATCGGCACATCCCCTTCGGTGGTGGTGCCCGAGGCGTCGACCTTGCGCACCCAGACTCGGCGGATCTTCTTCGGCTTCGGCAGCCGCTTCGAAGGACTCGCACTGCCTTCAGAGATGAACTCCTCATACGCTTGTTGATTGAGGCGTACGACCAGCATCTTATGGGAGGAGCCCACCTTCACGTCGTCGAATTGCGACACAGCTTTCTCGGTGGAGGAAAAAGAGGTCCCCAGCAGAGTCGCCAGGAGTACACTTTTGTTTATCTGGGTCCCTTGTGCCGATGAAGTGAGTGGTAATGCGTTGACTCCGTTGACGATCTGACGACGTTATCGGTTCTCTGAAGACTTGGATTGCTCTGGATGCTGGAGCTTGCTGAGAGGAGGAAGACGTTGAGTGTCTGTATCTGCCTCTCTGGTGGTTGTGTGTTCTGTCCGTGTGTAGGTAGGTAGATGTGTACGTGGAAGAAGGAAATAATCCCTCTATTTATAGCTTTGCAGGCTGGCTGCTCATGCGCGCATATAGGATGCGCCTGTACGTGGGGACGCCACGTGTTGATTGCTGATGGAGGCGCATAAACGATGTGCCCTGATCGAGGGGTTGAATTCTTCATGCTGCTGTTGTGGACCGGCACGTAGCAGAGGAAAAGATCTTTCTATTGCTGAGATCTTGGGCGAGTCGAGTCAAAGGACACGTGTCATCGACCCATGGCTCGGAGATCTCTGATTTGGTGGGGAATGATCTGGTAGGATGCGCCTAGGATTTGGCGCATGAGGAGGCTTTGGCTCGTAACCTTTAGGAGTCACGAACCATTCGGGGCGCATGGCTTTTGAGGTGCATGCGAGGCTTCAGAAGTGACTTAACTCCTGTCTTTTGGGATCAGAGAGCAGTCTGAGGCGCATGGCTTTTGAGGCGCATGCAGAGCTTTAATGGTGACTTTCCTTCTGTCTTTAGGGATTAGTGAAAAGTCTGAGACGTATGGCTTTTGAGGCGCATACAGATTTGTACGCATAGCTGTAGAGGCGCATGCAAGCAGTTGGGTGGCCACGTGGCAGTAGTCGTCGGAGGAAAGTAATGATGATGCTGATGTTGGCGACGCTTCGTCTTCTGAACTGTTCAGATTTCGGGAAGCGTGCTGCCAACTCTGTCAGTTCAGCATTTAATGTTTGTAATATTCGATGGACAGCTGAGTGGGCGTGTCGGTTGGCGTTCAACTAGGCGTATGGGGACGTATGGGGGGCGCATCCCTGTAATGTGCTTGGTACTGAAGGGCGCGTCTGTGTGATGCGCTTGATGTTGAAGGACGTGTCTGTGTGATGCGCTTGATGTTGAAGGGTGCGTCTGTGTGATGCGCGGTCTGGCCGGCACATCTGTTTCGTGATACGTCTTTAATGGTACGACTGTTACGATTTTCGAGTGCTTTAAATAGCTGTCTTGACTTAGCTGATTTCAAAGTGTCCGGTTCATCCATTTAATGCAAATTCATTGCACGGAATTCGGAGAGCCATCCACTTGGCGCATGGGTTTGATTTGCCCGGCCTATAAATAGTGGCATGGAGAGAGTTTGTTTCTCGTTCTCTCACGTCCTTCCGACATGAATTCGTTTACTCGGATGCATTCTGTTGATGAGATGCTCCCGAGGGTGAAGATGCGACGTAATGTCTTTATTGATGCACTTGAAGGTGACTGTTACATCCAAAAGTCGGAGTCCAGATCTTCTGAGGCAGGCGGAAGGTGCCTGTTGCATCCAAAGATAGGGATGCTCGAGCCTCGTCTTCGTTGTACAGGAAGAGCCGTAGATCGGAATGGCGGTGCTGCGGGTTTGGGGGCTCTTTCTTCCTTTAAAATGGGTGTAGCCCATTCTGGTTGTGTTGAAAGCTGCTCCTTTAGCCGCGGCTTCGATCACGGTCTTCCTTGGTGTTTGGAGGCTCTTTCGAAGCCTCCCCTGGCCACAGGTTGGCTTGTGGTTCTTTTTCCTTCCTCCGCTAGAGGGTTGATTGCCACCCTCGTTCTGCTCAATAAATGCTTCATTAGTCGAAGCATTTAGACGGCGGTGATCCTGGCTGGAAGAGCGACACATAACTGGGCTGCTGAAGGGATACACATAACTGGGCTGCTGAAGGGATGCACATAACTGAGCTGCTGAAAAGGATGCGCCTTGCTGAGGGCGCATGGTGGGATGCGCCTAACTGGAGGCGCATGGTGATCGCTGCGCCTATTTGAGGACACATGATGGCTGCTGGCTGTAGACTTAGGATCTTTTCTTTGTAGAAATTCTCCTTTGTACAATCTTTTCTTAGACATGTAATAGACTTTTATATGTAAATAAAAAGTCTATTTTCGATGTCTATATTCGATGTTTTTGCTGTGAAGTACTCTGTCCGAGCTCTGGCGCATATAGTCTGGCGCATGGGCTTTCTGGTTCTGAAATTCCATGCTTCTACAATAGGTTGATATTAGGAAAGTTTAGATATGAGGTAAATCAAATAATCAATGAAGTTTCAAAAAGGTTGGAAGTCAAGGAGGTAGTAGTTCTGGATGAGATACTATTCCTACTCCTATATGCAGGCTTGTTGGCACAGTCATGTAACCTAACAATAGTTTCTGACCTGCATAGGCCACCACAAAAACATGTAACGCCCCAGTCCCAAAATACTTAGGACCAAGTACGCAACATGCCAGCTGCACATATACGAAGGATATTCCAATATATGAAATCCTCGTATACGTACATAAGCTGTATATATATAATAAAATTACAGGCCAGAATATAAGTATCTAATCTCATCACAGCTCAACACAGAATAAACGAGAGTCCAATAAATAATGCATCAAAAGATACTCGGGTGGACATACCCACCAAACAGCTATGTAAAATAGTCACAAAGATCGGAGTCCAACCTCTGCAAAATAGAAAGTAAATGAAAGATGTAGCACCCACTTTTTAGAAATAAGGGTATTTAGGTCATTTAAGTCATTTTAGTCATTTTGTGATTTTCTAGATACTACTGGCTTGTGTTTGATTTAGCATTTGGTTTAACCTTAAATAATCCATATTAGAGGCTACCCATGACTTATGATGATCATTTAGCTAATTAGAAATTATATTAGGCTTTGGTCCAATTTAGAAAGCCAATTGACCCTTTTTAGGCTATTTAATTAATTGGCCTTTTAAGCCTTTTTTTGTTAGTGGGCTTAAACTCAACTTAGATAGAGAAGGGGGGCCCATAAACCAACCCTAACCCTAGAAGGAATAGCCGGGCCGGCCAAAACAGGAAAACCCCCTCCCTATATAAACATTTGTATTGGTTTTAACACCCCTTTTACAAAACCCTAGTTTCCAACTCTCCAAAATCCTAACTTTCTCATCCGACCTCCGTTACACCTCAAACGAAGTGCATTGTGATCATGGGAAGGAGGAGAACTTATTGGAGAATTTCTAGCAAGAAGTTGGAGGCGTTTGCTCAGTGGAAACTGGTCGTCTCATTGCTTGAGGAGTCCGTTTCATTGAGATTTCAACTCTCAATAGGTAAACACCTAAACACTATAGTTTTTCCTAATTTTTCTTTATGATAGCATGCATCTAGGTACCCTCGACCCACCCATGTAATTTGGTGGAATTTCGACTCCGTTTGATGGAGGTATCAAGCCGTGTCGGTCCCTTACGGCACGTGTTCGTTGAATTGCCACTTAGAATTCAATATTATTGTTTAGGAAAACTAATTACATGATCCTGTAGGACTTTAGATGTAGATTGTATATATATTTTTTATGTAGGGTTTCTGTGTCATTTTGTGTCCAAAAATCGGGTTAGACACGCAGCACGAGACTGCGTCTCGATGCCCTGTTGCTGCTGTGTCCGTTCTCGCTGGACACAACGACTCGACACATGATTTTTGGGTTATGGGTAGGGGCAATGTCTGTCGTGATGCCCAACAAGTTTGGTTAGGTTTCATGGGGAGTCGAGAGAGAAATCGACACGGCACGGGTTTTGCACTGTCGTGCGCGCGCCCAGTTTTGGCGTCGGATACGCGTATCGTGCGACTTGGACACGCGTCGTGTGGCCAGTGCAGACACGTAGGCTAGTAGCCCTATATGTGGGCAACATGTAAGAGCAACCACATGTCGTAGTTTGGTCTGTGTCGAGCCCTAGGTCGCGTGACACGCGTGCACGAGGATTGGGTTCCAGTTCTGATACTCGTGTATCTTGGACACTTCGTGTCCTGTTCCTTGGACACAACTGCACCTGATTTGCATGTTCATATACACGAGACACTTTATCGACCATTAGTTTCGAATATCATTAGATTTTCGAATGGTTTTAGGTCATGTTAGATATTGGGTTGAGTATCGGGTTTTTGAGTTCCAATTTTTTTCTGTTTCAGTATTTTTGTTCTGTTCCCATCATATTTTTTCGATGTGAATTATGTGTAAACCAAAGCCTGTAGGTCCTATATTACCATATCTAGGAGATACCTACTAGTTTGCATAGTAGAGAGGGTTGTGTTCGAGTTTGGGTTATAAGTATACACATGTTAGAGAAGTTCAGGCTATTTCTGATTTGATTTTAGTTGGGACTTGTTGAGTAGAGAGTTAGCTAATGATTGCTATCTTAATTGTTGATCTATTGTTAGTTGATCCTAGTTGGGTTAAGGTGAATAACAGGAAATCAGTGGATTAGAATCTGAAATCGAAATTCGATTTTAGGTAAATGCCAAGTTCAGTTTAATTGGTAGATAAGAATTGGTTGTTGTAGTTAAAGTAGAAATTGGTTTTGAGATGTATATATGTATGTGTGTTTTGTGATGAAGGATTGGGGAGTAGGCTAACTGCAGTAGCAGTTGCAGTTAGGCCTGCAACTGCAGCAGCAATAGCATGCTGCATAGCAGCAGTTGCTGCAATAATAGGCAACTGCAGTGGCAGTAGTAGCAAGCATGCCTAAGTGCATGTGTCCAAGTTTGAGGGTGCATTGGGTTGAGTCGTGAGGATTTAGAATTTGAGATTACCTTGATTAAACTAGAAAACTTTCTAAGAGATATCCTAGCCTAGAGTTTTAGTAGATGTTAGTCTAAGGTATGGATAGTAGACATAGGGTATTGTGAGCTAGGGTAGTATTATGTGAATTACATTGGTTGTTAGGCTTATGCTCCCTTGGAAACCTAAGATCACACCAACTCAACATCCAAAATCAACACTAGGACTAGTAGTGACCAAAAATTTGACCTATAGGCTAGTTGACCTAACTTTGACCTAGTTTGACTAGTCTGGTTGACCCAAGGTTGAACCAAGGTTGACTTTGACTTAGATTGACCCAAATCATATAGAATTTGCATTGTAGGTTTTCCTTATGATATTTAGACTGTATTATGACATGTGGTTGTTCTAAATAGGATTTTATTACTCCAATTCAGTCACTTTTCATCATCAGCAGTTCGGATTGCCAGGCGAGTACATTCTCTGATCTTTTCATACTTCTTTGGATATGTACTCTTGCTATAGACTAGTATACTTGATGCTGACACGATGTTCACACGGATTAGTACCCTCTGGATCTTTTCATACGATATTATCCCCTCGGATACATCGAGTATGTCATGTTCATGTACTTTATCATGGTCATCATGTACACCATGTATTCGTATTTATCCATGTGTACTCATATGTTATTCATGTACACTCATGACCATATGAGTTCCATGTATACAGTAGTTGTTATCCATGTGCAATAACATAACATACTTTGATCCTTGTGTATTGGTTGGGGGCAGGGAGAGTGTAGTTGGTTATGTGATCATTATTCCCAGTAGGTATCCATCCATGTGCAACCCAAGCTGTTTACATAACCAATTCATGCTCTGATTCACGTAGAAAGTTACATTCTTTATTTATCATATTATATCTCAGCTTATATCTTCTCTCTTGTTGATTTCTCTTTACAGCGATTTATGTATAGTTTTCTATAGCTTGCTTTATATGTCCATTCCTGATATGAACTGTTGTGAGAGATATGTGCTCGTTTCGTCCTGACTGGGCATGTTGAAAATTTTACAGGTGATGATGAGGAGTACTGTCCTACTTATTATGGCATTGGCTTAGATGACACTGTCGACGTGGACCCACAGGAGGATCCCACAGTCGCTGAGGACTTGCCTATAGTCTAGCTGAGACTTAGTACTTTATTTGTATTTTCTGTTTGAGACTTTATGAGTTGTACTTGAGATTTATTCTGGTGGTTTACACCTAGACTTTTATTGTGACTCTCTTGGATCCTTTCTTCTATTCCATCATAGTATTGTGATTGAGTTACTTATTATTTTACTCTCTATTCGTAGCTTATTTAGACTGTGTTAGATATAGTGACTCAGGACAGCGTTCTACCGCCGACACTGCAGCGTAGGCTGGGCGTTCGTCACTTCTCATGCCCTTACACTGGGTGCGGGTCGTGATACGTTTTTAGTGGTGGCCCATGCAGGTCCCAATCACAACTAGTGTGATTCGTAGTGGTACTCGAACTAGAGTATCATTACAGCCTGCAATAAGATATAGGATATAAGTTAAGGTACTCAATCACATTAGGAAAAATTCTTATCAATTCTTGTTGTTAATTATCTCATTTTGAAAATAACTGTCCTTCTTTGATAAATTCACTTCTTTTCAGTAATTGATTCCTTGTTTGATCTGTGTTCAGGATGGTGGAGACACGATCGCAGCGCTCTGGCTCCAGGGATACCACTGAGAGGAAGGCTACTTCTCGTCCGACCCAGTAGGCTCCAGGGACCACAGTGCCTCTTGTTCCAGCTCAGGTGGGCCCATCTGCTACTTTTGGGGGTGCTCTTCTACCAGTTCTGGGGACTACCCCAGGAGTGCAGGGGATGCTACCACTACCGCCCCAGGGGACAATTGATGCGGCACAATATTTTGCTCTCATACAGCAGATGATGGAGATACAGCGACGCCAGACAGATGACATGAGACAGGGCATTGATAATGCCCACCAGTTAGCAATGGTCGCTGTGGAGAGGGCAACTGCCCCATCACAAGGAGGGCAGATTCAGCCATACCAACCGAGGACTCCAGGTATTCAGGACTTCCAGAAGATGAGGCCGCGGGACTTCAAGGGTACGGAGGGTATCCTTTACGCGGACGACTGGATCGAACACATAGAGGAGATTTTCTGTCTCGCAGAGATACCGGCTAGACTCTAGGTGGAAGCAGCAGGCAGTATGATGTAGGACCTTGCCCGTACTTGGTACCAGACCGACCCCAGGGTTGGTACTACGGGGAAACCTTGGGAGGATTTTAAGAAGCTTTTCAAGGAGAAGTTCTTCTCCGATACTGCACTTGGCGCATTGGAGACGCAGTTTGAGAACCTGGTTCAGGGGACCAGACTGTAGAGGAGTACGCCAGAGAGTTCTAGCATCTGGGCAGATTTATGGAGGGCCTTAGTGAGACAGCGAAGGCTAGAAGATTCAGGAAGGGTTTGGTTAAGGAAGTCAAGTCCTTAACCAAGAGCAACAGGAATGCTATATTTGAGGAGATTTTGATGGGAGCCATGGCAGCAGAAGATGATCTGGAGCTGAAGCAGAAGAGAGGTCGTGATTTTTATACAGCCAGTGGCAGTGGAGGACCAACTAAGAAGCCCCATTTTCAGCAGCAGCATCAGCAGAGGTCCTTCTATCAGCAGAGGCTATTCCAGCAAGCACAGCAGAGACAGGGTCAGCAGGCACCGAGACAGCAGTAGGCTACCACTTGGGACTTCTGTAAGAAGCCAGGGCACAGGTGGAGTGAGTGCAGGAAGAGGCTAGGCAAGTGCCTACTCTGTGGTTCATCAGAGCATCAGTTGAGGGACTGTCCTGAGGCTTTCGGGCGTAAAGGACAGGGAGCAGGGACCAAGGCACCAGTAGAGCAGCAGAGGGGACCCTTACCGACTCAGCAGCAGAAGTTTGTTCAGCATCAGCAGCAGGCTAGAGGAGGCCAGCAGGGGCGAGCTTTAGCCATGGCAGCGGAGGATACCGAGGCAGTAGGCGATCTGATAGCAGGTTCTGTTCTTATCGACTCTTTTTCCGCATTCGTATTATTTGATTCGGGTGCTTTCCATAGCTTCGTATCTGTATCTTTTGCCATTAGACACCAGTTTTCTTCTGAAACTTTGCCTAGGACTTGCAAGATCACGACTAGGGGTGGTATTATCCTCGTCAGTGATGTTTGCAAGGATCGGAGAGTAGTTTTGGAAGGCCGAGAACTGGGTGTGAGTCTGCTCGTGATGCCACTACCGAACTATGATATTGTACTCGGTATAGATTGGTTGAGCAGGCACCACGCCAGTATAGATTGCCGCGGGGGTAGGGTTCTTTTCAGCATGCCAGGAGAGCCAGAGTTCGAGTTTACTAGGCGGGAGTCAGAGTAGAGCAGCGGAGTTTTCTGCGGAGCTTCAGCAGAGGAGCAGAGTGTGCCACATCCGCTAATAGCTGAGTTTATGGATGGTTTTCGGAGGAGTTGCCAGGGTTGCCTCCGGACAGGGATGTGGAGTTCTCTATAGATTTGATACCCGGCGCAGAGCCGATATCTCAGCATGTCTATAGAGTGAACAATAGTGAGCTTGTAGAGCTGAAGAAGCAGGTAGATGAGTTACAGGACAAGGGCTTCATCCGATCGATTTCTTCACCATGGGGTGCGCCAGTACTCTTTGTACCGAAGAAGGATGGGTCGGTACGGATGTATATCGACTACAGGACACTCAACAGCCTCACGATCAAAAACAAGTACCCGCTGCCGAGGATCGATGACTTGTTCGATCAGCGAAGGTATTTTCCAAGATTGATCTGAGGTCAGGATATCATCAAGTGAAGGTGAAGAAGGAGGATATTCCGAAGACAGCTTTCAGGACTCGGTACGGCCAGTTTGAGTTCATGGTGATGCCGTTTGGGTTAACTAACGTCCCGACGGTGTTCATGAACTTGATGAACAAGGTGTTCCACCAGTACTTGGACAAGTTCGTGGTGGTGTTCATCGATGACATTTTAGTGTATTCGAAGACCCCAGAGGAGCATGAGGAGCATTTGAGAGTGGTTCTGGAGACTCTCAGGAAGGAGCAGCTGTACGGCAAGCTCTCAAAGTGTGAGTTCTTTTTGGATCGAGTTGATTTCTTAGGTCATGTGGTGACCGGAGATGGGATCTCGGTCACCCGAAGAAGATCAGAGCAGTTGAGGCGTGGACAGCACCGAGTTTAGTTGCAGAGATCAGGAGCTTTCTGGGATTGGCGGGGTACTACAGGAGGTTCGTTCAGGATTTCTTCCGAATTGCAGAGCCATTGACTAGGCTGACCCAGAAGGACACAGAGTTTGTCTGGTCAGAGGAGTGTCAAGTTGCTTTTGATGAGCTGAAGAAGCGACTAGCGACAGCCCCGATTTTGACGTTGCCATCAGGATCAGACGGGTTCACTATCTATAGTGACGCCTCAGGGAAGGGTTTGGGTTGTGTTTTGTAGCAGCATGGGAAGGTGATTGCCTATGCATCCAGGCAGTTATGTCCGCATGAGAAGAACTACCCTACCCATGACTTGGAGTTGGCGGCGATCATCTTTTCTCTGAAGCTGTGGAAGCACTATCTATACGGAGAGCGTGTGGAGATCTTCACAGACCACAAGAGCTTGAAGTATGTGTTTACACAGAAAGAGCTCAACATGAGGCAGCACAGATGGTTGGAGTTGATGAAGGACTTCGATATTTCATTACAGTACCATCCAGAGAAGGCTAATGCGGTTGCCTGTCACCCCCATTTCCTGTATTTCGTATTTATACTCGTAATTTGATTTTTGGCACGTATTTTACTTTCTCGACTTGTGGATTCGGGTTCTCGTAAATGGGTTTTGGACCATGGCTTGGTTTTATTTTGTGGAGTTTGTTTGATTTGGTTTGGTTCATCATGAGTGGAACACCTTAGCCTATTCTCCACCTCCATTCTATCACAACCACCCTCATTAAAACCCACCAACTTCTTCTCTCTCCTCCATAACTCCATTAATTTCTTTCAACTTCTTCTTCTTCCTTCTTCCACACAACTCCCCAACCCATAGGCAAGTGCACCTTGCCATCAAATAAGCACCACTTTTTATTTGTCCATTAACTAGATTAGGCCATAGAGAACAACTTTAGAACTTGACATTTTGTGATTTGGAGCTTTCATTCTTCTAGATCTAGGTTTTAACCATTTTCGAAAATCCTTGGTTTTGATCTATTAAACTTTGATTTTTGCTTGTTTTGATGCTTCCATGTGGAAGAGAATTCAATTTTACTCAAATTAGACCTTTGAAAATCTAGATTTGGCTTTGAATTGACAAAGTTATGAAGAATTGAAGTTCTTGGTGTTCTTGGACCTGCTCTCGGCCAGGAAGAACATCCCTCTGCCTTGCGCTCTTTAGCGTATGGCCGGTTGTGCACCCCCGGCCTGTGCTCTTTAGCGCTGGGCCGATTGCGCATGACCTCAGCCAGTGCTTTGCGCTGCGCTGGATTGCGCTGGCGCAAGCCAGCCTTGCGCAATCCACCTCTGCGCAAGCCAGCCTTGCGCAATCCACCTCTGCGCAAGCCAGCCATGCGCAATCCACCTCTGCGCAATCCACCCTTGCGCAATCCACCCTTGCGCAATCCACCCCTGCGCAGTCTACCCTTGTGCAAGGTAACCCTTGCGTAAGGCAACTCTTGCGCAGCTCTTCCATGCGCAGTACATACCCTGCGCAGCCCAACCCCTGATCCCACTTGCACAACCCACTTGTCTATGATGAATTATTTATTTCTTTAAGCTTGGCTCTTCTATAGCCCTGTATATTGATATTTTATTAGATATTTTACGCCCATTTTATATCCTTACGCCTTTTGTCATGAACTTGATTTTTACTTAATACGTTTGGATTGACAATTGTACTTGGCATGGTATGACAAAGAACTAGCATAACACGACAGTGACCCGTAGTGGTGTACTCCTGACATGACCAACCTGACATGACAGTAACCCGTAGTGGCACACTCCTGACAGTATCCTGACATGAATTATCTTGATAACTTGATAGTGGCCCGTGGCGGCGCACTCCTGACTTGACTTGACTTGTAACTTGTAACTTAACTCGTATAATCAACTTGACACCGTGGGTGTTCTTGCTTGCTTGCTTGTACAATCCACTTGTCTTGTCTCGCATCATGTCTAGAACGTGACTTCCTGGGTACCACGGCCAGGGACTCGCGCTAAATTGGATTAGACTAATGATTAGATCAAACTAGAACATGGAGAATTCCCAGTCACAGGCAATTTCCTTATCTGGGCGCTTTAATGGACTTGTAGCTTGCCGACGAGTAGAGCACATTTCCAGTACACTGTCATGTGTTGCACCCTCTAAGTCACCTAAGGGTACATTTGTCTCCCGGGCAATGTACCCACCTATAACTCTCAACCCGCGGAAGGATAACTGGATAGTCTGCAGGGCTTGGGACTGGAATTCTCACTTGCAACTTGTTAGTAATTAGGTTTGTGATTACCTTAGTTAGTTAAAGTAGTAAGCCGTAGTATTTGTTTGGCCGATTGCGAATGGATGGTGTCCAGCCTTGTCTAAGTCTTGTCTAGCTCCAGTACCTGCTATCTCCTGAGCATGTTTGTTTTACTTGTCTTAACGATAAATGAGTAGAGACAGTGAGCTATTCAGGCGAAGGGTTACAACCCCGGTCCTTGTCTGGTTTAAGGATTGTAACCTGGCTCCCGGAATGGTTCCACGTCCCTAGTCGTTTATCGCCCTGTGTACTTTACTACTTGTACTTCTTTTATTCTTATATTCTGATATGCTGGCTTTTGTTCTTATTTGTGGCCTCCTTTATGGCACTTGCTCTTTCTGGGGTTTGACCCAGCTGGTTTTGTGTGGCCAGATTTTGGAGCAGCTTCCGAGGATCTACCGAGCTTCCAGCCTAATGGTGACAACTAGACGGAACCCGAGCCAAGAGTGGGTTTTCCTTTTTGTTTCACCCACTTATATGTAAATTTATTCTTTTGAGGCGTTTAGCCGACGAGCACCTGTTAGCTCGATGCACATTTACTTACTGTCTGCCTACGGACTGTAAACATGATTAACAAATTCTAGAGTTGATCATGTATGACTGAACTCTTGCTAGTCCCATCATTTTGTACGACTAGCTTCATGATCATCCAATATATAATATTTGGGACGCCTTATATATATATATTTGATGCTCTAATATCTTGTAACTCTGTTAATTACTTGAGATTGAGACAATAGGCTTGACCTTAAGAGACTGTTGGCTTGTAGTAAACCCTCATATCTAGACAGCCATGACCGTATAGTTGAGATACATTCTATTTCAATATACGTAGCTGGCTATGTCTGCCCCCGCTCTCCAGTATTCTGGTTCTGGGGCGTGACATTGCCGATGCCTTGAGTAGGTATCCGGTAGCTATGTGCTTGACGATAGATCGTCATCTATTAGCAGATTTGGAGAGTTTGGGGATCGAGGTGATCGTGCCAGGAGTTCAGATGCAGATGTGGGGCCTGCAGATTCAGTCAGACTTGATGGAGAGGATCAAGTCAGCTCAGTTCGACAATGTTACTCTACGGTGTATCTGAGAGCAGGTTCGAGCAGGATTGGCAGATATAGAGTTCGTCATTACGGAGGACGGCACATTGAGGTACGGTTCCAGACTGTGTGTGCCTAGCGGAGAGCTTTGGGAGCAGATTATGCAGGAGGCCCATCGCTCTCAGTACACTATGCATCCAGGTGCCAACAAGATGTATAGAGACTTGAAGGAGCATGTATGGTGGTATGGGATGAAGCGGGAGGTAGCACGCTTCGTAGCCAGGTGTCTAGTCTGTCAGCAGTTTAAGGCGGAGAGGCAGAGGCCAGGAGGACTATTGCAGTCATTGCCCATTCCGGAGTAGAAGTGGGAGCACATCACGATGGATTTTGTTTCGGGATTGCCGCGTACACCAGGAGGAAAAGACGCGATTTGGGTCATCGTGGACAGGTTGACCAAATCGGCCCACTTTTTGCCATTCAAAGTGGGGACGTCTACGGAGAATCTAGCGGAGTTGTATATGCGGCAGATTGTCAGGATACATGGAGTTCCGGTGAGCATTGTCTCGGATCGGGATAGTCGCTTTACTTTCCATTTCTGGCGGAGTTTGCAGACTAGTTTGGGTACTCAGCTCAAATTCAGTACTGCATACCACCCTCAGACGGACGGACAGTCGGAGAGGACTATTCAGACTCTCGAGGACATGCTGCGGACTTGTGTCCTAGATTTTGGAGGTTCTTGGGAGGACCATTTGCATTTGGTGGAGTTTGCATACAATAACAACTTCCAAGCAAGTATTGGGATGTCACCATTCGAGGCCTTATACGGACGTAGATGTCGTACTCTTTTGTCTTGGGATGTGTTTGCCATTGATTGTAAAAGAACAGAACAATTATCGGAGGACTGAACTTAGACTCACAATACAAACTCGCTCGTACAAAGAAAGCCTAGGGACGAAAACCTAGGTACAGCAGACTAAGTACGATTGTTTATTTTTGATTCTGGGGGGTGACGATAGAGGCTCGGGAAAGCGACGGCCGCTCTGCCTTACTCCTTGGACGATCAGTATGTAGCCTTGGCTCGGGGAAGATCTGCTTGGCGTTGACGAAGAAACGCTCTTCTTGCTCTCCTCGGATTGCTCTCCTGACTTTTCTCTCTCTCTGTGATTATCAAGAAGAAAGGGGGAGCTCTCTCTGTGTAGATCTCTCTCTTCTTCTTTTTTTATTCTTTTGTTGCCGACCTCTCCTCTCTCTCTCTCTTTTTTTCTTTTTTTTCAAGGGAATGATGCTGGCTATTTATAAGAGTGGGGGATGATCATTAGGGTTTGCTAATGATTATCTGTTTGGAATGTCGGTGCTCCTTCATTCTATCTGAACCCTTGATCCTGATTATAGTGAATCTCGGCCATTAATGCGGATAGCATCGTATCTCATGAGCAATTAATGCTAGCTGCTTTAAATTCTCGTGATTGATTATGCCAATGTCTGATTGCTCGCCACGTGTCCCATTAGCTTGATGATAAATGATATGCCCTGATCTCAGTAATTAAGACGATGATGTCAAATATATTTGTTGAGATTCGATTAAATCTCTTATTGATCCCATGCCACGTGTCTTAATTGTGAGTCCTGTCAGAGCCGCATAGGATTGACGATCCTCGAATCGCAGAGAGATACTCTTTGTAAGCCGCATAGGATGATGCTTCATCGAGCCGCATATGCGTAATCTTTGTGAGCCGCATGAGCTGGCGTTGTATTGGGCCGCAGGGAATGTGTTCCCAGGGAGCCGCATGAGCTAGCGTTGTATCGAACCGCATGGAACGGGTTCTCAGGGAGCCGCATATGACTGATTGCCACGTGGCAATCTGGGACTTCTGACGGATTTGGTCAGAGATTTTCTTCTTTTCCCGAGGAGTCAGTCATTATGGCAAGGCCATTATGACACTTTATGTCAGGGCCGCCACAGTGAATCGTGCTGGAGCAATAAATGAGGCCACTACTCAAACGACCAGCTGTAGGGAAGGATCACACATGGCGTCCATCGAGCCGCATATGCCTTGCTGAACCGCATACGCTCCCGAGCCGCATTCGATTGAGAGTCTTCTTTGAACCGCATAGGGCCGCTCCTGTGTGAGCCGCATAAGCTTCTTACTCAGAGCCGCATGGATCATTATTCTAATATTTTTCATGCTTCTACAGGACCCCCTTCAAAGTTTTCAATTTGTAAAAATTGGAATACTTTGAACAAGAAGCATGGCCCCGTTCATGCCGCATAGGATTTTTCTGTCTGCCTGAGCTTCCTAGCCGCATAAGTGCCTTAACCGCATAAATTCATCTGGCCACATAAACTTGTTGCCACGTGTCCTGAACACGTGTGCAAATCTTCATTAAGTGCCTTTGATTTGATTTAACGCCGCCTTTTGGGGGAGGATCCCAAGAGTCGGTTTTGCCTTGACCGAAGCATTTTATTCTTTGGGGACGGCGCGTAATCCGAGGCATACTCCGAGACGTCTGTTCGTTTCGTGGGTCTCTTTTGCCTATAAATAGGAGTCTTTTAGCCTCTTGGCGCTTTTCTTTACCTTCTCTCTTTGCTCTCTTTTTTTTTTTTTTGCAAGGGGGTGTGATCCCTGCTGATGTAGCATTTTGATTTTTGAATAAATGAGCATGTTTCAACTCATCTTTTCTTTCTTGCACTTGCGGTGTTTATGGAATTTGGACTTGCTGGGGGATTTATTTGTGGACCTGTTATCCTAGGCGTACCTTGGTTTTAGATACGGATAACAGTTTAGATAGGATGTCCGGGACAGCCACGGCAAAGTGGTCATGGATGTTCTCGGTACTGGGGGAAGGAATGCCGTAGAGCAGCTGGGCTCCCGGGGCATGGTAAGATGGTGGATTTATGCTAAGAAGCTTAGCGAATGAATATTTGTGGACCTATTACCCTTGGCGTACCCTAGTTCAGGATGCGGATAATGGGGTGAAAGGGAACCGATCACATTTGCTCAGAGGTTATGATGACATGGCAAACATGAAGGTTGTATCGTGAAATCTTCCTGCTCAGCGGTAATGAGAACATGGCAGGAGAGACTTTACGAAAGCTATTTGTGGTCAACAGAGGACATTTGTGGTCAACAGAGGACATTTGTGGACCTATTATCCTTGTCGTACTCCGGTTGTGGGTACAGATAATAGGTTAAAAGAGGACCGACATACTTGCTCAGAGGTAATATGGACATGGCAAATATGACGATTTCTTCGACGGAGCCTTCCCACTCAGAGGTAGTGAGGACATGGCAGGAGTGGGCTCAATGAAGATTGGGTACATAGAACGACTCAGAGGTAGGAGAACGTGGAAGTTCTATGCGAGGGGGCGGTTTGTTTTTGGTGGAAGTGAAGACGACTCAGAGGTAATGAGGACATGGTCGTTTTGGAAATTGGTGGATCGACTACCTTTTTTGTGCACTGGGAGTGCGGGTAGTGAATCCTGAGGGAGGATCTCTGCCAGGAAGAAAGTTCAGAGGTATAATCATACTTGACTTACTATCTGAAAGAGTGACCAGAATGTAAGTTCAGAGGCACCAGCTGGTACATAACTTGGTAATTTGGACTATTGAGGGAGTGAGAGTTTAGCGGCACTAGCGGGTGCATGGCTCGATAATCTGAAATAGGGTGGATGAGAGTTCAGTGGTACTAAAGGAGTACATGACTCGATAATCTAGAGAATGATGTTCAAACATAGTATTTCTTCAGGAACTTGCCGTTGACGGGCAACATGAGCAAATCTCCGTTCTGCTTAGCGAGGCGGTAGGCACCGTTGGAGAACACGGTCTCGATGACAAATGGACCTTCCCATTTTGGCTGGAACTTACCGGTGGTCTTGTGAGTCATGACCATCGGCCTCCGGACTGCCAGAACAAGATCACCCACTTGGAATGTTCTGATTTTAACTTTCTTGTTGAAGGCTCCGGAGATGCGTGCTTGGTATAGCTCGATCCTTTGCTGAGCTAGGAGGCACTATTCATCTAAAGTCTCCAACTCTTGTAGTCGTCGTCGGTAGTTATCATCCGTCGTCAATTGATAAGTGAGGGCGACGCGGAGTGAGGGGATCTGAGTCTCCAAAGGGAGGACTGCCTCGCTCCCGTACACCAGAGAGAATGGTGTATTCCCGGTGGCTGTTCGAACCGTGGTGCGATAAGCCCATAAGCACTCGCCGAGCTTCTCGTTCCAGTCGCGTTTGTTGGAGGAGACGAACTTCTTGAGGAGCTTGATGATTGTTTTGTTGAATGCCTCTGCCAACCCGTTTGCTGCCGGGTTGTATGGTGTCGAAGCGACATTCTGAATGCGGTGCTTATCGGAGAATCGGTAGAATACATGGCTTATAAACTGTGGACCATTATCATGGATGATTCTTCGTGGTAGTTCAAAGCGGTAGATAACGTGATGCTTAAGGAAGCTGATCACGTTTGAAGTTTTAACTTCTGCGAGTGGGACGGCTTCCGCCCACTTGGAGAAATAATCAGTGATCGCAAGTATGAAGCGATGTCCTCGGAAGGAAGGTGGGATGATTGGACCAATGATATCCATCCCCCATGCTTTGAATGGCCAGGATGCCACCGTTGGATGCAGGAACTCGGATGGTTGGTGAATGAAATCCGCGTGGACTTGGCAGGCCTTGCATTTTTTGGCATAATCTATCGCATCTGCCACCATCGTGGGCCAGTAGTAGCCCATCCGATGAAGGCGGTCTTACAGCTTAGGGCCAGGCTGATGGGCTCCGCAGACACCGTCATGAGCCTCTCGTATGGCTTCTTTGGCTTCTGCGTTTGACAAGCACCGAAGTAGTAATCCGTCGTAGGAGCGGCGATACAGCATTTTCGTCTCTGTATCGTAGAAGAACCTGAGAGAACGCCGTCTGATAGAAGTAGCCCCCTTCGGGTTCTCGGGCAGGATGTCGTAGACCACGAAGTCTATGAATGGTTGTCTCCAGTCTGGCGCTTCGTCGATCATCTGAGCAGAATAACTCGCCATGGCTTGAACGTTGTTCTTGGGGCAGACCAGCTCATGGCCGATTACATCGACCGAATGATGAGAGTGATTTGGCACTGCTAGGGAAGCAGCCAGGCCTGCTAGGGCATCAGCTTCGATATTTTGGAGTCTGGGGACGTGCTCGATGAAGAATCCCTCGAATGATGAGATAATGTTGATCGCAATTTGATGGTAGGGGATCATGTCTTCATGGCGAACCTCGTATGAGCCCCTGATCTGATTGACGATTAGTTGGGAGTCGCCGTATGCTTCAAGGTATTCTATCCCCAGCTCTTTTGCAAGTTGGAGGCCAATGACCAGAGAGTTATATTCGGCCACATTGTTGGAACAGGGTTCCGTAAGGGAGTAGGCGCGATTGATCACCAGCCCAGTAGGAGAAATTAATACCACTCCGACCCCGACGACGATGTTTCCCTTTGGTCCGGTCCTTGAGGCGCCATCGAAGAACATTTGCCATATGTTATCGTGGGTGGCTGTATTCAAATCGGCGACCTCGTCTGGGATCTTTTCATAGATTCTGGAAGACTCCCATCCTGGGTGGGCTGCCAAAAAGTCTGCTAGGGCTTGACCCTTAACAGCCTTTTGCGGGACGAAGATCATATGATAGGGGGACAGTAATATTGCCCATGTGGCGAGGCGAGAGCTGAGGGCCCCTGGTTTAGTCATGAGGACTCTGAGGGGGTTGACTCGCGAGATCACATGTATGGTTTGTCCTGTGACATGGTGCCGCATCTTTTGAACAGCGAATACCAGGGCGAGACACTCCTTCTCTACGGCGGTGTATCGATGTTCTGGCCCGATCATCATCCGGCTGAGATAATATATGGCCTGCTCGTGGCCTGCATCGTTATTTTGTGCTAGCAGGGTACCAAGGGAATGTTCCATTGCTCGTACGTAGAGCAGGAATGGTTTTCCGGGGACCGGGGCCACCAGGACTGGGGGATTCGACAAATATTCTTTAATGTCGTCGAAAGCACGCTGGCATTCCTCGTCCCATACGAATGAGACTCCCTTCTTCATAAGGTGTGTGAACGGTCGGCATCGCCCGGAGAGGTTGGAAATGAACCTCCTGATGTAAGCTAGCCTCCCTTGGAGGCCTCTGAGTTCGCGGAGATTTTTCGGGGGACCCATCTCCATGATTACCTTCGTCTTCTCAGGGTCTACATGGATGCCCCGTGCTGTGACGATGAAGCCTAAGAATTTCCCGCTGGATACGCCCAAGAATGATTTCGTAGGGTTCATCTTCAAATTGTGGGCTCGCATTAGGTCGAATACCGTCCTCAGGTCCTGAAGATGATCTTCCTTACGGCGACTCTTGACGGCGATGTCGTCGACATAGCATTCCACTGTCTTGCGCAAATGTTCTCTGAAGATGATACTCATGGCTCGTTGATATGTAGCGCCAGCATTCTTTAGACCGAATGGCATGACTGTGTAGCAGTATGTGCCAGTCGGTGTTCGGAATGATGTGTGCTTTTCGTCGTCTGGAGACATCTTGATTTGATTATACCCCGAGAATCCATCCATGAATGACATACGTTCGAAGCCGCATGTGTTGTCGATCACAATGTCTGTGATGGGAAGGGGGAATTCATCTTTGGGGCATGCCTCGTTCAGGTTGCGGAAGTCGATGCAGATTCGAATCTTCCTATTCTTTTTGAGGACGGGTACTATATTGGCGACCCAATCAGGATGTTTCTCTTCACGAATGAAACCGCTGGCTATTAACTTGTTGACTTCAGTTTCGATCGCGTCCATGACACCTGGGCAGAAGCGTCATTGTTGCTGCTTGACTGGCTTTACATCTGGCCGTATATTGAGTTTGTGGAGAGCGATGTCAGGATTTAACCCCGGCATGTCTTCATAGCTCCAGGCGAACACATCAATATATTCTCTGACGAGTACTAACAGCAATTCTCGTTCTTCGTCAGTTAGGCTTTTACTGATAAAGATCGATTTTGGAGAAGATTTGCTGCCGAGATCCATTTGTATGACCTCATCTTCGATAGGAGGTTCTCTCAGTTCGAACCGCTTTTTCCATTGTGCGTCTAATTGCTGGGCCCATGGTTCTAGCTCAAGGATTTCGGGGATGTCTTCGTCTTCCTCGTAAGCGTCGGTGAATGCCATGTTGACTGACATGACTTGTCTGAACACATCTCCGATGCTGGTATCTGAGTCAGAAGTTGGTGATCCAGTTGAATGTGACTGTCAGTCGCATTCTTCATCTGAGCTTTCAGGGGTCGTAGTAGGCATTACATACCCTAAACCGCATCGAGTTTTGTTATAGTAGTTCCGTGGTTTGCCCGCCGGGGCTGGCGTCTTCAAAGGTAATCGTCGTCCAGTGTCGTAGTTCAGTCCTGGCATTGTCTCTAGATCGTACCCCTGTTTCTGCATGAGATATTTGGATTGAGGGCTATAGAGATACAGAGGCAGTCTTCCGACATCTGACCCGAAGTCGACTTCTTCCATAGCGAGGAGATGCGGGTTGGTTTTGATAAGCATATCTTGCGAAGAGAAGACGATATTGGGCATTGCTCTCGTACACGCACTATCTTGGAGCTCTGTAGGTTGGTTATCTCCCGTGAGGTTGACCTGAGCCAAGTATGCGTCGGCATTTTGGAGCACCTCACTTAAAGCCGTGCGGACATCCTTTGAGAGCCTGAGGAGTTCATATAAAGACAATTTGGCCGGGGTATTAGCTAATTGTGCTAAGATGTCGAAGTTGTAGGGCCTCTCCAGCCCCTGAGGTGTCTCCTTCCGGAGGGACTTGTCGAAGCGAGTCTCCTTCGGCCTAGGCTTGTCGGTCGTCGAAGGCTGAGCCGGTCCCGGAGCATCATTGGTAGTGGGCGGATGATCATCAGTCGCGCTTTCGGTTACCGGTTGGGCTTGTGTTCCAGATCGAGTGGTGACGGCCGAGACTTCCTCTTCTTCCGCCGAGGCAGTGCGGCAGGATCTGACTTTTTCACTTTTCCTTTTAGAAGGTGGAGAGGGCTGAGTTACCTCGTGGACTAGGTCCGGATGGACCCACATGATTTCCCCTCGTGATGTGGTGAGGGGTACTAGACCAGCAGCTTGATCGCGAGCAGGCGGCAGATTAGCAATCTCCATTGTTGCCAGAGGGATGGGTATAACTCCGTCCTGAGTCTCTGTTGGAGGGAAGCTGCCAATTGTACGGACACCATGTTGGCTGCCACGGTTACCTCTTCGAAATCGATGGCCAGGGCGTTCGAATCGATGAGGTTTTGGATATACCGTTTCAGTTGGTAGCAGTCGTGTGTAGCATGGTGGACGTAGCGATGGTAATGGCAGAACTTTGGGTTCTCCAGATCAGCCGGCCGAGGCTCCCGTCTTGGTAGAGGAAGCTGAATCCTATCTCCTTGTATAAGCATGTCCAAGATAGGCTTGACGTGGCCGTCTTCAAAGGAATAAGTGATTTGAGGCCATTGTTTGTCTGCTGGCTGTGGCTCGGGCTTCTGGGCTGTATCGGTCACCATAGCCTGCTTGCCTTTATTGTCCCGGTTGTTGGAGGGGCTACCCCCATTGTCGTTGCTGGTGTTGGGACGCTTGCTCTTGTTCTCTCCCTCCGAGATATGCAACCCCAGTTGGCGAGCCTTCTTCAATCGTTCTTCAGCACTTGTAGCACTGATGATAAAAGCCTTCCAATCCTTGAACTGACTTTCGCCCATCCAGAGACTAATTGTTGGAAGTAGTCTCTTTTGGCAAATTTCAATCAAAGAAGAGTCCGAGTTGCCAGATGGTAATTTGATTGCGGTTTGACGAAACCGCTCAATGTAATTTCTCGTCAGTTCTTTCTCTCCTTGAACGACGTTCATGAGGGTAGACATCGTCACGTCCTGTCCTACCTCATAGAACCTCTCCAAGAACAAGCGCTTGAAGCCAGCGAAGGAGTAGATGCAATTGTCTGGCAGGTTACGGTACCAATCGAAGGCGACTCCTTCCAATGCCCCAATGAATAACCGCGTGAGGATAGCGTCATCATGGGGCAGATGGTCAGTAGTGACCTCAAAGTAAGTGATGTATCGACTTGCTGAAGTCTTGCCATCATATGGGTTGATATTGAACGGCTTATATCTTAGCGGAAAGGGAGCATCCCTCCATTCAGCAGGATATGGTTGCCGTATTCTGAGGTCTTGAGAGTTTTCTCGGGCGTAGAACATTGCTCGGAGCTCCTGAACCTCTCTTATTACTTTTCGGGCCTCATCTGTCGCGGTAGGGGCCGTTATCTCGGGAGGATTATTGCCCTGGTTTGGCGCCGCTGAATTTGAATCTACGTTGATTGTGGGACCCGTGCTTGTCTGGCCAGGTGTCACTCCCTGCAGAGTAGGAAGTGCCGCTTTGATTTCGTCTACAGACTTGACCAAGGCATGCAATATGGCCTCCAGCGTGTCGATGCGCTGGCGATCGCTGGAACCGCCTTGATTGCTGTCTGTCATGAATACCGTCTTCACGTGAGGAGTGACGGAGGGAGAGGTGGAGGATGTACCCTCCGAGTCGTACCCATGCGTCGAGAAATCATCTGGATATGTGGGGATGTTCTCTTCAGGTTCGGACTCGGAAGGAACACTACCCCCAGCTTCGGAGCTTGCTTCGTCTAGAGAATCATGGATGTCCTCGGGGACATCAGCATCTGTTGTACCCGATGGGAGGGTTGTTTCTCGGGGTTCGTCTCCTTGAAACATTGGATTATTGTGGACATTCGGAGGAGTACTACCCCCAGCTCCTACGACCCCCAGGGTCGGGGACGATGAGTCTCCTGTTGCAGCAGATTTTGTCTTCGAACGGGTGTGTTGGTATACTCCGGTGGAGGGTAACCGTTTAGCCGACAACTTCTTAGCTGTAGTGGCTGATATCTTTGGACTGGAAATGCTTGTCTTCTTCCCTCTCCCCTCGGCAGGGACCTTCTGAGCGGAATTGCAGGAGACAACAGGAGGTGCCTCATCTTCTGAGTTCGGGTGCTGTAGTCTGTGGAAGACGGACGGACGAACTTTCGTCACTGCCGCGTTGTTGCAGCAACAGTTGACGATGATCTGGGTGCAGTGACGTCTATGTGAGGATTCTTTGCACGCCGAGGCCCCTTCTCTTTCCTTGCGCTTGTGGAGGATCGCCTCACGCAGGTCAGAGGAACCACTCTGTCCGTTTGCCGCCGGGGATTGGACTTGAGCAGTTCTGTATAACTTCCCATCAGAGGCCCGTATGATAATCAGCGGGACGCCCTGATAGTCAGAGGTTGGGGCAGCTGTCTGGGCTTGATGAGCCCGCGCTGCCCTAGACTTCTTCTTTCTAGCACTCGTGGGTGCATAAAAGGAAGAGTCCAAGTTGAACATCACAGAGTCTGGCTTATCATCCAGAGAGTCATCAGGGTTCGGATCGTACGAGAGACGGTCGAAAACTGATCGAGAGGAGCATGGAGCAGATGCTATGCAGCTGGGAGCGGAAACCGTGCAGGCTGTCTGCATGCGGTTGTCTCCTGTCGTCGGACGAGTTCTTATGCGGCTAGGGGTCACGACCGTGCAGGCTGGCCGCATGCAGTTGGCATCTGTGGCCGCATGGGTTTTCTGCAAATGATTGACTTTACTGGCCGCATGAGTCTCATCCATGCTGTCGGGAACTGTAGTCGCATAAGTTATGCGGCTGACAGAAGTAGCCGCATGAGTTTTCTTCATGCGGTTGGCGGATGTAGCCGCATGGGCTTTCTCCTTGCGGCTAATATTCTTCTGCGGTTTGGTCCGCGTAGAGTCCCTCTTTGTCCCTTCAAGTCCAGCATCATAATGTTTTCTTCTGCCGGACTTGGGGACTGCAGAGTTGTCTACGACCTGAAGTGAGACCGCAGGAGAATCCTTCTTCCCGTCTTGAGCAGCAGAGGGCATCCCATCGAGGGCTTGAGGAGGAGCAAATGACTTCGGTCTCCATTCTTTGCGAGCCTTCGTGGTGCGGGTGCGCTTCTGGGCCGGGCTAGCGCTGCCTTCAGAGAGCATCTCTTCGAACGCCTGTTGGTCGAAGCGGACGACCATCTTCTTTTGTGTGGAGCCAAGTTTGGCTGCATCTGATTGCGTCACCAACTCCTCAACCGTGGAGAAGTTATTCCCCAGCAGAGTCGCCATCGTGTTTGCCATTGATTGTAAAAGAACAGAACAATTATCGGAGGACTGAACTTAGACTCACAATACAAACTCGCTCGTACAAAAAAAGCCTAGGGACGAAAACCTAGGTACAGCAGACTAAGTACGATTGTTTATTTTTTATTCTGGGGGGTGACGATAGAGGCTCGGGAAAGCGACGGCCGCTCTGCCTTACTCCTTGGACGATCAGTATGTAGCCTTGGCTCGGGGAAGATCTGCTTGGCGTTGACGAAGAAATGCTCTTCTTGCTCTCCTCGGATTGCTCTCCTGACTTCTCTCTCTCTGTGATTATCAAGAAGAAAGGGGGTGCTCTCTCTGTGTAGATCTCTCTCTTCTTCTTTTTTTATTCTTTTGTTGCCGACCTCTCCTCTCTCTCTCTCTCTCTTTTCAAGGGAATGATGCTGGCTATTTATAAGAGTGGGGGATGATCATTAGGGTTTGCTAATGATTATCTGTTTGGAATGTCGGCGCTCCTTCATTCTATCTGAACCCTTGATCCTGATTACAGTGAATCTCGGCCATTAACGTGGATAGCATCGTATCTCATGAGCAATTAATGCTAGCTGTTTTAAATCCTCGTGATTGATTATGCCAATGTCTGATTGCTCGCCACGTGTCCCATTAGCTTGATGATAAATGATATGCCCTGATCTCAGTAATTATGACGATGATGTCAAATATATTTGTTGAGATTCGGTTAAATCTCTTATTGATCCCATGCCACGTGTCTTAATTGTGAGTCCTGTCAGAGCCGCATAGGATTGACTATCCTCGAACCGCAGAGAGATACTCTTTGTAAGCCGCATAGGACGATGCTTCATCGAGCCGCATATGCGTAATCTTTGTGAGCCGCATGAGCTGGTGTCGTATTGGGCCACAGGGAATGTGTTCCCAGGGAGCCGCATGAGCTAGCGTTGTATCGAACCGCATGGAACGGGTTCTCAGGGAGCCGCATATGACTGATTGCTATGTGGCAATCTGGGACTTCTGACGGATTTGGTCAGAGATTTTCTTCTTTTCCCGAGGAGTCAGTCATTATGGCAAGGCCAGTATGAAACTTTATGTCAGGGCCGCCACAGTAAATCGTGCTGGAACAATAAATGAGACCACTCCTCAAACGACCAGCTGTAGGGAAAGATCACACATGGCGTCCATCGAGCCGCATATGCCTTGCTGAACCGCATACGATCCCGAGCCGCATGCGATTGAGAGTCTTCTTTGAACCGCATAGGGCCGCTCCTGGGTGGGCCGTATAAGCTTCTTACTCAGAGCCGCATGGATCATTATTCTAATATTTTCCATGCTTCTACAGGATGATGTTGGAGAGCGAGCTTTATTGGGACCGGAGATGGTTGTTGACGCAGCCGAGAAGGTAAAGCTCATCAGGGATCGACTTCGCGTGGCGCAGGACAGACAATGGCATTGGGCCGACAGCCACCGAAGACCTTTGCAGTTTGAGGTATAACTTAGACTTAGGATTAGAATCTTGTTGTTTGTGTTTTTTTGATTTTGTGATTGTTTTTGTTAATTGAGACCATGCTTGTGATAGGTTGGAGATATAGTATTCTTGAGGATTTTACCGACTCGAGGTACTATTCGTTTCGGTAGAGGAGGGAAGCTTAGCCCACGCTATGTCGGACCTTTCGTTTTCAGTGGAAGGGTCGGCGACGTGTCATACAGACTGGACTTACCTTCTTCCTTAGCGGGAGTCCACAATGTATTTCACGTATCGCAGTTGAGACGGTATGTGGCAGATCCTAGCCATGTACTGGACCATTCTGAGATTGAGGTGGGACCTACTCTCAGTTATCCAGAGCAGCCTGTGGAGATTCTGGATCGATGGGAGAAGGTGTTGGAGAACCAGACAATACTATTAGTTCGCGTAGCATGGAGGCATCACTCCCCCGGTGAGTCTACTTGGGAGAGGGAGGATGAGATGCGCGAGCAGTACCCTTATCTTTTTCAGCCGTGAGGTATAATTTCTATCCTTCCTACTTATGCAGCTTGCCTTTAATTTCGAGGACAAAATTATTTTAAGGAGGGTAGACTTGTAGCACCGACTTTTTAGAAATAAGGGTATTTAAGTTATTTTAGTCATTTTAGTCATTTTGTGATTTTCTAGATACTTGTCACGCCCCAGAACCAGAATACTGGAGAGCGGGGATGGACATAGCCAGCTACGTATATTGAAATAGAATACATCTCAACTATATGGTCACAGCTGTCTAGATATGAGGGTTTACTACAAGCCAGCAGTCTCTTAAGGTCAAGCCTATTGTCTCAATCTCAAGCAATTAACAGAGTTACAAGATATTAGAGCATCAAATATATATATAAGGCGTCCCAAATATTACATATTGGATGATCATGAAGCTAGTCGTACAAAATGATAGGACTGGCAAGAGTTCGGTCATACATGATCAACCCTAGGATTTGTTAATCATGTTTACAGCCCGTAGGCAGACAGTAAGTAAATGTGCATCGAGCTAACAGGTGCTCGTCGGCTAAACGTCTCAAAAGAATAATTTTACATATAAGTGGGTGAAACAAAAAGGAAAACCCACTCTTGGCCCGGGTTCCATCTAGTTGTCACCATTGGGCTGGAAGCTCGGTAGATCCTCGAGAGCTGCTCCGAAATTTGGCCACACAAAACCAGCTGGGTCAAACCCCAGAAAGAGCAAGTGCCACAAGGAGGCCACAAATAAGAACAAAAGCCAGCATATCAGAACATAAAGAATAAAAGAAAGTACAAGTAGTAAAGTACACAGGGCGATAAACGACTAGGGACGTGGAACCATTCCGGGAGCCAGGTTACAATCCTTAAACCAAAAACAAGGACCGGGATTGTAACCCTTCGCCTGAATAGCTCTCTGTCTCTACTCATTTATCGTTAAGATAAGTAAAACAAAACATGCTCAGGAGATAGCAGGTACTGGAGCTAGACAAGACTTGGACAAGGCTGGACACCATCCATTCACAATCGGCCAAGCAAGTACTACGGCTTACTACTTTAACTAACTAGGGTTATCACAAGCCTAATTACTAACAAGATGCAAGTGAGAATTCCAGTCCCAAGCCCTGCAGACCATCCAGTTATCCTTCCGCGGGTTGAGAGTTATAGGTGGGTACATTGCCTGGGAGACAAATGTACCCTTAGGTGACTTAGAGGGTGCAACACATGACAGTGTGCTGGAAATATGCTCTACTCGTCGGCAAGCTACAAGTCCATTAAAGCGCCCAGATAACGAGATTGCCTGTGACTGGGAATTCTCCATGTTCTAGTTTGATCTAATCATTAGCCTAATCCAATTTAGCGCGAGTCCCTGGCCGTGGTACCCAGGAAGTCACGTCCTAGACATGATGCAAGACAAGACAAGTGGATTGTACAAGCAAGCAAGCAGGAACACCCACGGTGTTAAGTTGATTATACGAGTCAAGTTACAAGTTACAAGTCAAGTCAAGTCAGGAGTGCGCCGCCACGGGCCACTATCAAGTTATCAAGATAAATAATGTCAGAGTACTTGTTAGGAGTGCGCCACGACGGGCCACTATTATGTCAGGTTGGTCATGTCAGGAGTGCACCACTACGGGTCACGGTCGTGTTATGCTAGTTCCTTGTCATACCATGCCGTGTACAATAGTCATTCCAAACATATTAAGTAAAATCAAGTTCATGACAAAAGGCGTAAGAATGTAAAATGGACGTAAAATATCTAATAAAATACCAATATATATAGAGCTATAGAAGAGCCAAGCTTAAAGAAATAACCAAAACTCCAAAAGCCAATGGATTGCGCAAGGGGTCAGGGAGTTGGATTGCGCAGGTGTCAGTTGCGCAGGGTGCCAAGTGCGCAGGGGCACAGGGCACAGGGGCAAATTGCGCATGAACAGACTGCGCAAAAGTGAACTGCGCATGGGTGGATTGCGCAGGGGTTACTTTGCGCATGGCTGGCTTGCGCATGGATGGCTTGCGCCAGCGCAATCCAGCGCAGCGCAAAGCACTGGCTGAGGTCATGCGCAATCGGCCCTGCGCTAAAGAGCACAGGTCGGGGGTGCGCAATCGGCCATGCGCTAAAGAGCGCAAGGCAGAGGGATGTTCTTCCTGGCCGAGAGCAGGTCCAAGAATACCAAGAACTTCAATTCTTCATAACTTTGTCAAATCAAAACCAAATCTAGATTTTCAAAGTTCTAACTTGAGTAAAATCGAATTCTCTTCCACATGGAAGCATCAAAACATGCAAAAATCGAAGTTTAATAGATCAAAACCAAGGATTTTCGAAAATGGTTAAAACCTAGATCTAGAAGAATGAAAGCTCCAAATCACAAAATGTCAAGTTCTAAAGTTGTTCTCCATGGCCTAATCTAGTTAATGGACAAATAAAAAGTGGTGCTTATTTGATGGCAAGGTGCACTTGCCTATGGGTTGGAGAGTTATGTGGAAGAAGGAAGAAGATGGAGAAGTTAATGGAGAATAAAGAGGCGAGAGAAAGGTTGGTGGAGATATAATGAGGGTGGGTGTGTTGTGTTGATGGTAGAGTGTAGGTTAAAGTGTACCAATTCATATTAAACCAAACCTAATCAAACCAAACCAATTCCATAAAATAAAAACCAAGCCATGGTCCAAACCCATTTACGAGAAACCAAAATCCGCAAGTCGAGAAAATAAAATACGTGCTAAAATCAAATTACGAGTATAAATACGAAATACAGGAAATGGGGGTGACAACTCTACCCACCTTCAAAGAATTTCGTCCTCGGAATTTAATCAAGGAGCTAGAGATTGCCACGACAAGCTATACTAAGCACAGGCAAGCTACATTAAGCAATTCAATCATACAATCATACAATGCAAGCAAGGAAAGGGAAAGCGTAAGGCATAAGAAAGACATTATACCTCACGAGTCAAACAGGTAGGGATATCGCGATCGGATGTCGTCCTCACGCTCCCACGTTGACTCAACTAGAGAGTGATGACCCCAAGCAACACGGACTAAGTTAATAGTCTTATTCTTGAGCGTCTTTTCTCTCCGGTCCAATATAGACACGGGCCTCTCCTCATACGAAAGGTTGGTACCAACAACCAATTTCGAATAATTTATGATATGGCTCGGGTCCGGGATGTACCGTCTTAATTGGGATACATGGAATACATTATGTACCTCACTTAGCGACGGCGGAAGAGCGAGACGATAGGACACATCTCCTACTCGCTCCAGAATATCGAACGGCCCTATATACCTAGGACTAAGCTTTCCCCGCACGCCAAAACGAATGACGCGCGGATAGGCGAGATCCTAAGGAATACATGGTCGCCGACGGCAAATTCTAAGGGACGTCGATGAGCATCGGCCCAATGGCGCTGGCGATCCTGAGCAACTCGGAGGTGATCTCTGACTTTCCTGACCACTTCAACCGTCTGAGAAATCAGTTCTGGACCGAGCATCTGCCTCTCTCCGACATCGTCCCATGCTAACGGGAATCTGTACTTCCTGCCATACAGAGCCTCGAAGGGTGCCATCTGGATACTGGCCTGGAAACTATTGTTGTACGAAAATTCCACCAGGTACAGGTGATCCTCCCACGAACCACCGAAGTCAAGGGTACACGACCGCAACATATCTTCGAGAGTTTGTATAGTACACTCTGACTGCCCATCTGTCTACGGATGATACGCTGAGCTGAACTTGAGACGAGTCCCCAAACTTTGATGAAGACTGCGCCAGAAGTGCGATGTGAATCTCGTATCCCTGTCTGATACTATGCTGACTGGCACTCCGTGAAGTCTGACGATCTGCCTGAGATACATCTCTGCTAGCTGTGCCGTCGACTGTCCAACTCTAAATGGAAGAAAGTGTGCCATCTTGGTAAGCCTGTCCATAATGACCCAAATAGAATCTCTGCCTGCCGGAGATCTGGGTAACCCAGTCACGAAATCCATGGTAAGGTGCTCCCATTTCCATTCTGGGATCGGTAAAGGTTGAAGAAGTCCAGCTGGCCTCTGATGTTCAGCCTTGACTTGTTGGCAAACCAAACATCGAGAGACATACCGGGCTATCTCCCTCTTCATACCATTCCACCAAAAGTGTTGACGAATATCTCTATACATCTTCGTGCTGCCTGGGTGGATGGAATACTGCGAACTGTGAGCCTCTGCCATGACTTCCTGTCTGATATCTCTACTGGGTACACAAAGACGCGTGCCGTATCGAAGTGTACCATCCTCATGAATACATAACTCTGGCCTTCTTCCTGCTTCGCACTCTGCTCTGAGCCGCTGAATCTTGGAATCTGTTAACTGTGCTGTCCGGATCCTCTCAACTATGGTGGACTGAATCTGTAGGCTGGCCATCAAGGCCACATTGGAAGGGAGGACAACTTCTATACCCATCTTCTGAAGATCCGACAATAACTCTGGTTGCGTCGTCAGGAAATAAACTCCGGCTCTCCGGCTCAACGCATCTGCTACAACGTTGGCCTTCCCTGGATGATACTGCAAATCCACATCGTAGTCCACCAGTAGCTCGAGCCATCTTCTCTGCCGCATATTAAGATCCTTCTGGGTGAAAACATACTTCAGGCTCTTATGATCAGTAAATATCTCCACTCTGTCTCCGTACAAGTAGTGCCTCCACAACTTAAGTGCAAACACTACTGCTGCTAGCTCCAAGTCGTGGGTCGGGTAATTCTTCTCATGATCATGGAGTTGACGTGACGCATAAGCAATTACCTTCCCATGCTGTATCAAAACACATCCCAATCCTCTGCCTGAAGCGTCGCAATAAACTGTGAATCCTCCGGTCCCATCTGGAAGGGTGAGAATGGGAGCCGTTATCAAACCTCGCTTCAACTTCTCAAATGATTCCTGACATTCTGCTGTCCAAACGAACGGCACATCCTTGCGGGTCAACTGGGTCATCGGCGCTGAAATCCTTGCAAAATCAGAGACGAACCGCCGGTAGTAGCCGGCCAATCCAAGAAAGCTGCGAACTTCTGCCATTGAGCTGGGTACTGGCCATGCCTCGATAGCCACAATCTTCTGGGGATCCACTTCCACTCCTCCTCTGGTAATGATGTGACCCAAGTAAGAAATGCGATCGAGCCAGAACTCGTATTTACTGAACTTGGCGTACAACTGGTGCTCTTTGAGAATCTGGAGGACAACTCTGAGATGCTGCTCGTGCTCTGCTTCACTCTTGCTGTAGACCAGGATGTCATCAAGGAACACTATCACAAACTGATCCAAGTAAGGCATAAAAATACGGTTCATGAGGTCCATGAACACTGCCGGCGCATTGGTCGCTCCAAAGGGCATAACTAGAAACTCCCAATGCCCGTACCTCGATCTGAACGCCGTCTTCGGGATGTCCTGCTCTCTGACTCTGATCTGGTGGTATCCTGACCGCAAGTCTATCTTCGAGAAAACTGAAGCCCCATTGAGTTGATCAAACAAGTCATCTATCCTCGGGAGAGGGTATCTGTTCTTGATTGTCACTGAGTTCAAGGTACGATAATCAACACATAGCCTGGACGTACCATCCTTCTTTTTCATAAGAAGCATCGGGGCTCCCCAAGGCGATCCACTTGCACGAATGAATCCCTTGGTCCGGAGTTCTTCAATCATCTTGTACAAAATCTCTAACTCTGAAGGCGCCATTCTGTAGACTCGCTCTGATACTGGTACTGTCCCGGGAATCAAGTCGATGGTGAACTCGATCTCCCGCTCTGGTGGCATCCCTGGAAGTTCCTCTGGGAAGACATCTGGAAACTCTTCAACTATCCGGGGCAACTGCACTGCTGCTACTGCCATCCGTAATACTGGAGGAGATGGCTCTACTGTGCCTCTGGAAAATAAAAACTCTGGCTCTCCGGGAATACTAAAGACAACTCTGCCAACATGGCAGTCTATCCTAGCATAATGGTTCCTCAACCAATCCATGCCTAGGACTACATCATAGTCTGCCATAGGGAACTCTATGAGCCTTGCGGGGAACTCTCTACCGCTAACTACGATCCGACACGAGGAAAATACTCGATCTACTCCCACAAGACCATTACCAGTAAGTATATTGAGCCTCACTGATAATGACTCGGGCTCCAATCCTATCCGTGTCGCGAATCGTGCAGACATGAATGAATGCGATGCACCAGAATCAAATAATACAGATGCTGGAAAGGTGTTGACGAGAATAGTACCTGCCACTACCTCACCTGGTGCAACTTCTTCTTCCATGGTCATCATCATAGCCTGACCTCTAGCTGCGGGTCCTCTCTGCTGGAAACCCCTCTGTCGGTTCTATGCTGGAGCCTGGGTGAACTGCTGCTGGTTCTGCTGCTGAAAGGCCTGGGCCTAAGGCAACAATGGCCTCGGGTACTGCTGTTGCTGCTGCTGCTGCTGGACTGGAACTGGGGCTGGTCCTCTCACCGAAGAACTAGAAAGGTTGGATGATGATGGACCTCCCCTATTCGGGCAGGTCCCTATCTGGTGGTCTGCTCCTCCACAAGCCAGGCACAATCCCTGTGCCCTACGACACTCTGCCACTACATGGCCCGGCTTTCCGTAATACGAATATCCCACCGCGGAAGACTGCTTCTGCTTCTGCTGCTGCGGATACGTCGGGGTTGAATGCTGAACCGACGTCACTGAGGCCGCCCGCCTCGGAGTTCCAATGGTCAATCCCCTAGTTGCCGGGGCTGGAGCTGAAGATTGGTGCATCTGACTGTGGGACCGCTTCCTGCCTCCGGTCCTGTCCACAATTCTCCGGGAGGTATACTCATGCCTCCTTGCTGCCTTCAACACTGCATCGAACGTCTGGTGCTCGAACTGCTCCACAGCCAAAAATATCTCTAAGTGCAGCCCTTGCTGGAACCGCTGAGCCCTATCGAACTCGGTCGCCACCAAAGTGGGGGCGAACCTACTCAGCCTGGAAAACTCGGTCGCATAGCCATCGACCGTCCTGCCTCCTTGCTTCAAGTTGGTGAATCTGGTCTGCAGGTCGTACCGTGCCACCGCATCGAAGTACTTTGTCTGGAACCTCTCTCTGAACGTCGCCCAAGTAACTGGTGCTGCTAATCCCATGGCCTGAGCTGCCCACCAATCGCGAGCCAAGTCTAACAACTGTAGGCGTACCACCGCCACCTTCTCATTCTCAGGTGTCCTAGCTGCTTCTAGAACCACCTCGGTATCCTGAAGCCAAGCGTCCGCGGCAATCGCATCTTCACTGCCGTCAAAGAAGGGAGGGTTCAAGCGCTTGAAACTGTTGGCCGCCTGATTCCCTTGGGGACCTCCTCGGTTTATTGCATCATGAACTTCCTGGTGCAAGGCGTCGCCTCGACGATCTTGGGATACAAGCAGTTCTCTGATAAGCCCTACCAAAGGTCCCTCATCCTGTCTAGCTGGTTGAGCGGGCGGAGCTGCCTGAACTGGAGGTACTGAGCCTCCGGAAAGCATAACTCGGGAGGCTACTCCAGAGTGCTGAGCTTGATCTTCCTGGCGCTGGGGTGCTTGTCGAGCTCCCTCTGGCTGGTTGGCAGGTCCGGGAGTAATGCCGCTGAAGAAGACGACATAGGGAACAATAAGGAAAGGACCATGACAGATCAATGATACAAGCAATGTGATCAGGTCGAGATTCTCAAGGATTTGAAGATACAAGCAGAGATCAAGGACGAATATTGATTGAGACATCTATTCGGTAAACCCTCACATTTCTTGAATGCCAAGACCTGCATGGGCCACCACTTAAACCATGTCATGCCCCAGAACCAGAATACTGGAGAGCGAGGACGGACATAGCCAGCTACGTATATTGAAATAGAATACATCTCAACTATACGGTCACGACTGTCTAGATATGAGGGTTTACTACAAGCCAGCAGTCTCTTAAGGTCAAGCCTATTGTCTCAATCTCAAGCAATTAACAGAGTTACAAGATATTAGAGCATCAAATATATATATATATATAAGACGTCCCAAATATTACATATTGGATGATCATGAAGCTAGTCGTACAAAATGATAGGACTAGCAAGAGTTCGGTCATACATGATCAACCCTAGGATTTGTTAATCATGTTTACAGCCCGTAGACAGACAGTAAGTAAATGTGCATCGAGCTAACAGGTGCTCGTCGGCTAAACGCCTCAAAAGAATAAATTTACATATAAGTGGGTGAAACAAAAAGGAAAACCCACTCTTGGCCCGGGTTCCGTCTAGTTGTCACCATTGGGCTGGAAGCTCGGTAGATCCTCGAGAGCTGCTCCGAAATCTGGCCACACAAAACCAGCTGGGTCAAACCCCAGAAAGAGCAAGTGCCACAAGGAGGCCACAAATAAGAACAAAAGCCAGCATATCAGAACATAAACAATAAAAGAAAGTACAAGTAGTAAAGTACACAGGGCGATAAACGACTAGGGACGTGGAACCATTCCGGGAGCCAGGTTACAATCCTTAAACCAAACAAGGACCGGGATTGTAACCCTTTGCCTGAATAGCTCTCTGTCTCTACTCATTTATCGTTAAGATAAGTAAAACAAAACATGCTCAGGAGATAGCAGGTACTGGAGCTAGACAAGACTTGGACAAGGCTGGACACCATCCATTCACAATCGGCCAAGCAAGTACTACGGCTTACTACTTTAACTAACTAGGGTTATCACAAGCCTAATTACTAACAAGATGCAAGTGAGAATTCCAGTCCCAAGCCCTGCAGACCATCCAGTTATCCTTCCGCGGGTTGAGAGTTATAGGTGGGTACATTGCCCGGGAGACAAATGTACCCTTAGGTGACTTAGAGGGTGCAACACATGACAGTGTGCTGGAAATGTGCTCTACTCGTCGCCAAGCTACAAGTCCATTAAAGCGCCCAAATAACGAGATTGCCTGTGACTGGGAATTCTCCATGTTCTAGTTTGATCTAATCATTAGCCTAATCCAATTTAGCGCGAGTCCCTGGCCGTGGTACCCAGGAAGTCACGTCCTAGACATGATGCAAGACAAGACAAGTGGATTGTACAAGCAAGCAAGCAGGAACACCCACGGTGTTAAGTTGATTATACGAGTCAAGTTACAAGTTACAAGTCAATTCAAGTCAGGAGTGCGCCGCCACGGGCCACTATCAAGTTATCAAGATAAATTATGTCAGAGTACTTGTTAGGAGTACGCCACGATGGGCGACTATCATGTCAGGTTGGTCATATCAGGAGTGCACCACTACGGGTCACGGTCGTGTTATGCTAGTTCCTTGTCATACCATGCCGTGTACAATAGTCATTCCAAACATATTTAGTAAAATCAAGTTCATGACAAAAGACGTAAGAATGTAAAATGGACGTAAAATATCTAATAAAATACCAATATATATAGAGCTATAGAAGAGCCAAGCTTAAAGAAATAACCAAAACTCCAAAAGCCAATAGATTGCGCAAGGGGTCAGGGAGTTGGATTGCGCAGGTGTCAGTTGCGCAGGGTGCCAAGTGCGCAGGGGCACAGGGCACAGGGGCAGATTGCGCATGAACAGACTGCGCAGAAGTGAACTGCGCATGGGTGGATTGCACAGGGGTTACTTTGCGCATGGCTGGCTTGCGCATGGATGGCTTGCGCCAGCGCAGCGCAAAGCACTGGCTGAGGTCATGCCCAATCGGCCCTGCGCTAAAGAGCACAGGCCGGGGGGTGCACAATCGGCCATGCGCTAAAGAGCGCAAGGCAGAGGGATGTTCTTCCTGGCCGAGAGCAGGTCCAAGAATACCAAGAACTTCAATTCTTCATAACTTTGTCAAATCAAAACCAAATCTAGATTTTCAAAGTTCTAACTTGAGTAAAATTGAATTCTCTTCCACATGGAAGCATCAAAACATGCAAAAATTGAAGTTTAATAGATCAAAACCAAGGATTTTCGAAAATGGTTAAAACCTAGATCTAGAAGAATGAAAGCTCCAAATCACAAAATGTCAAGTTCTAAAGTTGTTCTCCATGGCCTAATCCAGTTAATGGACAAATAAAAAGTGGTGCTTATTTGATGACAAGGTGCACTTGCCTATGGGTTGGGGAGTTGTGTGGAAGAAGGAAGAAGATGGAGAAGTTAATGGAGAATAAAGAGGAGAGAGAAAGGTTGGTGGAGATATAATGAGGGTGGGTGTGTTGTGTTGATGGTAGAGTGTAGGTTAAAGTGTACCAATTCATATTAAACCAAACCTAATCAAACCAAACCAATTCCACAAAATAAAAACCAAGCCATGGTCCAAACCCATTTACGAGAAACCAAAATTCGCAAGTCGAGAAAATAAAATATGTGCCAAAATCAAATTACGAGTATAAATACGAAATACAGGAAATGGGGGTGACAATACTATTGGCTTGTGTTTGATTTAGCATTTGGTTTAACCTTAGATAATCCATATTAGAGGCTACCCATGACTTATGATGATCATTTAGCTAATTAGAAATTATATTAGACTTTGGTCCAATTTAGAAAGCCAATTGACCCTTTTTAGGCTATTTAATTAATTGGCCTTTTAAGCCTTTTTTTGTTAGTGGGCTTAAACTCAACTTAGATAGAGAAGAGGGGCCCATGAACCAACCCTAACCCTAGAAGGAATAGCCTGGCCGGCCAAAATAGGAAAACCCCCTCCCTATATAAACATTTGCATTAGTTTTGACACCCCTTTTACAAAACCCTAGTTTCCAACTCTCCAAAACCCTAACTTTCTCATCTGACCTCCGTTTCACCTCAAACGAAGTGCGTTGTTATCGTGGGAAGGAGGAGAACTTGCTGGAGCATTGCTAGCAAGAAGTTGGAGGCATTTTCTCAGTGGAAACTGGTCGTCTCATTGCTTGAGGAGTCCGTTTCATTGAGATTTCAACTCTCAATAGGCAAACACCTAAACACTATAGTTTTTCCTGATTTTTCTATATGGTAGCATGCATCTAGGTACCCTCGCCCACCCATGTAATTTGGTGGGATTTTGACTCCGTTTGATGGAGGTATCGAGCCGTGTCGGTCCCTTACGGCACGTGTTTGACGAATTGCCACTTAGAATTCAATATTGTTGTTTAGGTAAACTAATTACATGACCCTGTAGGCCTTTAGATGTAGATTGTATATATATATATTTTATGTAGTGTTTTTGTGTCATTTCGTGTCCTAAAATTGGGTTGGATACGCAGCACGAGACTGCGTCTCGATGCCCTGCTGCTGCTGTGTCCGTTCTCGCTGGACACAGCGACTCGACACATGATTTTTGGGTTATGGGTAGGGGCAATGTCTTTCGTGATGCCCAACAAGTTTGGTTAGATTTCGTGGGGAGTCGAGAGAGAAATTGACACGGCACAGGTTTTGCACTGTCGCACACGCGCCCAGTTTTGGCGTCGGATACGCGTATTTAAGAGCGGCCACGTGTCGTAGTTTGGTATGTGTTAAGCCCTAGGTCGCGTGACACGCGTGCACGAGAATTGGGTTCCAGTTCTGATACTCGTGTATCTTGGACACTTCGTGTCATGTTCCTTGGATACAACTGCACCTGATTTGCATGTTCATATACACGAGACACTTTACCGACCATTAGTTTCGAATATCATTAGAATTTCGAATGGTTTTAGGTCATGTTAGATATTGGGTTGAGTATCGGGTTTTTGAGTTCCAATTTTTTCCTGTTTCAGTATTTTGTTCTGTTCCCATCATATTTTTTCGATGTGAATTCTGTGTAAACCAAAGCCTGTAGGTCCTATATTACCATATCTAGGAGATACCTACTAGTTTGCATAGTAGAGAGGGTTGTGTTCGAGTTTGGGTTATAAGTATACATATGTTGGAGAAGTTCAGGCTATTTCTGATTTGATTTTAGTTGGGACTTGTTGAGTAGAGAGTTAGCTAATGATTGCTATCTTAATTGTTGATCTATTGTTAGTTGATCCCAGTTGGGTTAAGGTGAATAACAGGAAATCAGTGGATTAGAATCTGAAATCGAAATTCGATATTAGGTAAATGCCAAGTTCAGTTTAATTGGTAGATAAGAATTGGTTGTTGTAGTTAAAGTAGAAATTGGTTTTGAGATGTATATATGTATGTGTGTTTTGTGATGAAGGATTGGGGAGTAGGCTAACTGCAGTAGCAACTGTAGTAGCAGTTGCAGTTAGGCCTGCAACTGCAGTAGCAATAGCATGCTGCATAGCAGCAGTTGCTGCAATAATAGGCAACTGCAGTGGCAGTAGTAGCAAGCATGCCTAAGTGCATGTGTCCAAGTGTGAGGGTGCATTGGGTTGAGTCGTAAGGATTTAGAATTTGAGATTACCTTGATTAAACTAGAAAACTTTCTAAGAGATATCCTAGCCTAGAGTTTTAGTAGATGTTAGTCTAAGGTATGGATAGTAGACATAGGGTATTGTGAGCTAGGGTAGTATTATGTGAATTACATTGGTTGTTAGGCTTATGCTCCCTTGGAAACCTAAGATCACACCAACTCAACACCCAAAATCAACACTAGGACTAGTAGTGACCAAAAATTTGACCTATAGGCTAGTTGACCTAACTTTGACCTAGTTTGACTAGTCTGGTTGACCCAAGGTTGACCCAAGGTTGACTTTGACTTAGATTGACCCAAATCATATAGAATTTGTATTATATGTTTTCCTTATGATATTTAGACTGTATTATGATATGTGGTTGTTTTAAATAGGATTTTATTACTCCAATTCAGTCACTTTTCATCATCAGCAGTTCGGATTGCCAGGCGAGTACATTCTCTGATCTTTTCATACTTCTTTGGATATGTACTCTTGCTATAGACTAGTATACTTGATGCTGACACGATGTTCACACGGATTAGTACCCTCTGGATCTTTTCATGCGATATTATCCCCTCGGATACATCGAGTATGTCATGTTCATGTACTTTATCATGGTCATCATGTACACCATGTATTCGTATTTATCCATGTGTACTCATATGTTATTCATGTACACTCATGACCATATGAGTTCCATGTATACAGTAGTTGTTATCCATGTGCAATAACATAACATACTTTGATCCTTGTGTATTGGTTGGGGGCAGGGAGAGTGTAGTTGGTTATGTGATCATTATCCCCAGTAGGTATCCATGTGCATTCTATAGCTGTATCCATGTGTAACCCAAGCTGTTTACATAACCAATTCATGCTCTGATTCACGTAGAAAGTTACATTCTTTATTTATCATATTATATCTCAGCTTATATATTCTCTCTTTTTGATTTCTCTTTACAGCGATTCATGTATAGTTTTCTATAGCTTGCTTTATATGTCCATTCCTGATATGAACTGTTGTGAGAGATATGTGCTCGTTCCGTCCTAACTAGGCATGTTGAAAATTGTACAGATGATGATGAGGAGTACTGTCCTACTTATTATGGCATTGGCTTAGATGATACTGTCGACATGGACCCACAGGAGGATCCCACAGTCGCTGAGGACTTGCCTATAGTCTAGCTGAGACTTAGTACTTTATTTGTATTTTCTGTTTGAGACTTTATGAGTTGTACTTGAGATTTATTCTGGTGGTTTACACCTAGACTTTTATTGTGACTCTCTTGGATCCTTTCTTCTATTCCATCTTAGTATTGTGATTGAGTTACTTATTATTTTACTCTCTATTCGTAGCTTATTTAGACTGTGTTAGATATAGTGACTCAGGACAACGTTCTACCGCCGACACTGCTACGTAGGCTGGGCGTTCGTCACTTCTCGTGCCCTTACACTGGGTGCGGGTCATGACAAAAGAACATAAGATGTCCACTACATAGTCTCAATAATCCTCGAAGATAAGAATAGAGCTAAATGTCAAAGGAAAATGCCTCGTCACCCACAAAAGATGGATCCAATGCCGCTCCGTACTCCTGTGGAAAATCGTCTAATCCTGGAGAGATAACCAGGTCCTTAGAGGAACGTAACAAGATACAAGAAATTACCATGCCATATAAACTGTGATATATAATAGAAAATAAGGGATGCATGCAATAGGGTACCTAACCGTACTATAGTGAATATGCAATAAAGAACAATCCTTCACATATGGGCACTCGGGATGTATAGCAATGGCATCGTCCCTCTCATCGGAAATCAGTACAATCCGTCCATAACGTTCGACAAACGTCAGATGGAATCAGTAAGAAAACGTCCATAACGTTCCATGAACGTCAGAAGGAATCAGTACAATAGGGTGAACATGCGTCTCCAACGGAGCTTCAGGTACAATCGCAGTATGTAGAGGTGGTCCATACATCAAGGAATTGTTTTTCCCTCCCAATGCCTAATGGAGTCACATCCATGACTCATATGACCATCTAGTAACTGCCAAGTCCACTAGCATGCAATTCTATTGGCAGTTACTCCTAACCGTAGCACGTCCCATACGTATCGGTGGCCGGCCGACTACGCGAGTACGTGTCCTATATGTGACTCACAATATGTGGTAAAGTATATGTAAAGGCTGTATAAGATAGACCAATACCTCATCATCAATGGGTGGTCACTAAGCTAAGTCAATACAAGTAAATAATATAAGGCAAATGAACGACCGATATGGTCGCTTGCATCCAAGTGTGACTCGGACGCACAGTGATATAAAACATAGAACAATATATATGAAACTAAAAATAAATAACTAAAAAATAAAGTAATCACAGAGTAAGGTGGCAAGGTATCTTGCATGATGGTGCAAAGTGGCAAGTCCAGGAAATCACAATGTCTGCCAAGAAATGTTACAATCTCCAAACAACTCCGGATGCTGAAACAAATATCAAAAATGTACTCGGTATAAAAGATATACCTTGGAAACGCCTGTCCAAAAGTCTAATTCTGGAACAGGGGCAAAATCGTAATTTTGGATCAAAACGATGTCCGTCGTTGGATCCGCTTTACACCGAAACGCGTGCCAAAGTCTATGGTCTCTAAAGTCATCAAAATATATGTCGACGGATTCAGTTTGAGGATAGAAACTCAACGGTATGTCCAGTTTTGGATTCCGATGAGCCGCATATAAAATTGCCCGTTTGAGTGGGTCATGGACCCACCAAAAAGGGGTTCCGATCGACCTTTCTCAGAATCGAACCAAACTTGGCACACAGGACCAGAATTTTGATTCGGACCTGTTGGCGCAAGTTTCGTCTCGTTTTGACGACTGTACACGAAGTTAGGATCAAGTTTGCAAATTGGCAATACTGGGGTATCTTGACGGATACGGACTAATTTTGTCGCGCACACATGACGAAACTGAGTTCCGTCAGTTCCCACACGTCGGCAACGTCCATACGCGTCTTTCGATGCGTATAGCGTGCGAGCACGCCATCCGGTTTGTCGGGGCGCACGCCGTATCGAGAAAATTTTAGAACTTTTGTATAAATTAACACATGTTTTCCTCCAACTTCAACATCAATTTACTTTTTACACGTTAATCAAAACGACGATCCAGAAGATGCTTTGCGATCTTGGTTATATTTTCTTTTACTGTTTTCAATTAATTTCTACAAATCTTTAATGCACAGCAAAAAAATTGGCCGACAAGTCGTCGTTTTAAAATAGTTTTTAGTATTACAGAAAATAGGTTTTTCTTCAACTTCGTCTCGATTTTTCGTGCAAGTCGATGGGTTGTTTCAAAATCCACCTAGAGGATCTCGAAGAGGGTCAAGTCTACTTTTCATAAAATCTTACGGATCGAAAATCGATGCTACTAGTAAAAAGTTACGTCGTCGGGAAATAGGGTACCTTGAGTGAGAAAACTGCTCCGTGGATGACGAGGGGCTGACTTTCGATGCTCCGTTCATCGCGCACACAACTCTATCGCTGGTGAAACGAACTCGTAGGCGAAGAGGGTATGTTCTGCCGCAATTTTTGTTTTGGGAGCCTAGGGTTTTGATGTCTATGGAGGAAGTTATATATATAATAAGTGGGGCAAAAATCCTAATACTACTACTAATTACTAATACTAATAACCAATAGCCCACGGGTTGGTGTTTATTAGGCGTAGGTTGCTGCTGTATGCAGCAAGCAAGGGGAGGGGTGGGGCCCGCCCACTTTAAGTGGGTGGGTTTGATATATTTTTTTTTCCTTTTCCTTTTTCGTTTTCTTTTTCATTTCTTTTTCTTTCTTTTTAATTTCTTTATCATTCTTTTTTCATTTCTTTTTCATTTCTTTTTTTTCTTTTTTTAGAAATTCTTTTTTTAAAAACCTATTTTCTATTTTTCTATTATTACTCTATTTAAATATCTAAATTCTATTTTATATATTATTTCTAATTAAAAAACTCTTTTCAATAATTCATAATTTAGATATAATTATATACACATATATTTCCACATATATGTATCTATAAATATTATACACCTTAATAAATCTACACATATACACATACATATATACACATAAATATAATATATAAACTTATACCCATACTATGCATTACACTCCTAGTATTATGCATACATATATTTTAGAAAAAATTTACACAAAACTAATATTAAATAATTTAATAAATTAGGGGGTTTTACATATCCTAATACAAAATGGACATTTACTGTGGGGAACGCTCAACCCTAGACGCATATATATGATGAGATATGTGGGAGATTGTTGGTGCTCTTGCTCCTTGACATGAAGAGAGCTTGCTCTTAACATGCTTTGTAAAGTTTAGTCCCACATTGGAAAAGCACCATGAGTTATCTCAACATATATATGAGTATATGTTGTTGGGATATGTACATGGGGTGGTGACCCTAAGGAGGGAACCATGTGGGTGATTTTACTAAGAGGTAATATAAGAATAAAGCTCCAAGAAAAGCATTCATGCTTTTTGCTCTTGGAAAATTAATTTTCATTGGGACTACGCCCCGTAGGGGCTTAGCGACTCGGACTCGGACTCGGGCTCGGACTCGGGCTTATGAGGCGTAATGTGGCATTTTGTTGGCGCACTTTGCACTTAGCACGTCAGCATCGTCGCTAGGTGCATAGTGCGATTAAGTTGCGCTCGTTGCACGAGCCACTTGCGCGGCCACGTTGTGCGTCCACGTTGCGCGGCCCAGTTGTGCGCCCAAGTTGTGCAGGGTACGCAGGTGTGCTGGGTTGCACGGGGTGCACACGTGTGCGGGGTGCTCGAGTGCGCAAGGTGTGCCAGGTACGCAAGTTGCGCCAGGTGCGCAAGTTGCGCTAGTGCGCGAGTTGCGCCAGGAGCGCAAGGTGCGCCAGGTGCGCAAGTTGTGCCAGTGCGCAAGTTGCACTAGGTGCGCAAGTTTTGCCAGTGAGCAAGTTGCGCCAGTTGCGCCACAGCGTGCGCAGTACGCGCAATGCAGCTTTAGGCACGCACGCAACTCGTTCATTGGCGTAATGTGCACAGGTAGTGGATGTCCTCATTCAAACTGATCCATAATATACGATAACTGGTCCTGAAATAGTGGATCTAACATTATTTCGTGGCGCACATTGCGGATCTGAGCGGTTATAGCAGTAGCTTTATATTCGGGGCCTCACTTCTCTCTCGGTAGACAGAGGATTATTGTTCTGAAAATTCCAGAAAGAAAGAAGATAGAGTTCCTCAAGCCACTGAAGTTCCAGCACCTTCGACAGCAACTCGAGCATTCTTTTTCTGTCCTTGTCGTTCTTAGCAGTCCGTCTTAGAGCATATTGTAGGAACGAAATCGTAAAGTACAATACTCTAGAGGGGGGGTGAATAGAGTTGGCAGCAGAATAATGCTAATTAAAAAATTATTAGCAGCAAGATCACAGAATAATAATCACAACTAAATAATGTAAAGGCAGAGATAAGAAAGCAAACGCAAAGACAGCGATGTATACTGGTTTTCCTCTGTTGAGGACTAGTCCAGTCGGTAGAACTCTTGCTACCAGTTGAATCCACTATTAGCAAAACTGCAAGTTTTATTACGAAGTCCTTGCAACTTCTACAACGCGAGCTTTGATACGAAGAACTCGTCCAACTTCAATTGTGAAGAGGTATTCTTCTACCAAGCCTTCTGATTACAATCACTCAGAAACTTCTAGACCGCATCGCACTGGCAAATCGACTAGAAGATTGTAACTGGCTTGGGATCTGAAAATTAAAGCTTGAGAAAAACTCTTTGGAAGACAGTAGGCTTTAAATAGAGAGAAGATTGAAAGTGAATGAGTGAGTTAAAATGATCGAAATCCTTCTCTATTTATAGGAGTTCCAAAGATAGAATTCTGGCAGAATTCGGACAGAATTCGGGCAGAACTCGATGAGCAAATCTCGGTCAAATCCGCAACTGCAGGAGGACCAAGTTCCAAGGAATTCAAAAATCAAAACGGTCACTAACCGAACTCTGGCCGAACTCTGGCCGAGTTCTGTCAGGGTTTGGTTAGGGTTTTTCAAAATAGATTTTGGAGAATTTTGAAAACCTTTTTGGAGCTTTTGTAAATACGAATATTTTTCAAAATTAAGGACATTTTTAAAAACATTTTGAAATTATTTTGGAATAGCCTATTTGTCAGTACGACTCGGTGTACAATGTATTTCTAGACTCAATAAAATAAAAGATTACATTGCTCAAAGAAATACAGACTCGAACAGGCAAACAACGCTTCGGTCTTGAACTGAGTAGATAGCCGTTCTTGATCATGTCCAAGAGTCCGAGATATCCTGACTAGCTCCATATATCGAGACAGAGTTTGATCAATTATTAAAATCAGTTTGACCATATGACCAATGGGCCAACACATATTTCCAGAGCGTTCCAGAGTTTACTCAAACTTGCTGGTTCCTGGAAGCTGACCGTGTGGGCGGATATAGCTTTGAGCACTGGTGTTCTTAACACCCCAGCATGCCACTTTCATCTATCGTCTGTCATCGCTACTGTTGCCTTTAGCAATTCGGCCGGCATCTTCTTCTTAGAAGTGTCTTCATCGTTTGCTACGTATACGAAATCTTTTTAGATTCTCGTATTCCAGAATCCTCCTAGGATCTCTGGTTGTGCACCTTCCTTGAAGTGTTGCATTGGAAAATTATTCTTACAATTGTTTCATTCTCTCGTTTCCATTGAAAATTGTGCCCCGGATCTAACAAAGTCCATATCCAAAACCAAATTTCAAGATTTACCAAATAATTTATTTATCTATACTACTATCTATTTTACTATATAATGCCTATCTATTCTACTATATAATATCAAAAGTAGGCTTCACCATAAAAGTTTTCTTTCAAAAATATTCTTTATTGTATTTACTAATTAAAAAGATTAATTAAAATTAATAGGGGTATCTAGGTAAATACAAGAGTTGTCCTTTGATATTCCTAATTACAAAGCTCTTAAGTGCATTGAGTATCTAAAAATGAGGCATTAAAAAATTGAGTTTGTTTAGAGCATCTCCATCCCTATTGTGACTTTGGAAAAATGTTGTTGTCACATAGGAATGACAAAATTTTATTCAAAAGTTCTTCTCCAATGCAATTGTCAAGTCAATTGTGAAGCTTATGTGGCAAAAATTAAAGAAGACATTGTGAAGTTGATTGTCTTTCTAGACAATGCACTTGACAATGTCTTCTCTTCCATGTCATCAATTATGAATAAAAAATGTTAGAAAAAAAGAAAGAAGATGAGTAATTGTCTTAAAAGTTGGAACAAAAGTAAATATCTTAATACTTAATCTTCCAAGTTCCAAAAAAAGTAAACATTTCGATACTTTTGCATTGAAGAAAGTTTTCTTACTTCATTGTCCTTTGTGAATACAAGCTTGCCACATCGATAAGACATTGTCTTGTGACTAATGCCACATAGGAATCACATTGTATTTCAAGACATTAGGGTTGGAGATGCTCTTAGCATCATTCATTTATTGAAAAATGAACAAATTTTAACTACACGCGTCTTTTAATCTTTCTAATAATAAATACGTGCAATGCACGTACATATATTCTAGTACTATATAATAAGAAAATTAAGTTTCATTGTGTAATTTTTTTTTCCAAAAATATTCTTATTTATGTTTACTAATTAATTTTTTTCCACTAAATTTAATATGGATAGATACGTAATTATCTCAAAAAAATTGTTATATGAAAATCTAAATTTAGATCGTCCAATAATTTATTTATGAAAATCTAAATTCTGAATTGGGTCCAAAATCCAATTATGGATGCACAATAATTTATTTCCAAACAGGTCGCAAGGGCGCAACGATAAGCATCAATCATATAATAATTTCTTTCCAAATTAAACTAAATTTAGATCCTAAATTTTTGATCAAGCAAATCATTTCCATGCTATTGACTTAGCCCACCATCCACCGCCCCACGTGTCCACATATTGGAGGACTAGATCCGCTGCTCTCTATATATGTATGTATCCACGTTCTCACCGCTCTCAACCCTAATTTCCTTCCTCTCTCTCTCTCTCTCTCTCTCTCTCTCTCTCGGTATTTGCTAAGCAATTCCATTCAAGCAACAGCCATGGCTGGTTTGATCGACAAGGCGAAGGGCTACGTTGCAGAGAAGATAGCCAACATACCGAAGCCGGAGGCGACTGTTACCGACGTGTCGGTGAAGAAGTTCAGCAGGAAATCCGCAGCCTTCGAAGGCCACGTCTCGGTCACCAACCCCTACAGCCACCCCCTCCCCATCTGCGCGGTCACCTACACCCTCAAAAGCAATAGCAGGTTTTGTAAACATAATATTTCTGATTTTATTTAATTTTTAATTGCAACTAATAAGAATGTACAAACAACTTAAATTTGACAGGTACATAATACAAATTAATATATTTTTTTTCCTATTTTTTGGTTGTGGTGTGGTGTGTATAGGATTATAGCGTCGGGCACGATGCCGGACCCGGGATCGCTCAAGGCTAGCGACGTCACGAAGCTGGTGGTTCCGGCGGATGTGCCTTACGACTTCATGATCAGCTTGCTGAGGGACATCGGAAGGGACTGGGACATTGACTACGAGCTCGACGTCGGGCTCACCATCGACCTCCCCGTAGTTGGGGAGTTCACCATCCCTGTCTCCAGCAAGGGAGAGATTAAGCTTCCTACTCTGTCGGATATTCTGTTCTGAATCGCTGCAGAAGTTGTGGTAGATGAATAAGTTGAAGACATGCAATGGCATTAGATGAAAAATATACTGCTACTAGTAATTGGGCCAGATCTTTTTTTGTTTCTATCGTGCTTTGTTTCAAACGTGTCCATCCTATTTTCTAGCCATGATACAAGTCGACGCGAGTTGTGGTTAAGAATAGTCATAAATATTGCGTGGTATGGGTTACACATCTTGCCTCAATTGAGTTGATGTATATAATATAACTAATGCTTCATCTCCCATAGATAGGGTTGAACAATGCATATTGGGACACATTTATAATAAAATGAATAAATTTAGAATGGGTTGAGGCCCAGGCCCAGGCCCGGTCTGAGTTCATGGGGGGCATAGGCAAACTTTTAAAATGGGATCCATATATAATATAAAAACTAAAAATTGCTGAGAAATCCAATTTCGGGGTTGGCTTGTATCAAAAACCCACCCGCAAGATGGTTTTATGAAATGTCCAGAATTATATAATTCCACGTCAAATATTCAAAGATTCTCTTTAGATGCTATGTATTTACAAAATTGACATTTTCATATTACAAAAAATATCCATTCGCGCAAATTTGGTCATATATATATATGATTTTGAATTAAAAAGTCAGATCTGGATTGCGATTTTCGTCTTCTTCTTCTTCACGAGAGATCAAAATTTCATTGCTCTCATCTTCAGCAGAGATCGCAAAGATCGTTCGTAGTTCACTGGAATTTTCTTCAGTCGAACTTTGATCATCACTCACCATCATCGCTCATCATCATCATCATCGTGGAGAGATTTGAAGTTTTTCGCCGATTAGGTCAATTATGGAGAGAAGAACTTCTTCTTGTCTTTTTATAGATCTTAAAACAAGGTGAGAATTCAGATATGTAAAAATTTATTCATCATCTTCGCATATCTCAAATTTTTTGTTGAATTTGAATTTAATATAAAAATTTATAACTGAGAAACGATTAGAGAGATATTTAATCTCGTTCTTTTGTGAGAATATGAAGGCGAATGATATTCGCCGTGCTAATATGACTGGAATTGTCATCATCTGTTCACTTTTCATAGAGAAAGTGCATTCTCCGTCATACTATGTTAGTTTTGGACGGAGAATGGCCAATTTTATTGAGAATGATCATTCTTCGTGAATTTTAGACAGAGAATGATCATTCTCATGCATTTTAACACAGGGAATATCATTCTCCGTTTAATTTAAAATGGCCGTATTAAATTATACGGAGAATGGCATTCTCGGTATTAAATTATACGGAGAATGGTCATTCTCATGCGTTAAAACACTGGAATGACTATTCTTCGTGTAATTTAACACGGAGAATGACATTCTTCGTTAGTTTTAGACGGAGAAAGAGCATTCTCCGTCATACTTATACAGAGAATGATGATCATTCTTCGTTAGTTTTAGACAGAGAATGGCCAATTCCCTTGAGAATGATTATTCTTCGTGAGTTTTAGACGAAGAATGATCATTCTCATACGTTTTAACACGGGGAATGTCATTCTCCGTATAATTTAATACAGATAATACCATTCTCCTTTTTAAATTAAACGGAGAATGACAATTCTCATGTGTTTTAACATTGGGAAAGCTATTCTCCGTGTAATTTAACACGGAGAATGACCTTCTCCTTGTAATGTAATACGGTGAATGACATTCTCCGTTTTAAATTAAACGGAAAATGGTAATTCTCATGCGTTAAAACACTGGAATGACTATTCTCCGTGTAATTTAACACGGAAAATGGCATTCTCAGTTGGTTTTAGACGGATAATAATCATTCTCCGTTAGTTTAGACGGAGAATGATCAGAAATGTGTTGTCCTGTTTTGTGATATCTTCTATTTTATGTTATCAGGAAGGGGAATGGATTCAATTTGTTTAGTTAATTTTTGTTTCAAGGGAGACATAGTTTACCACCGTGTCACATATAAAAGTACCGTAGAATTTTTAAAGTATCAAGTGTGTGATCGATAGACTTCTTTGGATCCACTTTCCTTTCGTTTGAAGTTTTTGCATTTCGATGGGACTGAACTGTACGTTGACAGTGATTTTTGGCTTCGATCATTGGTTGGGGGTTTCCATGGTACCCATGATGTGAGCTTTGATCTATTTGTGGATCAAGTATACTCTCCATGTTCTTCATCGATATCTTTTCCTTGTCAAAGCACTCCGATGGGACCTTTGTCTTCCTCTGTTAGTACTTTGAGTAGATGTTCTCCTACTGTAAAGGATAAACGAGTAGTAGAATTTTATGAGAGCTCAATTGAGAAAGTAAAGAAGAGAAAATCGGATATGTAGCCTGGATCAATTATCGGCGTTGGTTAGATTTTTCTAAATGGCATTGAAGAAGTTAGGCACCTGTTAGCAAGGTATGTTTTGAATCTCATCATCCATTCCATATTTTAAAATCTGAGCCGGGAAGGTACACTGTTTGCTGCAAGAACTATAAGACCCATGCTTATTTGTGGAGCTTCCATGCTATATCCATTTCAAAAGATAATCAAATTTTTGAGGTGAAGAGGTATGTGGGAGAACACAATTATAGAGCTGGCTATATGGATAAAGGTAATCTAGTTGTTCCAGCAAAGTTTGGTTAATGACATTGTTCGGATGGATCCTAAAAAGTCGGCAAAATTAGTTGTCGATGAATTCAAGGTTGACTACGGTTTATATATTACCTACGGACAGGCATACCACGACATTACGCTGGTGCACCAAGAAATGTACGGAGATGATGTTAGAGCTTACACCGACTTGTGTTGGTATGTCGACAAGGTAAAGAAAATCAAAATTGGTTCCGTTATCGACTTTCAGAAAGATGATACGTCAATGAGATTTCAGCGGCTTTTTCTTTCATATAGGACTTGCGTCGAAGGTTTTCAATATTGCCGTCCGATGCTATATTTGGATGCGACTTTCCTTACAGGAAGGTTTAGAGGATGTTTGATGTCTGCTACAGCGAAGAATGGAGACCAACAATTCTACCCTCTTGCCTTCGGTATAGTCTCGGGATAAGATGGCGACAATTGGGAATGGTTCCTTAAAAATCTCAAGAATGTTGTTGGATGTAGTAGGCGTATCATTTTTCTTTCGAATCAAGGCACCGGTTTAGTTTCTGAAGTTCCTAAAGTGTTCCCTACTGCTTACCATAGCTATTGCTATTATCACATGAAGAATAACATACCGCTGAAGGAGAAAGGAATTGAAAGTAAGTATCCGCATGTACTTGAAGCTTGGAGGCAAGCAGTATATGCTCTGTCACTCCCCGTTCCCAGAATGCGTATTTTTATTCATGTACAACTCATGTATATTTATTTAGTATTTATCATGTATTATTCTGTATTTAAATTCCTTTAATTTTATGTTAATTAATTATCTGCATTTTATTTCCTGTAATTTTATTTCTGTATTTTATTTTCTGCTTTAGTCTTGCTTGTGGTTCGGGTTCATGGAGGGTTTTTCGGGTTCATGGTGGTTCAACCCGACCCAAACCCCCACCTACCACCACCCTTCCTATTTAAGCCCCCATCCCCTTCTCTCTCCTCATAACTCTCATTCTTCACCATTACTTCTTCTTCTTCCTCATCACTCTCTCCACCAACCCATCAGCAGGCAAGTGCAATCTTGCTTCTTGCTTGGAGAACCATTTTTATGGTTTATTTCTCTTCCTCTCATGATTCTGAGAGAGTTTAGTACTTAGTATTTTTGATTTCTTGGGCTGGTTTCTCCTAGATCTAGTTTTTATATTCTCGGTTGTTCATGGGTTTTGATCTCCTAACTTGGCGTGCTTGCTGGCTAGGAACTTCATTTTCTGGCTTGGAGCGAAGGCTCAGTCATGCACACGTTCTTACGTGTCTGCGTGGATTTTTAGTCACGTACACGTTCTTACGTGTCTGCGTAGATTTTCAGTCATGCACACGTTCTTACGTGTCTACGTGGATTTTCAGTCACGCACACGTTCTTACGTGTCTGCGTGGATTTTTAGTCATGCACACGTTCTTACGTGTCTGCGTGGATTTTCAGTCACGTACACGTTCTTACGTGTCTGCGTAGATTTTTAGTCACGCTCACGTCCTCATGAGCGTGCGTGAATTTTTAGTCACGCTCACGTCCTCATGAGCGTGCGTGAATTTTTAGTCATGATCACGTCCTTACGAGCCAGCATGACTTTTGAGTTACGCACACGACTTTGCGTGCGTGCGTGAATTTCCCTTTACGCTCACACTGTGCGTGCCAACGTGAACCACTTTTCACGCTCAAGCTGTTTACACGCTCACTCCAACCTGCTAGACTTGGCGTGACTTGTTGGCCTTAGCCTAGACTTGTTGGCGTGACTTTCTAACCTGGGTGTTTTTATTTGTGCTATAACTTATTCATTTAATGATGGCATGATAATTCTTCTATTATATCCTTACGCCTTTTGGCATGAACTTGATAAAATCATGATATGTTAATATTGTTAATACAGATTGTTATGTGGAATGCGTCTTGAGTCCTGATTGATCCATGGATACCCAGTATGACTGGAACTTAACCTTGAGAATTATAGACTCGACCCCATGTAATACTAATTGACTTTCATGCCTTGTCACCATTGATGATAATGGTTATCTTGACTAAAATTGATCATGCGTTCCTAGTTGGAACTAAGAAACTGGCTAGTCGTCTTATTGAATGAAATGAATGAGACACGTTCATGTAATGAACTATTGTACTCGATTAGCCGATCCCGAATATTGGCATACAGGCACATGCAGGTTTCAAATTATTTATTTATTATTTAGTTATTTATTTATCTTACAAAATAGCATGTGTACTTTATGGTCAAGACATAATTATTCCGTGGTTAGTTTGATTGTTGCATTACGCTATGTAAGACCTACAACCTAGCCACACGGGTATCGTTGTAGAGTTGCGCATATCGTATCCCGTACAAAAGTACTCATTTGAATGACCATGATCCACGGCATGAAACTTCACTCAACGTAGAGACCATTAAGTCAAATAAAATAATGATGGCATGGAGAGAATGGATTCCCGAGTTCTTACATGGCAGCCCTCTTGGGACTATTAAGTGCCCGACAGGCCGGCTGGTTCCCACAGATACTGTAAATCTGTCACACGGGCAGGGAACGGTATCTGCTTATATTATTGTACATGCTATATTAACGGTGGGCGTCCCGCTGGGACTCGTCTAATTACATGATTGGCGCAATTGATTGACTGGATAGACTAGCCTTGCTCGTACATAGTAAGAACTGAGGAATCCCTATTTGCATAATTCCAGGATAACTTGGGACTCACAATAGCAAGCCGTAGTAGTTGATTGGCCGTTTAAGATGATTTGTTTGTGTACTGTACCTACTCTGTTGCCTAACTGAGATGATCAGAATGTCAGGACATGACGGGCTAACTTCTGTTCTTGTTTGGTTGGGAGGTTGGTTCGAAGTGTCGTGATGTTATGTGAATTCTAGTGGAAAGCAGAGATCCATTATTATATTCTCTTACTTACTGGTTTAGTCCTTCATATCGTGCTTCCTTGTGGTACTTGCTATTAGAGGTCTAACCTCTCTGGTTTTGCATGGCCAGATTTAGAGCCAGTCCTCGAGGATCCAGCTTACTTCTACCTCTAAGATGGTCAATACTAGGGGAATGATCGCAGGAGGACTCGAGTGGGTTCCTTGCTTCACCGCTCATTTTGTTATTTACTTTAAACCTTGCCGTTTGGCACCGACATGTTAGTCGGATTGTCTTGTACTTACTTTTACATAATTGTAATTAAGTCAGACTGCAGCTGATAACAATTGTATATATGTTACTATACCATCTGGCTATGTTTTGTAAAGCCAGATCTCAAGGATATTTTGACTGAGCGTATGGGACGTCTTACTGCTTATTCTTATATGTTCTCTATTTCTGTTTCTTATTTTGAATGATTGAGACAATAGATGTGAAGTGACCATAGTAAGACTTTCATGTAGTATGCACCCCCTCGTCTGGTTAGACAGCATTGATCGTATTATACAGTATTCATCTACCCGTAATACGTAGCTGGCTGAGTCATTCTCCCGCTCTCCAGTATTCTGGTTCTGGGGCGTGACAAGGTTTTAGTGGTGGCCCATGCAGGTCTGATTTCAGACTTGTGGGGTGTTTTGATTTATAGGATGTCTCAATCACACGTGTTTCTCCCTTGATCTCATGATTCGTTATTCTCAACCCTTGCTTGACATTTCGATATCCTTTGACTTCATTGATCCTTCATGTCCGGTTGTTTGATTGTTCTCTTGTCCCTTTTCTTAGGGGCACTTCGTCCGCATCAGTCAGAGCTGGACAACAGCAGGAGCAACATGGACAACCTGACCAGGTTGGTCAGCAACAAGGGCCAGTCTCACCTCAGGAGGCTACCCAGGAAGAAGTGATAGTGGAACTAGCAGCTGGGTCGCAGTATCCGGATGTTCCACCACCACCGACAGTTCTACCTACCCAAGTGGACACACCAGCCCTTGTGGAGATCATGAGAGGAATGATGGCTACTCAGCAACATCAGATGCTGGCCCAGCAGCGCATGCACACTCAGCTACAAAAGCAGAATGTGTTGCTCAACCAAGGATTGCAGACGACTTTGGAAAGAGGAGCGAGGACTGATTCAGGAGCATCAGCCAGGTTTTGCAAGTACAACCCCCGCCGTTTCGAGAGCACGGAGGATGCCATATCAGCAGATGCATGGCTTAAGGATATGGAGGCTATTCTGACGGCAGCTAAGGTACCGGCAGAAGGACGTGTGGATCTAGTAAAGTTGTTACTTCAGGATCTCGCACGTGATTGGTGGGAATCAGAGGAAGTGGGCATCAGACGTCCTGTGGCTTGGGACGATTTCACCGCAAGATTCAAGACTAAGTACTATGGAGTTGTGGCACGGTTTGAGCTACAACAGAAGTTTATCAGCCTCAGACAGGCTGGCAAGACTGTAGATGCTTATGCAGCAGAGTTCTGCAGATTGAGTAGATTCGCCCCAGAGATGGTAGCAACAGAGAGCCAGAGGGCCATGAGGTTTCAGCAAGGGTTTCATCTTGAACTCTTGCAATTGATAGAGGGGCACAATTACCAAACTTTTGATGAAGTATTGACGGCAACTCGAAGGCATGAGATCACCATTCAGAGACTTGCGGTAAGGACTGGGGGTCAGAAGAGATCTCACAGTCAGATTGAAGGAGGAAGGAGAGCAGCGCCCCGAACAACAGCACCATCCACTGGCATTCGTATCCACGATGTGGCGATACGAGGACCAGCACCACCACCCAGGCAGCAGCAACAGCAACAGAGAAAGAACCAGCAACCCCCGGCGGGCTGTACTTATTGTGGAAAGATAGGGCACACTAGAGATGTGTGTCGGATATTGAATGGACTGTGTCTGATATGTGGAAATCCAGACCATCGGGTTACCACATGTCCCATGAATTCGAGGTCAGGAGGACCAGGGCAGCAGTTTTCTGCTCTGCCAGCACCAGGGGCAGGCCAGTATCGAGGACCATCGATGGCAGTAAGGCCGATGGCACAGCGTCCGCAGGCTCAGATGCTTCGACAGCAGGGACCGTCGATGCAGCAACACCAGCATAGACCACCCCAGCATCAAGGAAGGGGCCAGCAGCAACATCAGGTTAGGCCGCAGCATGGAAACCATCAAGGAGGTCGAGGGCAAGCATTCACTCTGTCCTTGGAGGAGGCATTGGCATCGGGAAATGTTGTGGCAGGTAACATTCTCGTCGCCTCATATCCCGCAGTAGCATTGTTTGATTCGGGAGCATCTCATTCTTTTATATCTGCACAATTTGCGACACGGCTAGGAATGGAGTTCGAGGCATTGCCAGGGAGGTTGAATATACTCACTGGTAATGGGCTCGTAGGAGTTAGTAGAGTTATTCTAGCATGTAGCATTGTAGTTTGCGGGCATTCTTTACCCGCCCAGTTGATAGAATTTCCTGTTGGAAATTTTGACGTTATCTTAGGCATGGACTGGCTGAAAGACAGTCATGCGACAATAGATTATCGTAGAGGGAGTGTATCTTTTGATATTCCAGGCATGAAGAGGTTCACCTTAGTCAGATCAGAGGCAACTCAGCAAGAGCAGGGAGTAATAGCAGCAATGGAAGAAGTTCAGATTCCGAAGGTAGTTGAAGTGTTTCTAGACGTATTTTTTGAAGAACTTCCAGGTCTACCACCGGTTAGGAATATTGAGTTCAGTATAGAATTGGTAGCAGAAACTAAACCGACATCAGATCGGGTTTACAGAATGGCGGATTCGGAGCAGGCCAAGGTATATCAGCATATAGAGGAACTGAAGGAGAAGAAGTTTATCCAAGCTAGCGTATCACCGTAGGCAGCACCAGTGGTACTTGTGGGAAAGAGGATGGGTCATCCAGATTGTGCATTGACTACAGGAAGCTTAACGCAGCAACAGTGAAGAACAAGTACCCATTACCCAGGATCGACGACTTATTTGATCAGCTGAGCAAAGCCAGAGTTTTCTCCAAGATAGATCTTCGTTCAGGTACCATCAGGTGAGGGTTCGGAAGGAGGATATTCCCAAGACAGCATTCAGGTCGAAGTATGGGCATTATGAATTCTTAGTAATGCCGTTTGGTTTGACAAATGCTCCAGTAATATTTATGGATTTGATGAATCGCATCTTTATGCCATACTTAGACCAGTTTGTCGTTGTGTTTCTTGACGACATACTCGTATACTCTGCTAGTGAAGAGGAGCATGAAGACCACCTCAGGAAAGTGTTACAGGTTCTGAGAGAGAACCAGTTGTATGCCAAGCTCAGTAAGTATGAGTTTTGGTCGGATCACATTTCATTTTTGGGTCACATCATATCAGGAGCTGGAGTAGCAGTAGATCCCAAGAAGATAGAAGCAGTAGAAAGTTGGCCAGTACCCAAGACCGTAGCAGATGTACGAAGTTTCTTGGGATTGGCAGGATATTACAGAAGGTTTGTGTCAGACTTTGCAAGGCTTTCAGCACCCATGACCCGCTTGACCCGGAAGGATGTACCATTTGTTTGATCGGCAGAATGTCAGGCATCATTCGAGACTTTGAAGCAGAAGTTGATATCAGCACCTATTCTTACATTGCCAGTTGGACCGGGAGGTTTTACAGTATATTGTGATGCGTCAGGTAAAGGACTAGGATGTGTCCTTATGCAGCATGGAAAGGTGATAGCATATGCATCTAGGCAGCTTCGGGACCATGGAAAGAATTATCCAACTCATGATTTGGAGTTAGCAGCAGTAGTGTTTGCTCTGAAGCTATGGAGGCATTACTTATATGGTGACCGAGTGGACATGTACACAGACCATAAAAGTCTGAAGTACATCTTTACTCAGAAGGAACTAAACATGAGGCAGAGAAGGTGGTTGGAGTTGATCAAGGATTATGACGTGGAGCTTCAGTATCATCCAGACAAGGCTAATGTAGTAGCAGACGCTCTCAGCAGGAGAGGCGGCACATTTATGTTGACAATGCAGAGGCATATCTTAGAAGACCTTCAGGAGATGGACATCGAAATTATACTTCCTAGTGATGTAGGAGTTCTAACAAGTCTGTAAGTTCAATCCGACTTGGTAGGCAGGATCAAGGCAGCTCAGGCACAAGACCCAAGGATTCAGAAGCTTAGGACAGAATGTGAGTCAGGACTCAGGAAGGAGATGAGAATTCATGAAGATGGTACATTTAGGTTTGGATCACGTCTATGTGTGCCTAATGGAGATATCAGACAGGAGGTTATGGCAGAAGCTCACAGTTCTCAGTATTCTATTCATCCTGGAGGGACCAAAATGTACCAAAATATCAAGCAGCATTTCTGGTGGAAAGGGATGAAGAGGGAGATAGCTAGATTTGTTTCCCGTTGCTTGGTATGTCAGCAAGTGAAGGCAGAACAGCAGAGGCCAACTGGGTTATTGCAACCGCTTCCTATTCCAAAATGGAAATGGGAGCATATTACAATGGACTTTGTGACCGGTTTACCGAGATCACCAAGTGGGAAGGACGCTATTTGGGTAATAGTGGACCGACTCACGAAGGTAGTACACTTTCTTCCTTTCAGAGTAGGGCAATCTACAGAAAAGTTGGCAGAGTTGTATATGCAACAGATAGTCAGGCAGCATGGAGTCCCTGTCAGTATTGTGTCGGATCGAGGTACCCGCTTTACATCACATTTCTGGAAGAGCTTACATCATAGTCTGGGTACCAAGTTAAGGTTTAGCACGGCCTACCATCCGCAGACGGATGGGCAATCAGAAAGGACGATTCAGACTTTAGAGGATATGTTGCGAGCTTGTACTTTAGATTTTGGAGGGTCTTGGAAGAGTCACCTGCACTTAGTCGAGTTCTCATACAACAATAGTTATCAAGCCAGTATCCAGATGGCGCCATTCGAAGCACTATATGGTAAGAAGTGCAGGTCACCGCTTGCATGGGATGATATCGGAGAGAGGAAGATGTTAGGCCCAGAAATGATTGTTCAGACGGTAGAAGTGGTTAAGGAAATTAGAGAGCGATTTCGAGTTGCACAGGATCGGCATCGTCATTGGACGGACCAGCATCGTAGGCCGTTAGAGTTCTCTGTTGGGGACCACGTTCTTGCGGATCTCACCTACTCGTGGGGTCATTAGATTTGGCGTTCATAGGAAATTGAGTCCGCGGTACATGGGCCCATTTGTTATCCTTGATCGGATAGACGATGTTGCTTATCGTTTATCCCTCCCGCCTTCGTTACGAGAGGTGCATGACGTGTTTCATGTATCTCAATTACGTAGATATGTATCGGACCCAAGCCATGTTCTCGATCATTCTAAACTGGTTGTGGGTACCAACCTGTCTTACGAGGAACAGCCTGTGTCTATTTTGGATCGAAGAGAGAAGATACTCAAGAACCGAACAATTAGTCTTGTCCGTGTTGCTTGGGGTTATCACTCCTTGGGAGAGTCAACGTGGGAACGTGAGGATGATATCCGATCATGGTATCCACACCTGTTTGACTCACAAGGTATATCTCTTTCTGTATACCTTGATTGTCCTGATTCTTCATGCTTATCACCTTATGGGTAGAAATACTTGATATCATGGATTGATGAATTTACATATATAGTACTTGCTTTTGATATGGTAAAAATAATTGCTTGCTCACTAGAATTGCTTGTATTAGTTTAGCTCCGATATTTCTACCTGTTTGGATTTGAAATTCCGAGGACGGAATTTTTCTAAGGTGGGTAGAGATGTCACTCCCCGTTCCCAGAATGCGTATTTTTATTCATGTACAACTCATGTATATTTATTTAGTATTTATCATGTATTATCCTGTATTTAAATTCCTTTAATTTTATGTTAATTAATTATCTGTATTTTATTTCCTGTAATTTTATTTCTGTATTTTATTTTTTGCTTTAGTCTTGCTTGTGGTTCGGGTTCATGGAGGGTTTTTCGGGTTCATGGTGGTTCAACCCGACCCAAACCTCCACCTACCACCACCCTTCCTATTTAAGCCCCCATCCCCTTCTCTCTCCTCATAACTCTCATTCTTCACCATTACTTCTTCTTCTTCCTCATCACTCTCTCCACCAACCCATCAGCAGGCAAGTGCAATCTTGCTTCTTGCTTGGAGAACCATTTTTATGGTTCATTTCTCTTCTTCTCATGATTTTGAGAGAGTTTAGTACTTAGCATTTTTGATTTCTTGGGCTGGTTTCTCCTAGATCGAGTTGTTATATTCTCGGTTGTTCATGGGTTTTGATCTCCCAACTTGGCGTGCTTGCTGGCTGGGAACTTTATTTTCTGGCTTGGAGCGAAGGCTCAGTCACGCACACGTTCTTATGTGTCTGCGTGGATTTTTAGTCACGCACACGTTCTTACGTGTCTGCATGGATTTTCAGTCACGCACACGTTCTTACGTGTCTGTGTGGATTTTCAGTCACGCACACGTTCTTACGTGTCTGCGTGGATTTTTAATCACACACACGTTCTTACTTGTCTGCGTGGATTTTCAGTCACGCACACGTTCTTACGTGTCTGCGTGGATTTTTAGTCACGCTCACGTCCTCATGAGCGTGCGTGAATTTTTAGTCACGCTCACGTCCTCATGAGCGTGCATGAATTTTTAGTCATGATCACGTTCTTACGAGCCAGCGTAACTTTTGAGTTACGCACACGACTTTGCGTGCGTGCGTGAATTAATTTCTTATCACTTTTCATGCTCACTTGTGCGTGCGTGAATTTCTTATCACTTCTCACGCTCACTTGTGCGTGCGTAAATTTCTTATCACTTTTCACGCTCACTTGTGCGTGCGTGAATTTCTTATCATTCTTCACGCTCACTTATGAATGCGTGAATTTCCCTTCACGCTCACACTGTGCGTGCCAACGTGAACCACTTTTCACGCTCACGCTGTTTACACGCTCACTCCAACCTGTTAGACTTGGCGTGACTTGTTGGCCTTAGCCTAGACTTATTGGCGTGACTTTCTAACCTGGGTGTTTTTATTTGTGCTATAACTTATTCATTTAATGATGGCATGATAATTCTTCTATTATATCCTTACGCCTTTTGGCATGAACTTGATAAATTCATGATATGTTAATATTGTTTATTGTTAATACAGATTGTTATGTGGAATGCGCCTTGAGTCCTGATTGATCCATGGATACCCAGTATGACTGGAACTTAACCTTGAGAATTATAGACTCGACCCCATGTAATACTAATTGACTTTCATGCCTTGTCACCATTGATAATAATGGTTATCTTGACTAAAATTGATCATGCGTTCCTAGTTGGAACTAAGAGACTGGCTAGTCGTCTTATTGAATGAAATGAATGAGACACGTTCATGTAATGAACTATTGTACTCGATTAGCCGATCCCGAATATTGGCATACAGGCACATGCAGGTTTCAAATTATTATTTATTTATTTATCTTACAAAACAGCATACGTACTTTATGGTCAAGGCATGATTATTTCGTGGTTAGTTTGATTGTTGCATTACGCTATGTAAGACCTACAACCTAGCCGCACGGGTATCGTTGTAAAGTTGCGCATATCGTACCCCGTACAAAAGTACTTATTTGAATAACCATGATCCACGGCATGGAACTTCACTCAACGTAGAGACCATTCAGTCAAAAAAATAATGATGGCATGGAGAGAATGGATTCCCGAGTTCTTACATGGCAGCCCTCTTGGGACTATTAAGTGCCCGACAGGCCGGCTGGTTCCTACAGATACTGTAAATCTGTCACACGGGCAGGGAACGGTATATGCTTATATTATTGTACATTCTATATTAACGGCGGGCATCCCGCTGGGACTCGTCTAATTATATGATTGGCACAATTGATTGACTGGATAGACTAGCCTTGCTCGCACATAGTAAGAACTGAGGAATCCCTATTTGTATAATTCCATGATAACTTGGGACTCACAATAGCAAGCCGTAATAGTTGATTGGCCGTTCAAGATGATTTGTTTGTGTACTCTACCTACTCCGTTGCCTAACTGAGATGATCAGAATGTCAGGACATGACGGGCTAACTTCTGTCCTTGTTTGGTTGGGAGATTGGTTCGAAGTGTCGTGATGTTATGTAAATCCTAGTAGAAAGTAGAGATCCATTATTATATTCTCTTACTTACTGGTTTAGTCCTTCATATCGTGCTTCCTTGTGGTACTTGCTATTAGAGGTCTAACCTCTCTAGTTTTGCATGGCCAGATTTAGAGCCAGTCCTCGAGGATCCAGCTTACTTCTACCTCCAAGATGGTCAATACTAGGGGAATGATCGCAGGAGGACTCGAGTGGGTTCATTGCTTCACCGCTCGTTTTGTTATTTACTTTAAACCTTGCCGTTTGGCACCGACATGTTAGTCGGATTGTCTTGCACTTACTTTTACATAATTGTAATTAGGTCAGACTGTAGCTGATAATAATTGTGTATATGTTACTATACCATCTGGCTATGTTTTGTAAAGCCAGATCTCAAGAACATTTTGACTGAGCGTATGGGACGCCTTACTGCTTATTCTTATATGTTCTCTATTTCTGTTTCTTGTTTTGAATGATTGAGACAATAGATGTGAAGTGACCATAGTAAGACTTTCATGTAGTATGCACCCCCTCGTCTGGTTAGACAGCATTGATCGTATTATACGGTATTTATCTACCCGTAATACATAGTTGGCTGAGTCATTCCCCCGCTCTCCAGTATTCTGGTTCTGGGGTATGACATGCTCTAACGTCAGGTGTGTAAGTCAGACATATATATGGAGCTTTTATGTGCATTCTCTGTTATTTTAACACGAAGAATGGCCATTCTACGTTTACGTCTCACGGAGAATAGCATTCTCCGTGTTCCTTAACAAGGAGAGTATGTATTCTCTGTTAGTTTGGAACGGAGAATGACCATTCTCCGTATTTATAACACGAAGAATGGTCCATTTTTTATGTGCTTGTGCCATGACTTCCTTCCTAATTAATTTTTTCCCTGTACAAAGGTGGTTATAAATAAGAAGTTAAGAAGATATATGATCTGAATTATGGTCATGTTGTGAATTGGATGGATAAACAAAAATCTGACCATTGGTCAAATGTATTCTTCCCCGGATGTAGATACGACGAGGTTACTTCTAGTTGTGCGGAGTCATTCAATGCATGGATAAAGGCTGAGAAGAAAATGCCTATTTCAGCACTTGTAAACGTTATCCGAGTGAAGATGATGAAGATGATTTCGGATCGCCACAAGGATGCAATTGATTTAAATAGCAAATTGACTCCATATGTCGAGAATATGCTGAAGCAGCTTACAGATGATGGCATGACTTATAAGGTATATCGGTCTGATGGTTTTGAGTTTGAGGTAATGGCAGATACTTTCTCACACCTGGTGAATCTTCTTGATTGGCATTGTAGTTGTCGCAGATGGAAGGTATACGGATTCCCATACAGCCATGCAATCCAATGCATCAAATTTGGTTCGGACAAATTAGTTTACGATTTTGTGGAGCAGTATTGGACATCAAATTTCTACAAGAAGCTATATTCATGTACAATTTGTCCAGTTCCAGATTGTGAAAAATAGTTTAAAAATAATCCAAGTGACTTGGTTCTACCACCTGTTTCAAAACGGGCCTCCGGCCGTCCAAAGACGGACCGTTATAAGAGCAACTATGAGAACAAGGATAAAGAGAAGAAGAAGATGAGGTGCCAGAATTGCCTTGAATTAGGTAATCACAATCGCACCACTTGCCCTCTCCCCCCGCGTCCTTCTACGGGGGTCAAGGGGGCATCTCCCCCTCGTTAATACATATTCAGCCCTTCTTTCTTGTATATAATTATTTTTTGAATACATTTCTTACATTTTTGATATCAATGGTGCTATTTTGAAGTCTGTTATATCTAATGTTTCACAGTTTTTTGACTGCATAATGGCAATTCTCCGTGTAATTTTATACGAAAAATGGCATTCTCTATTTCAGATTACACGGAGAATAGCATTCTCATTCGTTCTAACACTGGGAATGCCATTCTTCGTGTAATTCAACACGGAGAATAACATTCTCCGTTTTAAATTACACGAAGAATGAACATTCTCATACATTTTAACACTTAGAATGTCATTCTCCGTGTTAGATTAACACGGAGAATAGAATTCTCTGTTTCAAATTACACGGAGAATAGCATTCTCATTCGTTTTAACACTGGGAATGCTATTCTTCGTTTTATTCAAGACTTCTCCATTTCAAATTACACGGAGAATAGCATTTTCATTCGTTTTAACACTGGGGATGCCATTCTCCGCATTTTATTCAAGACGGAGAATGAGATTCTTCGTTTCAAATTACACAGAGAATAGCATTCTCATTCGTTTTAACACTGGAAATGTCATTCTCCGTGTAAGATTAACACGGAGAATGGAATTCTTTGTTTCAAATTACACGAAAAATGTCATTTTCATTCGTTTTAACACTGGGAATGCCATTCTCCGTTTTAACTTACACGGAGAATGAACATTCTCATGCGTTTTAACACTGAGAATGCCATTCTTCGTATAATTCAACACGGAGAATGACATTCTCCGTGGTTAACTATACAAAGAATGACATTATCGGCGTAATTAAAACCGAGAATGCCATTCTCCGTGTTAGATTAACACGGAGAATGAACATTCTCATGCGTTTTAACATGGAGGATGACATTCTTCGTGTAATTAAAATGGAGAATGCCAATCTCTATGTTAAATATCATGGAGAATGTCATTCTCCGTGTAATTTAACACAGAGAATGAACATTCTCATGTGTTTTAATACTGAGAATGGCATTCTCCGTTTAATTAAAACGAAGAATGACATTCTTAATTTAAATTACACGAAGAATGGCATTTTTAGTGTAATTTGACAGGGAAAATGAACATTCAAATACGTTTTAAGACGAAGAATGTCATTCTTCGTGTAATATATACAGAATTAGCAAAGTTTTTTTACTACTGTTTTAGTTTTTTGACTGCATAATGGACATTCTCCGTGATATTTAACACGGAGAATGGTTGTTCTCCGTGAAAGAGTGACGGAGAATGACCATTCTTCGTCATTATTACACGAAGAATGACCATTCTCTGTGAAAGAGTGACGGAGAATGGCCATTCTCCATCATTATTACACGGAGAATCACCATTCTCAATGATTTTATTATAGAAGACACCGCAGATGTTACAAAAGATACAGACAGAGAAAAATAAAATTCAAACAGAAGTTATAGAAAGAAGTTCTTTTATTAATATGTCTACAAAGGATCTATTACAGATTCAGAACGACTCATACTGTTCTTCTACAAAGGATCTATTACAAAGACTCATTGTTCTTCTAGAAAGGATCTATTACAGATTCAGAAAGGCCTAAAGAAGTCTAGAATGGGGTTAATCTTAACAGAAGCGTAACCCTTATTTTGCTTGGTGCACATACTAGAAGATTGATCTCCATCGAAGTGTATTCTTCCACATGGCAGAGCACAACCTGTGGCTCTTCCAGCATGCCTGTGGCTCTGCCAGCATAAGGGGCTGCTAGACCGTTACTGAGAAGGGCATATCATGACCCCCCCAACTTTTCGACAAAGCACGAGGACTGCCAAGATGTTGTTCAGGTTCGAACAAGGTGTTCCAATGCATCTCGAGATTCACTACTACGTATTCTTCTACAAGGACATAACTACTTTGAACGAAGATATCCACAGCCAACTGATGCCAGGCCAGGGTCCTCTTAAAGCTAAGTCAGGGTCGTGCATAATGGGAATGCTATGAAGATGATGGAGTTTGCTCCTCAAGAAACCCCTTTTTATAGGCCATATTGTCCAATAAATACAGATGAACCTAATAGTCAGAATAATGAATCTCATTTAATAGGTTCGTTACAGGTGGATGCCAGGCCGCAAACTCCTCAACTTCTCCCCAATAAAGAATGTGGCATTTAAGAGTTGTTATAGGTGGATGCCATGCCGCAAACTCCTCATTTAATAGGTTCGTTATGTGTAATTTAAAACGAATAATGGTCATTCTCATGCGTTTTAAACTTTTAACACTGGAAATGACCATTCTTCGTGTAATTTAAAACGCATGAAATGACCATTCTCCGTGTTAAATTACACGAGAAATAGTCATTCTTATGCGTTTTAACACAGAGAATATCATTATCCGTATAAATTAACAAGGAGAATGAAAAAAAAGAAGAATGACATTCTTCGTATTTTTATATACAGAGAATGGCATTCTTCGTGTAATTTAACACGGAGAATGGTCATTTTATGCGTTTTAACACTGGAAATGGCCATTCTCCGTGTAATTTAACACGGAGAATGGAATTCTCCGTTTTTAGTTTACACAGAGAATTCCATTTATGTAGAGAATGGAATAACATTTTTGTTCGTTTTAACAATAAAAATGCCATTCTTCGTGTAATTCAACACGGAGAATGACATTATCCATTTTAAATTACATGAAGAATGAACATTCTCATGCATTTTAACACGGAGAATTTCTTTCTCCATGTAATTCAAGACCGCGTTTCAAATTACACGGAGAATAGCATTCTCATTCGTTTTAACACTAGGAATGTTATTCTCTGTGTTAAAATAAACTGATTCAAATTACACGGAGAATGAACTTTCTCATGCATTTTAACACTGAGAATGTCATTCTCCGTGTTTTTATAAACGGAGAATGTCATTCTTCGTTTTAAATTACACGGAGAATGAACATTCTCATGCATTTTAACACGAAAAATAGAATTCTCTGTTTCAAATAACACGAAAAATAGCATTTTCATTTGTTTTAACACGGCGAATGTCATTCTCTGTTTTAAATTACACGAAAAATAAACATTCCCATGCGTTTTAATACTGAGAATGTCATTCTCCGTGTAATTCAAGACGAAGAATGACATTCTCCGTGTTTTTATACACAGAGAATGGCATTCTCATTCGTCATTTAACACTGGGACTGACCATTCAAAAATGATATATATAGAACAATGTAACAGACATAGAAGATGTAACAAAAGACGCATATACCCATTCAAAAATGATATATATATATATAGAACAATGTAAAAGACAGAAGATGTAACAAAAGACGCATACATAGAAGAATAAAAGTCAAATATAAGAATAAAAAGAAGTTATTAGCCCATTTAAGATGTAACTTTCATAATGGTTTCGGCTGATACATTTTCACTTTGAAGCAACCTCTTAGTCCATTTCAACCTAATCGTTGTAATTTTATGGTAAATTTCATCATCATTTCCCTTTGTTGGTACTGTAAAGGGAGAATTTATCAAGCACTTCATAAAGTATGTCGTGTACATGAGGCAGTTGGGTGCTTTCTGTTGTGGGCATTTTGTATAAAAAATCGTCTGTGTGCTATCGTACTCCACCATAGCTGTGCAAGTTCTCATCTTCTCAACTTTTCTCCTGACAATAGGCTCCAAGACCGTCCTCACGGATTCTGCATCTTCCTTGCCCATGTCGTACGTGTTGGGCACCAAGGAGTTGTAGTGTGCCCACACGTAGGAGCTCAAGTTGAATGTGAGCAGCGTGTAGTGTTTGTTGGATTTATTAAACAATGGAATGAATATCCACTCTATGTCTTCCTGTAAATCCAAGATGAAGTTTTCTACATCTGTGTTAAAATTGGTAAGGGCGCCGGCGGTTGCGTCTTTTTCATGAGCTTGTTCAATGATGGACTGTTTGTCAAAAATAAAATACAATATCATTAGTTACTTTCTTTGGTGTACACATGAATAGGGATTTTTCATTTTTTGATTCTTACCAATGTGTGGGGCATCATGAATGCAGCCCACTTATATTGTACCCCCTGTGAACTTGACTGTTCTCCCCTTCTATTCATGTCTTGAATTTGTTTCATCTTGCTTATTAATACGTTGATTATTTCAGCTTCAATGTCTTGATAATCGAAGATGTCTTGTAAGTCTATTCCTGTCAGGATGATAGCAACTCCATATTGATCTTTGCTAGCCGCGTATACAATATTACTGTACATAAATTTATTTTAGATTAAATTAACAGAAATAATTGTGAAAAAGACTAGAAAAAAAAAGAATTCAGAATACATACAGTGGAGTGTTCTTGTTTGGGAATACGATTTGCTTGTAAAGCTTCTACATCTCTTCATCTGCATCATTTCAAAGTCTTAGGTCCTCGCATTCCTTTAGTATATCACCATTCTTTATTAGTTGAGCAATTCTGTCATCTTTTTCGGCTTTTGGATCTGCCTTCTTATTGTTTTTTTTCATTCTGGGCTGATTTTTTTTCGGATCGGCATTAATCTTCCGATTTTTATTAGCCTCTATTAATGTTTTCTTACCCAAGGGAGTAAAATCATCATCGGCTAATACTGCTGATGGTTTTACCAACCTCTTTAGCTGCGACCTTCTTCTTTTTTTGGTTACTGCTGGATCATGAAGTTCAGCAGATTGTTGTTCAACAGCTTGTTGAGGCACTTTAATCTGTAATACTGCAATTATGGCTTTAAGATCAGCAATTTTTGTATCCTTTTCAATGGCTTCTTTATTCAAAAATTTAACTTTTCCTTGAAGCTCGCTTTTCTCCTTAATGAGCCTTTTATTTGCTTCTTTGAGATGCTCTGTTATTTGCACTGATACAAAAAAAAATAAAAGAAAAAATGTCAAAAAGAAAAAGAAAAAAAAAAGATCATTCTCCGTGTAATTTAATACGGAGAATGGTCATCCCCATGCATTTTAACACTGGGAATGACCAATGACCATTCTCCGTATAACTTAACATGGAGAATGACATTCTCCGTTTTACTTTACACGGAGAATGATCATACTCATGCGTTTTAACACTAGAATGACCATTCACCGTGATAGTTACACGGAGAATGGTAAAGAATGACATTCTCCGTGTAACTTAACACGGAGAATGCCATTATCCGTGTAATTAAAACGGAGAATGAACATCCTCCTTTTAGCTAACACGGAGAATGATATTCTCCGTATTTTGAACACGAAGAATGGTCATACTCATGCGTTTTGACACTGGAAATTTCATTCTTCGTGTGATTTAACACGGAGAATGTCATTCTCCGTTTTAAATTACACGGAGAATAGCATTTTCAGTGTCAAAATGATAGAGAATGGTTATTCTCCGTTTTAAATAACACGGAGAATGTCATTCTTCGTGTTTTTATACACGGAGAATGGCCATTCTTCTGAAATATAATACGGAGGATTACAAATCAGAAATTTGAAATAGAAAAGATTTTATCTTGTGCATGTAGCTCTTTAACATTGTCGATGAGTCGTGCCTTATTAGCAATAATAACAGAATTCTGCTTTCTCAAATCCTCCAATTCATGCACAGAGCCCTCCATCACAACGTTGGCTGCACGTTGTTGTGCTTCTTGTGCCTCAAGCTCTTTCAGCTTTTCATGTAGTTCTTCGTTCTGCGCGTTGGATGCACGTTGTTGCGCTTCTTGTGCCTCGAGCTCTTTCATCTTTTCTTTGAGTTTCTCGTTCTCAAGGTTGGCTGCACGTAATTGTGCTTCAATTGCCTCTAGCTCTTTCAGCTTTTTTTTGAGTTCTTCGTTCTCAAGGTTGGCTGCACGTAACTACGCTTCTTGTGTCATCTCTTTTAGCTTTTCTTTGAGTTCTTCGTTCTACACAAGAATATCAGAATGATGTCTTCTTAAATCCTCCAATTCCTGCGCTGGGTCCTCCATCACAGCGTTCATTTCATCATACTGTGGTATCTCTTGTTCAACAAACTTATCCCTACCTGTTTGTTGGTGTTCCTCTTCATCTTTTTCAACTTCTTGTATAGGTGGCTCATCTTCTTTGTATCATTCTTCTTCTCCAACAGATATAACCTGATCTTTGAATACCATCTTCGATTTTTAAATTGCTGTGATATTCGATCCTGAGAAAGTTTGAAATTTTGTACCCATTCCATGTAAAAAATCTTGGGTAATCATGAATTGGGTCGAACTACCTTTTCACAAATGTACTATGTTCTGCAAACCAATAGAGAAAGTATATTGTGCAACCTTCCATTTTGGAGTAAGCACTGGAGTAATCTTCCCCCTTTTAGTTTTACTTATAGTCCTCTTGATGCTATCCATTACATATGCCAAGATTAACCTTGGCCAGCATATACTGTTAATGATCCACGCTGTCTATCAAGACGAAGAATTTGTATGGCAAATTTGTACCGCCAGTCTTTGTGAAGAATGCAGTTTTGCACAAGTTGAAGATTATTATCTTGGCCATATCATCTGGATTAACAGCTTTATCTCCTAGACGAAGCCGATGCAACAATTTAAGGAACTTCTCTCTCACTTCCTTATTAGTGACTTTTGAGTGTATGCCCTTGTAATTAGTCAGCAATCTTCTAAAATGATCTCTACACATGCTGAAAGAGTCTGGTGGTGGGGGCTGCTGCTGTTTTTCCATGATCAATTTTTTGTAAATAACATCATTATCGCTTTCTTCCTTCAGCGGTAGACTGAAGATAACTGCCATATCGTCGACGCTTGGCACGATTTTAAAAGTGGTACTCAATTCAAAGTACCCGACGCCATCTTTATCTTTTTTGTAAGTTGCAATCAAATTCTCAAGCCCTTCCGTTACCTTGGCCAATTCGGAGACGTAGACTCTTTTTTGGCAGAATACCTCGACAAAATTCCAGAAACCGGTATTCTTTAAAGAATAAATAACTGGCTCAGGTAAACGGCCACCATCTATATTGACCTCCTCCATAAGTTTTAGAATTGGTTTGAGAGTAGAACGGAAAACTCTTAATTCCTTATTCCTGACAGATTTTTTTCTACAAAAAAAACAAAACAAAAATTTAGGATTATGTCAACTGTTCTTCGTCGATATAAACCGGAGAATAGCCATTCTCCGTCATTTTGACACGGAGAATGACCATTCTCTGTGTTAATTTAACACGGAGAATGTCATTCTCCGTTCTAACTTACACGGAGAATGAACATTCTTCATGTAAATTAACACGAAGAATAGCATTCTCATTCGTTTTAACACTGGAAATGCCATTCTCCGTGTAATTTAACACGGAGAATGATATTCTCCGTGTAAAATCACACGGAGAATAGCATTTCCGTGTTAAATCACACGGAGAATAGCATTCTTATTCGTTTTAACACTAGGAATGCCATTCTCCGTGTAATTTTACACAGAGAATGGAATTCTCCGTGTAAATTAACACGGAGAATAGCATTCTCATTCGTTTTAACACTGGGAAAGCCATTCTCCGTGTTAAATTAAACGGAGAATGGTCATTCTCCATGTAAATTAACACGGAGAATAGCATTCTCATTCGTTTTAACACTGGGAATGTCATTCTCCATGTAATTTTATACGGAGAATAGCATTCTGTATTTCAAATTACACGGAGGTCATTCTCCGTTTAAATTACACGGAGAATGAACATTCTCATATGTTTTAACACAGGGAATGGTATTCTCCGTGTTAAATTAAACGGAGAATGAACATTCTCCGTTTCAAATTACACGGAGAATGGCATTCTCATTTGTTTAAACACGGAGAATAAAATTCTCCGTGTTCAAATTACACGGAGAATAGCATTCTCATTCGTTTTAACACTAGGAATGCTATTCTTCGTGTTAAAATAAATAAAAAATGGTCATTTTTCGTGTAAATTAACATGAAGAATTCCATTCTCATTCATTTTAAAACTGAAAATGTCATTCTCCGTGTGATTTAACATGGAGAATGGAATTCTTCGTGTTCAAATTACACGGAGAATAGCATTCTTATTCGTTTAACACTGGAAATTCTATTCTCCGTGTTAAATTAAACAAAAAATGGCATTCTCATTCGTTTTAACACTGGGAATGCCATTCTCCGTATAATTTAACACGAAGAATAGCATTCTCCGTTTCAAATTACACAAAAAATGTTATTCTTCGTTTAAATTACACGGAGAATGAACATTCTCATGCATTTTAACACAGGGAATGCTATTCTTTGTGTTAAATTAAACGAAGAATGAATATTCTCTGTTTCAAATTACACGGAGAATTGCATTCTCATTCGTTTTAACACAGGGAATGTTATTCTCTGTGTAATTCAAGACGGAGAATGATCATTCTCCGTGTAATTTAAACGAAGAATAACATTCTCATTTGTTTTAACACTGGGAATGCTATTCTCCGTGTTAAATTAAACAGAAAATGGTATTCTCATTCGTTTTAACACTGGGAATGTCATTCTCCGTGTAATTCAACACGGAGAATAACATTCTCTGTTTCAAATTACATGGAGAATGTCATTCTTCGTTTAAATTACACGGAGAATATCATTCTCATTCGTTTTAACATAGGGAATGCTATTCTCCGTGTAATTCAACACGGAGAATGGTCATTCTTCGTTTCAAATTACACGGAGAATGGCATTCTCATTCGTTTTAACACTGGGAATGCCATTCTCCGTATAATTTTACACGAAAAATGAAATTTTCCGTGTAAATTACACGGAGAATGTCATTCTACGTTTAAGTTACACTGAGAATGAACATTCTCATGTGTTTTAACACTGAGAATGTCATTCTCTGTTTAACTAAAACGGAGAATGATATTATTGATTTAAATTACACGGAGAATGGCATTTTCTGTATAATTTGACAGGAAGAATGAACATTCAAATGCGTTTTAAGACAAAGAATGGTCATTCTTCGTGTAATATATACAGAATTAGCGAACATAAACTCAAAGTTATACCTTCTTTTTGCTTAGCATCGTTTCCCTTTTTCTTATGTGCAACTTTTTTAGAATAGTGTTTCCGTGGTTCTCCGTCTTTTTCTTTTGGATTTTCTGCAACTGGTACATCTTCTCTAATTGGTGATGCTGCCAGTGATAATTCTGCCGCTGATGTCGACATGGTGTGAAGATTGCGAATGGAAGGAAGGTTTGAAAATTTTGGAGGAGAATGACCTAGGTTTGAGAACAGAGCGGCGTATGGAAGAAGAGGAAGAATCGAAACCGTTTTTTTAATAATAGGGTTTGGGGGTGTTTTGAATTAATTAGAAGGACAAAAAGGTCATTAGAATCCGTTTTATATATTTTTCGCTAATTCTGGGCACATGATGAAACGTTATTTTGCGGTGGGTTTTACAAAAAAATTTTGCAATTTTTGGACATTTTATAAATTTTTCCATATAAAAAATAAACTAAAAGTAAAATTAAAAAAAAAATGTTATAAGTAAGGATTGAACCTAGGATATGTAGTATGCAAGTTTAACATACTAACACTACACCACAATAATTTTGTGACAAAAGAGGGTCATATTACATAGTAGTTCTATTTTCGATACAAGATTTTATATATATATATATAAATATATATATATATATATATATATATATATATATATATATATATATAATTTTATTTTTATTTTTTGGCCTCCAAATTCTATGGGGCCCTGGACGGTCGCCCTGGGCCAGGGCCGGCCCTGTTGAGGCCACGTGGGAATAATAGAAAATAGATTTAGACCCATTTGAACTATTATTCGTCATTATAACACGGAGAATGGCTATTCTCCGTCATTATAACACGGAGAATGACCATTCTCCTGCTTTCTAACACGGAAAATAGCCATTCTCCGTTATTATAACATGGAGAATTACAAATTAAAAATTAAAAAAAAAATTACCTTGTGCCTGCAGCTCGTTAACCTCGTTGCTAGTTTTACATTATCGACAATAATCTCATATTTCTCTCTTCGCAAGGAGTACATTTCTTGCACCGATGCCTTCATCGAGGTGTTCCTTTTACGTTGTTGGGCTCCTTGTGCTTCTAGTTCTTTAAGTTGTTTATGGAATTTTTTGTTCTCCGCAAGAATATCAGATTACTGTTTTCTCAACTCCTCCAATTCCTGAACCGAGCCCTCCATCATAGTGTTGACTGTACGTTGTTGGGCTTCTTGTGCCTATAGCTCTGTAAGCTTTTCATGGAGTTTCTCGTTCTCCGCAAGAATAACATATTTCTGTTTTCTCAACTCCTCCAATTCCTGAACCGACCCCTCCATCGTGGTATTCATTTCAGCTTGTTGGGGTCTCTCTTGCTCAGCAATCTCATCTCCACCTGTTTGGTGGTGTCCCTCTTGTAATGCCCCACTCCGCACGGTGCATTATACTGAAGCATTGACTCAAAGAGTCGCGTTGACCGAATGATTATGTATCGATGCGAATCGACACGAGAGTTATGTTGTCCCGAGCAACGTATCGAACTGCGAAGAGTTGCCTTGTCCCAAAGAATGCATTGAGTTGAATCAATGCGAAGCGCCGCGTTGTCCCGAAGGATAAGTACATTGAATCGGCTCGAAGATTCTAAGAAATCGAATCGACCAAGGCGCAAGTCCGAATCGATGCAAGTATTGATTTTAGTTGGTTTTATGTGCAGGCTATACGTTTACGCGAAAATATTAGAGGTCGATATTTTGTCTATTTTGCGACGGGTCCGCGAAACCAAATCGACGCCTTGCGACGGGCTGGGACTTGGGCACGGTAAGCCAAATCGGACGTATAATTCAATGAAGTACGAAGTGCTCGAATGGCTAAGTCAGGAGAGTTGGCCGTGCAATGAAGTTATGAAACCGAGCCGCATCGGCTCGGCGAAACGACAAAGGCGTATCGACTCAAGGTGGGAGGATTGACTCTTCTTTTACTCCTTCATACGATAAGTCAAAATATATCATTGTAAGCTAAGTTAACCTATCGACGCCATGGGCGTGGTCCGATCGAAAGATAAATTATAATGTGTGTCGGACACTAGTTAGAACAATTGAAATGAAATGTACATCATATGCACGAGTCGCTATGGAACATGGGATATCGCAAAGGCGAGCGCCTCGGTGCGCAAGCCGTAAGAACATGGGATAACTGTATTCGGCGAGTGCCTTAGTGCACGAACCATACCGTGCCTTCGCACGAGTTAGAAAGGCTAGAACATTGAAAGACAATAGGCGAGCGCCCTAGCGTGCAAGCCACGAACATTGAATACTAAGGCATAGAACATAGAAATACGGTCGAAATGTGGCTACGTGCACAAGATCATAAAAGATGGCTTCTTTGCAAAAGAATACAGTTGTGGCATGAATGTGACGGAACTGTCGGATATGACATGATGCCTCGAAAGGTGTTCGGGACCTTCGGGTCGTTCGGTTGACGAACATTGAGTTGAGGCATGATGCCATCGAACATTAAAACGTAGTATGAAATGTAAGAACATAGAAAGTAAATGAAAGAAATACGAGATGATAAAGTCTAAGTCTCGGACTCAAGATTATGTTTGGTTGTTTGAATAATAGTGCTTGATTGCTTGAATAATAGGGCATTGCATGGTCGAATGGGATGGACTTGAGATTAAATGTGATAATCTCCCTGTGTACGGGTGTTCCCTCGAACGGTTAAGTGCCGGAGCACCCCGGAACCGTTTGGCCTAGGAGGGAATGTTATCTTTGATAGGCACACATCCTTAAGACGACTAGCACTCGCTTATAGATGGAGAAAAGCCACAAATGATGTTATACAGCGGTAACGTTTCGGTTGTTTGGGATAGCAACCCAACCCGTGAAACGCCGGGCTACCCAAATTCGAGAAAAAAAGGAGAGAAAAGAAAGTAATGAACTCCTTTAGTCCATTACAGCGCGGATACGCCAAGACCTTCATATAGCCAAGGAACGATGGGTCGAAAGTATAGGCATATATGTGTCCTGCACACATAGATCCTGCTTAGAGATACACTTATAACATGACAGTGAAGGAATGGGGCGTATTCACCTTGCGTCGGTGCAAGGGCGAGTGCGTCGACTTGGTAAGAAGTCACGCCACGAAACAAATACGAGATTGCTTGCCTACTTGCCTATTTTAATTCGAATAACATGCTTGCCATGCTAACATGCTTTACGCTTTCGAATATGCCATGAAATCGACCCTAAGGAGAATATAGCAAGATCATAAGCTAAGTTGCATATTCAACATAAATACTAAATGCCGGTTTAGAAAGAAGGTCTTTGCATCAGTACATGCGAGGACGAACGTACTGATCCCCCACCAGCTACATACAGGGTACAGGGAATGGATGGCTTGTGACGAAGCTTCGCTTGAATGCGTTGAGGCTTGGAATGCCGAAGCGTATTGAGGCGTGCATTCGTATTGACGTTCGAACTTGCAATAGGATTGATGCAGCCGAGATATAGAAGGCATGATGTATGGAACGGTGAAATCCTTTGTGGGCAAGAGAGAACATGAGTGTTGTAGCCAATCTGGCATATATTGTTAGGCTATCGAAAGCCTTTGTAATCTTAGTTTTCGGATATCAATAAAGAAAATTGTTTCGTATACTCTGTTTTTCTTCGTTGTTAATATCGAATCAAAAGATAACCATTTGAGAACTTGTCATCTTGCCTTGCACGAGCGTAACTCCAGGCTCGTGCGGCGTCACGTCCCCTGCGAGGACGATGATTCGGGTGATTCCGGGTTGGGACGTAACAGATTGGCATCAGAGCTCTAGGCTCAATTTCTTTTGGACGCTTGCTTCGTTTCAATTCCAAAGAGTTGTCCACCACCACTTGAAATCACTCTTGACTCTACTCGATGTCGCACTGGATGTTCCATACAATAAGTCTAATACAAATCTTATAATTTTGCCGCATGTATTTTGGATATTACATGATTTTTGCTAAGAAAGTCGCGAAGGGTTTATTGCATTGAGTACAACGAGCCGTGAAATATTAGTTGCTGTAAGTGCAACAAATTGTGAAATAAAATTTGAGATGTTGTTGCAATGTAACATGCTGAATGAAAAATAAAATGATGCACGAAGTGCAACGAGTTAATTGTGAATATGCGTTAAAATGGAAGTGATAAGTCAATATCGAATGTGTTGAACGGAGTTGGGTATTGACATTGAAAGTCGAGAATAAATCGTACAAGAGGTGCAATGAATGTCGAAAATAAGTCGTTGCACGATGTGCAATGCATGTCGGAAGTAAAATTATTGTACATGGAGTAACGCATATCAAATTAATCGTTGCACGGAGTGCAAGGGAGATTGGAAATAAATCGTTGCACGAGATGCAACGTAAAGGAACTAAAAATCATAAATCGATAGAATGAATCATTCGGTTACACACCGAACTTGTGTTGGCAAACGAAAACATTGGCCGAGTTGTCGGATTTGATTTGATCAAAGTTACGGTTGTGATCAAGCACGATCACTACAGAAATCGTGAGTCGGAAGAGAACGTTGGTTTATACTAAGTATAATGCGAGGAAAATGACTTGATTTTCGAGTGGTATATTCCATACCACGTATGCGATGAATGACTCGATTCCGAGTGGTATATGGTATACCCTTTGTGCGATGAATTGCATCGACGCGTTGTGAGAATTGCGGAAGGTTTGTCCGCAACGGTCGGGAGAGTACCGAGACTCGATTGGAAATTTGTATGACGGTATGTTGATGCAAGTGTTCTTCAAAAATCGATTGGGATGATAAGACGAGACCCATATCAATGAATGATATGTCGGACAGAAATTATAAGTCGGTCGGACGACCGAGACTAGCGGAACGATTATGTCTTGATGCAATAATCGGATCGACGGGAAAGGAAAAACTCGAACTTACAAATGAGTCGCACGACTTGCGATCTCGATAAAAATATTGGGCAATAAAAATTATAATCGAATCATATAACTTGCGATCTCGACAAAAATGATAGAATATGCGAGTCAAAATTGGATCGCACGATTTATGACTTCGGTGAGAAAGTTGGTTGACGCATGTAAATAGTGCCTAAGAGATAGTTGGTTACGTTACGGCAAAACTCATTCGAGTACGACTAAAAAACACGCAAAACTTAGAGGGCGAGATCGTATAACTCGAGGACACGATGTTGGATAATGGGTAACTCGGTTACGCGATCAAAGTATAACGGAATGCAACGAATCGAGAAACGATTCGAGACGTACGATAATATTTATGGAGAACTTGGAAGTATGCAATGCAAGTTGTAGACGTTGAAACAGAATCAAAGTTGACCCTTATGCTATCAAAATTGATACGACGTATCGAGATCGATACGTAAGAAAACATAAGCACGATGTGAGGATACAAAATGGAGTGCGCCTTGTGCTATCAAAAAAAATTTGTAAGTAACAATACGAGAAGGAACGAACTGGTTGATCATGAACTTTGTGATCGATCAAGACGAGACTATAAGTCATCGACGATTGCTCGATGCGTATAGCATCTCGTGTGTCGACCGCAATTAAGATAGACTCGAACTCAATGCAAGTAGATGCGTCGTGAATAGCAGAATCATCGACGGTAGTGCATGACTTTACTCAAAGAATAGTTGTGCATCAGTTGCGTCGATAGAAATGGTGTTGTCCGAAATTTGGGTAGTCGCATAGAAATCGTCGGAACGTGATTTGGCTCTGAAATAAGATATAGCATAGTTCGTAGTAAACTGTCCTTCGGTGATGATCCACAATTATCGAGCGTAGCTTCGGGGCAGCTGACCCTAGAAGACTTGACTGCCAAATCAAATCGAATGTTACAGACCGTAAGATGACCCTTGCGATATCGCAGATGAAATTACATCAATAACAAATACAATGTGTTGCATGTTGACGATAAGTCTAGGCGATCGAGAATTGTTGGAACAACTTTCGATTGAGAATTAGTTAGATTTGAGTATTCGTCTGATGGATACTTGAATGGTTATGTTGGTCGACGATCGAACAAGAAATTCACCAACGAACTTGGTGATTCGGATAGGTGATTGCGAGAATCGTGCTACGCACGAGAGAGAACGATAAGGAAATGACTTACGAGTTATGTCGTTAGATTCAGATTTACCTTGCAATTGAGCTTGCATGAATCGAAACTTATATTCGATGTGCGAGATGGATAAAGAATTTGGCTAGTGAATTCCTACTCATTAGAAAATCGAATGTAAGGCGCATCGTAAAGACCTTCATGTCAAGGCGATCGTTGTCTTGAGCACCATCGTCTTGATGTAAACTTTTGTGTCGGATAGATTGTGGTCATTGTGTAATGTCAATTTAAAGTTTTGTCGGAAGAATCTAAGCACGGTGTCTAAGTAAGTAACCTAGCAGGCGCAGTCCCAAATGTTGATAAGGAAATCTTATCGAGATAAGTTGTATAGCCAGACTTCGAAAATAGTTGGGTGGCGACTTCGAACGCAAGGCGTTGCGAAGGACCGTTGCGATCGGATACGCGACGGCTCGACGCGACGCATAGAGTTGATAGTCCATACGAAACATACGAAACAAGAAATATGATTTTTGAATCGCGTCGCGTGCAATGACCTTATTGAATGAATCACGTATGTATCGAATATACGTATGCGATGAAATTTCAAGAACAGTTGCTAAAGATGTTCGATAGGGAGTACGAGATGGCAAGCATAGGATTGAAATTTACCTGTCAGCTTTGTTCCAATTTGCTGCTACTGGACTTGGTCGAAATATATATATCTTCGGGATGCCTTGAATATAGGTACGGATCCAAATCGAGTTGTATACAAAATTCAAATCGAGCTGCAGGAATTGAAATGTAAATGAAAAGCTTGCGAGATAGTGTAAAACTGAACAACATTGGTGGAACGAGATCGTGAAACGATCTATAAAACACTTAGTCGGAGTGTTGGTTTTGGTTCGAGGACGAACTTTGTTTTGAGTGGTATATTCTATAATACCCCGCTCCGTACGGCATATTACGCTGAAGCGTTGACTCAAAGAGTCGCGTTGACCGAATAATTATGTATCAATACGAATCGATACGAGAGTTACGTTGTCCCGAGCAACGCATCAAACTAAGTCGATACGAAGAGTTGCCTTGTCCCAAAGAATGCATTGAGTTGAATCGATGTGAAGCGTTGCGTTACCCAGAAGGATAAGTGCATTGAATCGGATCAAAAATTCCAAGAAATCGAATCGACCAAGGCGCAAGTCCGAATCGATGCAAGTATTGATTTTAGTTGGTTTTATGTACAGGTTATACGTTTACGCAAAAATATTAGAGGTCGACATTTTGCCTATTTTACGACGGGTTCGCGAAACCAAATCATCGCCTTGCGACGGGCTGGGATTTGGACACGGTAAGTCAAATCGGACGTATAATTCAATGAAGTACTAAGTGCTCGAAAGGCCAAGTCAGGAGATTTGGCCGTGCAATGAAGTTATAAAATCGAGCCGCATCGGCTCGGCAAAACGACAAAGGCGTATCGACTCAAGGTAGGAGGATTGACTCTTCTTTTACTCCTTCATGTGATAAGTCAAAATATATCATTTTATGCTAAGTTAACCTATCGACGCCACGGGCGTGGTCCGATCGGAAGATAAATTATAATGTGTGTCGAACACTAGTTAGAATAATTAAAATGAAATGTGCATCATATGTACGAGTCGCTATGGAACAAGAGATATCGCCAAGGCGAGCGCCTCGATGCGCAAGCCGCAAGAACATGGGATAACTGTATTCGACGAGTGCCTTAGTGCACGAACCATACCGTGCCTTCGCGCACGAGTTAGAAAGGATAGAACATTGAAAGACAATAGGCGAGCGCCCTAGCGTGCAAGCCACGAACATTGAACACTAAGGCATAGAACATGGAAATAAGGTCGAAACGTGCCTACGTGTACGAGATCATAAAAGATGGCTTCGTTGCGAAAGAATACAGTTGTGGCATGAATGTGGCGGAACTGTCGGATATGACATGATGCCTCGAAAGGTGTTCGTGACCTTCGGGTCGTTCGGTTGACGAACATTGAGTTGAAGCATGATGCCATCGAACATTGAAACGAAGTATGAAATGTAAGAACATAGAAAGTAAATGAAAGAAATACGAGATGATAAATTCTGAGCCTCGGACTCAAGAGTATGTTTGGTTGTTTGAATAATAGTGCTTGATTGCTTGAATAATAGGGCGTTATATGGTCGAATGTGATGGACTTGAGATTAAATGTGATAATCTCTAGTGCACGGGTGTTCCCTCGAACGGTTAAGTGTCGAAGCGCCCCGGAACCGTTTGGCCTAGGAGAAAATGTTATCTTTGATAGGCGCACATCCTTAAGACGACTAGCACTCGCTTATAGATGGGGAAAAGCCACAAATAATGGTATGCAGCAGTAACGTTTCGGTTGTTTGGGATAGCAACCCAACCCGTAAAACGTCGAGCTACCCAAATTCGAGAAAAGAATGAGAGAAAAGAAAGTAAGGAACTCCTTTAGTCCATTCCGGCGCGGATACGCCAAGACCTTCATATAGCTAAAGAACGATGGATCGAAAGTGTAGGCACCTATGTGTCCCGCACAGATAGATCCTGCTTAGAGATGCACTTATAACATGACAGGGAAGGAATGGGGCGTATTCACCTTGCGTCGGTGCAAGGGTGAGTGCGTCGACTTGGTAAGAAGTCGCGCCACGAAACAAACACGAGATTGCTTGCCTGTTTGCCTATTTCAATTCGAATAACATGCATGCGTGCCATGCTAACACGCTTTATGCTTTCGAATATGCCATGAAATCGGTCCTAAGGAGAACATAGCAAGATCATAAGCTAACTTGCATGATTCAACATAAATACTAAATGTCGGTTTAGAAAGAAGGCCTTTGCATCAGTACATGCGAGGACGAACGTACTGATCCCCCACCAGCTTCATGCAGGGTGCAGGGAATGGATGGCTCGCGACGAAGCTTCGTTTGAACGCATTGAGGCTTGGAATGCCGAAGCGTATTGAGGCGTGCGATCGCATTGACGCTCGGACTTGCAACAAGATTGATGCGGCCGAGATATAGAAAGCATGATGTATGGAACGGTGAAATCCTTTGTGGGCAAGAGAGAACCTGAGTATTGTAGATAATCTGGCATATATTTTTAGGCTATCGAAAGCCTTTGTAATCTTAGTTTTCGAATATGAATAAAAAGAATTGTTTCGTATACTCTATTTTCCTTCATTATTAATATCGAATCAAAATATAACCATTTGAGAACTTGTCATCTTGCCTTGCACGAGCGCAACTCCAGGCTCGTGCGGCATCACGCCCCCTGCGAGGATGATGATTCGGATGATTCGGGTGATTCCAGGTCGGGGCGTGACACATCTCCCTCTCGTGCACCTTCTTCTTATATAGGTAGCTCATCTTCTTTGTGTCCTCCCTCTTTCCCAACAGATGTAACCAAATTTTTGAATAGCATTTTTTATTTCAATTTGTTGTGATATTCATTCTTGAGGAAGAGTGAGATTGCGTACCCATCCCATGTGAAATTTTTTGGATATTCAGGAATTGGGTCGAACTTCCTTTCCACAAGGGTACTATGTTCTGTAAACCAGTAGAGGAAATCTAATGTGCAACCTTCATTCTTGTGGTATGCATTAGAGTAATCCCGTCCCCCCCTCCCCCAAACAGTTTTACTTATTGACTTCTTGATGCTCTCCATGACATATGCCAATATTAACCTTGGCCAGCAGATACTTTTTATTACTTCTATACTGTCTACCAAGGCCAAGAACCTGTACGGTAAATTTGAAGCGCCAGACCATATGAAGAATGCTATTTGGCACAAGTGGAATATTATTAGCTTGGCCAAATCATCTGGTTCAACTTGTTTATCTCCGTCACGAAGCCGTTTGTCACTCCCCGTTCCTAAAATACGTATTTTTATACATGTACAACTCATGTGTATTTATTTAGTATTTATCATGTATTTATTTAATAGTTATCATATATTATCCTGTATTTAATTTCCTTTAATTCATGTTAATTTATTTCCTGCAATTATATTTCTGCAATTTTATTTCTGTACTTTATTTCATGCTTTTATTCTCTGCTTTAGCTAGGCTTTGAGTTCGGGTTGGCCTTGGTTGGATCCCCTACAACCCGACCCATTGGACCCGGCCCATTAGCTCCCACCTACTACCCCTTCCATATTTAAAGCCACCCTCTCCATTCTCTCTCCTCATTACTCATTCTCACCATTACTCCTCTTCTTCTTCTTCATTACTCTCTCCACCTACCAAACCCATAGGCAAGTACATCTTGCTTCTTCATAAGGACCCATTTTTATGGCTCCATTCTCTTTTCCTTGTGATTCTAAGAGAGTTTAGAACTTGACATTTTTTATTTCGAAGTCTTAATCTTTGTAGATCTAGATATAAGTTATTTTCGGATTTTGGGAGTTTTGATCTATTAAACTTCTGTGTTTTCAAGTTTTGATGGTTCTATGTTGTAGAGGATTTCATTCTACCCAATTTTGACCTTTGCAAAGTTGGATTCGGACTTATTTTGACCAAGTTATGGACTTTTGAAACTTTAGGGTGCAACCATGGAGTTCTTGCTGTTTGAAGAAGACAGTAAGCAGTGTATGCTAGCTTTTTAGCTTACGTCACTGAGCTGTGCGCGCTCTTTAGCGCAGCGCAGTATGGAGTCCATACGCTACCTTTTTAGGTAGCATGTGTCTTGCATACGCTGCCTTTTTAGGTAGCGTGTGTCTTACATATGCTACCTTTTGGGAGCGCTGACTTGGATGGTCAGGAGTCGTATGGAGTTCATACGCTACCTTTTGGGAGCGTATGACATGCATACGCTGACTTGGATGGTCAGGAGTCGTATGGAGTTCATACGCTACCTTTTGGGAGCGTATGACTTACATACGCTGACTTGGATGGTCAGGAGTCGTATGGAGTTCATACGCTACCTTTTGGGAGCGTATGACTTACATACGCTGACTTGGATGGTCAGGAGTCGTATGGAGTTCATACGCTGCCTTTTGGAAGCGTATGACTTGCGTACGCTGGCTTGGATAGAGAGGAGTCGTATGGAGTCCATACGCTAGCTTGACCTGAGCGTACGCTGGCTTGAGCGTAGCTTGACCTGAGCGTACGCTGACATGAGCGTAGGCTGACATGAGAGTAGCCTGCTTACCCTGGATCTTCTATAGCCCTGTATATTGATATCTTATTAGATGTTTAACGTCCATTTTATATCCTTACGCCTTTTTGCATAAACTTGATATAATCATGATATGTTGATATTTCTGTTAAATATAGATTGTTACGTGGGATGTACCATGTGTCGTGAATTGAGCTATAGATACCCCGATTGACTGGAATTAAACCCTGAGAGTCGTAGACTCGACTCCACTGAATACTATTTGACTTTCATGTCTTGTCACCATTGATGATAATGGTTATCTTGACTAAAATTGATCATGCGTTCCTAGTTGGAACTAAGAGACTGGCTAGTCGTCTTATTGAATAAAATGAATGAGACACGTTCATGTAATGAACTATTGTACTCGATTAGCCAATCCCGAATATTGGCATACAGGCACATGCAGGCTTCAAATTATTTATTTATTTAGTTATTTATCTATCTTACAAAAATAGCATGTGTACTTTATGGTCAAGGCATGATTACTCCGTGGTCAGATTTGATTGTTGCATCACGCTATGTAAAACCTACAACCTAGCCGCACGGGTATCGTTGTAGAGTTGCGTATATCGTACCCCGTACGAAAGTACTCATTTGAATGACCATGATCCACGGCATGGAACTTCACTCAACGTAGAGACTATTAAGTTAAATAAAATAATGATGGCATGGAGAGAATGGATTCCCGAGTTCTTACATGGCAGCCCCCTTGGGACTATTAAGTGCCCGACGGGCCGGCTGGTTCCCACAGATACTGTAAATCTGTCATACGGACAGGGAACAGTATCTGCTTATATTATTGTACATGCTATATTAACGGCGGGCGTCCCGCTGGGACTCGTCTAACTACATGATTGGCACAATTGATTGATTGGATAGACTAGCCTTGCTTGCACATAGTAAGAACTGAGGAATCCCTATTGCATAAATTTTAGGATAACTTGGGACTCACAATAGCAAGCCGTAGTAGTTGATTGGCCGTTCAAGATAATTTGTTTGTGTACTGTACCTACTCTGTTACTTAACTGGGATGATCAGAATGTCAGGACATGACGGGCCAACTTCTGTCCTTGTTTGGTTGGGAGGTTGGTTCGAAGTGTCGTGATGTTATGTGAATCCTAGTAGCAAGCAGAGATCTATTTATCATATTTCATATTACTGGTTTTAGTTATCATGTCGTGCTTCCTTGTGGTACTTGCTATTAGAGGACTAACCTCTCTGGTTTTGCATGGCCAGATTTAGAGCCGGTTCCCGAGGACTCAGCTTACTTCTACCTCCAAGATGGTCAACACTAGAGGGATGATCGCAGGAGGACTCGAGTGGGTTTCTTACTTCTCCGCTCGTTTTGTTATCTACTTTATACTTTGCCGTTTGGCACCGACATGTTAGTCGGATCGTCTCGTACTTACTTTTTACATAATTGTAACTAAGGTCAGGCTGCAGCTGATAACGATTGTGTATACTTTTGCTACATCAATTTGGCTATGTTTTGTAAAGCCAGATATCAAGAACATTTTGACAGAGCGTTTGGGACGCCTTACTGCTTTATCTTACATGTTCTCTATTACTGTTTCTTGTTCGAATGATTGAGACAATAGATGTGAAGTGACCATAGTAAGACTTTCATGTAGTATGCACCCCCTTGTCTTTTAGACAGCATTGATCGTATTATACGGTATTCATCTACCCGTAATACGTAGCTGGCTGAGTCATTCACCCGCTCTCCAGTATTCTGGTTCTGGGGCGTGACAAGGTTTTAGTGGTGGCCCATGCAGGTCTGATTTCAGACTTGTGGGGTATTTTGATTTATAGGATGTCTCAATCACACATGTTTTCCCTTGATCTCATGATTCGTTACTCTCAACTCTAGCTTGACATTCCAGTATCCTTTGACTTCATTGATCCTTCATGTCCGGTCGTTTGATTGTTCTCTTGTCCCTTTTCTTAGGGGTACCTCGTCCACATCTGTCAGGACTGGACAGCAACAACATGGACAGCAACATGGACAACCTGACCATGTTGGTCAGCAGCAAGGGCCAGTCTCCCCTCAGGAGGCTACCCAGGAAGAAGTGATAGTGGAACCAGCAGCTGGATCGCAGTATCCGGACATTCCACCCCACCGACAGTTCCACCTACCCAAGTGGACACACCAGCCCTTCTGGAGATCATGAGAGGAATGATGGCTACTCAGCAACATCAGATGCTGGCCCAGCAACGCATGCACACTCAGCTACAAGAGCAGAATGTGCTACTCAACCAAGGATTGCAGATGACTTTGGAAAGAGGAGCGAGGACTGATTCAGGAGCGTCAGCCAGGTTTTGCAAGTACAACCCCCGCCGTTTTGAGGGCACGGAGGATGCCATCTCAGCAGATGTATGGCTTAAGGATATTGAGGCTATTCTGACAGCCGCTAAGGTGCCGGCAGAAGAACGTGTGGATCTAGTGAAGTTGTTACTTCAGGATCTCGCACGTGATTGGTGGGAATCAGAGGAGGTAGGCATCAGACGTCCTGTTACTTGGGACGATTTTACTGTAAGGTTCAAGACGAAGTATTATGGAGTTGTGGCGCAGTTTGAGCTACAACAGAAGTTTATCAACCTCAGACAGGCTGGCAAGACTGTGGATGCTTACGCAGCGGAGTTCTGCAGATTGAGTAGATTTGCCCCAGAGATGGTAGTAACGGAACGCCAGAGGGCTATGAGGTTTCAGCAAGGGTTTTATCTTGAGCTCTTACAATTGATAGAAGGGCACAATTACCAGACTTTTGATGAGATATTGACGGCAACCCGGAGGCATGAGATCACCATTCAGAGGCTTGCAGTAAGGACTGGGGGTCAGAAGAGATCCCACAGTCAGATTGAAGGAGGAGGGGGAGCAGCGCCCCGAACAACAGCACCATCCACTGGCATTCGTATCCATGATGTGGCGATACGAGGACCAGTACCACCACCCAGGCAGCAGCAAAAGCAACAGAGAAAGAACCAGCAACCTCCGGCGGGCTGCACTTATTGTGGAAAGATGGGGCACACTAGAGATGTGTGTCGGACATTGAATAGACTATGTCTGATATGTGGAAATCCAGACCATCGGGTTACCACATGTCCCATGAATTTGAGGTCAGGAGGACCAGGACAGCAGTTTTCTGCTCTGCCAGCACCAAGGGCAGGCCAGTATCGAGGACCAGCAGTGGCAGTAAGGCCGTTGGCACAGCGTCTGCAGGCTCAAATGTATCGACAGCAGGGACCACCGATGCAGCAACACCAACATAGACCACCCCAGCATCATCAAGGAAGGGGCCAGCAGCAGCACCAGGCTAGGCCACAGCATGGGAATCAACAAGGAGGTCGAGGGCAAGCATTCACTTTGTCCTTGGAGGAGACATTAGCATCGGAAGATGTTATGGCAGGTAACATTCTCGTCGCCTCATATCCCGCAGTAGCATTGTTTGATTCTGGAGCATCACACTCATTTATATCTGTACAATTTGTAACACGGCTAGGAATGGAGTTCGAGACATTGCCAGGGAGGTTGAATATACTCACTGGCAATGGGCTCGTAGGAGTTAGTAGAGTTATTCTAGCGTGTAGTGTTGTAGTTTGCGGGCATTCCTTACCCGCCCAGTTGATAGAATTTTCTGTTGGAAATTTCGACGTTATCTTAGGCATGGACTGGCTGAAAGACAATCATGCGACAATAGATTGTCGTAGTGGGAGTGTATCTTTTGATATTCCAGGCATGAAGAGGTTCACCTTAGTCAGGTCAGAGGCAACTCAGCAAGAGCAGGGAGTAGTAACAGCAATGGAAGAAGTTCAAGTTCCGAAGGTAGTTGAAGAATTTCTAGACGTGTTTCCCGAAGAACTTCTAGGTCTACCACCGGTTAGAGATATTGAGTTCAGCATAGAATTGGCACCTGGAACTAAACCGATATCAGATCGAGTTTACAGAATGGCGGATTCGGAGCAGGCCAAGGTGTATCAGCACATAGAGGAATTGAAGGAGAAGAAGTTCATCCAAGCTAGCATAGCACCATGGCCAGCACCAGTGGTACTTGTAGGGAAGAAGGATGGGTCAACCAGATTATGCATCGATTACAGGAAGCTTAACGCGGCGACAGTAAAGAACAAGTACCCACTACCCAGGATCGACGACTTATTTGATCAGTTGAGCAGGGCCAGAGTCTTCTCCAAGATAGATCTTCGTTCAGGGTACCATCAGGTGAGGGTTCGAAAGAAAGACATCCCCAAGACAGCATTCAGGTCGAAGTATGGGCATTATTAATTCTTAGTAATGCCGTTTGGTTTGACCAATGCTCCAGCTATATTCATGGATTTGATGAACCGCATCTTTATGCCATACTTAGATCAGTTTGTCGTTGTCTTTCTTGACGACATACTCGTATATTCTGCTAGTAAAGAGGAGCATGAAGACTACCTCAGGAAAGTGTTGCAGGTTCTAAGAGAGAACCAGTTGTATGCCAAGCTCAGCAAGTGTGAGTTTTGGTCGGATCATATTTTATTTCTGGGTTACATCATATCAGGAGCTGGAGTAGCAGTGGATCCCAAGAAGGTAGAAGCAGTAGAGAGTTGGCCAGTACCCAAGACCGTAGCTGATGTACGGAGTTTCTTGGGATTGGCAGGATATTACAGAAGGTTTGTATCAGATTTTGCGGGACTTTCAGCACCCATGACCTGCTTGACACGAAAGGATGTACCATTCGTCTGGTCGGCAGAATGCCAGACATCATTTGAGAACCTGAAGTAGAAGTTGATATCAGCGCCTATCCTTACATTGCCAGTTGGGCCCGGAGGTTTTACAGTATATTGTGATGCGTCAGGTAAAGGACTTGGATGTGTCCTTATGCAGCATGGGAAGGTGATAGCATATGCATCTAGACAACTTTGGGACCACAAGAAGAATTACCCAACTCATGATCTGGAATTGGCGGCAGTAGTGTTTGCTCTGAAGCTATGGAGGCATTACTTATATGGTGACCGAGTGGAGATGTACACAGATCATAAAAGTCTGAAGTACATCTTTACTCAGAAGGAACTGAACATGAGGCAGAGAAGATGGTTGGAGTTGATCAAGGATTATGATGTGGAGCTTCAGTATCATCCAGGCAAGGCTAATGTGGTAGCAGACGCTCTTAGCAGAAGAGGCGGCGCATTTATGTTGACAACGCAGAAGCACATCTTAGAAGACCTTCAGGAGATGGACATTGAAGTTATACTTCCTAGTGATGTAGGAATTCTGGCGAGTCTACAAGTTCAATCCGACTTGGTAGGCAGAATCAAGGCAGCTCAGGCACAGGACCCAAGGATTCAGAAGATTAGGGCAGAATGTGAGTCAGGACTCAGAAAGGAGATGCAAATTCATAAAGATGGTACGCTTAGGTTTGGATCACGTCTATGTGTACCTAGTGGAGATATCAGACAGGAAGTTATGACAGAAGCTCACAGTTCTCAGTATTCTATACATCCTGGAGGGACCAAGATATACCAAGATATCAAGCAGCACTTCTGGTGGAACGGGATGAAGAGGGAGATAGCTAGGTTTGTTTTCCGTTGCTTGATATGTCAGCAAGTAAAGGCAGAACAGCAGAGGCCAGCTGGGTTATTGCAACCGCTTCCCATCCCGGAATAGAAATGGGAGCATATTACAATGGACTTTATGACCGGTTTACCGAGATCACCAAGTGGTAAGGATGCTATTTGGGTGATAGTAGATCGGCTTACGAAGGTAGCACACTTTCTTCCTTTCAGAGTAGGACAATCTACAGAAAAGTTGGCAGAGTTGTACATGCAACAGATAGTCAGGCAGCATGGAGTCCCTGTCAGTATTGTGTCAGACAGAGATACACGTTTCACATCGCATTTCTGGAAGAGCTTGCATCATAGTCTGGGTACCAAGTTAAGATTTAGCACGGCTTACCATCCGCAGACGGACGGGCAATCAGAAAGGACAATTCAGACTTTGGAAGATATGTTGCGAGCTTGCACTGTAGATTTTGGAGGATCTTGGGAAAGCCACCTGCACTTAGTTGAGTTTTCTTACAACAACAGTTATCAAGCCAGTATCCAGATGGCGCCATTTGAAGCATTATATGGTAAGAAGTGTAGGTCGCCACTAGCATGGGATGATATCGGGGAGAGGAAGATGTTAGGCCCGGAAATGATTGTTCAGACAGTTGAAGTGATTATAGGAATTAGAGAGCGACTTCGTGTTGCGCAGGATCGGCATCGTCATTGGGCGGACCAGCATCGTAGGTCGCTAGAGTTTTCTGTTGGGGACCACGTGTTCTTGCGGATCGCACCTACCCGTGGGGTCATTAGATTTGGCGTTCGCAGGAAGTTGAGCCCACGATATGTAGGCCATTTGTTATTCTTGATAGGGTAGGCGATGTTGCTTATCGTTTGTCCCTTCTACCTTCGTTACGAGAGGTGCATGACGTGTTTCATGTATCTCAATTGCGAACGTATGTATCGGACCCCAGCCATATCCTCGATCATTCAGAACTGGTTATTGGTACCAACCTGTCTTACGAGGAACAGCCTGTGTCCATCTTGGATCGAAGAGAGAAGATACTCAAGAACCGAACAATTAACCTTGTCCGGGTTGCTTGGGGTCATCACTCTTTGGGAGAGTCAACGTGGGAACGTGAGGATGATATCCGATCACGGTATCCACATCTGTTTGACTCACAAGGTATATCTTTTTCTGTGTACCTTGATTGCCTTGATTTCTCATGCTTATCACCTTATGGGTAGAATTACTTAATACCGTAGATTGTTAAATATAGATATGTTACTTGCTATGGACATTATAAAATGATTACTTGATTGAATTGCTTGTACCTAGATTAGTTTAGTTTTGATATTCCTATCCTGCTTGGATTTGAAATTCCGAGGACGGAATTTTTCTAAGGAGGGTAGAGATGTCACTCCCCGTTCCTAAAATGCGTATTTTTATACATGTACAACTCATGTGTATTTATTTAGTATTTATCATGTATTTATTTAATAGTTATCATGTATTATCCTGTATTTAATTTCCTTTAATTCATGTTAATTTATTTTCTGCAATTTTATTTCTGCACTTTATTTCATGCTTTTATTCTCTGCTTTAGCTAGGCTTTGGGTTCGGGTTGGCCTTGGTTGGATCCCCTACAACCCGACCCATTGGACCCGGCCCATTAGCTCCCACCTACCACCCCTTCCATATTTAAAGCCACCCTCTCCATTCTCTCTCCTCATTACTCATTCTCACCATTACTCCTCTTCTTCTTCTTCATTACTCTCTCCACCTACCAAACCCATAGGCAAGTACATCTTGCTTCTTCATGAGGACCCATTTTTATGGCTCCATTCTCTTTCCCTCGTGATTCTAAGAGAGTTTAGAACTTGACATTTTTCATTTCGAAGTCTTAATCTTTGTAGATCTAGATATGAGTTATTTTCAGATTTTGGAGGTTTTGATCTATTAAACTTCTGTGTTTTCAAATTTTGATGGTTCCATGTTGTAGAGAATTTTATTCTACCCAATTTTGACCTTTGTAAAGTTGGATTCGGACTTATTTTGACCAAGTTATGGACTTTTGAAACTTTAGGGTGCAACCATGAAGTTCTTGCTGTTTGGAGAAGACAGTGAGCAGTGTATGCTAGCTTTTTAGCTTGCGTCACTGAGCTGTGCGCGCTCTTTAGCGCAGCGCAGTATGGAGTCCATACGCTGCCTTTTTAGGTAGCGTGTGTCTTGCATACGCTGCCTTTTTAGGTAGCATGTGTCTTGCATACGCTACCTTTTGGAAGCACTGACTTGGATGGTTAGGAGTCGTATGGAGTTCATACGCTACCTTTTGGGAGCGTATGACATACATACGCTGACTTAGATGGTCAGGAGTCGTATGGAGTTCATACGCTACCTTTTGGGAGCGTATGACTTACATACGCTGACTTGGATGGTCAGGAGTCGTATGGAGTTCATACGCTACCTTTTGGGAGCGTATGACTTACATACGCTGACTTGGATGGTCAGGAGTCGTATGGAGTTCATACGCTGCCTTTTGGAAGCGTATGACTTGCGTACGCTGGCTTGGATAGAGAGGAGTCGTATGGAGTCCATACGCTAGCTTGACCTGAGCGTACGCTGGCTTGAGCGTAGCTTGACCTGAGCGTACGCTGACATTAGCGTAGGCTGACATGAAAGTAGCCTGCTTACCCTGGATCTTCTATAGCCCTGTATATTGATATCTTATTAGATGTTTAACGTCCATTTTATATCCTTACGCCTTTTTGCATAAACTTGATATAATCATGATATGTTGATATTTCTGTTAAATATAGATTGTTACGTGGGATGTACCATGTGTCGTGAATTGAGCTATAGATACCCCGATTGACTGGAATTAAACCCTGAGAGTCGTAGACTCGACTCCACTGAATACTATTTGACTTTCATGTCTTGTCACCATTGATGATAATGGTTATCTTGACTAAAATTGATCATGCGTTCCTAGTTGGAACTAAGAGACTGGCTAGTCGTCTTATTGAATGAAATGAATGAGACACGTTCATGTAATGAACTATTGTACTCGATTAGCCAATCCCGAATATTAGCATACAGGTACATGCAGGCTTCAAATTATTTATTTATTTAGTTATTTATCTATCTTACAAAAACAGCATGTGTACTTTATGGTCAAGGCATGATTACTCCGTGGTCAGATTTGATTGTTGCATCACGCTATGTAAAACCTACAACCTAGCCGCACGGGTATCGTTGTAGAGTTGCGCATATCGTACCCCGTACGAAAGTACTCATTTGAATGACCATGATCCACGGCATGGAACTTCACTCAACGTAGAGACTATTAAATTAAATAAAATAATGATGGCATGGAGAGAATGGATTCCCGAGTTCTTACATGGCAGCCCCTTGGGACTATTAAGTGCCCGACGGGCCGACTGGTTCCCACAGATACTGTAAATCTGTCACACGGGCAGGGAACAGTATCTGCTTATATTATTGTACATGCTATATTAACGGCGGGCGTCCCGCTGGGACTCGTCTAACTACATGATTGGCGCAATTGATTGATTGGATAGACTAGCCTTGCTTGCACATAGTAAGAACTGAGGAATCCCTATTGCATAAATTCCATGATAACTTGGGACTCACAATAGCAAGCCGTAGTAGTTGATTGGCCGTTCAAGATGATTTGTTTGTGTACTGTACCTACTCTGTTACTTAACTGGGATGATCAGAATGTCAGGACATGACGGGCCAACTTCTGTCCTTGTTTGGTTGGGAGGTTGGTTCGAAGTGTCGTGATGTTATGTGAATCCTAGTAGCAAGCAGAGATCTATTTATCATATTTCATATTACTGGTTTTAGTTCTCATGTCGTGCTTCCTTGTGGTACTTGCTATTAGAGGTCTAACCTCTCTGGTTTTGCATGGGCAGATTTAGAGCCGGTTCCCGAGGACTCAGCTTACTTCTACCTCCAAGATGGTCAATACTAGAGGGATGATCGCAGGAGGACTCGAGTGGGTTTCTTGCTTCCCCGCTCGTTTTGTTATCTACTTTATACTTTGTCGTTTGGCACCGACATGTTAGTCGGATCGTCTCGTACTTACTTTTTACATAATTGTAACTAAAGTCAGGCTGCAGCTGATAACGATTGTGTATACTTTTGCTACATCAATCTGGCTATGTTTTGTAAAGCCAGATATCAAGAACATTTTGACAGAGCGTTTGGGACGCCTTACTGCTTTATCTTACATGTTCTCTATTACTGTTTCTTGTTCGAATGATTGAGACAATAGATGTGAAGTGACCATAGTAAGACTTTCATGTAGTATGTACCCCCTTGTCTTTTAGACAGCATTGATCGTATTATACGGTATTCATCTACCCGTAATACGTAGCTGGCTGAGTCATTCTCCCGCTCTCCAGTATTCTGGTTCTGGGGCGTGACACCGTTTTAGCAATTCAAAGAACTTCTCTCTCACTTCCGTATTCGTTGCTCTTGGAATTTGTCAGCAATCTTCTGAAGTGATCTCTACACATGCTCAACGATTCCGGCGGAATGGCCTGCTGTTGTTTTTCTATGATCAACTTTCTGTAATTAACATCATCCTCGCTTTCTTCCTTCAGCGGTAGACTGAAGATGACTGCCATATCGTCGATATTTGGCTCTATTTTAAAAGTGATGCTCAATTGAAAGTACCCGACGCCGTCTTTGTCTTCTAAGTAAGTTCCTATCAAATTCTCAAGACCTTCCGATACCTTGGCTAATTCTTGAATGTTGATTCTGTTTTTGTAGAATACCTCGACGAAATTCCAGAAACCGGTATTCTTTAAAGAATCAATAACTGGCTCGGGTAAACGGCCGCCATCTTTATTGACACCCTCCATAAGAGTTAGCATTGTTTTGAAAGAAGAACAAAAAACTCTTGAATCCTTATTTCTGACAAAAATTTTTCTAAAAAAAATAAGACAAAACAAAAAATTAGTTTTCTGTCAACTGTTCTCCGTCATTATAACACGGAGAATGGTCATTCTCCGTGGTTCCAGCACGGAAAATGGTCATTCTCATGTTTTTTAACACTGGAATGGCTATTCTCCGTGATTTTTACACGGAGAATGGCCATTCTCCGTAATTTTTACACGGAGAATGGCCATTCTCCGTTATTATAATACAAAGAATGGCCATTCTCCGTGTTATTTAACACGAAGAATGACCATTCTCATTCTCCGTCATTATAACACGGAGAATGACCATTGTCCTGCATTCTAACATAGAGAATGGTCATTTTTCGTTTTAAAAACACGGAGAATGACCATTCTCATGTTTTTTAACACTGGAAATGTCCATTCTCGGTAATTTTTATACGGAGAATGGTCATTCTCATGTTTACTAACACTGGGAATAGCCATTCTCCGTGGTATTTACACGGAGAATGAAAATTTTCCTTCAATATAACACAGAGAATGTCAATTCTCCGTGATTATAACATGGAGAATTGTCATTCTCATATTTTTAACACAGGGAATGGTCATTCTCCGTGGTACTTACACAGAGAATTATAATTCTCCATGATTATAACACAGAGAATGGCCATTCTCATGTTTTTAACACTGTGAATGGCCATTCTCCGTGGTACTTACACGGAGAATGTAATTCTCCGTGATTATAACTCGGAGAATGGTCATTCTCATGTTTTTAACACTGAAAATGGCCATTCTCCATGGTATTTACACGAAGAATAAAAATTTTCCGTCAATTTAACACGGAGAATGGTCATTCTCATGCTTGTAACACTGAGAATGGTCATTCTCTGTGTTTTTAACACAAAGAATAGTCATTCTCATGCTTTTAACACTAGAAATGGTCATTCTCCGTGTTACTTAACACGGAGAATGACCATTTTCCGTGTTATTTAACACGAAGAATGGCCATTCTCATGTTTACTAACACTGGGAATGGCCATTCTCCGTGGTATTTACACGAAGAATGACTATTCTCCGTCAATTTAACAAGAAGAATGATAATTCTCCGTGATTTAACACGGAGAATGGTCATTTTCATGTATTTTAACACTGGGAATGACCATTCTCCGTGTAAATATACAGAATCAAGAACATAACTTAAAGTTATACCTTCTTGTTGCACTATTTTTTGCTTAGCAGCCTTTGGCTTATGTGCAATTCTCTTAATTCTCCATTTTCGTGATTTTCCGTCATTCTCTTTTGGATTTTCTTCAACTGTCTTCATTTTTTCCACAACTGGTATCTCTTCTCTAACTGGTGTTTCAGTTGATGCTGATTCTGCTGCCGATAATGATGATGCCGACATGGTGTGAAGATTGCGAATGGAGAGTAAGGTTTGAAGATTTTGGAGGAGAAAATCTAGATTCGAAACTGAGCGTCGTATGGAAGAAGAGCAAGTATCGAAACGTTTTTTTTAAGAGTAGGGTTCAGATGTGTTTTCAATAAATCAGAAGGGCAAAAAGGTCATTCAGAACCCCCTTTATACATTTTTCGCTAATTCTGAGCACGCGATAAAATATTATTTTGCAGTGGATTTTTCATAAAACTTTTCAATTTTTGGACATTTCATAAATTTTCCCTTTATATTATTATCAACATTATCATCTCAATCGTCAATTAAATTATTACTAATTTTAATACCATCCTCTTCATTTAGTATAGTTTCATCTTCAGTAAATGAAACAATTTGGTTTGAGAAACTGAACTAATATTAAAACTTTAGTTATAAGGAAAAAGAAAGTGACTTGAAATAATGTGTCAACATTTGATAATTGTGGAGTAACGTAAATATCTATAAATAATGAATGTAAATTACTTTGGACAAAAAAATTTCATGTTTCCATGCTTCTTCACCGTCTAATAATAAACAAGTAAAAAAATGCATATTAATATGAATTCATATCAGATAAAAAAAAAGATCAATGATAATGTTTCGCAAGTCATTCAAAATAGTAACGGGATGCGCTAAAAAAATTTGATTAAACCTCCTTCGTAAAATAACCAATTAAAAAATGTGAATCTGCAAGCAAGGGAATACATATTGGGAAGAGAAGGTGATTTTGCAACCAAAAAATTAGCAAACCCCATCCTATTTATACCTAAATATTTTGACCGCATATCATAATGGTATAAATTTAAGCTTCTGTCCACACAACATCCAAAGAGGGCTGAATAAAAAAGGATTCAATACTTCAAGAAAGGATCATTCATTTCACAATGTCTAACAAAGTTACAAAAACAAATTAACAAAATTGAACGCAAAGGATAAAAATAAGATAATGGATAAAACTAGATATGATCAGGAAAGGATCATTCATTTCACAATGCCAGGTCGTTTTATAGTGTTTTCGTGGTGGAAACACCAGTGCGTCTCGCGTTTTCAGATCGTATACACTAGACCGTATGGCGAATTGGCCCTCCCATCACATTTTGAGAATCTTGCCCACCGACAACTAATTTGGCAAAACTGTGCCCCCTACAGAAATTTTTTTTGTCAGCAATATGTTGTATTTGGGTGCTCTTCCAGCTTCCATGCTCCTGCCATCCACAATAATAGACCAAGCAAAACAGTAAAATTGCATACATCTAATGTAGCGCACAAATGCACAATTTACAAGACTTTGGCTTTACAATTAGCAAATCCCAGGTCCTAATTAACATTAACACATTCTTGGACAATTTTTTTGAGGTTGGCTCTATTCCTTTTCAAAACCACGCATTAATGCACTCCTTGGTGCACAGCCTGGGCCATTGCTTCTGGCAGCTTAAAAGAAAAAAAAGAGCTGGGCTTTCATCTCCCGCATCCCTTGAATAGAGGGCTTAGACTTGGAAGACTTGCACCTCCTGTTAACCTTTCCCACCCTGGCAAAGTCATGAACCGAAAAATATTAACCACAGCATGCTGCTAATCTCTCTTATATGCAAGTAATAAACTGGAACAGCTATGGAACAACACAACCAAAACAAATGAATGTTTCTTCATTCAAGGCCCATATTTGTCATTCTAATTAGTTACCACTACACTACCAATAAAACTTGTAGCGGGGAAGAAACACAGTTATTGTGAAGTTCAATTATCTGAAGTCGTGATCATGTATCTTGTGAACATTTTACGAGTTTATTATTAATTCTCCAACCCGGACCAGGCCCCAACAATTTTACAAGTTTATTATTCATTCTCAGTTAAACCCTTGAAGGGGCCCAACTTGCACCTTAGAAAGCTCAGCCTGATACAGTCCTGGTACGTTTTGTGTAGCATCCCTTGGCACAACAAGGTCATTCTTCTACTGAAAGGATTAATGACGCCTGTGTGCATGTCTGCCAAACTGATGCCGATAAATCTTGTTACTGGTTAGTCTAAAGTTTTGAAACGGAATGCCAAACATCAGGCAGATGTATGTGCGCCCTGCTAAAAACTATAAACCACCTGATTGTGACGTGTTGTATATGCTTAAACCTAATATAGGATGTTATGCTTTATGCATATAGTGAATCAATCCGGTCCTCAAAAGTAGACACAAAAGTTGAGACGAGTACGTTTCAGGTCCATATAAATCCTCCTCTCCAAACCGGACCAGGTCCCGAAAATTTTACAAGTTTATTACTAATTCTCAGTTAAACCCTTGAAGGGGCCTAACTTGCACCTTAGAAAGCTCAGCCTGATACAGGCCTGGTACGTTTTGTGTAGCATCCCTTGGCATAAGGTCATTCTTCAACTGAGAGGATTAGTGACGCCTGTGTGCATGCTGCCAAACTGAAGCCAATAAATCTTGCTGCTGATTAATCTAAAGTTTTGAAACGGAATGCCAAACATCAGGCAGATGTATGTGCGCCCTGCTAAAAACTATAAACCACCTGATTGTGACGTGTTGTATATGCTTAAACCTAATATAGCATGTTATGCTTATGCATGACCTGTATAGGGTCAACTACAACCTGAGCCATCCAATGTAAGCATGCACTAGACGAGTTAGGCAGAATCAATTTATAGTGAGCTTATGCACAACTAATTACAATACTACTACATTTTAAGGTGAGAAAGAATGGTTATAACTTTGCCCTAATTCGTCGAAGTGGGGTACATGGAGAGAGAGCTCACCTGAAGACAGGATTGGAGGTGGGACACTATGATCATATTAGCAGAGGAATCTGGATATGAAGAGGAAGATCAAGTGTTCCCAGCCTCTTAGGGCATCAATTGTCCAATTTTGCGTCTTAATACTAACTAAACAGGTTCTGCTATAAAAGGGGTAACAAAACCTTTTAATTAACAGTCAAACAGGCCGAAAACCCAAATTTGGAACAATAACTATTTGTTAATTGGGTTAACTGGACAACCTATTTAGGATCCAAACTGTTTGGCATGATCAAACCTGCCTTAGAAGAAAGGCTGGTAGACATGTGGATATTCACTCCTCTAGGATACTCCATGCCACTTGTCCCAGGGATAACCCCGTAACAACCCTAAGATATGAGAACCATTGGGTACAAAGAAACATAAATATAATAACAAAAGAATGTTTATACAACAACAAAAGCAACTGTAACAAAAACAACAAAACATTGTTAACAGAAACCAAAACAAAGACAGTGCCAAGACAGTCATGTTTATATCCTATTTGCCAAATGAGACTTCCCATCACGTTCCAAATAGATGTTTATATCTCCACTTAAGCTATCTCTGATATATTAGAACAACAATAGAACCTTTCTTTCAAACTTTTTAGGTATGTAGGGATCCATTTCAAAGAGACCCTTCAAACTTTTAGGTGTATCAACCTTCCTCGCTTATCGGGCTTGAGAGCAGCAGCGAAATATGGCATTAAGCACAACCACAGACAAAGGTAAATGTGGTTTCTGTATAAAATAAAGTTGAGAGAGGGTGGATATGACGAGTGTTCTTGTGAGCATGGGTGAAATATGTTCGATTTGAAATATCCCTTTCCTTAACCTCAAAACTATCAGCTTTCAACTAAAAATGAGTGAATTGAAAGCCACACCAGATAGAAATTGGCATTTGAGCAAAATGAGCAATAACATGTCCGATCCGTTGTTCAAATTCATTCCAGTTATCTCCATCCAGCACACCTGCTTCATTACCATTTGGCAACAATCCAGCGAAATATGGCATTAAGCACAACCACAGACAAAGGTAAATGTGGTTTCTGTATTAAATAAAGTTGAGAGAGGGTGGATATGACGAGTGTTCTTGTGAGCATGGGTGAAATATGTTCGATTTGAAATATCCCTTTTCTTAACCTCAAAACTATCAGCTTTCAACTAAAAATGAGTGAATTGAAAGCCACACCAGATAGAAATTGGCATTTGAGCAAAATGAGCAATAACATGTCCGATCCGTCGTTCAAATTCATTCCAGTTATCTCCATCCAGCACACCTTCTGCTTCATTACCATTTGGCAACAATCTCAGGTAGAGACATGGCATCTTAACTTTAATCCTTCAAAAGATGATAATCTGTCTGCGACTAAACAAGGTAAGAAAGTGCAAGCGACTACAGGTCCTAATCAATGTCCTTTGCCTACCAATGGTTATCCAGGCATAGTTTAGGCATATAAAATGTTTCTATTGTCCTATTAAAGGCGTAAAGTTACCATTTCATTTTGAGTTATACCTATTCAAAGTAAGTTTCAGAGAACCATTACTGCCATTATTGAACACAAAACATGAAAAATGTTGCATCTTCACCATCTTGTAGTACAATAATCTGCCTGGAGCAATTGCTGAAATCATGTATAGACAAAACACAGCAACATCAACAGAATTATGAAGTTCGACTGGACCATATGTAAGGTACAGTGGGTATTAGGAGGATAATTCGTACTTTCTTAGTTATAACTTTGCATTACTATCGTTCAAGCATATCAAGTGGATATATTAGGTTAAATCGGTCCCATTAATTCAAAGACTTATATTTCGAATCTCGACACAGGTGACCAAACAACATGTACCACATTGTTTGACTCATCTATAGTGATTGACAACTTAAATGTCACTAGCAATTGAAATTGGAACTACCAAAATTATATGCCACTACTATAAGTAGACTGTGTAACCCTCTCTTTTCTAAGTAAATTGTAATTCTCATTCTCGTGTAGTTGCTTTCATTGTTATTAAAACCTGATTAATCCGTCGTGTAATTGCTTGAGTAATTGGTAATGGCCTAGGACCAGATAGAATTCCATGTACCTGGGACGATTAATCAATCGGTCATGGCGATTACCCACCCAATAATGATAAATCAAGCCAATTTTTGTTGACCTGCCAGTTTAATCAGTTAACTGGTTGGTTTTAAGTACATATATTTTCATACTTATTTCTTCATATCCGCTAGAGGATCGCACGTGCACTTGCGTAGTATAAGATGGAAATAGAACAGTATAATTTTACATAACAATATAGGAAAAGATATGCAATTCATGAGTTTGCGGGCTTGTCATCCGTCTTTTGATGAGAAACTTCTCCCACAAATGTTTCCAAAAGAAATGAAAAATGCAACATATTCGACCTTCTCCCTAAGAAAATGCAAGTTTCGCAATGCAAAAAATTACAATCAGCATGTTTAAACTTTAAACTAATTCAGTTGTACAAAAATAAATCACAGCCGTCCAATTTCTGATACAAGGTTCAACTGTTCAAGTCAACAAGCAAAATATGATATTAACCATTCATGTCATTAGAAAGAAACGGAGCAAGACAATATATAATACATAGGATTTAAGAGGTATTTGTGAATTGAGCAACCAACCTTTCTAGGAGGAGTTCCTGGTCTCAATAGATTGTTACCAAATCCAAGCTTGCCTTTCTTATCTGTTGGTTTTAAGATCTGAAATGAACAGGTCAAAGTATCATCAACGCTCATCACAGCACCAGCATTGTCAAATTCTCCACAATAATTTGGTGCAGAAAATATTGTCACCAGCTGGCGCTTCGCAAAGAACTCATAACCATCTTCCACTACCTGGTTAAATCAAATTAAGTCAATTTTTCAAATAATATACTTGGCATTGAAATACAACATGCAAAATTTAAGTCGTGAGACAAATAGATTAAAGCTAGGTTTAGGATTGCTTATCATGGATGCTTCTATTTTTTTTCTTTTTCTTTGTACAGTAGTCCCAAAAGCCGTTTAGTAAACAGCAACTTATCTAAAAACTTTTGAAAAGCTAGTTCAATTTTGAGGCACCTTTTGAAAGGCCACTGCTGCTTTTTGAAAAGCAATAGCAGTCCCAAACCAGGCCTAAGACTGACATCATTGGGCATCAATCTGTCAAAGTCCTAAACTCAAGTATGGAGAGAAACAGCCATGAATATGCCAGCCAGTCTAAAAACCAATATTTTCAATCTTGTAAAATAAGTGAGATGGTACATGAAAGAGAGAATGGAGCCAGTGGCTCGACTATGTCATTTTGAAGGTCGATTTAAAAGCAAAGGGCTTGGGAAAGTATTCAAGAATGATATTTTGGATTTTAGGTATTAATAGTAGACATACAAGAGGCTTAAATATGTGTACATCAACTGAGAGAATTAATATATCCATGAAAGCCAGTGTCAACTTACCTGGTGAGCACGACAAATGAGATCCAAATCATGCTTCTGAAGGAACTCAGAGACTACATCAGGCCCAAAAGTATGAGAGACGCCTCTGTCATTTTCCCCCCAACCATCCATGTCTTTATCAGGGTCAGACCATAGCAGATCACAAATCAGGCCCTGGTCGGGAACGTCCACCGGGCGAGCAATATTTCGTATCTGATCCAAGTTCTTAAGACTGGGAGATAACCCCCCGTGCATGCAGAGTATTTTTTCATCAACCAATGCAGCTACTGGAAGGCAGTTAAAGCAATCAGTGAAAACCTTCCATAGGCGAACATTGAACCTTCTCTTGCATTCATCATAAAACCCATAGATACGATTAATGGACGCACACTCATGGTTACCCCTCAAAAGAAAGAAATTCACAGGGTACTTAATCTTGTAAGCCAGGAGAAGGCATATGGTTTCTATGCTTTGCTTGCCACGATCAACATAGTCCCCAAGAAACAAATAATTTGCCTGAGGGGGGAGCCCGCCATATTGAAACATTCGAAGAAGATCAGAATACTGGCCATGAATATCTCCTGTCAATTAAAAAACACAAGTAGAAATCATAATCTGAGATTTGCATACATGCATTTAAATACATAACTATGAATTTTATATGTTGGGTTGGGAGTGTGAGAGAATTTACATAATTTTCATGAGTAATAGAAGGATGTCATTATTAACGACTCATCAGCATGAACTTTGAAGAGAGATCTAAACTGATATTTCTAAACGTTATCTGAAGTCTGAAAATGCTGGTAAACTTTATCAAGATTCTAATTCAGGATATACTTCATATCCTTCTAAGTTTGCCCCAGAAGTATAGCCTTGTAACATACCATCTAACCATTGAACTACTGTACTCTATATAAAGGTCCTCCAGTAGCTTACAGGCCAATGACTCGGGAGGAGACATTTCTCACTCAATATTTTTAAGTAACCATTAAGAAGAGAGTGAATTTAATAGCAGCCTCCATATCTTTGAGATGTCTAAGACACTATAGTTGATCAATCAAAACTGTATGTTGGTAAATGTCATCCTACAATATAGAGCTGCTACACCGCTAGACATATGTCTGAATTGTTTGTTACTAAAACACTTCAAATTTTGCTATTCCTTTATAACTATAAATATACCAATACTTGGATGCAGGAAATCTTGATTACCATGAGTATCACGCAGAGTAAGAGACAATAAAGTTTAACAAGATGTATAAGAGCAGGATCATTGTACAAACATCTTTCATTCTTACAGTACAAGTAATTAATGCACTATTTTGAATAATTGAACCAATAAGCTATATGCTTTTCTTGACTCAGGAAAACATTTGTCAGGTAACAGTAAGGGAATCCCAATGCAACGATGCTCCCACTAATGCATGGTAAGGGAAGAATCAAGACAGGTGCAGTGTTAGCTCCATCTGTGGAATGGCTATTTTCGCGACTCGAACCTGCATCCTACAGGATGCCAACCACAATCCTTACAGGTGCACCAAGAAGCATCAAAATAGTGGAACAATTGAGTTCTTTTCCATTTCAGTTCGGAAATGAGTAAAATATTGATTACTGCCTGCAAGAAAAAGCAAAACTGTTGGTTAAATGAAAAGTTGAAAGAGATGCAATTCAACCACCAAAGAGGTCAAAGTTCGCAAGAAAAAATTGCATTCAACGTGCATGCCTGACATGCAAAATAAAAGGACTGATACAACTCAGAATGTCTCCCAAGATTCTAACCATAAAGGTCAAATCACTACTTGATAAGTGAACTATAATCTTTCCACTGCTGAACTCCATCCGAGTCAGTCATGGCCCACAAAAGCTCAGTTCCTAGGCAGTTTGGTCCTAAAGAAAATGAAGGAAACGAAAATAGTATCCTGTAGAAATTGACCCCATTTCAACATGCTCACTTTTCCATTTTCTCCCCTCTCATTCAATCTCTACCAACCAAATGCAGTCCTAAAGACAATTGGAAGTTGCCCAAGCAACAGTACTGGGTCCTACAGTATCAGGTAGCCTTATATGTTCTCTGGAAGTGTACCCCTATGTACCACTTAAACTAATGTATCTCGTACATGAAATGCATATCAAAGCGTGCCCACTTAACCATGGTTCAAGCATTCTATTCGACTCCATATAACAATTACTTGACATTCTTGTACTGCACGAGCGTGAAGATCAACCAACAACGAAGATTGGTTGTTGTCACCAAGTACCCACTACCTCCACCAATGAACCTTGTTCCATATCTACGATCCCAAATGCAAAAGGCAGCCCACTTACACATAAAGATAACCAAAAGTGGCGACTCAGGCGTTCTGAATCTTACAATACGAAGTTCAACAAAGATATCAACCAAATGGCAACAGAAATAACAACAATTGTGTGTGTGTGTAGCTGGTGACCCATGCCTCTCGGCACTCTCTTGAAACCATAGTTGTCAATGGCAAGGCGCACAAAGGCTTCCTAGCACCTCGGAGCATGGCACACGACTTTTTGAATTAAGCCACACTTTTTGAAAAAAAAAAAAAAAGAAGGAAACATTTATTCTACATTTATATAACAAAGTTACAAAATGATCAAAATTAACATAGAAACTGAATTAATATAGAACAATATATGCTTGAATCAAAATAAAAGGAATTTTATGACTTCAATAGATGAATGAATTTCCACTAAAAGGAAGTTGGATTCAAAAAAAATATCCCATATGAATGACATTGATGTCTTGCACTAACAATTTAATATGATTGTGCATTTATATATATATATATATATATATATATATATATATATATATATATATATATATATATATATAATGAGATTATATGGCTGTATTTGAAGGAAAGAAATTAAAAGTTGAGAAAGGCGTACAGTTGTGCATATTATATGTACAAAATAGAAGATTATATGATTGTATTTGAAAATAAGTGATGGAAAAAAATTAAAAATTGAGAAGGAGCATCCATGGTAGCTCCACGGAATGGAAGGAGCATACAAAATTTTTCCTTTTTGAAAGACATTATTAAAAGTTATCATTTTCTATATTATTTTTATGTTGAAACCTTGGTTAAATCTTGGAACAAATTTTGAAAGCAAATATGGAAGGTCACTCTCAAAACCTGCTTCTTCTACTCCTTTTTGAAAAGCCACAACAATCTCAAACCAAGTCCAAGGAAATCCTTGCCAAAATAATAGTAAACCCAAACATGGAGTAAACAAAAATATTTTATGAGAATTAGTGTCTACTGACTTTATAAATTATTTGATTTCTTTTCCATTTTCAGGATTTTCCAATAGTTCAGTTGTTAAGGTCTTGCTCTTGATATTGATAACATTATTAAGCTTCTATTTGCCCTAATGATTTCTATTTATATGGCAAGAACAGGATATTATTTTATTTTCTCGAGTTCTGAACATAAGCTTAGAAAAAGATATTAATAACGTATCTATATGACAATTTTGATGCAAAGTTCAGGAGTCGCAATCGTCATTCCAATTGTAACATTTTTCTGTTGTTGTTCAAGAAGAAATCATATGCTATATTTTTTTTTTTCCAACTTATTGCAACACCAAATCATAACACTTCGAAAGAAATTCAAATGCAAAAAATATTCAAAAAAAAGAAAGCCCAGAACAACGAATAAATCCTTTTTTAAAAGAAAGAGGTAAGAGAACCAAATGACACGCTTTTCCTGCGCCTTGTGCCTATGCCCAAACCCTAACCCTGTGTTTGGAAACATTTGTGGGGAGGGAGAGGAAAATTTGAGGGGAAGGAAAATGGAGGAGAGGAAAATGAAAGTAAAGTTAATTTTCCCTTCCATTGTTTGGATGGACAAAAAGTAGGGGAAGGAAAAGTTTAAAAACAATTTTTTATTTGTTTATGGATAGAGGTACAATTACTATTTTCTCCTTGGTATTCTCAAATGATGATTTAATGTTAACTTTTTGAGGGGTGGTGGGGTAAATTCACTCAAATTCCTCTCATCTCTCTCCATTTTCCTCCCACTTTTGGGAGGAAAATTTTTTGGTGGGACCCACCTACTTTTTCCTCTCAAATTTTCCTCCCCCATTTTCTCTCCTCCTTTCCAAACACCATCATTTAAAATTTTCCTCTCACTTTTCCCTCAACTTTTTCCTTCCTCCCATTTTCCACCCTTCCCAAACAGTACCTAAAGGTCCACTCCATATAAGTGCCTATCAAAAATCGCCTCGACATAAACATTTGAGGCAATAGATGTGCGTTGCGCCTTGCGCCTAGGCACGTCTTTGACAACTATGCTCGACAGTCCCTCGAATATTTTATTTAATTCGATAAATAACAATAAAAAAAATATCAAAGTAAAGCACATTCCAAATCAATTAAATCTATAAATGACAATAAGCAAAAAAGAACATATATAGTTACTAAATTATATTTAAGATCTAATTAGAATTTTAGTACGGTTTCGACATGATTTAATGTTTAGAAAGTTTAAACATAGATATATCAATCAATTAATCAACTTAAAAATGGATTTACCTACAAATTTGTGGGACCAAATATTAATTAATTGTTAGAATGATTAAGAAGGGAGGGAGAGAGTTAATGAAGTAGAGAGGGGTAGGGTCAACTATTTTAATTGAACAAATAATTAAACGAGGAGAACGAGAGAGTTAATTAAGTAGAGACAGACAGACTTTTAAACCATTGGATATGCTTAGGTGTTTCAAACTTGACAAGCCTTTGTCTTTCTTTTTTGGCGGAAAACTGACCTACAGACCCAAATAACATGCTGGTTAGGCCTACCCCTCGTAAAGCCTAAAAGCCGCGTAGCGACTTAGATAACATTGGTACGAGCAATGCCATATCGACTCTGCCGAATCCCCCTCTCACCCGCAGTCTATTTCACCCCCATTTAGGCAGAAAGGTCACCAGCTTCCACAGCAGTTCTAGTTATTAAACAAAATAGCAACAACATATTCCGAGTCCGCAACATATATATATTGAGCACACAAGATTGTTAAAACAATTTCCTCGGCGTACCCAATAGTTCTCCAAATCCACACCAACAATCAGTCGAGCGCTTTAATCAATATGAACCCTAAGTATGTATATCAATCATCAACACTAAAATTACCAAACAATGATAGATAGGAAGGAAAAAATAAACCTTCTTGCCCATAGAAGCAAGAAATAAAAAAATCACTTATATAGTTCCTTGCCATCAATTTCCCACGTGTAAAAGAAATAGAGAAAAAGAAAGGAAACGAGAAAGTTGTACCGCATATTTTGATCGGAGCTTCGAGCTCCAGGAGGTTGGGCTGGGCAAGGAAGGCCTCCTTGGAAGTGACGCAGAGCTGGCGGATCTCGGCCTCCGTGATGTTCACCTGCCTCGTCGCCCTCCCGTTCTTCGCGCCTAGGAGCCTTCGGATTATGTCGTCGAGCAGACCCTCGTCGATCGCCATAACCCCTAAAACCCTAAAGAAACCCTAAAGAAAAGACGGAGGAAGAAGGAGAAGAATAAAAAGAGAGAAAGAAAGAGGGGGAAGAATAAGAATTAAAACAAACAGGGGAAAGGGGTTGTAGTGGGTTTGGGTTGGCTTTTAGTTATTCTCTCTTTACTTATTTATTTATTTATTTATCGTCATCCTCTTCCTGTTATTATGTGGACATAAATAGGAAGGGAGAGGAGGAGAGGGCGCTGTGGCCAAGTGCGCGAGTGAGAGATCCTTTCTTCCCCTATGGACAGTTTGGATGAATGTTTTTAAGAAAAATTTTAAATAGGAGTATAAACTTTCGTGTATTTATGCAAAAGATGATAATTTTAGAAAAATAATAAAAGAGAGGACGATACGACATTAGAGATATCGTCGTACACATGACGCGACCTTGGCGACATTTGTGATGGCGCCAAGTCCTCCTGGTGCCATCACTAATGTCGTCAGACTTTGTACTCTTTTTTTACAGAGGAGAGAGGATTTAATGAAAAGAACGAAAAGATATTCAAAACGTATCTATAACATGTGCAACAATGTGTGGTGTATTTCGTTATGGTTTTTGGTATATAGTTTCTAATAATTTCTTATAAAAATTTATAATATTTCTTATAAATTTAAGGGAGCTTCTGGTATTAGAAACAATTATAAATTTTTTATTAAAGAAAAAAATCATGTGACAAGTTTCTAATAAAAATTTAAATTTTTTATAATATTTCGTTATGGCTTTTGGTATATAGTTTCTTGTAATCCCGTGACAAGTTTCTAATAAAATTTAATATATATATATATATATATATATATATATATATATATATATATATATATATATATATATATATATATTTTTAATATATATATATATATATATATATATATATATATATATATATATATATATATATATATATATATATACATTGAATCATGAGTTCGTTAGGGTTTGCTCCGCAGGATGGCGATCCTGGAGCGGCAACAATCGATACCGGGCAGAGACTCGGTGAAGTGGACCTGGACGAAACCGGAGAACAGAGCATGCGGGATGTTGCCGGCGGTTGGACCACGGTCGAGCGCCGGAGAAGGAATCAACGGGTGCACCTGAAGGAAAGATCGGAGAGGAAGGGGATCAATGAGAATAGGTGGAGACCTCAACGAAGCAGGATTGGATCTGGCAATAATGGGAAAGGAGTTCAGAGAAGCACCCCTCAAGAGAGAAGGCCTACCACAAATACAATAGGGCGATATAATGGGGACCAACGAGAGGCAGGACGGACCACTACTCCCGGCCAGACAAGGCGGCCGGACCAACAAGCGACTACCTCAAAACCGGTATCTTGGGCTGACCTATGTAAGGTGTCAAGGACACAGGAAGAGACAACCCTGCAATACGTGGAACCAAGGGTTATCGACGGGAAGCGGGTGGTCGAAATCACAGGGGATGATCTAGAAGAAACAATGGAGTACTGGAAAAATACTCTAGTCCTTTATGTAATGGGGAATAGACCGTTTTTTGGTCAGATCAGAGCCTTTGCGCACAGGGTATGGCGTCCCAAGGGTACCATAGAAATCTTCTCCAGGGAAAACGGTTTCTACTTTGTTAAATTCTCGCTACAAGAAGATCTGGAACGGGTGATTGAAGGAGGCCCATGGACGTTCGATGGTCGACTTATTGTTCTTAAACGCTGGCATCCTGCATCGAACTTCGAGAAAGATCGTCTCACAGCAGTTCCCATCTGGATTAGATTCCCCTGGTTATCCCCTCAACTGTGGAGTATACCTTCAATAATGAAGATGGCTAGCATGGTGGGAAACCCAATACGCACAGATATTCCAACTGCACGGAGGCAAAGGCTGGCATACGCGAGGGTATTTGTTGAAATCACGGCTAAAGAACCTCTCCCGCATAAAATCGACATGATTCTTCCAAGTGGTCAGAGGATGGAACAAGATATTGAATATGAATGGGTTCCGCCATCTTGTGGTAAGTGCTGCTGCTTTGGACATACCTTTGAACACTGTAAAGATGCTAGCGTGCAATCAGAGGAGAGGGAGCCACCCACGCCCGTAGGAGGGATAGAACAGGAACTACATCAAGCAATTCTGGTAGAAGACACTAACGAAGAGGAGATGGTAGATACGACAGCCCTATTGCCTAAGTCAGTAGAGGGGGGATGGATAATAGTTTGGGCACTGCCAGACAAGATGCGCCTATACAAAGTGGGTCGATACTTGGGAAAAGACCAGGGCCAGATGTTAACGAGGAGGAGAATACTAACAACTCCCAGGCCATGGTTATTTTTGGGCAAGACAACAACTTCAGGGGAATACCTGATGACAAGAAGACGCCTTCACATGAGAGGGAGGGGGAGGAACCAGAGGGCCTTAGGTCCCTTGCTAAAAATGCTAAGAGGACTCAACAATATGCAGGTAGTCAGGACAACCAACCAGACATCGATGAGGGTGAGCGGCGTGTAGTAAACCAATCGAATGGGGGACTACCGATTACACGAGAGAGTCCTCAATGGAAGTTTCTCATGCGAGGGGAGAGACAAGTGGCTGGGGCAGGGTCAGGTAAGCAGAAATAGACCGTCTCCAACTTGTATATTGAGAACTCGTCCCACCGTCCAAGGGCGAGTCAGGGTACTGCTGCGGACAACTCCTCCCGTAATTAATGACTATTCTCACATGGAATGTACGAGGAGTCAACTCCAGCGTGAGATGGAGGGAAACTATGAATCTAGCTCGTAAACACAGAAGTATGATTGTGAATATTCTTGAGAGTAAGGTTAAATCTGCTGAGTTATTATCTAGACGAACGCCTAATTATTGGTCCTCGTCTCATAATCTGGAGATGGGAAGCATGGCTAGAATTTGGATGTTATGGGACACTCGAAACTGGGATGGTCAGGTAAAAATTTGCTCTGATCAACTTATAGCTATTGATTTCACTAATAAGGGAGGCTTCCAAGTGGTGGTTTGTGCAGTATATGGCCACAACGATAGAAGAAAAAGGCTCGAGCTATGGGATACCATCATCAGAGTTGCTATGGAAGTAGGTAATCAGCGCCCTCTCGTCTTATGTGGGGACTTTAATGCGATGATTTCTGCCTCGGAGAAGATAGGTGGCCGGAGAGTCCCGGATCCGATCCTTGCAGACTTCCAGAACTGTCTTCTTATGTCCGGGCTCACGTGCCTGTCGAAGACAGGACAAATCTGGTCGTGGAATAACTGCTCTACTACTAAGCGTGTTGTCTGTCAACTCGACAGGGCGTTGTGCAATAATAGATGGCTTGAGATCTTCCCCAATGGAACGGCAGAGGGGCTCCATCAGGGTACAAGTGACCATACCCCCATCTTAATCAAAATGAGAGAGGAGACTAGCACTCGTAGACGCCCGTTTCTCTTCTGTAACGCCTGGCCGGGTATCGAGGGTTACAAGGAGGCAGTTGACCGAGGGTGCGGGAGAATTTTAAAAGGAAATGCTCAGTATACTCTCGTCCATCGGCTGAAACTCATCAAGATGGAGTTGAAGGCATGGAACAAAAGGAGGCCTATGTCCGAACTTACTGTCAAAGAAAAGGAATTACAAGCAGTACAAGATTTGCTCCAGTTATCTCCTATGGACACGGAATTAGCGATGAAGGAAAATTCTCTGCTAAATGAAGTAAGGAAGCTCCGCGTCCTTGAAGAGATTCAACTGCAACAACGGGCTAAATGCGGATGGCTTAAAGATGGGAATCACTGCTCTAAATTTTTCTACGCTACTATTAAAGCTCGTCAACATAGGAACTCTATCCAAGGACTCATTGATAACGAAGGTAACCCGAGCACAGATCCTAATAGGTTCATAGAGGAGGCAATTAATTATTACACTGCTCTCTACAATCAGGAAGGGTACACAACAGTCTTCCCAGGATTGGTTAGCAAAAGAATAGTTACTGAGGCGGGTAACCTTATGCTGAGCAAGGAAATCTCCATGGAGGAGATCGAAGTTTATGTGAAAGCGACAGACCCTAATAGGGCGCCAGGGTCGGACGGCTTCAATGCCGCCTTCTACAAAAAACATTGGGATTATATTAAATTCCAGGTTCTTCTTGCAGTCCGAGAATTCTTCCAATCAGGGCGACTACTCAAGGAGATCAACCATACATTTTTGACGCTAATTCCTAAGAAGGAAGGAGCGTCAGAATTGGGAGATTTCAGGCCGATCGCTTGTTGTAATTTCATCTATAAAATTATTACTCATCTCATGTGTTCCCGTATGCAGGATATTTTGCAGGAACTCATATCTCCCAATCAGACGGCGTTCATTAAAGGTCGTTCGATCGCGGAGAACTGTTTACTTGCTCACGAATTGGTTCGTGATTTTAACAAAGCTGGCGGTCGCAAGGGCTATATCAAACTCGATCTTAGAAAGGCATACGACTCAGTTAACAGAGATTTTGTATGTGAGATGCTACTCTGCATGGGATTTGACCAGTGGTAGGTTACCCGAGTTAGAGAGTGCATAACTACCCCGTCTTTCTCTATTCTTATCAATGGGCAACCACATGGGTTCTTCAAGAGCAACCGAGGACTGAGGCAGGGGGACCCCTTACCTTTTCACCATTGTGATGGAATATTATACTTGCCTTATGGATTTGGCCGTTCACAGGAAGCATATCACACCTCTTTTTCGTCGCATTCAGCCGTGTGTCTCGTACCTCATTTACGCAGACGATCTATTGGTCTTTATTCAGCCATCTACTACATCTGTTGCCAGTCTCAATAACGTCATTGAAGAGTTCGGGACCCTTTCAGGGCTGCATCTCAATAGAGATAAGAGCCAGGCGTACTTTAGTAGGGACTGCCCCGATAAAGCCTACTGGGTGGAGTCACTGCGAATCGAGCAAGGACACCTTCCTGTTAAATATCTCGGCCTGCCGTTGTCAATAAATCAAGCTAAGGCGAGCGATTGTACGGAACTGATACAATACGTTCAAAAACATTTGGAGGGATGGCAAGCTCAAATACTTTCGTTCGAAGGAAGACTAGAGTTGGTACGCTCGGTCATCTAGGCTATCATGTCCTATTGGTTGCAGGCCTTAATTCTACCAATGCACACAGTCAACCAGGTGGAGAGGCTATGCGCTAACTTTGTTTGGAAGGGTGGTCTCCACACTATATCATGGGAAGACTTGTGCTTAGAGAAGGAAGAGGGAGGAGTGGGCATCCGGTCCTTACGTGTCCTAAGAGAGGTTACGATCCTGAAAATTGCATGGCGGTTCCTGGAAGGTAACTCTTTATGGGCTCAATGGGTTCGGAGCAGATATGTGCGAGACAACAATTTCTGGGTACTTCCCATTGACAACAATTTCTCAGGTATATTCAAAATGATACTCCGCAAGAGACAGGTACTGAAACATTACCTCAGCCGTGTTATAGTAGATGGACGGGACACCAGCCTATGGTTGGACCCATGGATCAATCACCAAAGCCTGGTTGATCTACTTGGGTGGCCAACATACGAAATCACAGGAAACAGAGATATGGTGAATGTCCTGTTGAAGGATAGTGCTTGGGACACTAACAATCGACGGGAAGGTAGATGGTACGCGGATGAGATCCAGGCCGTTGAGATCGACTAGGGAGGAAAGAAAGATAGGTGTGAATGGGCGGACTGTCCGGAGGGGAGCTTCCTAACCCATGTAATATACAGACAGGTTAGAGACCATCGGCCCAAGGTGGGATGGGCGGATATCATTTGGGTTAAGGGGGCAGCGATCAAGACGATACTAAGTGCATACAAGGCAATCCGTAATAGATTGCTCACCAGAGATAGGCTTCATAACTTCGGGATTCCTATCCCGTCAGTTGTTTGCATTCTCTGTAGTAATGGTTCGAGTACTGAAACTCGAGACCATCTATTTTTCCAATGCTCTTTTTCCAGTAAAATATGGCAACACCACAGGAACATCATGGGCATCACAACCAGAGACCGAGGTGGGTTGGAGAGTATTTTTGAGGAGATCGCTGAATACAAGGCCAAAGGAGCCGACAATTACAGGAAGGCCAGAATACGGCTACTCTTTACCATCTGGCATGTCTGGAGAGAACGCAATAGAAGGATATTTGAAGACAGGACGTCTACTATATCGGGGGTCATCCACAGTATAGAGTATGATATTGATTGTATTGAAATGTAAAGTCTATGGGTGGTTGCTACTGTAGCTTGTGCAAAGTGAGATTTCTCGGATCCCATGGGTAGTAGTACTGAGTGTTCCTTTACTCAGTGTTTTGTAATTGCTACTGGGAGGCTCTTTCCCAGATATCCTCTATGAAGTACCCTTAGCTTCAAAAAAAAAAATTATATATATATATATATATATATATATATATATATATATATATATATATATATATATATATATATATATATATATATATACATCACACATAGTTTCTTGTAATCCCGTGACAAGTTTCTAATAAAAATTAATAAATCTATAATATTATTGAAAAATAGTTTAAATAAGAATTTGTTATAGATACGTATCAAGTAGTTAAACTAAAAAAAATTTAAGATATTAAATAAATCTATAATAAATCCTTTCTCCTCTCTTCTTGGTAAAAAAAAGTTACAAAGTCTGGCGACATTAGTGATGGCGCCAAGGGTAAGGGGGGGCCCTTGGCGCCATAACAAATGTCGCCAAGGTCGATCCATATGTGCGACATCTCTAATGTCTTATCGTCCTCTCTTTCGTTATTTCTCTAAAGTTATCCTCTTTTGCGTAAATACACGAAAATTTATCCTCCTGTGTAATTTTTTTTATGTTTTTATATTGTAAGAATTTATTTTCTATTTTTTTTTACATGGTAATTTTTTTTAATATTTTCTTACTCATATTTGGTTAAGTTGGAAATATATTATCTAAAAATTCAATTTTTCATTTCCGTTTAGTTCATACAAGGATAGAAAGCTTAATCTATTTAGTTTTTCATAAACACACTTTTATTAATTTTATAATGCTACTATTACATAAATTCATATGTTTGAAAAAGAAGTTGGAAATTAAGTAAAGGGAGGGTATTATAAACAACCGGCTCAAAAATTTCACAAAAATCGATGAAAATATCGTTGCCAAGCAGACCAAATATAAGTGGGAGTCATTGTGTTATGGTCAGTTGGTCACAAGTCAGTTTTGGATCATCTCATAATACTCATTTTAGGGTTTTAGGGGCCATCTTCTTCTTCATCGAAGTTATAACTTGTACAATAAGAGCCAATGGGTCCTCTATGGTTCGTATTGTGTTAACACTTTGCATCTGTATCTATATGGCGTTTTGTCGATTGGCATTCTAACTATTGTTCGACAAGTCCAAAGATATTCGTCAAAGTCGATCATTTCATTCACACTTGTTGGAAGAAACAAAAATTTTGAGTAGCTTGGTAATAGTCACGTTGAAAGCTTCATCCAGACAGTTAGTCGCTGGATTTTGTGTTGTGGAAGTTATGTTATGGTTTCGATATTTGTCGCAAAATTGTAGAATGTGTGGCTCGTAAATTGAGGACTAATGTTATGGATGATCCTTCTAGGAACACCAAATCAATATATGACATTGTGATTGACGAAGTTAACGACACCGATGTCTTAACTTCGACTATTAGAACAACTTCCACCCACTTCGAACTTATTCAGTTATTAATATTAGGGGTGAGCATTATTCGATTTTCGACTAAAAGTCGGACCTACCGAACCGAATAAGAGATTCGGTTTAGTTTGAAAAAATAAATCAGATCGATTTCGGTTTTAAAAAAATACTTAAATTCTTATTCAATTTTGATTTTGTTCCAAAATCTGAAACCGAATAAGACTTATGCAATTATGTAAATACCCTCAATTTTATGTATTTTTTGTGATTAAAATGTGTAATTTTGAAAACAATAATTTTATGTATATTTTTTGAAGTCCAACTTTGATAATTTAACAGCTATTCCGACTTTGGATACAACTTTAAAATACAACAAATATTTGTACAAAAATTATAATATTTTATAATATAATATAATCACGATCCCAACATTGGACCCGACCCATTAAACAATATAAATATTCCAATTGAATAAACCAAATTGACTATTAGTTTTGGTTCGTTTTCGATTTTGACTAATTTTGGTTCGATTTCTGTTTTAGATTTTTAGAATTTCAGTTTCGACTATTTCGGTTCAGTTGAAACTGAATAAACTGAACACTCACCCCTAATTGCTATAACGTGTAACCCCCTGGTTTCAGAATTTGCATCTTTCCTGAATTTTTAATTTTTTGATTTTATTATGTCACGTCCTGCATCCAGAATTCAACGGTGACGTTACGAACACATCCCCAGGCTATGCGCCGAATTTGCGATTGTCGTCCGTAATATACCAGAATGGAAAATACAAGGAATTACTAAATACATTTTATTTCTTTAATTATACATACAACTATTTCAAAGAGTACAATTACTTAAGTTATTACATCAAACTATTCTTTTACAACATTATGACAGCTACAAAATACTAGTTGTCGTCTTGAAGCTTTCCTGATAGCTTACTCCTCTATCTCGTTCTCATTATAAAGGGGCAACATCTCAGCTGAGTCTTCGTCTTCCCCTAGTGAACAATACTAGGTCGTTAGAACGACAGCAAGTCCTCGGTCAAGGGCGATAAAGAAAACATGAAAATATGAATAGATTGCATGATTATTAAAAAATTTAAGGATAAAAATAAAATCGACCTAGAATTCTATCTAAGTCCAAATATAGTGAGTACAATCTTAGATGTCTGGAAACCTATTTCACTATCACAACCACGGGCATATGTCCTATATGATGCAAATGCAATTCTTTTGGAGAACAACCTTTGAATATCCTCCTAACTAGTTTTCCGACAACAATCCCGTGTACTAGGGATCATGCTGTGACTTGGTGGCACGGTGCTTAGAATCCGGCCCTGCCTCTCTTGGCTTAAATAGGCTAAGTCTCTCTTGGACTTAGAAAATTCACCTATTCGATGTTGCTGTCGAGATATATGTAAAGATCTGATGGCATGGGGTTTAATTCGGCCCTGCCTCTCTTGGACAAAATAGTAAATTGTAACTGGATGGCACAGTTATTAAAAATTCGGCCCTGCCTCTCATGGGCTAAGTGAGTTAAGCCTCACATACTCAATTCGTATGGCCCTACGAATGAGCTTATATACTAATCAGCTTTGGTTATAATTATGTTGCGAAATTATTTAAGTGATATTCGGGTTGTTCTCCCCCGCCCAATGTTTTCTAACTAGCATTCACAACCAAATGTAATTTATTATCTTAAATTTTTATTCTGCTTTGTTGTACCATCTATTTCATCAATAGGTAATTTATGTAGCTAAGATGCTAGGGCGCATCTTATATATATATATCAATTTGAACAATTCTCGAAAATCGAGTATTCTGAATTATCATTTGGATATGGAATTACCGAGTAAGAAAATAAACTCATAAAATTGGCACATAGCAGGAATATAGAAAAGTTAAATTAAGTTGCATTTGCGTGTCACGTGTCCGTGTCCTACGCATCCTAGATCCCTCCTAAGTTGTCTTCTAGTTATTGTTTAATTATAAGATGATTTTTCTAGGTAATTTCTAGATTTATGAGAGTAAACCAATTTCTCTAAAAGTCGAGAATTTGGCTCTCTTGGAATTTTCGAAATTTTCGAAAGAATCTTCTTTGTATTTATAGACTCCGAAAATTCACAAGAGACGATATAATATATAAATTTAACTACGAGTTCATCGACCCCTTCGGTGGAGCAACTCTCAACACTAGAACCACGTATTATAATATCATGGGTTCGTCGACCCCTTCGGTGGAGCAACTCTCAACACCAAAAATCACGTATTTATGTTTATATTCAATTTTAATAAAACTTTCTTACCTTTGTAAGCAAGCGTTTTAATTTCGACAATTTGCTTTATCTAAATGATAATCAATCCAAGAAAATACAATTGTTAGTAACATAATGGTATCCAAATTCTAACTTCTAGCATCACTATATAATACCAATTTTATATGCTTGCAATATAGGTTTATTGTCAACTACCTACAAAATTAAATCTAGGGGTTCCATATCACATATTGGCTTCTTGAAGTGATGAAATAGCAAATTTTCTTGAAAGACCTAACAAGTGAACTACCCTAGTGTTTAGATATTCATGTATATTAGTTCTAACTATATGTTTATTACGAAATGAGCCATTTAGGCATAATTGCAATTTTGGACAGAATTGTAACATTATATAAATTTGATAGTTTGTCAAATTTACATGATTTGTAATTAATTAGAACCAAGCCCTAATTAGTACACATTCATATTCATAATCTATAGGGCCTCCATTGTATAAAATTCCATAAATTATATATATATATATATATATATATATATATATATATATATATATATATATATATATATATATATATATATATATATATATATACAAACTAGTATTCATATGAGTAGGTCATGCCAATGTATCCATGCTTGTCCTTCTTCAATAATTATGTATAAGTGTGTCCAAATGATATGACGATGTCTGCCCTCATTAAAATTAAACAGAGGCACAATAAATCCACAAAGAGTTTCACTGAAAGATTCCGCCGAGAGGCACTCAAAATGCCCTTAGGTACTCCATCTGCTGTAACAATAGACACTTGCAAATCAAACTTGTTGCCTATTATCAGTATGTGGACGGGATCTACACAATTCCAGGATTGGCCTTCTTTCATTGTTAATGCAAAGGCGGCAGAAGTTAGTGCCGAAAAGTTCAAGCAGTTAGGAGTCCAGATGACTCATCCTAACCAAGATGAATATTCTACACCCGGGGGTAGTAATCGTCAGAATAACCGCAAGAATAAAGAAATACTGGCCATTAATCTCAAAGGCAAAGAGTCTTTGGTTGTCAATGTACTCATACGACATCCACACCATCAGCACCACTGCAAAAGTCAACTCGTCCAAAAGTAGAGTATTCTTTCGATGAAGATGATACTTTAAGCATCTTTGATTGCTTGATCAAAAGCAATAAGCTTCAGCTTCCAGAGGCAAAGCGACCAGAAGAAGTTGGTAAAACTGATCACCCTAAATACTGTGTTTATCACAGATTCATAGGGCATCCAACCAGAGCATGTTATGTGCTCAAAGGCAAAATCCAGGAGTTGGTCAACTCTGGAGCAATTACTCTACAGCAGGACGAAAAAATGGTGACTGCTAATGTGGTTTCTCTCCAATTCGGTGACTTTCCACCACAACTCGTACAAGATGGTGTTGTCCCCATTCCAAGGACTACTCTGGAAATTGTGAATATCCTACCTCCTCAAAATGAAGGTCTTGTTCTGCTGTCAACTGACAGAGGAGAGATTATGTGGATTCATCCAGATCTGGTGGCAGAATTTGAAACGCCTTCCTCTTCTAAGCAAAAGAAGCATTCCAAGTCTAAATCCAAGAACTGCAACATGGTATCCTTTGGACCAATAACAGAAGAAGAAATTCTATTAGGCACTAGATCTGGGAAACCCTATCTTCGGGAGTATTCCGAAAATCAAGAGAACCCTGCTCCATCCCCGGATGCTCTTCCTCCATCATCTTCTCCTGCTGAAGATACACCATCAACATCCTTGCCAGTGGTCGAGCCATCTCCTCCTAAACCAACATCAGCAGAGAAGGGAAAGCAACATGTTCGCTTTGATAAAGCATTGAAGAAGTTATCATCTCTTGGACTTGAAAAGCCTTATAATTTTGACATATTGGCTCAATTGGCCAATACTCCAGCAAGATTATCAATCTTTGAACTTTTACGTCTCTCAAAAGAAACTCGTAAGACATTAAGTGAAGCCTTGATGCAGGCTGACGCTTGTTTGACTCTTCTCAAGAAGCCCGAAAAGGAGCCAGTTAGCTGTGCACATTGTTATAGTGTATTTGAATTAATGCCCAATATCACTTTTACACAAGATGACATGTTGTTAGAAGACAATCGTCATGATCGTCCTCTCTATTTCACGGGGTATGTAGACACCATGAAAGTCGACCGCATTCTGATTGATCCCGGGTCTGCACTTAGCAAGTTAGCATCATGCCGAAGTCCTTACTGGATTCTTTGAAAATCCCAGTACACAATCTTTCTACAGCTATCACTACCATCCTGGGATTCAATCAAGGAAGAAGTGAACCTTTGGAGAAAATATGCCTAAAACTTTAAATTGGCAATCTTCGTACAAAGGTAACTTTCTATGTTATTGACAATCATGGCTCATACAATGCTTTGTTGGGAAGGCCATTCCTCCATGAACACAATATTGTACCCTCTACGCTCCATCAATGTTTCAAATATGTAGATGGTAATGGAGAAGTCCAAAAAGAGGTTGCAGATCTGAATCCTTTCAAAGGAGTTGAAGCATACTGCAACAATTCTCGTATGTACAAAGAGGAATTCATGAAGGTGGTACTAGCAATGGACACAGATGAAGAACAGAAGAGTATACCTAATGATACTCTGGTGATTCCGGTCAAAGGACGTACCTCTTGTCCTCAGTCTTCCAAACCTCTGACTATCTATCTTCCCATGAGAAGTGACCTAAAGGTGATAGTCAAGAACAAAGGGAGCTCACCTCTTCTGAGCCACTTGTAATCGATCTTCGTCGCAAGAAGCTCCCCCCTCCAGATGCACATATTTAATATATATGTGTATATACATACACGTACATATATAATATATTTATATATACATACAAATACACACATATGTAATATATTTATATATACATACAAATACACACATATATAATATATATTTATATATACATACACACATTTATATATCTTATATAAGTATATATATTCCTAAATATAATATGCACGTATATACAAAATTAGTATATATAAGGGTGGAAATGAATTATAAATGTGTACACATATATTTATCCAAAATACGTCAATATAACAATATAAAAGTATTTATCCAATTTCTAAAACCAGAATATCGATTCAGTAACAATAAAATATATTTATTTAATCACCACAAAATAATAAAATAATTAAATGGTGGTTTGGTAAATCCATACTACTCACCTTTATCCGGGTCCAAAAAATTGTACAAATATTGTAAAATAATATTTAATAATAAAATACCAATTTTGTACAAATATTCAAATAATTAGAAATGTACATCAATACCCAAAGTTAGGAACTATTTGTACACACATAAAATATGCCTATATAGTCGTCTCTAAACATACTTCCCAACTATGTGGGCTTGGACTTGGTTCGGGTTCAGTCCGGACTAGTGCGGTACAACCGGGTCTTCTACAAGTCAATAAATCTAAATAATTAAATAATTAAAACGTCTTTATAGATTAGGTCGCAACTTGGCCTGGTTTTCCTAGTTAGGACACTTCTATGGCTCGGCCACTCCTACTATGGCTAATACACTAGTCAAGGTACGCCACTGCACTATCCGTGCCATGATTCCTAACCGTCTTGTACTTCAAAACTCTACCATGGCTAAAGTCATCTACCGAAATAATAAATAGATAAATATTAAAAAAAATCTAAAAATCACTATTTAAATTAAAAAAATATTTTTTAAAAATTTTTGGGAAGGGGAGCTACACCTAACAAGCTAAAGGGAGTCCAAGATGGCTCTGGGAGTCAGTGACCAATTTATATAGATGAGTCGGTATGGCAGCAACCCGTATGTGTGCCTTTAGATTGAGTTGAATTGAGTGTGTGTGTACAGTTAGAACACAATGTTGGGCCTAAGATTTGGTTGCAACGTAGGTGACGTGCTTCGGCACGAGATGTAGCGTCAAGTCTTAAGTTGTAGGCATATAAGTTGCATAAGTTGGATTTGAGTCACCTTGAGTTTAAGTCAGGAAAATGCCGCAAGGCAAAGTCGGTCGAGTGACACTTAGCCTACAAGTCTTAATTGGGTCAGTTGGTGATCAAAGTAGCAAGGGCCGCGAGGCGGCGATATGGTTAAGTCACACTGAGTTGCGAGGCACGATATGATAGATTTGTAGTGTCACGCCCCAGAACCAGAATACTGGAGAGCGAGGGCAGACATAGCCAGCTACGTATAACGGAATGGAATCCACACCGCTATACGGTCACGGCTGTCTAGATATGTGAGGGTTTCACTACAATCCATCAGTCTCTTAAGGTCATAAAATAGCCTATTGTCTCAATCTCAACCAACTAATGATAATCACAAGATGTCAGATCTCCAAATACACAATTGTAAGGCGTCCCAAACATTACATATCCAGATGATCATGAAGCTAGTCGTTACAAAATGTGAGGACTAGCAAGAGTTCAGTCATACATGATCAACCCCCGGGGCTTGTCAATCATGTTATAGCCCGTAGGCAGGCAGTAAGTAAGTACAATCGAGCTAACACTTGATCGTCGGCTAAACGCCTCAAAAGAATAATTTACAATATTACAGTGGGAGAACAAAAGAAACCCACTCGAAGCCCTGGTTACGCCTGGTGACCACCATCGGGCTGGAAGACAGGTAGATCCTTTGCTGCTGCCCCGGTATCTGGCCATACAAAACCAGCTGGGTCAGACCCCAGAAAGAGCAAGTGCCACAAAGGAGGCCACAAAATAAGAACCAAAGCCAGCAAATTAGCACAATAATATAATTACATAATAAGAAACAGTAATTTAAGAAAAGCATGATGGGTAATTATAAAAGACAATCTTGCATAGGATCACTAAAAGACAGGACATATGGAAAAGCATGACAGGATGATATACGATGAGATAACCATGGGACTATTCAGATAGCTAGGTTACAACCCGTAAACCAAACAAGGACCGGGGTTGTAACCCTTCGTCTGAACGGAACTTGGTATCTCTCACCATTTATCGGCAAGATAAATATTAGAAATTAGGTCAAGTAACAATCTGGAGTGACAATCATTATAGTGACAATCTGGAGTGACAATCATTATAGTGACAATCTGGAGTGACAATCATTATAGTGACAATCTGGAGTGACAATCCTTATAGTGACAATCTGGAGTGACAATCCTTCAATCATTCTGGTACAATCTTACAATCAATCAATTCTAGACAATACTATACTGGACCAGACTCCATCCAAGCAATCACGGCCAATCATTGCCTACGGCTTTCTACATTAACTAACTAGGGTTATCACAATCCTAGTTACTAGCAAGATGCAATGAGATGCTCTAGGTAGTCACAGGCCCTGCAGCTATCCAGGTTATCCAGGCAATCATTATAGTGACAATCTGGAGAGTTCAATGCATTAGAGTGACAATAGAGTTCAATCATTAAAGTGACAATCAAGAGTGCCCCACATAACATTGGGCTAGAAATGTGCCCTACTCGTCGGCAGGCTACAAGTCCAATCATTTGCGGCCGGGATAACGGGATCGCCTGTAACTGGGGAACATCTCTTCATGACTAGTGAATTATACTAATTATTAACCTTAGTCCAATTTCGTAGGTACTCCTGACCGTGGTACTCAGGAGTCCCCTCCTAGACATGATGCAAGACATGACTGGATTATTTGTACAAGCACAATCGCCCACGGTGTCAGGATTAATTATACATGTCATGCCATATCAGGTAGCCGTCGCAACAGCTATTCAAGATATATCAGGTCAGGTTATCATATCAAGTGTACTAGTCAGGAGTGCGCCACGACGGGCCACTTATCAGGTCATGCTCAATTATCAATTCCAAACATATCCAGTAAATTCGTGATTATCAAGTTCAGGACAAAAGGCGTAAGGATATAAAATGGACGTAAAATATCTAATAAAATATTAATATACAGGGCTATAGAAGAGCCATGCTTAAAGAATTAAGACCAAAACTCCAAGAGCCAATGGGTTAAGCAAGGGGTCAGGGGGGGCAGCGTACACAAAAGTCACGCATGCTCAAGGGGAGCAGCGTACATGAAAAGTCACGCACGCTCCAGGGAAGCAGCGTACATGAAAAGTCACGCACGCTCAAGGGAGCAGCGTACATGAAAAGTCACGCACGCTCCAGGGAAGCAGCGTACATGAAAAGTCACGCACGCTCAAGGGGGCAGCGTACATGAAAAGTCACACACGCTCAAGGGGGCAGCGTACATGAAAAGTCACGCATGCTCAAGGGGACAGCGTACATAAAAAGTCACGCACGCTCAAGGGGGCAGCGTACATGAAAAGTCACGCACGCTCAAGGGGGCAGCGTACATGAAAAGTCACGTACGCTCAAGGGGGCAACGTACATGAAAAGTCACGCACGCTCAAGGGGGGTAGCGTACATGAAAAGTCACGCACGCTCAAGTCTGCGTACGCACAAAAGTACGCACGCAGGAGACACGCTTCCAACAGGAAGCGTATCCAAGGCTCAGTGGCGTAAGCTAAGAAGCTCTGTACACTGCTCACTGTCTTCTCCAAACAGCAAGAACACCATGGTGAACCCAAAGCTACACAACATCATAACTTAGCCATCCGAACTCCAAATCCGGATTTCCAAGGCTCCAACTGGAGTGAAACTGAATGCTCTTCCACATGGAAACATCAAAACCCATAAACATCCAACTAAAATAGATCAAACCATACAAATTCCGAAAATAGGAAAACTTAGATCTAGAGCAATGGAGACACCAAATCACAAACAGCCAAGAACTAATGTTGATCACCATGTCCTAATCTAGCTAATGGACCAAGAAAATAGGGTTCTCATGTAGTGGCAAGATGTACTTGTCTAGGGTTGGGAGAGTTGTGTAGAGGAAGGAGAAGAAGAAGAAGAAGGAAATAAATGATGGTGGTAATGAAGAGAGAGAGTGGTAGGTGGGGATATAAAGAGGGGGAGTTGTGGTAGGGATGAGGGGTAGCATAGGTTAAGGTGCTCCATGCATAAACCGAACCGAACCAACCCAATAAAACCGAGCCAAGCCAAAACCCGAAATACGAGAAATACCGAAATTCCACAAGTCGAGAAAAATAAAAATACCTGCCAAAAATTCAGATACGAGTATAAATACGAAATACGGGAAATGAGGGTGACAACTCTACCCACCTTAAAAGAATTCCGTCCTCGGAATTTAATCAAGGAGCTAGAGATTTTCACGACAAGCTACACTAAGCACAGGCAAGCTACACTAAGCAATTCGATCATACAATCATACAATGCAAGCAAGGAAGGGGAAAACGTAAGGCATAAGAAAGACATTATACCTCACGAGTCAAACAAGTCGGGATATCGTGATCGGATGTCATCCTCACACTCCCATGTTTGACTCTCCCAAGGAGCGATGAACTCAAGCAACATGAACTAAACTGATAGTCTTGCGCTTGAGGTCTCTCTCTTTGGTCAAACAGGGACACGGGCCTCCCTTCATACGAAAAGGTTGGTACCAATAACTGTTTTCGAATGATCTAGGATATGGCTCGGGTCCGGGATGTACCGTTGTAATTAGGATACATGAAATACGTTATGTACCCCACATAATGACGGTAGAAAAGCAAGATGAGAGAACACATATACCTCTCGGTCGATTCTGAACCTGAGCCTGGGCTAGGGTAAACTGCTGCGGGTTCTGTTGCTGGAAAGTCTGGGCCTGAGTCGGCAATGGCCTTGGGAACGGGAACTGCTGTTGCTGGTGAACTGGAGCTGGTACTGGTGCTGGTGCTGGTCCCCTAACCGAGGGACTAGATACTGTCGATGCTGAATCAACTCTGAAAGGGCAGGACCCTACCCTATGATCCGGTGCTCCACACAATAAACACAATCCTAACGCCTTGCGACACTCCGCTACCACGTGTCCAGGCTTCCCACAATAAGAACAGCCTACGGCGGAAGACTGTGCTTGCTTCTGTTTCTGCTGAGGGTACGTCGGGGTTGAGTGCTGAACCGACGTAACTGAGGTTGCTTGCCTCGGAGTTCCAATAGTCAAAGCCCTAGCTGCCGGGGCTGGTGCTGAAGATTGATTCATCTGACTACAGGATCGCTTCCGACCTCCAGTCCTGTCCACTATTCTCTGGGAGGTATACTCGTGCCTCCTTGCTGCTCGCAACACCGCATCATAGATCTGATGCTCGAACTGTTCTACTGCCAATATAATCTCTAGGTGAAGTCCCTGCTGGAACCTCTGCGCTCTGTCAAACTCGGTTGCCACCAAGGTGGGAGCAAACCGACTGAGTCTGGAAAACTCGGCCGCATATCCGTCGACCGTCCTCCCCATCTGCTTAAGATTACTGAACCTGGTCTGCAAGTCATACCGAGCCACTGCATCATAATACTTGGTCTGGAACCTTTCGCTGAACACTGCCCAGGGGACAGGTGTTGTCAATCCCACTGCTTGTGCGGCCCACCAACTGCGGGCTAGATCCAATAACTGTAGGCGCACCACAACCACCTTCTCTTCCTCTGGAGTCTTCGCGGCTTCGAGAATCACCTCTATATCTTGTAGCCAAGCATCGACAGCAATGGCATCCTCGCTGCCATCGAAGAATGGAGGATTCAGGCACTTAAAACTGTTGACCGTACTGTTTCCTCGGGGTCCACTTCTATTCAGAGCATCTTCCACCGCCTGGTATAAGGCATCGCCTCTACGATCTTAGGAAGCTAACAATGATCTGATGAGATCCACCAAAGTGCCATCATCAGGATCTGTAGGCTGGACTGGCTGAACTGGCGGCTCTCCTCCAGTAGGTACGACTCGGGAGGCTGCTCCTGAGTGCTGGGCCTGATCTTCTGGTTGCTGCTGGTCCACGGGAGGTACTCCTCCTTGCTGATCGGCAGGGTCAGGTGCAGTGCCGCTGAGGAAGACGACACAGGGAAACAATAAGGAAGGACCAGGACAGATCAACGATACAAGCATGTAATTAGGGCAAGAATTTCAGGGATTTGAAAATACGGGCGGAGATCAAGGGCGAATACTGATTGAGACATCTATTCGGTAAACCCTCACATTTCTTGATTGACAAGACCTGCATGGGCCACCACTTAAACCATGTCACGCCCCAGAACCAGAATACTGGAGAGCGGGGACAGACATAGCCAGCTACGTATAACGGAATGGAATCCACACCGCTATACGGTCACGACTGTCTAGATATGTGAGGGTTTTACTACAATCCATTAGTCTCTTAAGGTGATAAAATAGCCTATTGTCTCAATCTCAACCAACTAATGATAATCACAAGATGTCAGATCTCTAAATACACAATTGTAAGGCGTCCCAAACATTACATATCCAGATGATCATGAAGCTAGTCGTTACAAAATGTGAGGACTAGCAAGAGTTCAGTCATACATGATCAACCCCCGGGGCTTGTCAATCATGTTACAGCCCGTAGGTAGGCAGTAAGTAAGTACAATCGAGCTAACACTTGCTCGTCGGCTAAACGCCTCAAAAGAATAATTTACAATATTACAGTGGAAGAACAAAAGAAACCCACTCGAAGCCCTGGTTACGCCTGGTGACCACCATCGGGCTGGAAGACAGGTAGATCCTTTGCTGCTGCTCCGGTATCTGGCCATACAAAACCAGCTGGGTCAGACCCCAGAAAGAGCAAGTGCCACAAAGGAGGCCACAAAATAAGAACCAAAGCCAGCAAATTAGCACAATAATATAATTACATAATAAGAGACAGTAATTTAAGAAAAGCATGATGGGTAATTATAAAAGACAATCTTGCATAGAATCACTAAAAGACAGGACATATGGAAAAGCATGACAGGATGATATACGATGAGATAACCATGGGACTATTCAGATAGCTAGGTTACAACCCGTAAACCAAACAAGGACCGGGGTTGTAACCCTTCGTCTGAACGGAACTTGGTATCTCTCACCATTTATCGGCAAGATAAATATTAGAAATCAGGTCAAGTAACAATCTGGAGTGACAATCATTATAGTGACAATCTGGAGTGACAATCATTATAGTGACAATCTGGAGTGACAATCATTATAGTGACAATCTGGAGTGACAATCCTTATAGTGACAATCTGGAGTGACAATCCTTCAATCATTCTGGTACAATCTTACAATCAATCAATTCTAGACAATACTATACTGGACCAGACTCCATCCAAGCAATCACGGCCAATCATTGCCTACGGCTTTCTACATTAACTAACTAGGGTTATCACAATCCTAGTTACTAGCAAGATGCAATGAGATGCTCCAGGTAGTCACAGGCCCTGCAGCTATCCAGGTTATCCAGGCAATCATTATAGTGACAATCTGGAGAGTTCAATGCATTAGAGTGACAATAGAGTTCAATCATTAAAGTGACAATCAAGAGTACCCCACATAACATTGGGCTGGAAATGTGCCCTACTCGTCGGCAGGCTACAAGTCCAATCATTTGCGGCCGGGATAACGGGATCGCCTGTAACTGGGAAACATCTCTTCATGACTAGTGAATTATACTAATTATTAACCTTAGTCCAATTTCGTAGGTACTCCTGACCGTGGTACTCAGGAGTCCCCTCCTAGACATGATGCAAGACATGACTGGATTATTTGTACAAGCACAATCGCCCACGGTGTCAGGATTAATTATACATGTCATGCCATATCAGGTAGCCGTCGCAACAGCTATTCAAGATATATCAGGTCAGGTTATCATATCAAGTGTACTAGTCAGGAGTACGCCACGATGGGCCACTTATCAGGTCATGCTCAATTATCAATTCCAAACATATCCAGTAAATTCGTGATTATCAAGTTCAGGACAAAAGGCGTAAGGATATAAAATGGACGTAAAATATCTAATAAAATATCAATATACAGGGCTATAGAAGAGCCATGCTTAAAGAATTAAGACCAAAACTCCAAGAGCCAATGGGTTAAGCAAGGGGTCAGGGGGGGCAGCGTACACAAAAGTCACGCACGCTCAAGGGGAGCAGCGTACATGAAAAGTCACGCACGCTCCAGGGAAGCAGCGTACATGAAAAGTCACGCACGCTCAAGGGAGCAGCGTACATGAAAAGTCACGCACGCTCCAGGGAAGCAGCGTACATGAAAAGTCACGCACGCTCAAGGGGGCAGCGTACATGAAAAGTCACACACGCTCAAGGGGGCAGCGTACATGAAAAGTCACGCACGCTCAAGGGGGCAGCGTACATGAAAAGTCACGCACGCTCAAGGGGGCAGCGTACATAAAAAGTCACGCACGCTCAAGGGGGCAGCGTTCATGAAAAGTCACGCACGCTCAAGGGGGCAGCGTACATGAAAAGTCATGCACGCTCAAGGGGGCAGCGTACATGAAAAGTCACGCACGCTCAAGGGGGCAGCGTACATGAAAAGTCACGCACGCTCAAGTCTGCGTACGCACAAAAGCACGCACGCAGGAGACACGCTTCCAACAGGAAGCGTATCCAAGGCTCAGTGGCGTAAGCTAAGAAGCTCTGCACACTGCTCACTGTCTTCTCCAAACAGCAAGAACACCATGGTGAACCCAAAGCTACACAGCATCATAACTTAGCCATCCGAACTCCAAATCCGGATTTCCAAGGCTCCAACTGGAGTGAAACTGAATGCTCTTCCACATGGAAACATCAAAACCCATAAACATCCAACTAAAATAGATCAAACCATACAAATTCCGAAAATAGGAAAACTTAGATCTAGAGCAATGGAGACACCAAATCACAAAAAGCCAAGAACTAATGTTGATCACCATGTCCTAATCTAGCTAATGGACCAAGAAAATAGGGTTCTCATGTAGTGGCAAGATGCACTTGCCTAGGGTTGGAAGAGTTGTGTAGAGGAAGGAGAAGAAGAAGAAGAAGGAAATAAATGGTGGTGGTAATGAAGAGAGAGAGTAGTAGGTGGGGTTATAAAGAGGGGGAGTTGTGGTGGGGATGAGGGGTAGCATAGGTTAAGGTGCTCTATGCATAAACCGAACCGAACCAACCCAATAAAACCGAGCCAAGCCAAAACCCGAAATACGAGAAATACCGAAATTCCACAAGTCGAGAAAAATAAAAATACCTGCCAAAAATTCAGATACGAGTATAAATACGAAATACGGGAAATGAGGGTGACATGTAGCATGATCACATGGAAATGGAGTCTCACCGAGTAGTTGCGTCTTTGATTATGGGCCGAAAGGCAAGCAAGACTTGATAGGTTAACGTTGATGTAAGCATGGGATGGTCTTGAGACACAAAATAGGCCAAAGCGTCTGTCCTAAAATTGATCCTAAGACAAGAGTAGAAAGACAATCATAAAGGGACTATGTTGCACAAAGTAAATGAACGTATCGATTTTGTATTGTTCAGCGAGAAGCTCATTCCACCAGTACAGTTGAGTACTGACGCCCACATAGTTTTCATGTGTAGGCACAGGTAGAAGCTCGTGGCGCGAAGCTCGCTTGGATGCGTTGAGGCACAGAGTTTCTTGGCGATTCGAAGCTTGTGGCCATATGGAGTCAAGACTTATATGGGACATAATGTATGGATGTCGCCTTCCAAAGCATCCGCTGGTTCAAGACATGTATTGAGAGATGAGAAAGAGCTGAGTGACTTGTAATATGAGATGAGTGAGCTTGAAAGACTTGTAATCTTGGCCTTGCATCCTATTGTAATCTTTGTTTCAATATCAATAAAGGAGTATTTTGCAATGACTTGTGTTTTACTTTCAAATTTTCGCTACTGTTTCAATGTCTCTGCATGGGACTTCTATGCGACAACCCTGTCGCAGTCGCTGTAATCAGCCGTTATGGAACTTGCCATGCACGAGCGCAATCTAGGCTCGTGCGGCATCACGCCTTAGCGAGGACGATCGCTTCTACGGGAGTGGGGCGTGACACACGTGGTATCGGAGGGTTTTTATTGAAATTTACTGTTTTAGAAAACTGTTTTTCGTGCTTCTCAACCTGAAATCTATTGCTGTGAAAATAACTAGAATTAAAACTAATAATGGCGTCTCCATCTCGGTTATGTTGTCTAAAAGGTTGTTCAGGTAGTTTTTGTGAATACCGAATATCCTGGCGGAAAAACGGCTTCCAAGTTGGGGTATTCGCCTAATGCTCTGTTCTGATTTTTGAACAGTTTTGGTTCGACTTTGGTTCGATATATCGTACAATCTAGGGCGTATAACTTTGAGCTAATTGAAGATGATTGAAGTCGTATATGTTGTATGCGTACCTGTGAAGACGACACGCAAAACGATCACGAAATAGTCGAGAAACACGCCACAAAAGTTATGCGTCTACGACTGCTATATGTTCCTGCTACCGCTGCGGCTGCTGTTCGGGTCACGCGCTGCCGCGGCCCTGGCCGGTGTCCGGCGGCTGCGCCGCGGCAGGGAGGCTCGCCTGGGTGGCTGGGAGGTCGTGGGGTGTTGGTGTTAGAAGTTAGGGTTTCCTCGTTATAATCCCTCGATCTTAATATATATATACATCGAGTTCAACAGGCTTCGGCTTACAGGCTCGGGTTCAGGGGGGAACTTAGATTTGGGCCGCCTGGGATGGGCTTTGGCTGTGGGCCTGGGTTGGGATCTATTCTATTTCTTCCTCTATTTGTTTTCTATATAAATCCTATATATATATATATATAAAAATATATATATATATATATATATATATATAGATATATATATATATATATATATATATATATATATATATATATATATATATATATATATATATATATGGCTCTCTCTCTCTCTAACTAACTATATGTATACATACTTAGATACTCTAATTAATACAAAAATCTGAAAATACCCTTATTAACAATTATCATGATTGGGCTGGGGGAGAAATGGGCTGGACCGGGGTTTGCTTTTATTTGTGTTGATCCCTTTTGTTTTCTTTTCTCTTTTTTATTAATATATATATATATATATATATATATATATTTTTTTTTTCTTTTTAATATATATATATATATATATATATATATATATATATATATATACAATGATATTAATATATATATATATATATATATATATATTAATATCATTGTATATATATATATATATATATATAAAAAAAATATATATATATATATATATATATATATATATATATATAATGATATATATAAAAAAATATATATATATATATATAATGATATATACGTACATACCATAAATACAAATATGAGCAATAAATATTAAGTAATAACAATATTTGAAATCCAATTCTTAATTTTATATACCAAAATTCACATAAATAAAATACAATGATATTATATATATATATATATATATATATATATATATATATATATATATATATATATATATATATATATATATATATATATATATATATATATATATATATATATAAAGCCTAATTTTCATATATTATAAATATACTTCTATATATATACACAAGTATATAAATAACCTAGATAAATCCCATAAAGTCCAAATATTTGTTAAAGAAAATTATTTACTATATTATCAAACAAAATACTATTTCTAATAGCAAGCACAATAATATGTTTATATATATATATATATATATATATATATATATATATATATATATATATATATATATATATATATATATATAACAATCGTTTTCAAATTGCTTTCTAAATTACTAAAGTAAAATTCCAATACAACATACATCTATATGGTCGTCTCTGAACATACTACCCGACTACGTGGGCTTGAACTTGGTTCGGGTCCGGTCCGGACTAGTTCGGTACAACTGGGTTCCCGAAAAGTCAATAAATCTTAGTAATAAATAATTAAACTATTTATAATGGTCAGGTCACAACTTGGCCTGATTTTCCTAGTTAGGTCACACTTATGGCTAGATCTTTCTTGGCATGGCTAATACACTAGTCAAGGCACACGACTATGCTATCTGTTCCACAATTTTTAGTCATCTTTTACTCTAAATCTCAACTATGGCTAAAGTCATCTACCATAATAATCAACTAATTAATTATTTATAAACAATTCTAAAAATCACCATTTAAATCAAATAAATAATAATAAAAATATTTTAAAATTTTTTAGGAAGAGGAGTTACAAATCTACCCACCTTAAAAATAATTTCGTCCTCGAAATTCTAATTTATAACTATTCCTTAAAATTCAATATTTTTTGTTTTACCTTAATCTCCTTAAATTTTAATTCCTCAAGAATAGTTTATATCCTTCTCCTATCCATTTTGTAACTACGAAACCTCGAGGACTTCTACCCACCTTTGGTCACACTACTCCCTCGAAACATAGGTCACTAAAACCTTATAACCTTCCAACTAGTTGCTAACAATTCTACCAACAGATATCTAGGGCATATGGCATCTATAATCCCTCATATCTATAAACAACCAAAATTCAATAATCAGGCAATATTATAATATAACATAAGAATTTCTGATGAATTCTAGATAGCACGATCGTTCGTCACCCTGGAATAGGAAGAAACGAAAATCAATGGTTCAGAAGTCAAGGAAGAATAATCGAGAACAAATATGAAATTTCAAGGACGTAGAGAAATTTCTAGGAGAATTTTCAAGGCAGTGTGGATTGAGATTTCTAAAGTTTGGTCATAGTCGCAGGCTCATATCGGTATTGTTACGTAACCAATACGATATGCTCTGACCTACATGGGCCACCAAACATGCATCAAAGTCAGTCATGTAGCTTAGGACCGGGTTGGTGAGCTCCGCATGTTCCGTCATGGGCTTCTCGAAGAGCTTCGACTGCTTCTTCGTTTGATAGACATCGGAGGAGAAGTCTATCGTAGGAGCGTCGGTATAGCATTTTAGTGGCCATATCGTAATAGAACCGGAGCGAGCGCCTTCTGACTGAGACTGCTTCTTTTGGGTCCTCCGAGAGGATTTCGTAGACGGCAAAGTCGATGAATGGGAACCTCCAATCTTTGACGTTGATGCTGGCGTCTGTAGACATGGCATGGTTTGCCCACATACACAGATTATTTATGGGGCATACCAAATCTCGGCCCACCACTGTAATGAAGTCACATGTTCTATGAAGAATTCAATGAAGGTTGAGATGATGTCCAACGCTGCTTTGTGATAAGATATCAGGTCTTCATGGCGGACCTCGTATTATCCTCGAACCTAATTAACGACGACCTTCGAGTAGCCGTAAGACTCGAGGTATTCTACCCCCAGCTGTTTTGCTAACTGGAGTCTCATGATGTGGGCATTGTACTCTGCAATATTGCTGAAGCACGGCTCTGAAAGGGAATAGACACGCTGGATGATCAACTTGTCGGAGGAGATCAGGACTACCCCCACTCATACGATGATCTGGCCTTTGGGGCCTATTCTTGAAGCACCATCGAAGAACATCTGCCAAACATGGTTCTCTTCGGTAATGTTTAATTCTCGTACTTTATCTGGAATGTATTCATAGAGTCTGGATGATTCCAGACTTGGGTGCGCGGCTAGGAAATCGGCTAGTGCTTGGACCTTGACAGCCTTTTGCGGGACAAATACTATGTCATATTGTGTCAATAGTATCGCCCAAGTAGCCAATCGAGAATTTAGCACTCCCGGCTTTGTCATGAGGACTCTGAGCAGATTGACTCGGGAGATGACGTGAATTGTCTGTCCCAAGACATAATGGCGAGTCTTCTGGATGGCAAACACTAGAGCTAGACATTCTTTTTTGACGGGGTTACACCGGTGTTCGGCCCTAATCATTGTCCTACTAAGGTAGTAGATGACTTGCTCGTAGCCCGCGTCATTGTTCTGGGCTAATAAAGTGCCAAGGGAATGGTCCATTGCGCGAACATAGAGTAAAAATGGTTTGCCCGCGACGGGTGCCACTAAGACTGGGGGGCTCGTCAGATAAGCTTTAATATCGTCAAAGGCTTTCTGATATTCTTTTATCCAGATATAGGAGACTCCCTTCTTCATGAGCTTGGTGAAGGGCTGGCATTTGCCAGAAAGGTTCACAATAAACCTTCGGATGTATGTGAGACGTCCCTGCAGGCCTCGAAGTTCTCTAAGGTTCTTCGGAGGGTCCATGTCAAGGATGTCTTTGTTCTTCTCGATATGAATGCCTTTTGTTGTGATGATAAAGCCCAGGAATTTTCCACTGGAAACCCCAAGGAAGGATTTGGCAAGGTTCATCTTGAGCTGATGTGCCCGTATGAGATCGAAGATTGTCTTCAGATCTTGTAGGTGATCGCCTCGAAGACGGCTCTTGATGGCGATATCGTCAACATAGCATTCAACTATTTTACGAAGGAACTGGCGGAAGATGGTGCACATAGCTCTTTGGTATGTGGCACCTGCATTCTTCAGGCCGAAGGGATTACTGTGTAGCAGTATACCCCCTTCGGAGTCCTGAACGACGTGTGTTTTTCATCGTCTGGGAACATTTTGATCTGGTTGTAGGCTGAGTACCCGTCCATGAAGGACATGCGCTCGAAGCCACATGTATTGTCAATCATTACGTCGGTGATCGGGAGTGGAAACTTGTCCTTCGGACAATCCGAGTTGAGGTCTCGAAAGTCAATGCAAACTCGGATCTTTTCGTTCTTCTTGGTGACGGGGACGATGTTGGCTACCCACTCCGAATGTTTCTCTTCGCGAATAAACCCGCTATCCAGGAATTTATCTACTTCTTTGTCAATAGCATCCATAATATTGGGACGGAAGCATCGTTGTTGCTGCTTAATACGCTTAGTATTAGCTAAGATATTAATTTTGTGCATTATGACTTGTGGGTCGAGCTCCGGTATGTCTTTGTAACTCCAGGCGAAGACGTCGATGTATTCTTTGACCAGTTGGACCAAAGATTATCGGTCCTTTCCCGCCAAGCTCTTGCTGATGAAAATAGGTTTGGATGAAGATCCATCCCCGAGGTCAATCTGCTCGACTTCGTCTTCGGTAGGAAGTTCTCGTAATTCAAAGCGAGATTCCTATTGTGCGCCTAGGAGTTGAGCCCAGGGTTCTTCTTCGAAGAACTCTATTATTTGATTGTCGTCTTTATCTTCTGAAGGATGTGCAGATGTCATATTGGCTGAAAATACCTTCCTAAAGATTAGGCCGATACTGGTGCCGGAGTCCCAAGTTGAAGCCTCAGACGAGTGATAGTGTGCGACGTCTTTTGCTTTTGAACTTTCTGGGGTTGTTGGGGGCGTGATGTAGCCCACCCCCCGTCGAGTACAGTGATAATAGTCTTGTGGCTTCCCTTTCGGAACAGGGAGTCGTAAGGGAAGACGTCGGCCCTTGTCACTTTTCAGGTTGTAGTCCATCTTTTAGATGAGATACTTGGCTCGATCATTGTACCGGTAAATTTGTATCATGTCGGTGTCGAGTTCTGGCTCTGTCGGTGGAAGGTCTTGGTGACGCTTGACTTTGTCAAAGATGATAGGTTTCTGATCCTGGTTCTGAGGCGAGACTATATAACAGACTCCTTGGTACAGGATGACTCGATTTACATGATTAACAGTCGTTATTTGTGTTTGCAACGACTGTAGAGCATTATCTAGAATATACATGGCATTCCAATATGGAAGACTAGAATAATTGAAAGACACCTTTTATTGATAAAATACGAGATTTTGTCCCGAGGGATTACATCATCAAGGGATGGTGCATCTACATTGGCGGATATGTACTCTCCCAGTTCTTCGTCAGTGAGTACTGGAGCAGCCTGAGGTGGTTCGGGAGAACCTATCGGGAGCTTGGCCTTTGTCGGCTGTGGTGCCGATAGAGATACGTGGGCCTTCTTTTGAAGCTTAAGAGGGACTGAAGACTAAGGAGGTCTGCCTTTAAGCCGCACCTTGAGAGGTACCTCAGTTGGTGTTTCAGCAACTGGTGCCTTCCCATATAGTTTTGCTACGAAAGGAGCCGACACTTGGGGGAGGCTTCCCCTTGAGTCGTATCTTCAAGGGGGCTTCAGTGGATGCTCCGCATAGAGAAGTTGGTGCCCTCCCGCGAAGTTTGACCACTATAGGAGACGATATTTGAGGCGGCTTCCCCTTGAGTCGCACTTTCAGGGGAGCGTCGATTGTCATCTATGCCTCCAAGTCAGCTTCGACTTCGGCTTCGGCTTCATCATCGGCATCGTTGGCTTCATCATCGAGATGAATCGATTTATACATATCAGAGTCAGTAAAGAAGGCCTCAATCCCTCTGAAAGGATCGATATCAGCGAACTCTATTCAGACTATGCCGTTGGTGGATACGTACTTCATACATTGATGGAGAGTGGATGGTACCACCATGTATTCGTGTAGCCACGACCGCCCTAATATGATGTTGTAGTTGACGTCCGCATCCACAACATAGCATGTCACTTCGGTCTGGAGATCACCGATGTGACACTTCAGCTGGATCTTCCCCAGCGGCTCACTCTTGCTAGCGTTGAAGCCACTGATTGTAGTGTGGGATGCCGTTAGATAATGCATCGGGATTCCTAATGTCTGGAGCAGAGTTCGAGGGATAATGCTGAGAGAAGACCCCAGGTCGATCTACATTCGATCAACCTTGATGGAACCAACATACCCTGTGTAATACAATGGTCTGTTGTGCCTGTTGTTCTTGAGCAGCATGTCTGGTTGAGTGAATGTGATGTTGGGGATGATCTCCCCCACACTATGGCAGTGTGGACATGCTGTTGGATCATCCTCGGACTGCTTGACCTGACTGATGAAAGACTCATCATCCTTCAGGACTTCGCAGAGAGCCTCTCGAGTATCTTTAAATAGGCGGAGGAGCTCGAACAAGGATAGCCGAGCTGGAGTACTGGCAAGTTGTGCCAGTATGTCGAAGTTGTGGGGTTTGGTTAACCCTGAAGCATTGTCTCTTCGTAGAGACCTGTCAAAGCGGGCCTCTTTATGCTTCTGTTTGTCGGCTGTCGGAAGTTGGGAAGGACCTTTACCTTGAGCAGACGAGGTGGTGGCGGGAGGTGCCACTTCGACAGGGTTTCCTCAGGCTGAGCGTTCTATTGTGAACGCATTTGTACAGAAAGTTCCTCCTTGGGAGAGGAGGTCACCATTCGACAAGACTTGGTCTTCTTGCCTTTAGCTTTGGAGGTAGAATGTACCCCCGGTTGAGTCAGTTCTGGAGCGAGATCTGGGTGAACCCACATGATCTCCCCCCGAGATATGGTTAGTGGAATCAGCCTGCTCCCGTTTTCACGAGTCGGCGGAGGGTTGACCACCTCTAATGTCACCTTCGGGATGGGGACAACACCATCCTGAGTTGTAGTAGGCGGTAAGGTACCGAACTAGAGCGACATCATGTTGGCCGAGACTGTCTTCTCCTCGTAATCGACTGAGATGACGTTCGCATTAATCATGCGTTGTGTGTAATTCTTGAGGATATAACAGTCTTGGTTGGAAGTCCAACGAACCGATGGTAGTGACAGTACCTCGGGTCGCACACTCTGTCCACCTTGTCAGGATGCTTAGGATCAGACAACTTGATATTGTCGCTCTGTCTGTTTCAGCATCTCGAAGAGTTGTAAGGTGTCCTCGTCGTTGAAGGAGTAGACCTCCGTCGACCTCGATGTTGGTAGAGGCTTCTGAGCGGGCCCCTGCGTGCTTTTCGAAGTGTTGACAGTCAATGCCTGCTTCCCTTTTGCCTCGTGCCCACTATTGCTGGTAGCAGGCCGTTTTCCTTTGTCATCAAAGCCGAGAAAGTTAACCCCCAAAAATCGAGCATTACGTGCCTTCTTCTCAGCAGCTTCAGCCCCGATGATCAAGGAACTCCAATCGGGAGGCTGGATGGAGTCGAGCCAGAGCTTGATTGTAGGAGTTGTCACGATCCGCACTCGCTTTTCGGGATACGAGTGCGTGTCCAAGCCAGCCTACGTCGCAGAGTCGACGGTAGAACGCTGTCAAGCCCGCAATAAATAAATGCTCAAAAATCATAATATATAACATTTATTGCTCATTCACATTTCTAAATCGATTATAATATTTACAACATTTATATTTAAAAAAAGTACAAGGTTCTTACAATTAATGTAAATGATACCATATCTATCTAATTTCTAGGTTTATGCCTGCAGGTACACCCGTATCTCCCAAAGCTAAATGAAGCCACATCTAACCTGAAAAATGTTGGTTTTCAGTCAGGAATGGAACACACAAACCGACGACAATGCGACAACACAATAGAATTCACAAGACATAAAAATAATATATGTGAGATGAAAACTAGAAAGTAACTGATGTCATGGCAAGCGGTGAAGAAAACAAGGAAACAAATAAAAGACAACTATCTATGTGTTTTGAAATATCAGTTTCGACATGTGAACGGCTAGGGGGTAAATCAGGCACCATGCACGTGTCGTGTGCAGCTGCTATTCTCCACGAAAGACACCGAGGATAGTTCTGGGTAGTCCACATGTCTACTAAGATATTTTCTCTCCCGACTAGTACCCATGGACTCGAACAAGTCACGAAACACGAAAACATGACAATCATAAAATATAGTATGTAGAGATCCATGACATTAATCCGTGTAACAATGTGTCAACAAGCAAGATTATATATATAAACATGAAATGGAAAGACTATGAATCGAAGGCAATCAAAAAGTGCACTTGCCTGAATCCTTGCACAAATCGTAGTCACAAGTCGAGGATGAGGGGATTGTCGATATAGAAGCCGTCAACCTATAATATATATCGTACCACGAACCATGCACGAAAACCACAAGTCAATTCTAAGGTTCTAGTTCTAAATTCATGGAATAAGTGGCTAATGGATTACTAATCTAATAATAGTTATTTCTGAATAAATTACTTAAAAACCTAATTTAACGTAATAATAATCTAAATATAATATAAACATGCAAGTTTGGCCATAAAAAGTCATATTTCCAATTTTAGAAATCATGGCATGCAAATCGAGATGTACCATTGACTATCTAGTCAAACATCGTGAACTCAAGGTTTTAAAAGTAAACCTTGGTAGATTTCAGCGCCACGAGTGCGCTGGAATCAATCGTGTCGTAAATTCATATTTTGGTCAAAAGATATCGCAGTTATGGCTAATCGTGACCATAACGATGATTCACCGATCAATTCTAAATTCAATAGAATAACTAAAATACTATGTGAATGAATTAATTTCTAGAAAAATATATGTCGTAGAGCTCTGTGTTAGCTTTCCGAAACTTCAAACGGTTCATGATTTCGATTTTCGGTCCTCTCGAAATCTTGAAAACACCGAAACGTGTCAAGTTTCGGACAACCGACACTCTACGAATTTTTACAAAAATTAAGGTTCAGAGATAATAAAAATAAATTAGATATTCAAAAAGTATACCTCAACACGAATCCAACAAAAAAATGGCACGTAAAAAGGAGGTTGGAGTTGTCCGCAATCGCCTCGGAAAGTCGGGAGTCTCCTTGGAACAAGTTTCCTCAAAATCGACCAGAATTAAATTAGGGTTTACTGTTCAGCAAAAAAAAATTATATATGGCTGGTACAGTCAGCACCCGCTAACTGGGCACTACAATGGCTGACGGGTGAGCCCGGCCAGCATTGACTGGGTATGACTGGATAATTAATTACAAAAAATAATTTAAAAATTATTCTAAGGCCAAATAAACTCAAATAAAATCCTAAAAATTCCTTAAAAATTGTAGAAAATTACAAGAAATATATCTAACCTCCTAGAATATAAATAAAAATAATTTACCTCATATTAGTCTCAAATGGCCTCATAATAAATATTGGAAGCCTTTAAAATATATAAAACTTAATAAAATAAATATCTAAAAATTGCAGAAAAATTCTATAAAATTATAGAAACTATTTATAACCTACTAGAGCCTACATAAAATAATAAGTCTCAAAATAGTCTCAAATAAATCTATTGTGAAATCTTGAAAGTCATTAAAAATATTAAACCTTAATAAATAAATATCTAAAAATCTCTAAAAAATTATAATAAGCTATAAAGTTATTAAACAATACTTATATAAACCATATAAGGGCCAAATGACCATAATATGATCATAGCTCTCTTATGAGCTTAGGTACAAATCCTAATGACCATAAAAGTTAATCATAATAAAAATAAAATAATAATAATAATCGAAAAATGGGCTTATATCTACCCACCTTAGAAAATTTTCGTCCTCGAAATTTCAAAGGATACGACTAGGCACGACAAAAAATATTATCTACAAATTATAGTCAAAATGGTTCGTCAAAATCTTGGCTTGGTTAAGGATAGAATCGAAATATGATAGAAAGAGAGAACTACCAATTGTCGAGAAGGTGGTGACAAGAAGTAAGACATCAAATCAATTTAGAAAAATTAATAGTTGTATGCCAATAAAAGATATAGCCTCTAGGATATTCGAAAATTATAAGTATATCCGAAGTCATTTAACCGATAATCCATGTCTCGCCAGTGTACATCTGGCTGTCGTGAACCCTTGGTTTCATGACTCAAGTATAATATGTTATCGAACACTTTACCAACTCTACCCAATATTGACATATAAATCAAAAGATCAATAATACAACTAGGATATAGTTTTAGTAATATTTGACAACCTACGCATACTTGAAATTATTTCAACTTAGGGATCATGTCACGCCAGTACGCTTCTGACTGCAGTGAACCCGCAGTCTCCATAATTCAAATAAATGGGGACAGTACGTATCTGCCTTACCATTGTAAGTCATCTAAAATTATTTCAACTATATCTATAAGAATTTTAATGAGCTTCTATAAATTCAAATAAGTTGATCATGATAAGAAAATGTAAGTATATGTCCTTGAATAAAAGTGTCAATTTTAAAAATAAAACGATCGCAAAATGAACGAAGACGACTTGAATTAATATATAGACAATTGAACCAAGATTAAGAATTGAAAATAAAATGGTCACAAAATTGTTTTGAAAATAAAATGAGGTTTAGAGAAGGCAGAAAATAAAATGGCACAAAAAATGATCAAAATTAGGAATTGAATTATATGAAGGCCTAAATTACCAAACGTATATTCTACCCACCTTGGATCATACCTTCATATTAAAATACAATAGAATTACATGGCCTATGTAGCACCTAATTTATCTAACAATAGAATTAAATAAGGGACTCCCAGTCCTGGTATTCTTCTAAAATCAAATCAATCCTAATTGTGAATGAGCACTTCCTAGTCGCAGGCTTGCAGTAGTACAACTAACTTAAGTACTACCACAAGTTCGCAATCATTTGTGAGATTCGACCTGCATGGGCCACCACAAAAACTTGTCACGGTCCGTACTCGTTTTTCGGGATACGAGTGCGTGTCCAAGTCAGCCTACGTCGCAGAGTCGACGGTAGATAGAACGTTGTCAAGCCCACAATAAATAAATGCTCAAAAATCACAATATATAACATTTATTGCTCATTCACATTTCTAAATTGATTATAATATTTACAACATTTATATTTAAAGAAAGTACATGGTTCTTACAATTAATGTAAATGATACCGCATCTATCTAATTTCTAAGTTTCTGTCTGCAAGTACACCAGTATCTTCCAAAGCTAAGTGAAGCCACAACTAGCTTAAAAAATATTGGTTTCCAGTCAGGAATGGAACAAGCACACAAACCGACGGCAATGCGACAACACAATAGAATTCACAAGACATAAAAATAACATATGTGAGATGAAAACTAGAAAGTAACTGATGTCATGGCAAGCGGTGAAGAAAACAAGGAAACAAATAAAAGAAAATTATCTATGTGTTTTGAAATATCAGTTTCGACATGTGAACGACTAGGGGTAAATCAGGTACCCTGTACGTGTAATGTGCAGCTGCTATTCTCCACGAAAGACATGGAAGATAGTTCTGGGTAGTCCACATGTCTACTAAGATATTTCCCCTCCAGACTAGTACTCATGGATTTGAACAAGTCACGAAACATGAAAACACGACAATCAACAAATATAGTATATAGAGATCTATGACACTAATCCGTATAACAATGTGTCAACAAGCAAGAGCATATGTATAAACATGAAATGAAAGGACTACTATGAATCGAAAGCAATCAGAAAGTGCACTTGCCTGAATCCTTGCACAAACCGTAGTCACAAATCGAGCATGAGGGCATTGTCGATCTAGAAGTCGTCAACCTATAACATATATCGTACTACGAACCATGCACGAAAACCACAAGTCAATTTTAAGGTTCTAGTTCTAAATTCATGGAATAAGTGGCTAATGGATTACTAATCTAATGACAGTTAATTCTAAAATAAATTACTTAAAAATCTAATTTAACCTAATAATAATCTGAATATAATCTAAACATGCAAGTTTGGCCATAAAAAGTCATGTTTTCAATTTTGAAAACTATGGCATGCAAGTCGAGACGTACCATTAACTATCTAGTCAAACGTCGTAAACTTAAGGTTTTGAAATAGCACCTTGGTAGATTTCAGTGCCATGAGTGCGCTGGAATCAACCGTGCCGTAAATTCACGTTTTGGTCAAAAGATATCGCTATTATGGCTAATCATGACCAAAACGGTGATTCACCGATCAATTCTGAGTTCAACAGAATAAGTAAAATACTATATGAATTAATTAATTTCTGGGAAAAATATATATTGTAGAGCTCTGTGTTAGCTTTTTGAAACTTCAAATGGATCATGATTTCGATTTTCGATCCTCCCAGAATCTCGAAAACACCGAAACGTGTCAAGTTTCGGACAATCGACACTCTACGAATTTTACAGAATTTAAGGTTCAGAGATAATAAAAATAATTAGATATTCAAAAAGTATACCTCAATACGAATCCAACAAAAAAATGGCATACAAAAAGGAGGTCGGAGTTGTCCGCAATCGCCTCGGGAAATCGGGGGTCTCCTTGAAACAAGTTTCCTCAAAATCGGCCAGAATTAAATTAGGGTTTAATGTTCAGCGAATATATATATATATATATATATATATATATATATATATATATATATATATATATATATATATATATATATATATATATATATATATGTTTGCAAAAACAAAGTATAGAACTTTATTGATACAAACTGTAATAAAGATTACAAGAATTCTGGGAAAATTACAACTGTAGGAATCCAATCTAGAAGACGATTGCTTTATCCCTTGGACGATGTGAACTGTTGAAGACGAAAGCTTTTGAAGATGACTGAAGACGAAGTCTCTGATGGAACGAAGGCAGGAAGCCTCTGATGAACTGAAGGCAAGAGCCTCTGAAGAACGCAGCAGCACTTTAGCAAGAACTCCTGGATTCTCTGAAGAGAATAATCTCTCTGTGTGTGATCTGATATGTATGTAGTCCTCTTCCCTTGAAATGAATCTTGAAACTCTATTTATAGAGTTCTGGAAATAACTGTTTTACAGTTATTCTGAATTGCGCAGGGGGGATTGCGCAGCTTCTGGATTGCGCAGGAGGAGACTGCGCAGGCAGTTATTTGATCGTGGACCACCTGTCTTGGACACTTGGCAGAGCTTGATTGAAATGCGCATGGTCGTGCACAGGCAGTTACCACGTTCTGAGAAATTGATGGCATGAAGGCCACATATGCATTTGGCAGTTATTTTGATAGACTGCGCAAGAATTGGACTGCGCAGGATCTGGATTGCGCATGGACTGTGCATGATCTGGATTGCGCAAACATAGACTGCGCAGGAAGTAGATTGCGCACTGGCTGGACAGTTGTCCTCGAGCACTGTGCTGCACAGAGAAACGAACGGTTTCCTCGTCTTTTGCGCCTGTCAGTTGTCAGAGATTTGATTTGGTGTCAGGTAATGATGACACTGGCCACGTAAGCTATGCGCAATCGGGGTGTGCGCAATGGGACTTGCGCAATCTGATGTCTGCGTAATCTGATGTCTGCGCAGTTTGATTGAATGGTGCATATCTTGATCATTTGACTTGATTGATTGGTGCAACTTGATTTTTTAGGACCTACAAGACCCCCTTCAAAGTTTTCGAAAGTTGATTTGATTTAAAGTTTTGAAATACTTTGAATTATAATGATTGAAATCAAGTTGCGCAAAGGAGTGATCTGTCTGCGCAATCTGAATAGTGCGCAATCTGAGGCGCAAACTGTGGTGGCCGTTTCACTTTTCGAAAACTATAAATAGTCTTCTTATACTTGAGAACCCTTCACTTGTATTCATTTGAGTTCTGAAAAAGAGAGAGAACCCTTTGCAACCGATCTCCTCCTCCGACGAGTAATGGCTCCCCGACGATCTTCCACCGCCGACAAGGGCAAGGCCCCCGCTGAATCTTCGCGAACTGCACCGCGCGCTTCTCGCCATGAGGCCGCGCACCCTGCGCTGAGAGGTGGACGAAACTTCGATCGAATACCCTTTTTAGGGTTTCGACTTTCGAAACTCATCCCTTTTTAGAGATGAGTTCACACTGCGCCACCCTTTTTAGGGTTTCGGTTGCATGAACATGTCGATCTTCATTTTTACGAGGATGGCTCCCCTGCGCAGTCGGTTGAATTGCGCAGTGCAATTGATTGATTTGCGCATGAACACTTGCGCAAACTGTTGAACTGCGCAAGGCATGTCAGCGCAGTCTGATAATCTGTTTCTTTTGTTTTTAACTTTTTGCAGTGCTAAAAACTGAGATTGTTGCGAAGAAAGAGGTGCTATCCTTTGTCAAAGACGAAGTGATACTGAAAGAAGAACCGACATTCATCAAGAAGCAGCACATTTCTGATGTAAGAGCGGCTGTAAAAGAAGAATTGACATCCCTCAAGGAGGAACACATTTCTGATGCAAGAGCATCTGTAAAGGAAGAGCCCATATCTGAAGAAAGCAACACTGGGAATGCTCCTCTGGCTTTGGACAAGAATATACATCCCTTGTACGCAAAATGGCTGAGGGAATGGTTCATGCGTCTTCATGATTAGGCCAAAGATGAAAAGATGATGATTTTCTATTGCGAATGTACTTGATTTCAAATTAAATAGAATGTCTTCGCACTGTTTGCTGATTATGTATTTGAGAAGGATTTATAATGTCCTCCCATAATGATGTGCTGCTACTCATGAAATGAAATCAACTTTTATTTATAAACTTCTCAGCTCTGTTTACAAATATTTACATTCACGTGTAGTACTTCTTGAGAAACTTGCCATTAATAGGCATCATAGCAACTCGGCCGTCTAACTCCGTTAACTGATAGGCTCCATTGGAGAACACTTTGTTTACAATGTAGGGTCCCTCCCACTTTGCATCAAATTTTCCCTTACTCATATGAGTCATAGTCATAGGATGTCTGACTGCTAGAACAAGGTCTCCTTTTTGAAAAGTTCTGATTTTAACTTTTCGATTGAAAGTCTTCGAGATACGAGCCTGATATAACTCAATATGCTGTTGAGCCATTAGCCGTTTTTCGTCAAGAGCTTCCAATTCCTGGAGCCGGAGAAGATCATTGTTTTCCGTAGTAAGCTCATTAGCAATAGCAATCCTTAAGGATGGGATCTGAAGTTCTAAAGGAAGAACTGCTTCACAGCCATACACCAAGGAGAAAGGTGTACACCCTGTAGGATTGCGGACTGTAGTTCGATAAGCCCAGAGACACTCGCCCAACTTTTCACTCCAGTTTCGTTTGTTAGTAGATACAAACTTCTTCAGGAGCTTGATAATGGTTTTATTGAAGGCTTCTGCTAGACCATTAGCAGCTGGATTGTAAGCTGTTGAAGCAACATTGTCAATCCGATGATTATTACAGAATCTTGTGAATTTTTGACTGATAAACTGAGGTCCATTATCATGTATGATCCTTCTGGGTACACCGAATCTGTAAATGACATGGTGTTTGACAAAGTTAATGACATTACTGGTTTTAACTTCAGTCAAGGGTATAGCTTCAGCCCACTTAGAGAAGTAATCAGTGATGGCTAAGATAAAGCGATGTCCTTTGGAGGAAGGAGGGTTAATAGGACCTATGACATCCATACCCCAAGCTTCGAAAGGCCACGAAGCAGCAGTCGGATGCAGAAACTCTGAGGGTTGATGAATGAAATCTGCATGGATTTGACAAGCTCGACACTTTCGTGCATATTCAATGGCATCTGATATCATAGAGGGCCAGTAGTAGCCCATTCGTCGAATACGATCCTGTAACTTAGGACCAGGCTGATGTGCTCCACAGACACCGTCATGAGCTTCACGCAATACTTGCTTGGCTTCATCACCAGCGAGACAGCGCAGAAGAAGACCATCATAAGTCCATCGATAAAGAGTCTTGGTAGTTTGATTATAATAAAACCGAAGAGATCGTCGTCGAATACTCGTAGCCTCCTTAGGATCTTCAGGTAGTATATCATGAACTACAAAATCGATGAAGGGAACTCTCCAGTCTTCATTGATAACATTGATTTCAGCGAGATTGCTAAATTCAATATTACGATTGTTTTCAACGCAAAATAGTTCTCGATTTGAGACAACCACCACTTGCTGTCTTTTGATAGGAATGGCCAAGACTGCTGCAAGATTGGCTAATGCATCTGCTTCAGTATTGCATGCACGACGAACATAATCAATGTAGAAGGCTTGGAATGATAAAGCCAGATTGATTGCCGCTTCATGATAGGGTACCAAATCTTGATGACGTACTTCGTATGTTCCTCTAACCTGATTAACAACCAGTTTAGAGTCGCCATAAACTTCGAGATATTGAACATTCAATTGTTTGGCTAGCTGAAGACCAATAAGTAGAGCGTTATATTCTGCTACGTTGTTAGAACATGGTTCGTCTAGAGAATATGCTCTTTGGATGGTTGATCCGTCTGGAGAAACAAGAACCACTCCAACTCCTGCAACGGTGATACCTGTCGGTCCTATCCTGGATGCGCCATCGAAGAATAGACGCCACGTAGGAAATTCTTCTGATATCATGTCGATTTCTAATGTCTCATCTGGGATTTCGTCATAGAGCTTAGATGTTTCAGGAACAGGATGAGTAGCTAGAAAATCTGCCAGTGCTTGTCCTTTAACCGACTTTTGTGGAACATATGTCATGTCATATTGGGCTAGCAGAATGGTCCATGTAGCCAGTCGAGAGTTGAGAGTGCTTGGCTTCTTCATGAGTACCCGTAGAGGATTGACTCTGGATATGACATGAATAGCTTGTCCAATGATGTAATGCCTTGTCTTTTGCACATCAAACATGAGAGCTAGGCATTCTTTTTCGACCGGACTATAACGATGTTCAGCACCAATCATAGTACGGCTAAGGTAGTAGATAGCCTGTTCATGACCTTCTTTGTTCTTTTGGGCGAGTAAAGCACCCAATGAATGATCCATTGCACGGACATACATCAAGAATGGAATGCCAGAGATAGGTGGCACCAAAACTGCTGGGCTCATGAGATATCTTTTGATGTCTTCAAATGCTCGTTGACAATCTTCAGTCCAAACGAAAGATACACCTTTCTTCATTAGTTGAGTGAATGGTCTACAGCGTCCAGACAAATTCGAGATGAATCTCCTGATGTACGCAAGTCGTCCTTGAAATCCTCGTAGCTCTTTTAGATTGCGTGGAGGACGCATCTCTTGGATGGCTTTGATCTTCTCGGGATCCACGTGTATACCTTTAGAGGTAATGACGAAGCCGAGAAATTTGCCACTAGAGACACCTAGGAATGACTTGGTGGGATTCATCTTGAGTTGATGTTGGCGCATGAGATTAAAGATTGTTCTCAAGTCTTGAATGTGATCTTCCTTTTTACGACTTTTGACGGCAATATCGTCAACGTAGCATTCAACGGTTTTGCGCAAATGATCTCGAAAGATAGTGCTCATAGCTCGTTGGTAAGTTGCACCAGCATTCTTGAGACCGAATGGCATCACAGTATAGCAATAGACACCTCGAGGAGTACGGAAAGATGTATTCTTTTCATCTTCAGGATGCATCCGAATTTGATTATATCCAGAGAATCCATCCATGAAAGATATTCGCTCGAACCCATAAGTGTTGTCGATCATGACGTCCGTGATAGGAAGAGGGAATTCGTCTTTTGGACAAGCTTCATTAAGATCCCGAAAGTCGATACATACTCGAACTTTGCCAGTTTTCTTCAGGACTGGAACAACATTAGCTACCCAATCGGGATGTTGTTCTTCTCGAATGAATCCACAAGCAATGAACTTTTTGACTTCCTCATCGATTGCGTCCATCATCTCGGGCTTGAATCACCGTTGTTGTTGTTTGACTGGCTTAGCATTGGGTAAAATGTTCAATTTATGAGTAGCGACTTTGGGATCTAGACCTGGCATGTCTTCATAGCTCCAGGCAAAGACGTCAATATATTCTTGAATAAGAAGGATCAACTCCTGCTTATCAGCTTCTGGAAGGCTTTTGGCTAATGAATATTGGACGAGGTGCTCCATCTTGTCCAACATCAACTTGAACTAATTGATCTTCAGTAGGAGGTTCTTTTTGCTCAAAACGAAGCTCCCATTTATTATCCATCTTTTGAGCCCAAGGATCAATTTCAAGATAATCTTCGATGTCTTCGTCAGATCCTTCTGGAAATTCAACAGTGACCATGTTAGAAGATACAGTCAACCGATGAATTTGACCAACACTGGTGTCAGAATCCCATGATCTGGAATCAGAAGAATTGGAGCGCTCGTCACTATCAGATTCAGAGACCGCTGGAGATAACACTGGCGGAGAAGCATATCCGAGTCCTCTATTGGTCCTGCTGTGGTACATTTCAGATTTTCCATATAGAACAGCTATACGAACAGGAGTTCGCCTTCCTTTGCCGTAGTTGAGACCACTTTTGAAGTCGTAGCCCATCTTTCGGAGGATGTCTTTGCATTGCCGACTGTAACGACGGTGCTGAATATCTCCGGTATCGTTAACTTTGCTGTCATCCGTATAGCTGAACTTTTGTTCTGGTCCTTTACTAAAAAGTATTGGACTCTCGCCTTTCTTTCGAGAGGGAACAATAAAGCAGGACTTCTCTGGCCGATCATTTGAGACTTCCGTCTGAAGAGTTTGTATAACTCCCATTGTGAATGATTGGAAGCTATCTAACATTTCCAAATAATACTTAGTATAGTAGATGACATCAGTATACTGGAAAGGAGATACATCTTCATTGATATACACAGTGGTATTTACAACAGGACCTTTAGCCTTAGCAGACTTGGTCAGATCGATTACAAGAGGGGGAGAGGAAGAACGTGGAGGAAGTTTAGACTTGTTACGACGGAGGTCGATAACAAGCGGCTCAGAGGAGGTGAGCTCCCTATTTTCCTTGTCTTTGATAACAAGTGGCTTGGATGAAGTGAGCTGCTTTTTGATCTTGTTACGACGTAAATCGATAATAAGAGGCTCAGAGGAGGTGAGCTCCCTTTGATCATCATCAGTTGGCCCTTTAACAGGTATGATGAGGGTTTCACTGGGCGTTGCTTCTTGATCTTCTTCTGTGTCAAGAGACAGAACAATCTTCATGAACTCCTCTTTATACATGCGAGAGTCATTGCAATATGCCTCAACTCCTTTGAAGGGATGGAGATCAGCCACCTCCTTGTGGACTTCTCCATTGTCATCAACGTATTTAAAACATTGATGAAGAGTGGAAGGAACGATGTTATGTTCATGCAGGAATGGCCTCCCCAGAATAATATTGTATGAGCAGCCATGGTTGTCGATGATATAAAAGGTAACCTTAGTGCGCAGATTGCCTATTTGGAGTTTTAGGCGAATCTTGCCCAAAGGTTCACTTTTGCCTTGGTTGAATCCCAGAATGGTGGTGATGGTAACAGAAAGACTATGCACAGGTATTTTCAGTACATCTAGCATAGTCTTCGTCATAATGCTGAGAGCGGACCCAGGATCAATCAGTAAACGATCAACCTTCATGGAATCGATATAGCCCGTAAAATATAGAGGACGGTCATGTCGATTATCTTCTAGCAGCATATCATCCTGCGTAAAAGTGATGTTCGGCATCAAGTCCAGAACACTGTGGCAGTGTAGGCAAGAAACTGGCTCTGCTTCCGGCTTCTTGAGGAGAGTCAAGCAGGTTTCTGCTTCCATCAGGGCTTCGCTTAAAGTTTCCCGAGTCTCTCTGGAAAGACGCAAGAGCTCGAAGATTGACAATCTGGCTGGTGTGTTAGCTAGTTGAGCCAAAATGTCGAAATTGTAAGGCTTTTCAAGTCCTGTGGGTGATGACTTCTTCAAAGGTTTATCGAAGCGGACTTGTTGCTTGCCCTTGTCTACTGCAGTAGGTTTGGGAGGAATAGACACCACCACTGGTGCAGATGCAGAAGGATTCTCCTCAATAGAAGCAGGTTGTGCTGGAGCAGACTCCGAAGAAGACTCTGGAGCTTCTGGGACTTCCTGTTGATATGTATTTCCTGATCTGGTGCCGATCAAGATCTCTTCTTCGTTTTTAGGGTCGAAGGACACCATGTTGCAAGTCTTCATCTTGCCTTTGGAACGATCTTTCTTCTTGGAAGATGAGACTTCAAACTCGGAAGCGAGATCAGGATGGATCCACATAATTTCACCATTATCAAGAGATAATGGAACAAGGCCTTCATTCTGAGAAGGAGGGAGATTCTCAATCTCAAGAGTAGCTTTGGGGATTGGAATAACGCCATCTTGCACCATCAAAGGAGAAAAGTCTCCAAATTGAACTGAGACCATATTTGCAGTCACAGTCTTTTCGTCTTGTTGAAGAGTAACAACACCAGCGTTGACTAGCTCTTGGATCTTGCCTTTGAGCACGTAGCATGCTCGAGTAGGATGTCCAACAAACCTGTGATAGACACAATATTTTGGATGGTCAGTCATACCAACTTCATCAGGCTTCTTTGGATCGGAAAGCTGGATCTTGTTGCTTTTGAGTAAACACTCAAAGATGCTTGCGGTATCATTCTCATCGAAGGAGTACTCTACTTTGGATCGAGGTTCCCTTGATGCAGTTGTAGTAGGAGTAGAAGTAGGAGCAGATGGAGCCACATTGACTGCCAATGATTCCTTTTGAAGGTTGATATTCAAAGCGTCTTTGCTCTTACGATTGTTTTGGCGATTGCCACTGTTTGACGTCTGATGATCATCCTGATTAGGGTTAGACATATGTACCCCCAACTGTTTGAACTTGTCGGCGCTAACTTCTGCAGCTTTAGCGTTGACAATAAAAGATGGCCAGTCCTGGAATTGTGTTGAACCAGTCCACATGCTAATGATAGGCAAGAGATTTGCCTTGCAAGTATCAATAGTTATGGAGGCAGGAGTTCCCGGAGGCATCTTTAGAGCTTCTCGACGAAATCTCTCAATGAAACTCTCAGCAGTTTCATTAGGCTTCTGCTTGATCTTATTAAGGGCTGACATAGTCATGTCATTGATACCCTCATAGAATCTTTCCAGAAAGATTTGTTTGAGGCCAGAGAAAGAAGTGATGCTGCCATCTGGCAAACTTCTATACCAGTCGTATGCTACGCCTGCTAAACAGCCGACGAACATCCTGGTAAGAAGAGCGTCATTGGGTTGAAGCTGAACGGTCATAACCTCGAAGTGATTGATGAATTGACTTGGCGAGGTACTGCCGTCGAATTGTGTGATTGTAGGGATCTTGTATTTTGGAGGAAATGGAACTTCTTTCCATTCAATTGGGTAAGGTTGCTTGATCCCTAGCCTTTGCAGATTGTCTTTCTCTTTGAACGCCTCAAACTGAGACCGCAGAATCTTGACTGCTTCATTGGCATCTTCAGATGATGAAGGAGCAGGTTGAGATAAAGTGAGAGGAGGGGGAACAGCATTATATGCACTACCCCCAGCACCTGATTGGCTTGGTGTAGGTTGAGCTTGCATAGGAGGTATTTGAGGAGAGACTACCCCCAATCATGTATTGACTGGTATTGATGATGCTATGATTTCAGGATTTGCAACTGGTACAGTTGGTGGTGCTGCATGCTGAGTTGCCATGATGGAATGCATACTGGCGACCATTTCAGCCATGGTCTTCAATTTGTCTTCTAGAGCCGCTATCCGTTGATTTTGATTGGATGAACTGGAAGCGTCTGGATCGTCAGTAACAGCATAAGCTATCACCTCTCTGGGTATGGTAGAGGACATGGTTTGATCAGAACTTTCGCTGTATGCATCATAGTCTGATAGAAATCCGCCTTCCGGATGAGAAGCCAAAAGGGGACTAGAAGGAAGAAGATTCCTTTGACCGATTGTTTCTCGGCTTCGGGATCGAGTATGTCGAAATACTCCTTCAGGGGATTCTTGGAGTAGATCAAGATACCGTTGACTTGGACGACGAGACTTGCCGTGTTTGCAACGTTTCTTGCTTCCGGTGTCTCGGGATGCCATGTTAACAGAAGCGTACAATAGCTCATCCTCTGACATTGGTTCTGATTTGACAAAGTTCAGACGGTCGAAGACAGACCGCTTTGTTGTTTGACAACAACACTGGATGATGACTTTGTGATTGCAGTGATGATGATCAGATGTCCGAACTGTAGATGCCAGGATTTTGTCCCGCTTTTGTCTGAGATGTTCCTGAAGATCAGGAACCATTGTAAGACGAGAAGAAGTTTGAGGAATGTATTCCTTGACAACATTTGGAACATGATTTTTGTTCTTCAAATGTTTTGTTCCTTGAGTGTACAGGGACGTGCTCACTTCATTAGCATAAGTGTCAGGATTTCTGACTCTGGAAATTTGCTTCTGATGTTGTTTGACCTTCGGCATCGGTTGTTTGCGTTTTGCCGAAGTTGGTCTGTTGAGGTAGACTCTTAGATCAGCAAATTCACCCGCAGGGGTTTCTATTTGTGACACTTGCAGCTTTCCTCATCTTGATCGGGAAATCTTGAGAGTAGGCAGATCTTGGAACTCTGCTACTGGAGTAGGCAGAATACCTCTTTGATCAGTACTATTCTTCTTAGCATGAAGGGAAGAAGAACCCTTGTCTAAAAGAATTGCACTGACAGGTGCCAGAGCACATTCAGATTGATCTTCAACGGTAAAGACCGAAGAAGATTGAGAAAAGGCCAAAGGACCTTTTCCTTTTTGAGATGAAGGGTTAGCTAAAGAGCGTTTCCCTCTGTTGACTTCTGAGTCATGAGACAAAGAAGCTTGGGAAAAGACTAAAGAGCCTTTTCCTTTGTTTAGTGGGGCAAGAGGAATAGCCAAAAGACTACCCCCAGTGGATTGCGCAGAGGCAACAGGGAGTTTGTGAGAAGAAGAGAGACCAGCTAAAGAGCCATCTCTCTTGGATTGTGCACACACAGATTGCGCATGTGGAGTTCTTGCTATGGAGCCCTTATGCTGAACTTTAACTGCTGGTTCTTTGGACTGCGCAGCCAATTGTGCAAGGGGCAGAGGAACCTTGCTCTTAGACAGAACAGAATATGAAGTATTCTGTTTGTTGATAGCAGCAGATTGCGCAGAAGGCAGAGGAGTGGCTTGCGCAACAGAAGACTGTGCACAAATCTTAGCAGTAAAGACTGCAGACTGTGCAACATTCTCAACAGCAGGAGAAATGGACTGCGCAGCAGCTTTAGTGACCCACACCTTGCGCACTTTGCTTGTGGCAGGAGTGGATTTGGATCTGATCAAGTCTTCGTAAGCAGTCTGGTTGACCTTAACAACCAGAGTCTTCTGCGTCTTTCCGATAGACGCAATGTCACATTGAGTTGTCACCTTCTCGTTGGAGGAGAAAGTCGTCCCCAGCAGAGTCGCCATTTTGTTTGCAAAAACAAAAGTATAGAACTTTATTGATACAAACTGTAATAAAGATTACAAGAATTCTGGGAAAATTACAACTGTAGGAATCCAATCTAGAAGACGATTGCTTTATCCCTTGGACGATGTGAACTGTTGAAGACGAAAGCTTTTGAAGATGACTGAAGACGAAGTCTCTGATGGAACGAAGGCAGGAAGCCTCTGATGAACTAAAGGCAAGAGCCTCTGAAGAACGCAGCAGCACTTTAGCAAGAACTCCTGGACTCTCTGAAGAGAATAATCTCTCTGTGTGTGATCTGATATGTATGTAGTCCTCTTCCCTTGAAATGAATCTTGAAACTCTATTTATAGAGTTCTGGAAATAACTGTTTTACAGTTATTCTGAATTGCGCAGGGGGGATTGCGCAGCTTCTGGATTGCGCAGGAGGAGACTGCGCAGGCAGTTATTTGATCGTGGACCACCTGTCTTGGACACTTGGCAGAGCTTGATTGAAATGCGCATGGTCGTGCACAGGCAGTTACCATGTTCTGAGAAATTGATGGCATGAAGGCCACATATGCATTTGGCAGTTATTTTGATAGACTGCGCAAGAATTGGACTGCGCAGGATCTGGATTGCGCATGGACTGTGCATGATCTGGATTGCGCAAACATAGACTGCGCAGGAAGTAGATTGCGCACTGGCTGGACAGTTGTCCTCGAGCACTGTGCTGCACAGAGAAACGAACGGTTTCCTCGTCTTTTGCGCCTGTCAGTTGTCAGAGATTTGATTTGGTGTCAGGTAATGATGACACTGGCCACGTAAGCTATGCGCAATCGGGGTGTGCGCAATGGGACTTGTGCAATCTGATGTCTGCGTAATCTGATGTCTGCGCAGTTTGATTGAATGGTGCATATCTTGATCATTTGACTTGATTGATTGGTGCAACTTGATTTTTTAGGACCTACAATATATATATATATATTGGGCGGGTACAGTTAGCACTCGCTGACTGGGTGCTGCAATGGCTGACGGGTGGGCCCGGCCAGCGTTGACTGGGTATGACTGGATAATTAATTACCAAAAATGATTTAAAAATCATTCTAAGGCCAAATAAACTCGAATAAAATTTTAAAAATTTCTAAAAATTACAGAAAATATATCTTATCTCCTAGAATATAAATAAAAATAATTTACCTCATATTAGTCTCAAATGGCCTCATAAGGAAGCCTTTAAAATATATAAAACTTAATAAAATAAATATCTAAAAATTGCAAAAAAATTCTATAAAATTATAGAAAATATTTATAACCTACTAGAGCCTACATAAAATAATTGGGTCTCAAAATAGTCTCAAATAAAACTATTTTAAAATCTTAAAAGTCATTAAAAATATTAAACCTTAATAAATAAATATCTAAAAATCTCTAAAAATTATAATAAGCTATAAAATAATTAAACAATGCTTATATAAACCATATAAGGGCCAAATGACTATAATATGATCATAGCTCTCTTATGAGCTTAGGTACAAATCCTAATGACCATAAAAGTTAATCATAACAAAAAAAATAAAAAAATCGGGAAGTGGGCTTACAGGAGTCATGTTCATGTTGCAGGCATCGATCAGTACATGTTCTGGCATATCCGGAGGCAACCTTAAGCATGCTTGTCGAAAATATTCGATGAAGGTTCGAACAGTCTCCTTCTCTGTTTGGCGCACTTCTATAAGAGATGACATGGTCATGTCCTTCCCACCGTCGTAGAATCGATCGAGGAAGAGATGTGTCAAGTCATCGAATGATGATATGGAGTGGTCAGGAAGACTGCAGTGCCAGTCGTAAACGACTCCCTTCAATGCCCCGACAAATAGGCTGGTCAGTAAGGCGTCTTCTTTTGGGAGATGTCTCGTTTGAGACTGGAAGTAGGTCATATACCAACGAGGAGAGTCCTTTCCATCATATGGTGTCAATGTTTGTGGTTTATACTTGGGAGGGTAAACCACTTTGTTCTATTCGAGAGGGTAAGGTTGCAGGATTCCTATCTTCTGACGTTCTTCCTGCTTGTTTCGTGCTTCAAAGCGCTCGCACAGATCTCTGATCATGTCAGCCAGCTCTTCTGTAGAACTAGGAGCCGGTGAGGGCGGTAAGGTATGAAGCTCAGTATTTGAAGAAGCCGACGTCCGAGGTACAGTGTGATGATCTGCACCCAAAGATACCGGTTGAGGGGGCATACTTGATTCTTCATTGGCCCCTGGATTGGGACTGGTGAAGACAGGTGCCCTTGCTAATGGTTGAGATGCCAGAGTGGTCCCAATCTCAAAAACCATTTGAGTCAAGGATTACATGGTGGTAGAGAGGGTTTTGAGGCTCCCTTCCAGGGTGTCCATGCGCTGCATGATGTCCGGAGCTGGAGCGTCTGACTCTCCTTCATCACCACCCCCAGCTATGTAGACTGGCATAATATGGGTAGAAGTAGGTAAATCGGTTGAGACTTCGCTTTCGACCTCACTTTCCTGTGGAAGAGCTTCCCCTTCTGAGACCTCGTACTGGCTATCCCAGCTGCTTCGGGGTCGGTTCCTTGGAGAACGTCCTCATCTTCAAGTGGAGGGTTGTCATGGATAACAAGAGTTTGATCACTCCCAACTGATGCTTCCACTAGAACTTTCTTCTTTGACCGGGTGCTCTCAAACACCCCTGAGAACGGGACTATCGTTTTGCTTTTCCTCAACTGAATCTTGGACGATGCTGCTACGGTTGAGGGATTGGTGGTTATCTTTCTCCCCGATGAATGAGAGTTGGAGACAACATGGCAAGAAGCGTCCTTGGGCTCTGACTCTTCTTTTGACACATTCTTTCTGAGACGACGTCGGATGGGTACAACAGATTACAGTCGCTGGAACACAGACTGCCTGGATGATGGAGCCATTATTTTACAACAGCAGCAGTTGATGGTGACCATGGCATAAGTGTGCCCCGCGAGGGGCGTATTGTGCTTAATAGTCAGTTCTCCTGATCTGCGTTTATGAGTGATCACATTACGCAAATCATGAGGGAAGAGTTTCACTTTCACACCCCTTCAGGCGCATGGCGAGGCCAAGTACCGGGGTGGTCATGTGAATGTTGTACCCCCTGATCCAGTTCCAGTGCATGAGATACGTCCAGATCATTGGTGGGAGAGCAACACGTATTGCGACTTGAAACCACTTTATACGCACAATCCACGTGGGCGCATGGGTTCAAAGCCACAAGTTTTGCCTCGTACGACTTAGTTCTTAGCACAGAAGATGCCCCCAAGTCAAACGGGGACTTTAAGAGTCGGCTCGTATCGGCAAAAATGCACCCGAGTCGACTCTGTACAGTTTAACATCGGCAACGCACATGATTTTGATCACGCATCTCCGGCTCACGGTGGTCGTAGCACATTTGGGACGCATGGCCTGTGCTGCCTTAGATTTCTTCGTACCAGCCCACGAAGGCGCATAGTACTCAGAATCCAACTCATCCTTACCACAACATCGAGTGATTTTGTCAAAGACAGATGCCCTCTCCTGCACGTCAGAGTTCATGCATGGGAAGTTGGATGCGTCTTGGTTTCGTCGGCACATCTTCTTCGACTGGGAATAGGACAATTAGGGAATACAGTCAACATTACATTTCCCTGGCAGATATGCTGCACGAAAGGGCGCATCTTGCTTACTGAGAACGTCAGCAGGAAGGGTGGGCTGCGGTGGCGCGTCCCCTTCAGTGGTGGTGCTCGACGCATCTCCTTTGCGTACCCAGACTTGGTGAGTCTTCTTAGGATTTGGCAGCCACTTCGAAGGACTTGCGCTGCCTTCAGAGATGAACTCCTCATACGCTTGTTGATTGAGGAATACCATGAGTGTCTCGTGGGAGGAGCCAAGCTTGATGTCGTCAGATTGCGACACAACTTTCTCGTCAGAAGAGAAAGAAGTTTCCAGCAGAGTCGCCAGCTTGTTTGCCTTCAAAAATGTGACAAGGTTTTGTTGATTAAAATTTTGGTATTTCAATTACAAACAGAACAGTATATAATGTAGGACTAAGTCGTATTACTAGGAGTACATTTTTATTTTTATCTGGAAACTGTAACGGTGGAGTGAGTGGTAATGCGTCGACTCCGTTGACGATCTGACGACGATCTTGGATTCTCTGAAGGTCTGGACTTCTCTGGATGTCGGAGCGTGTGGAGAAGAAGTAGACGTTACGTGTCTCTTCTCGTCTCTGTAGGTAGATATGATGATCTATCTGTCTGTGTGTGTGTCCATATCTGGATGAAGGAATGATCCCTATATTTATAGGCAGTAGACTGGTCTGCTCATGTGCGTATATGTAGGATACGCCTGTACGTGGGAATGCCACGTGGTTGATGCTGTAGGGTGCATGGACGATGTGCCCTGAATTGAAGCTGAATCTTGTTTGAACTGCACTGTTGGGCTGTGGTGGAACTGACACGTGGTAGTTGCGAAGATTCGGCCGTTGCTGAGATCTTGGGTGGTTAGCACCCATTCGTAGGCAGAACTGAGTCAAATGATACGTGTCGTGTGTACATGGCCCAAAGATCTCGGATTTGGTGGAGGGTGATATGTCAGGATGTGCCTAGGATCAGGCGCATGGGGCGACTTGGTCTATGACTTTTAGAGGTCACAGACAAGTCTGGGCGCATGCAGAGCTTCGAGTGCATGGCTGTGGAGCCGCATTCAGGGACTTAGCTTCTGTCTTTTGGTATCAAGAGTAAGTTGGGAGCGCATGGCTTTTTAGGTGCATGTAAACTTCTGGGCACATGGCTGTGAAGGTGCATGCAGGGACTTTAACTTCTGTCTTTTGAGATCAGGAGTAAGTCGGGAGCGCATGACCTTTGAGGTGTATGTAAATTTTTGGACGCATGGCTATTTAGGCGCATGCAGGGACTTAACTTTTGTCTTTTGGGATCAAGAGTAAGTCGGAAGCACATGACTTTTGAAGCGTATACAAATTTCTGGGCGCATGGCTGTGGAGGCGCATGCAAGTGATCGGTCGGCCACGTGGCAAGGGCAGCTGTAGCCGACAAAATGTAATAATAAAGATGATGTTTGCGGCTCTTTGTTTTTTGTAAAAAGCTATCAACTGTTCAGTCTTCGGGAAGCGTTCTGCCAACTCTGTTATATAGCTTTAAATGATTGATGGGTGAAAAATTGAAGTGGGCGCATCAGTTTGTGCCTCACTAGGTGCATGGGTCTAGGTCCCATTGGGCGCATCGGTACGGAGCATATGGTGCTGACGGCGCATCTGCCGCATGGCGCATCTTATTGGCCCGTCTGTTCAGTTCTTCGAGGCGTTAATGGCTGTTTTGACTTGGCTGAATACGAAGAGGCAGATTTATTGGTATTAATGCAAATTCATTACACAGAATATAAGGAGACTGCCACTTGGCGCATGGACAAGGGTTGTCCCAGCCTATAAATAACTTTGTGAAGAGTTTTGTTTCTCATTTCACTTAGCTTTCCTTCATGAAGACGAACTCGATCGGTCCCCTGCCTCGACGAGTTGACGATGAACTCCTTTCGAGGATGAAGATGTGTCGAGTTGGTTTATTCACCATCGGCCCGGTTTTCGTATAAGCCTGTGAAAGTGCCTGTTGCATCCAAATATCGGGATCGTCGTATCCCAACACAGGCTGAAGGTGCCTGTTGCATCTAAAGATCGAGGCGGTCGTGCCCCAATTTTTGTTAGGGTTATTTTGTAGAAGGGTACCAAAATTTTGATATACTTAGACTTTGGGTACTGGATTTGTCCGTTTTAGGCATTGGGTACTGTAACTTTTTAGTGACACATTTTAGTGACGAACATTCGTCATTAAAAGCCTTATTTCGTCACTGAAAGTCCACTTTTGTCACTAAAATGTGTCACTAAAAAAATTCGAGTATCCAAACTCTAAAACGGACAAATTCAGTACCCAAAGTCTAATTATATCAAAAACTTGGTACCCTTATACAAAATAACCCTTTTTGTTATGCTGGAAGAGTCACAGGTCGGGGCTATCATGCTCCGATTTGGTTAGACTAGAAGAGCCACTCCTCCTGCTAGAGTGCCCGCATGCTGACGAGGTGATTCGCTCTGACTATGCACGGGGATGCACATACGCTGAGATGCTGGAATGATGTGCCTGGCTGTAGCACTTTGAGTGATGCACCTGGCTGTACGTTGAAGTGATGCGCATGGCTGTAGCTTTTAGGATTTTTTTCTCTTTTGTAAAAGAATTCTCCTTTGTAAAAGATATGTAATATACTTTCATATGAATTAAAAGTCCCATTTATATATCTCTACTTCTTTGCTGTTTTCTGCTATGCCAAGTATTTTATTCCTGGCGCATGTTGATTTCTGGCGCATGAGAGTTAGGACGCATAGGAGTTCCAGCCTTAGATGCGCCTGTAATTCTATGCTTCTACAACAAGTAATATTTTCAGAATAGTTAGGATGGTGGTTATTAGTTTACGAGACGAATCTACAGCTCTTACGAGTGAACTTTTTATAAGACGATTTTAACCATTATAAAAAAGTGAAATATCTCTTTTCGTGAATTTTTCCAACCCGTTCCTAAAAATATGATGTTGATGTAAATATGGATAATTCACATAATTAGTTGGTCTATATAACCTATGTCTTTTGGTTATCCATAACCTATATATGACTTATGGTTATCCATAACCTATGCCTTTTGGCATTTCTTCTTTTAATTATCATCATAACGTTAACCTCCATTGTAAGCCTATATAAGTGGCTCTTCTCAAGTTGATTGTGACAAGAGAATAAGAAACAATTTTCTCTATTTTATTATCTCCATCTCTTTGTTTTACAATACATTATTAGCACGATGTTCTAGGAAATAGAAGAAGGGAGAAATGTTTTACATAAGGAAGAAAGAGTTCTCTTAAAAAAAGAAAGGTAGAAATCACGTATATTGAAGAGGTAAGTCTAATCTTCTATACTTTGATACATGCATGTTTTAGTAAAATTAAATACATGTTTGATTTATGTATTTTTAGATCGACTAGAACGTAAGTTTTCTAGATTTTATTTTCTCTTTTAGTTGTAAATCTAAATTTGTATTGATTATGTTAACACTTTCATTAAAAATAGAAAATTTATGACAATCTATTTACGATTATATATAAATCTCATATTTCTATATTTTATCATGTGAACTATGAAATTAATCTAGAATATTTTTAATTTTCTTCACTTATTTGGAATTAGTTAATTACATTAAATTAATTTGTGTGTATTTGTTATTTTTATTATTTTATTTATTTGAATTCTACAAGATACTACTTCACATTGTTGTATATGTGGTGAATTATTAAAAAAATTACCCAAAATATAATATTATGCAATGATCACATTGTTGTGTATGTGATACACATAAGACATAATATTCTTTGATATCGTTTTATCACATCGTTATATATGTGATACACATGAGACATAATATTTTTTGATAGCGTTTACCATATTGTTGTATATGTGATACACATAAGATATATTCTTTGATAACGTTTCATCACATTGCGACATATATGAAGTTTTGTAATCTTTAAAGCGCTTATCAATTTTATTGCTTAAATTAATATAATTATTTTCTTCCATATAGATGTCGAGTCTTGCAAGCTTGAATTCAAAGCTCTTGGTGTAAGCAAAGACTCATGGAAATTGGATGCAAAGTTATAATTGCAGTCTAACAAACTGATGGTACTATTAAGAAGGATAAGAATGTTTTGAAGCCCAGGTCAAGGCTTTAATTTTCCTACGAAATCATATCCATGATGATCTAAAGACAAAATATCTATGTGAGGACGATTCATTGAATTTGTGGACATATGTAAAGGATATATTTGACCACCAAAGGATGATAATCCTTCTGACTGCTCAAAGTGAATGGTTGAATCTAAGATACCATATCTATAAAAATATTAAAGAATATAATTATCTCTGTTTAATATTATTTCTTGCCTTAGATTGTGCAGAGAAAAATTAACACAGACTCAAATGATTGAAAAAGTCCTCTTCATTTCCCATGAGAGTAATGTGCTTTTGCAGTAATAATATCATGAAATATTTTTCATAAAATACTCAGAATTGGTGACTGTCTTTTAATTTGTAGCAAAGACCACATTCTCATGAAAATCACAATTCTAGACCAACTGGATGAATGACAATTCTTAAGGCAAATGCCAACAATTTTGAAATTAGCAGAGGTCGTGGTGGAGGACATGAGAGAGGGAATAAAAATGGTAGATATGATCATGGTTATCAACCTTACAAAGGTGAAAACAATGGTTCACAAAAGAATAAACGGAGCAAGTGGACAACACCCTCTAACAAAGGGGGATCAAGTTACAAATAAACAGTTTGAGGAGATGCTTGAAAGTCCACCTTCCAATGAATGAGCACTCGGTCAATTTATGTTTATTTCAAGTACTTATAAACTATTTATATTTGAAGTCATGTTTTATTTTTAGTTTCCATCATGGAATGTCTAGGCCATGAGAGTTTTTTTTTATTGAAAATCTTTATTATAAATTGAGTCACATTTCCATAATATGTTATTATCATTTGAAATGCTTAATTATTTCGTATTATACTTATGCTTGCTAGAATATTTGTTCATAAAAAATATATTTTTTGCTTCATGTAAACCAAATAGGAGTAGTAATGCTTGTCATAAATATGACAAAGATGGACATTGGTTTAAGCAATGTCGAGCTACTCAACAAAAGATTGACAGATTCAAAGAATCCAAGAAAAATAACTTGGATATGTGTTTGGTAGATGTGCTACAACACAAATAATTTTAAAAAATCAAAAGTTTTTTCCAAAGTTAGTATTTGACATGCATAAAGTATCAATAATAGTTGGGCCAACACATATAATTGAGGGCTTTAGAAGAGCACACATCATGTTACCTAATGGTACTCAAACGTATTTGGAGAATGGGTTATATTTAAGCAGTTCCAAAAAGGAATTTGTTAAGTTTCAAGGATATACGCAAAATGGGTATCACATTGAAATTCGAAATGATAACAACAAAGAGACATTATGTATCACATCTAATGTTGGAAGCAAAAAGCTCGCATTAGAAGAATTCTCTTGTCTTTCGGTGGGTTTGTATTACACTACCATTGATATAATTGAATCTAATATGAATATGGAAAAATATAAAGCCAATGATCATGTCTTATATAGCATTTGACATAGCCCTTTGGGTCATTCGGGACAAAGTATGTTCAATCGGGTCATTGATAATTCTTGCGAACATTTATTGAAAAATCACAATATTGGCTTATCGAAGAATCACCAATGTGTTCTTTGTTTACAAGGAAAGTTTATAACTAGACAATCTTTTCTAAAGTTAAGAATGAATATATTCTTGTAAAGAATATAAGAAGACATTTATGGTCATATACACCCTGCTAGTGGTCCTTTTAGATATTTTATGGTACCACAGATGCATCTAGTAGATGGTCATATGTTTGTCTATTGTCTACTAGAAATCTTGTATTTTCTCGTCTTCTGGCCCAAATTATTTAACTTAGATTTCAGTTTCCTGATAACTTGATTAAATTAATTAGTCTTGATAATGCCGCAGAATTTATCTCACAAGTTTTTGATAATTATTTTACATTATTAGGGATTGGGTTAGCTGAGTCATGTATTAAACATGTCCAACTTATAGTTGGACCTCTATTAATGCAATCTGTTTGAAAATTGAGGCTTGGAGACATGATATTTTATATCTTGCATCTCTAGTTAAATTTAGATCCATTGCCTACCATATCTTTTCACATATACAACTTGTTAGTGGTAAACAACTAAATATTTCATATATTTAAAAAAGTTTGGATGTACAATATATGTCCCAGTTCTATCTCCCAAAAGAACTAAGATGGGTCCCAATGATGTTTGGAAATATACATTTAGTTTTGAGTTTTTTTCCATACTAAGGTATTTAAAATCAATGACTGGTAATATCTTTACTACACGATTTGATGATTGCCAATTTGATGAGAGAGTCTTCCCGCCGTTTGGGGAGGTAAGCAATAAATTGTTCATATAGACCATTGCTAATGAACGACGTGAATTGACATGGAATATGCCTACTCTATCTCATCAAGATCCAAGAACTCCACAATGTGATTATGAGACAAGGAGAATGATACATTTGCAAAAAATTGTAAATCAAATACCTGATGCATTTAATGATGCCACAAAGGTAACTAGATCACATGTGACGGCTATGAATGTGCCAGCCAGAATCATTGTTCCAGATGGACAAAATTCAAACAAAGCGATAAATGAATCTACTACTACACGTCAAAAGCATTGTAGGCCTATAGGTTCCAAAAATAGTGCTCCTAGAAAGAGGAGAGCTAATGAAATATCCTGTCCTGATAAAAGTCCAATAGTGGTCGGAGCTCCGAAAACAAATAATGAAGATGTACATGTTTCCAAATTCACTAAAATGTCTATGGATACCTCTAGAGGGCACAAGTACCTGAAAATGGAGAGATCTCGATATTTCATGCATGTTCAGGTGAATTGTGGAATAGAAAAGCACTTATCATCGATGACATACTTAGCTATGCAATAGCTACTAAAATATCAAAGGATAATGATGATTGTGAAAATGAACCACATAGTATAAATAAATGTCAACAAAGAAAAGATTGGCCAATCTGGAAAGATGCATTCAAGCAGAATTAAAATCTTTAGAAAAATGTAGTGTGTTTGGACCTATAGTGGAAACACCAAAGGGCATAAACCATATTGGTTTTAAATGGGTGTTTCATGAGAAAACGAAATGAGAGAAACGAAGTTAAAAGATACAAAGCCCGACTTGTAGCACAAGGTTTCTCTCAAATACCTGGAATTGTCTATGCTGATACATGCTCTCGAGTAATGGATGTCATTTTCGATATCTAATTAGTCTCACAGTTTCTAAAAATCTTGATATAAGATTTATGGATGTTGTAACTGCATATTTGTATGAAGACTTAGATACCGACATCTATATAAAAAATTTCAGAAGGATTTACAATGCCAGAGACTAAGTCTAAGGGCATGTATTCAAATTAGACGAGCATTATATGGATTAAAATAATCCGAAAGAATGCGGTATAGTCGTCTTATTATATATTTGACTAAGGAATGATATAAAATAGTCAAATTTACCAATGTGTCTTCATTAAAAAAATTCAAAAATGGATTCTCAATGGTAGCAGTATATATAGATAATATAAAACCTGATCATGTCTCCTACAGAATTAGAGAAAACTGTAAACTATTTAAAGAATGAATTTGAAATAAAAGACTTGGGAAAAGACATGATCGACCTCGGTTTGCAAATCGAACGAAGTTCCAGTAGAATATTAGTGCATCATTCCCAATATATTGAAAGAATTTTGAAACGATTCAGAATGGATAAAGCACATCCACTAAATACACCTATGATTGTATGCATGTTGGATTTGGATAAATATCCATTATGACCAAAGGGAGAAGCTGAAAAAGTTGTTGGTACTTAATTGTCGTATTTAAGTGCTATTGCAGCACTACTATATCTAGCCAATGCACAAGACCAAATATTATATTTTCTGTTAATTTATTATCAAGATATAGATCTGCATCTACACTTAGACATCAGAATGGAGTTAAACACATATTGAGATTTTGTGTGGAACAACTGACATGAGATTGTTTTATTCATGTAATTCCACTAACAATTCGTGTCTAGTTGGTTATGCAGACCCAGGTTATCTTTCTGACCCTCATAAAGGTTGCTCCCAAACAGGATGCAGCTATATCTTAGGGATCAACAAAATAAGGTTCAGTAGCAACTTTTTCTAACCAAGCAGAATTAATTGTATTACAAGAAGCAACAATAGAAAGTGTGTGGTTGCAATCGATCATTCATCATATACGAGTAAATTATCAGCTACTTATAGTTACAGATGAGCCTACACTAATATTCAAAGACAATGCGACTTGCATTATACATGTTCGAGAGGGCTTCATCAAAGGAGATCGAATAAGCACCTTCCACCAAATTTATTTTATGCACATGAGCTCCAAAGACGAAAGTGATCGAAGTCAAGCAAGTAAGATCAAATGAAAACTTAGCCGATTTGTTCAGAAAGGCACTGCCAAAGTCCACATTTCAAAAGTTGGTACACGGAGTAGGCATGTGCGACGGCTTAATCATCAAACAAACTAGTTGTTACAGATCTATTATATCAAGGAGAGGAAGACTCATGAAGAATATTTTTGAGTTTTGCGCGTTGTACTCTTTTTTTTTACTAAGATTTTTTTCCACTGGGTTTTTCTTAGTAAGGTTTAACAAGACAACAAATGTGCATACACCACCAACTAATTAATGTTGAATATCCAAGGGAGAGTGTTGTAAATATGGATAATTCACATAATTAGTTGGTCTATATAACCTATGTCTTTTGGCATTAGTTGGTCTATATAACCTATATATGACTTGTGGTTATCCATAATATATGCCTTTTGGTATTTGTTCTTTTAATTATCATCATGATGTTAACCTCCATTGTAAGCATATATAAGTGGTTCTTCTCAAGTTGATTGTGACAAGAGAATAAGAAACAATTTTCTCCATTTTATTATCTCCATCTCTTTGTTTTACAATAGATGTCAAATTATTAGGACAATTTTAATCCGTTATAAATACTTATCTTTTGCGACGACTTAATAAACTGTCACATAAATATGAGAATTTGTAATTTTTTTTAGATTGGTTTAACTATCACTTAAAAACAATTAGGATGGTTATTTTTATCTCTTTAGTTTTCGTCACGCCATCCTAATATCCTAATTGTACTGTTTAAATCCGTCCCAAATAATATTTAGAACGGTATATACGTTTATTAAAACGATTTTTAGCCATCCAAAACCCTTTTTGTTGTATTTGATTTCTATCTGAAATGGAAAATGCTTTACTTCAAATTTCAAATGGTAAATACTTTTTTTTTTTTTTTTGCAAATAAAAACTTTACTTCAAAGTCTATTTTTGACATCTTTGTTAATAGAAAATAACAAATGATAGTAACCAAATAAATTTATTTGTTGTTGATGTTGATGAAAACCATTTCAACAAAATGAAAGTAGCCCTTATTTGATAGATATTCACAGTCCCTAATGAGATGATGTTATAACAACTAATAACTTAAAGGATAAAATGATAGATAATTAATTTAGGCTAAATTACAACTTACTACCCACAACTATACAAAATTTTCAACTTGATACCCTCAACTTTGATAGGTACTAACTTAATACCCTCTCTCAACTAATATTTTTAGATAGGCACCCTCCGTCAATACAACGTTAAATTTTTTTCTTCTTTCTAAAATACCCTTCCCCTTCTCATTCTCCCCTCCACATTCAAACGCCGCTGCCCCTCCCCCCCCCTCTACCGTGCCTCCACCGGCGACCCCGCCCTGCGACCACCTGCGCTGGCCCCGTCCGTGCCCCCGCCCCCTCTGGCTGCGCGACCCCCTGCCCTAGCCCAGCCCTTGCCCCTCTGCAACCTCCTCCGCCACACCACCCCGGCGAGCGCCGCCCTCCCTGCCCCCACGCCCCCCTCCGGCTGCACGCCGCGTCGCACCCCCGCGCCCCCCCTCCGACTGCACGCCGCGTCGCACCCCCGCGTCCCCCTCCGGTGCATGTCGCGCCGTGCCCCCGCGTGCCCCTCCAGCTGCGTTGCTGCAGCTGCGACGCCCCCCCCCCCCCTTACGGGCTGCCGGCGCCGGAGGGGGGGGGGGGGGGGTTTGCGGAAGAGAGAGGACCCCCCCCCTCCCGTGCCGCGTCCTCGATTCCCCGGCCGGCCCACGCGGCATTCGACTGCTGCTGCTTGCTCTCGCTGCTGCGACATCCTCCCCCCCCCCCCCCCCCCCCCACCCCCCCCCCCCCACCCCAAAAAAAAACCCTCCTCCGGGCTGCCGGCGCCGGAGAGAGAGAGAATGGGAGAGGGGTGATTTTGTCATTTGACGTCTTCGTTTAACTCCATTAGGCCAATAATGGAAAGAGAGTATTAAGTTGATATCTATCAAAGTTGAGGGTATCAAATTGAAAAACTCCTATAGTTGAAGGTATTAAGTTGTAATTTAGCCATTAATTTAAGTACATCCTCATCCTCTCCTATTCCATTAGGCCACTCCCACTCAGACAATTTCCTTATATATCGTCCACCACGTCCCCCAAGCAAACCTATACTCAATTCCATATGATTGTAATCACGACACACCTACATTTAATAAACTAATTCGATAGTCCAATAATGAAAAGCTATATATTAAGTTAAAAGTAGGCTATTATTATTTAAACCACCCATTCCATTACCACTCCATTCCCACCAGAACAGCACCATCTTCACCTTCGGTTCAGGCAGGTCACAGTTCTTTCGCCAGCAACAACACTGTCACGCTTTTTCTTCCTTCGCCATAGCAATCACAATGGCAGTCTCGCTTGCGTTCACAAATATTCGCAGTCATTAGTAGTTGATCTTCCGATGAGAGGTCATGCTCGCAGACGGGGGTCGGACTCGAGCGTCGATGACCCTTCTTCGGAATCCGCAGGCACCTCCTTCGAGTCCGCGGCGCCCGACGCCACGGAGTTTGTCGAGGTCACCCTCGACTTCCAGGACGACGACACCGTCGTGCTGCGGAGCGTCGAGCCGGCGGCAGCAGACGAGACGAGGCTGTCGTCGTCGGCGTCGGCCTCGCGGACTCCTTCGATGGCGCGGAGCTCCTCCTACCGGCTCCGCCAGTTCTCGCAGGAGCTGAAAACGGAGGCGGTGGCAAAGGCGCGGCATCTGAAGGCGGAGCTGAAGAGGTTCTCGCAGAGCTTCAAGTCGGCGGCGGCGGCCTCGTCGTCGACGTCTGGGGGAGCCGCGGCGTCGGCGATCGAGTCGGCTTTGGCGGCACGAGCGGCGAGGAAGAAGCGGGCGGAGCTGACCCGGACGAAGTCCGGTGCTCAGAGGGCGATCCGAGGGCTGAGATTCATCAGCGGGTGCAAGGCTAACGGCTCGGACGCATGGAGCGTGGTTCAGACCAACTTTGAGAAACTTGCTTGTGAAGGTCTCCTTTCTCGATCAGATTTCGCACAATGCATTGGTAACTTACTATATAACCAACGACTTCGAAATAGCTACATATATCATATTCATTTTGTAATGTTATAAAATAATTTGTAAAGGAATGAAAGATTCGAAGGAATTCGCATTGGAGCTGTTCGATGCACTGAACCGCAGAAGGAAGCAGCAGGCGGAGATGATTAGCAAAGACGAGCTGTACGAATTTTGGTCACAGATCAGCGACCAGAGCTTCGATTCCCGTCTACAGATCTTCTTCGACATGTAATGATATAATTATTGTTTATTTTTTTTCTCTGTTTTTTTTAGAAACTTCTATAAACGAAATCTAATTAATAATTTAAGGAATGGGCACAAATATTTAACTTGACCTGGATTAATTACAGGGTGGACAAGAACGAGGACGGACGGATCACCGAGGCTGAAGTTAAAGAGGTAAATTAAGGACATGACATCAAACAATGTAACCAAAGTCTAATTGTTTGTTACTGAAAAGATTGCATATACTTTGTTTTTTTTTTTTTTTTAAATTTTATCGGAGAAAGAAATGTCAATTTCTAACTGGAGTCGGTGAGCGGAACCAGAGAAACCTGAGCCGACCAACCAACGACTCCCACCTGCCGCTCTTTTGAATTTTTGTCCCAATTATGACTAATTACATTTTTGCGCCGATTCTAACAACAACTTTTATTGTTTAATTTATCTGAAAAAAACGTTTTCGTTGTTTAATTAGATTATAATGCTGAGTGCTTCTGCGAACAAATTGTCGCGGTTGAAGGAGCAGGCAGAGGAATACGCTGCACTGATAATGGAGGAGTTGGATCCCGAGGGACTCGGCTACATAGAGGTATATGGAACTGTCCATTCTTATTTCCAAACACTGCTTAAAGCTAAGCTTGCTGACACGACATACTAAGTATTCTCTTACCAAATCCAAAATAAGTGACGCACATAATCTCACTCAATGTGTCCACATTCCGTCTGTTGATGCGATCTGCGACTATCAAGTGGCCGGCACCAAATGAATCCATTTAGAAACATTTCTGGGCCTCGATTTGTATTCTTGCTGCATCATGCGAGTAGTCTGTGGCGTAGCTACCTGATCTCGAGAGTCCGAGGGAGGTCCTCATCAACAAAGAAGTCCCGAGAGAAGATTTGATAGAGCTCCTCTCGAGACAAGTGGCAGTTGACTTTAGTCCGTTCCGAGAAAAGTTTTTGACACAAGAAACAACAAGTGCTCGTGACACCTTTAAAAACCTAATTAAAGACCAAAAACAAAAGCCGATGGGAGGCATAGGAAGACGGTTGGTGCGTACCGCAGCCACCGTAATTCTGCTGTTGAATTGACACCACCCTCCGCCGTCTCGGCCGTCCTCGTTTTTTCTTGGATTGTTAATTTCTCCGGTCACCCAAACTTCTAAGTTGGTCACAAGTTAAAGTCGGCTGGTCATAAATTCGGCCAAATATGAATAAGTATTGTTATTGTGGCAAATAAGTTTAACTCATGTGGCTAAAGTGAGAGGTATTCTTCTGGACTGAATGGATTCGATTTTACGGTAAAACAATATCAGGACGAAAAGACAGCCTTGAAGCCACGCAATCTAGATTCACCCACTGGGTCCGTTTGCACACAATACGACTGCGTTTTGTTCATACCGACTTTGAAAACTTCTACTGAGACTCTGTGTTGTCGATGACATGCAGATATGGCAACTCGAGACGCTATTGTTGCAGAAAGATACGTATATGAGCTACAGTCGGGCGCTGAGCTTCACGAGCCAGGCGCTGAGCCAGAACCTAGCCGGGTTGAGGAAGAGAGGACCCATTCGGAACCTGAGCACGAAAGCAGGCTACTACTTCGAAGAGAACTGGAAGAGGATGTGGGTCATGGGGCTGTGGGTCGGGGTGATGGTGGCACTGTTCACATGGAAATTTGTACAGTACAAGAACAGGTACGCGTTTCGGGTGATGGGCTACTGCCTCCCTACTGCCAAGGGAGCGGCAGAGACGCTCAAGCTCAACATGTCCCTCATCCTTCTCCCCGTCTGCCGGAACACCATCACTTGGCTCAGATCGACCCGGCTCTCCAGAGCGCTTCCCTTTGATGACAATATCAACTTCCACAAGGTTAGTTTCTCTCAAAAATCTCGACAAAACTTGATATCTACAAAACTCGACAAAACTTGATGTTCCTCGTACTGTTTAACTAGTTGTTACTTTGTATAAGGGTAGTAGGTTTAGATCTAATTAGACTTTGGGTACTGAATCTATCCGTTTTAGACTTTAGATACTCAAACTTTTTAGTGACACATTTTAGCGACAAAATTGGACTTTTAGTGACGAAATGAGACTTTTAATGACGAATGCTCGTTACTAATGTGTTTTGAGAATCCAAAGTCTAAAATGGATAAATCCAGTATCCAAAGTCTAATTAAGTCATAAACCTGGTACCCATATACAAAATAATCCTACTTGTATATATAATCTTAGCTAATTTTACTCGAGTGTTTTGTATAATAGTTCCTAGCCTAATCAACAGATGGTTTTCTCAAGTTCATAATCAGTACTCGGAAAGATCATGACATAGGAAATTCACCCAAATGTACAATATGCAGACCATTGCAGCAGCCATTGTTGTCGGAGTGATCCTCCACGCTGGCAACCACCTCACCTGTGATTTCCCACGCTTGGAAGCGTCGTCGGAAGGCCTGTACAAACAGCTGAAGCCTTTCTTTGGGGACGACAAGCCCACATATGGCAAACTGGTCCGAGGGCCTGAAGGCGTGACCGGGATTCTGATGCTGCTCCTGATGTCCGTGTCTTTCGTTCTTGCTACCCGCTGGTTCAGGCGCAACCAGTTGAAGCTTCCCAGGCCCCTCAACAGGCTGAGCGGCTTCAATGCATTCTGGTACTCCCACCACCTGTTCGTCGTAGTCTACGTGCTGCTAATCATCCACGGGCAGTTCCTCTACCTTGTCAACGAGTGGTACCGCAAATCGGTGACTACACTAACGTTATTGATACGCAAAAATTTTACTTTTTTCGACTGATGTTTAGGCTTATGTTCAACTTTTTTGATCCGACAGACTTGGATGTATCTCTCTGTTCCGGTTCTTCTGTATGCAGGAGAGAGGATCTTGAGAGCTCTGAGGTCCGGCTATCACTCTGTCAGATTACTGAAGGTTAGTCCTAAAATACTGCAGCAAATGAAACGACTTCCCGATTTTCAGTGTGGTCAGATCGACCGCTGAACTTACCTACGCCTGGAATTTGTGTCGGTGATCTCAGGTAGCTATGTATCCCGGTAACGTTCTTTCGCTACAAATGTCGAAGCCTCCAGGATTCCGTTACAGGAGTGGGCAGTATATGTTTGTCCAATGTCCTGTTATCTCACCGTTTGAATGGTAAATTCTACAATTGAGATCAATATATCATGGAGTAGAAACTGAAATTTCTTGAATAACACAAAATCCTTCTACATAGTACAACTACATTTTCTTTTCTTTTTCTTTTCTTTTGAGAAAAAAAAGATGGGATCAAGGAAATCCTAGCCAAATTTTATTTTACAGATATAGTACTATATAGATGCCTCTCATCTGATATACTACTCGTCTCTGATGGTTAATTTGACTGGTTTATGCGTTTTGCAGGCACCCTTTCTCGATAACTTCAGCTCCCGGAGACATCTACCTCAGTGTTCATATTCGGCAAGTTGGCGATTGGACAACCGAGCTCAAGCGGATCTTCTCCGAGGCCTGTGTATCTCCAGTTGACAGCAAGAGTTGCATTCTTACAACTGATCAGAACTCCAAAAAGAGGTAAGAACTCACTTTTCACATTATAAGTTATCAACTATCAACATCATCAAAGTTTTAGTACTGTTTAGTTTTCACCTGTTGGTAAATATTCGTATATTAACAGATAATCAAGAACATAGTAGCCTTGATTTTAATACCACCCTATATGAATGGCTATACAATAATTCCTTCTGTTTGTGCAGCTTGCCTAAGCTTTTAATAGATGGGCCTTATGGTGCTCCTGCTCAGGACTACAGGAAGTATGATGTTTTATTACTTGTTGGTCTCGGAATCGGGGCGACACCCTTCATCAGCATACTGAAGGATTTGCTGAATAATATTGTAAAAATGGAAGAGGAAGCAGTAAGTTCTTTCTTCCTCTTACATCATAAATCTAATTCATACAAGAACTTCTGCATACTTCTAATCAGCTAATGCAGTACCTGCTCTTATGTGTTTAGGTTGCTCAGCCTGCATTTACTCCACCCCCTGATGGACATACCGATCTGGCTTCAATCATGAAACTCACCTGTCCGAGACCTAGAAGAACACTGAAGACGACAAATGCTTACTTCTACTGGGTGACCCGTGAGCAGGGTTCATTCGACTGGTTCAAAGAAGTGATGAACGAGGTCGCGGAGCTCGATCAACGGGTAATCAATTGAACTCTTGAAACAAGATGAAATTCCAAATTAAGGTCATCTTGTTCCACTGTATAAATGGTGATTTCTTCGCTCGATTTTGTAGGGTGTAATTGAGATGCATAACTACCTTACCAGTGTCTATGAGGAGGGAGATGCTCGTTCGGCCCTCATCACCATGGTGCAAGCACTCAACCATGCTAAGAATGGCGTCGATATAGTCTCTGGAACCAGGGTACTAATTCTAAACATCATTTACGAGTTTCTATTGATGCAAGATGTTACCGGAAAGTTTTAACTATATATTGCTTTCTCGGATTTTTAGATTATTTGGCATTGATCCAAATATCTTTGATTTATCAAGAGTCATCAGCTTGAAATACCACTACAACTACTGCTGTTGTGGCATTTGAGAATCTGGGAAGACTGTTCACTATCCTTAGTTCTTCTCCTTGATGAGAGGAAGAGAGAAATTAGCAAACCTGACATTGACCACACTTAAAACTCATGTGTTATGATGTATGACAGGTTAGAACACACTTTGCGAAGCCTAATTGGAAGAAGGTCCTCTCAAGATTATCCTCCAAGCATCCTTGTGCAAAAATTGGTATGACCTTGATCATTATCAAACACATATTGGACACGGAACTGACACGTACAAGATCATCGCAGTTATGAACTTCTTTGTTGGGTGCAGGAGTCTTCTATTGCGGCGTACCTGCATTAGCTCAAGAACTGAGCAAGCTGTGCTACGAGTTTAATCAGAGAGGCACCACCAAGTTTGAATTCCACAAGGAGAATTTTTAAGTAATCGGTACCCACTAATAGACATGTTAGAACAAATGAATGTGTAGTAATATTTTGCAGGGTTAAAGAAGAGAAAAATACAATACAAGTAAATTTATATACACCCATTTTTTACCTATAACTAGAGAGGAAAAAAAGAAGATGGAAAATATAACCACATTGTTGCTATGTATGATTAGTGGACCTGAAGTTTTTCCTTCGAAAAGGTCAATTCGATAGCTATCGACATTGGGAGTAGTTGAGCTGAAGATTGGTTCTAGACGTTATTAGTGTTTACTAATTGGCACAAGGAAATTAGATTTGCACCCAACTTCAGTGGAAATGATTAAATGGACAATGGTGGTTTAGTTGTTCTATTTTAAAGGACAAAGTAAGGTTTTGTGATTGCTTCACTCTAGGTGCATTACGCATATGGAACTTGAAGAGAATTAGAAAAAGAAAGGAAAAAAAATGCAAACAGCCTCTACTTTCACTTACTCATGTTTGGCTTTCGTCTCTAATGTTGTTCGCGGAAATGCGGTCGCACAAGCGATGCCAACCCACCCAAAGACAACGAAACAACGTGTAACAGTGCCAAGACAGACCAAACACAGTATATGGTTCGATAACTGTGTTACATGAACAAATAACAATCTTCATAACTTTATGAAAAATACAAGACTGAACACAAATATGATGAACTCTTTGCCCAAAGGTTCAACTTTCTCAACGAACTCAGGAAGTGAGAGAGAGAGAGAGAGAGAGAGAGAGAGAGAGAGAGATATTACAATGAAACTGCTCAACCAATTCTGTATTGATCTTCCTGAACGAAGTAGACAACTTCCCGAACAGATCTCCTCTTTCGAATGAATCAAAATAAGGAGTTTCGTTTAGATTTTCTGTGGACTCGCACTCTGAATCTTCCGTCTTGTGCTTGTCTTGTGCTTCCTCCCTCAACACACACACACACACACATAACTTTGCGCATAAATTAGTGTTTAAAATTTGCTTCGTTGTTGGAGTTGTTATTGGATTCAACTTTTTGTGTTGTTATTCTGCACGAAATTGATGTCAGCAGCGCTGTTCTTTGCCAATTTATCTTGAGCACGGACCCGAGTGAATAATGACTTATTCAAGCATTCAGTAGAACCATCAGCGTCATAGTACATTCTTCTGTTGTGGTCAACGTTATCTTTGCTTTGTTTGTTTCAATTGTGCTGCAAATTTAGTGTCTTAGTAGGCATCTTCGCCTTGCTAAGGTACGTCCACCAACTCGTAGATTTTAAGCATCATAGTGGAATTGGCCACGAGAATAGCTCATTGCGACTGGGCATCATGCCTTTCCCAATGTTATAACTAACATCGGAGTAGGAGAATTGCGGTTTAGGGAGCCACCCCTTACGATTCTTTCTCTTCTTGCGCGTTTGAGTAGAGCTTGAGCGTACCTCTCGGAGAGCATCTTCTCGAATGTATGTTGGTCGAACTCTACGACCAATGGGTTTTACATAGTTCCCATCTTTGTGACGTCGGATTGTGGCACTACCTTCTCATCATCGGTGAAGGTTTTCTCCAGCAGAGTTACTATTTGTTTTTGAAAGAAAAGAAAGTATAATTCTTTTGACAAAAACTTTTAGTGTAGGAAGAATTCCTAATTACAAACTTGTAGTTACGACAAAATTCTAAGTACAACCTTAAAATAAGAGAATCTGGAGATTGTAGCAATGACGAACTCGATATGCGCATGATCACTTTGCTTCGTTGATTATTCGATGCAATGAAAGGAACTTGCTAAGTGCTCTGGCTCTTGAACGTTGTGGAGGACATAATGCAACAAAAAGACGGCTCAAACGCTTAAGGATCGATGGTTTCGATCCCCTGACAACACAAAAATCGAGGTATTTATAGTCAATTCGTATTGTAGCAGCTATTTCATGAATTTTCGTGCAAAAAAGAGCAAGTATGCACCATTTTACTCATTTTCGTGCAGAATGGTCTTCGTGCAGAAATTACGAACATAACTAGTCATAAATTCCAAATCCTAAACGCATGCATAAATCACTATCTCCGCGCCATGTGTCATCAGTTGCAATGAATATCAATAATCCCCATAATTACATCGACATAATTATGACTGATATTTTGAATTTTGTAACAAATTCTATTAAAAGCATATGATTCGGGATCATAACGTCATAATCAATTTATTATCTTTACTAGCATCTTCGCGTGGAGCACAACTATTCTTAACGTGGAGCAGCTTAAGCTTGGAAGAGTCTTACCGCAGGTTGTAGCACAAATATTGTGATAGTATGAAACATTCATAACCTAACACGTTGGCACTGCTGTTTGTGACTGTCCTATGCATGGATAGTCTTCTTTGTGTATAACTTTTTGGCGCAGAAATCATGACTGTATTGCTGAAATTCTGTCACTAAAACCATCAACGTTTTCCATGAGTTCCTTCGCATGGGTCTATGGGCTTTGTAGCTGGCGGGCTCCTTCGCGTGGGTAGCTACACAAATTTCTGCACAGAAGCACCCTATGCGGAAGTGCTTAATTAACAGGGGCAATTTGCACTCCCTTTGAGTGTCATTCTTTTACACCCAGGAGTGGCTAGCTTTAAGTCTTAGCATTAATTTTGTATGCATCTATAACTTCATAATCTTTTCTGATGAGCGTTTGGGATACCTTTCTATACATGCATGTGATATATATGTCTACTTCTTGTTTGTGGTTGATTGAGAATATGATTTGGTGGATCTCAGGAGACCGTTGAGTTGTAGCTAACCCCTTTATCTTTACAGTCATGGTTGTATCGTGTATTTCACCATATATAGTTGGCCGATTACATTGCCTCTCTCCGTATTTTGAGTCTGGGATATGATACTAGTTCAAGTGTAGTTTTGTATAAGAACTCCTACATCATTTCCCTCATCCTCAAGTTCATCTTGGAAGAATAAAATTTGCTCTTCCACCAAAATAAAATTTTATTTACACTTTAATACCCAAAAGTATCCTATTTTGCAAGCTGATATCCTAAAGTATACAAATTGAACAACTTATCTAGTTGTTGCAAGTTCCTAGCTCTTGTTAGTTGGTTGTCAACTTTTCCATCATAGAGACAACGTCTTTCCTTTTTTTGGCCTTTATCACTTCCGTTACTTCCTTCATTTAGAGTCTTGAGTCCCAAGTGGTGTAAACTATCACTAACCATTTTTAGGTAAAATTGATTTCTTAACCTAGGTCTCAATAAAAATCGATCCATTAACCCTATATATCAATATCCAATAGTACTTTTATGTCCTTTATCACTAATCTAACCCACAATTTGACTTTTATAATGTCTTGTATATATGTCAAGCAATTCGAGTGCCTACTCCTAAGGTTGAAGAGAAATGGATATGTCGTTATTGTCAAATTGAGATGCATCTCACCACTTGTGCAAAGATACACCATGCATATTGGTTGGGATAGTGAGATATGAAGACAAATGATAGATATTGTAGTTATCCGAGTGAAGGTTGAAAATATTTCAATGAAGCGCATAATAATCTTAAGGTGAAAAATTGACGAGTGTTGCAAATATCACAATGACGCTTCTTTTGTAGACATTATATTTTTCTTCTTCTTCTTCTTCTTCTTCTTCTTCTTCCCTTTTTTATAACTTTTTTTTAACAATATTTAGGTCTTTTTTTGTTTTACAACCAACTAATGCATGACTTCTTCCCTTTATATATTGTATCAAATTTAGGACATTTTGTCCATGTGAATTATAAAATTCTTTATTTTATATGTAACATAACATGTTATGTGCTTATTAGAAATTTTGAAATAAAAAACTGGAGAATAGAGCAAGAGATAAGATATGTTGTTGGAATGTGCTACAATAGGGTCTTGCTTGAATTGAACGTCTAGACTGAAGATTTATTGGCAATATTTAGTGATAAGGGCAAGTTTATTTGCAAAAATTAATGTTGAGGGTATTAAGTTGCACTAATTAAGATAGTTGAGGGTATTATGTTGCATACTTAAGAAATTTTAGGGTATTATTGCAAAATGTAAGATAAAGAGTCATAATGCACAAGCACAACATCATCATTAACCACCAATTCGTCCTCCTTCAAGTATGAGAGTTTGGAGCATAGGGAAGAAGGAAATCAAGGATTGACGTCTTCAAATGCACGACATATTCCTTCAATGCAGAGATACAAGTGAAGAAAATGAGATTCAAGTACAAATTTAGAATACGATCAGGAATCCGAGTTATGAATGAAGAAATTATGATTGAGATAATATTTTCTCCTTTCTTTCCCATTTAATATCATCTCTAACATCCAGTTCATCCCGGTGGTTCAAATCATAGAATTTGTTAGATAGGACATAAAATGTTATCAAGAGCAAGATTTTCTATTTATGCACTGGGTATGAATTCAAGTGGAAATAAAATTGGGATTCAAGTGAACACAATTAAGATTAAGGGTTAGGATTCAAGTTAGAAATTAAGAAATTGTGATCAGGGTTAAGATTTTCTCATGTTCTTCGGATAGACTTTTGATTTTAGGGTTCTAATTAAGTTTTTTTATGGGGTTTATTAGTAATTTTTGGGTTAACAATAGAAAAGGGTATAACAATGTTTATGCTCTAAATTTCAGCATTTTTAATTAAAGTAGATAGTAGGAAGTTGTCAATTTCAGTACTTTAGTGTAAAGCAAACAACAAATTAGCAGGATAAATTTTGAAGGGATATTTAGACTATGGGTTTCAAATATGTTTCAAAATTTGTGTTTGGATCTCTATATTATACATAGTTAGTGTTTGAGTCTCAAAAGTGTCACTAAGTTCTCAAAAGTGCTACCAAAAGTGTCACTAATTATTTTTTGTGATACTTTTGAGAACCAAACACAAATTTTAGAACTTATTTGAGATCCAAAGTCTAAATATTTCAATTTTGAAAAGATTGACAAATACTTTTTTTCAACAAGTGCGGGCTCAGTTAAATCATGTCACCCCGCACACGATTTTTAACCGGTCGTCATATCATTTTGGACTCTTCGTGCGGATATTGTCCGCACTGGACTTGTCATCATCACCCCACCCGCACACATTGCATACTTCGCGTGCTCCAGAGCTCGACGAGACGGCCATGATGTCTTTCGACGCCCGCAACTCAATGTCTCACTTTGCCCACGACGCCGAAGACGCCCCCGACGTCTTCACGATGTCTACGACAACCGATGCTGTCTAGCCACCCGTTCTATGTGTACGATGCCCTTACGACGTATTCTCGATGCCCTTCTTGTAATGACAATTGTTCGTATTACGTATTTTGTATACGTGTACATATTTAGACCCGTATTGCATGTCTCTCTGCTTGATTTATTTTGGCATTTCCTTTATTGGCTTATCTTGACTTGGTTCGGCTTGGTTTTGCATGGTTCGATTTTTATGTGGATCAAACCACTCCCACCTACCACCACCTTCATTAAATATCCCACCTACCACCACCCTCTTCATTAAATATCTCACCACACAATTCTCTCTCCTCATTAACTCTTCTTCTCCCCCACCATTACTTCTCCTCCAACCAGAGAGAGGGAGAGCTTAGGCAAGTGCACCTTGCTTCATGGAGGAAGTCCATTTTTATCGTTCCATTGTCTTCCTCATGTGTTTCTAACCCACTTTAGTACTTAGCATTTTTCATTTCCATGGTTAAATTCTTATAAATCTAGCTTTGTGGTATTTTTGGTTTCCAGGAGTTTGATCTATCAAACTGGCATATTTTTGCTAGTTGATGGTCCCATGTTGCAGAGAATTTCGTTCGGTCCAAATTTGACCTACGGAACTTGCTGAGCCGCATGGACATTTTTAGCACTCGGCCGCATGGCCTATGAATGCAATAGCCTGTATTTAGTTTGCATGCATTATTTAATGCAATACTAACAGTCAGCCGCATAGGCATCACTATTTAATGCATTAAGAATGGAATGCATCAGCACCCACGTGTGTCGCATAGGCATTTATTAGTAATGCAATTTGTTAATGCATTTTTCTAAGTAGCCGCATATGGCCTAAGGAATTCCATGGCCGCATACAATTCCCCCCCCCCCTCTCTATTGTAGCCGCATGCATATGATCAATATTTAATGCATGTACTGAACTGTGGCCGCATATGGATAGGATTAATGCATTAGGAAAAAAAGGGCATTAGCAAGCATTTAAAATAAATGCATTAGGATTAATGCATTCAGTATTAATACATTAGCCCATGTGCACCAGCACATGCATTATTATACAGAATGCATTAGCATTTATTGCATTTCTTATGTGCATTATTCATTTTGCATGGCATTAGCATAGTGAGCCACATGGGATGTAGCTAGCCGCATGGGTTTTTTTTGCATGGCCGTATTAAATATGCGTTAATGCAAGCTTTTGCTGGCACTTGCTAGTACTTGGCCGCATGGGCCATTTGGCATTTGCAATATTTTATGCATGCTTGCCTGCAAATTTTAATGCATTAGTTGCATTTGACTTTTGGCCGCATATGGTGTTTAGCCGGCCGCATGGGAACCTAAGGTTGGCTGCATATGGTATTTGAGTTGGTAGCATGGCTTTTCTTTATTATTTTGCTTGCATCAATAAGTGCTTGCATGGAAACAGTACTTGGCCGCATGAGCAACTTGCTGGCTGCATGTAAATACCAATAGTGAGCCGCATATGGGAACGATATAAGCCGCATGCATAATAATTTATTATACTAAATACCTACAACATACGTTTAATATATATATTAATATATTATATAGCGTATATGAATATATTTCGTATATTAATATATTTAGTATATTAATATATATTAATATATATATTAATATAATGTATTTAATGTATTACTGCATTATTTAATGTATTTCATTAATGCATTATATTAATGTATTAAATTCAGTTATCTACAAGCATGCATGTTTATATATTTAGCAGACTTACATTTTATCCAGCCGTATATGGCCAAGTGACTGCTGGCCGCATGGAAAATTTTTGAGCCGCATGAGTCCCCCACAGCCCTTGCCCCTTCTAATATTTAATTATTAAACGTGCACTTGTGCTAAATTAATTATTCTCGGACACGATGGTGACCCGTTGTGGTGCACTTTTGACAAATGACTTGACATGCTAGTGGTCCAACGTGGCGCACTCCTGACAGTGAACATGACATGACAAGATAGAATGGTCTGGACACCGTAGATGATTGTGTTTGTACAAATGGACCGGTAGTGTTTGCATCATGTCTAGGACAGGGATCCCTGAGTACCACGGTCAGGGGTACCTACTGTAAATGGCTAAAGCTAATAACTAGAATAATTCAGTAGTCATGAGAGATTTCCCCAGTTACAGGCGATCCCGTTATCCCGGCCACCATTGTGGGACTTGCAGCCTGCCGACGAGTAGGGCACAAGTCCCAACTCACTGATATATGGAAAGAATGATGCACTGCTTAATGAACCCAAGTCGCCTGGATAAGGATTAGCTGCAGGGCTTGTGGCTGGAGGAATATCTCACTGCATGTTGCGATAACCCTAGCTAGCTAATATAGAAAGCCGTAGTCATTGATTGGCCGAAAACGATTGTATGGTGTAGTTTCAGTACTCGATTATCGCAGGCTTGATCGCATGATTGTCACTTTTAACAATAAAGATCAGAGGCTAAGTTCGGTTCAGGCGAAGGGTTACAATCCCGGTCCTTGTTTGGTTTAAGGGTTGTAACCTGGCTCCCGGAGCAGTTCAAGTCCTCTCTTCGTTTATTGTATTATTGCACCCCATGTCACTCTTGTAATGCTTTTACCTTATCAACAAGATTGGAGACGAAGTTCTATTCAGGTGAAGGGTTGCAATCCCGGTCCTTATTTGGTTTAAGGGTTGTGACCTGGCTACTTGAATGGTTCTCTCGTACTCCATTATGACTGTTGTTATTCCTTTACTTTCAGTTCTTTTAACTGCTTTAATATATTTTTCTGATGTGCTGGTTTTAGCTCTTAAGTGAAGCCTCCTTTGTGGCATTTGCTCTTTCTGGGATCTGACCCAGCTGGTTTTGTGTGGCCAGATTTCGGAGCAGCTTCAGAGGATCTACCGACCTTCCAACCCGATGGTGACCATCATGCGTGACCAGGGCAACGAGTGGGTTTATTTTTGCTCTCCCACTCTATTGTAAAAATTTTATTTTGAGGCGTTTAGCCGACGAGCACCTGTTAGCTCGTATTGCATACCTTATTATTGTCTGCCTACGGGCTGTAACATGATTGACAGATCCTAGGGTTGATCATGTATGACTAAACTCTTGCTAGTCCTCACATTTTGTAATGACTAGCTTCATGATCAGCTGGATATGTAATGTTTGGGACACCTTACTATTGTATATTTGGTAATCTTATATCTTGTAACTATACTTGCTTGCTTGAGATTGAGACAACTAGGCTTGCTATTGACCATAGGAGACTGATGGATTGTAGCTAAACCCTCATATATCTAGACAGCCGTGACCGTATAGTGGGATGGATTCCATTTCATTATACGTAGCTGGCTATGTATGCCCCCGCTCTCTAATATTCTGGTTCTGGGGCGTTTCATGGTTTAAGTGGTGGCCCATGCAGGTCTTGTAAATCAAGATATGTGAGGGTTTACCGAATAGATGTCTCAACCAGCACTCGTCCATGATCTCTGCCCGTATCTTCTAATCCCTGAGATTCTCGACCTGATCACATGCTTGTATCGTTGATCTGTCTTGGTCCTTCCTTATTGTTCCCTATGTCATCTTCTTCAGCGATATTATTCCTGGACCTGCCGATCAGCAAGGCGACGCACCTCCCGTGGACCAGCAGCAACCAGAAGACCAGGCCCAGCACTCAGGAGCAGCCTTCCGGGCCATGCCTTCCGGAGATCCGAAACCCCCGGTACAGTCAGCCCAGCCCGCGAGGCAGGACGATGGAGCCTTAGTTGGACTTATCAGGGAGTTGTTTGCATCGCAGGACCGTCGAGGAGATGCCTTGCATCAGGCAGTGGCAGATGCTCTGGGGAGAGGTGGACATCATGGGAGCAGTGCAGCAAACAGTTTTAAGCGCCTGAATCCTCCATTCTTCGATGGCAGCGAAGATGCTATCGCTGCTGATGCGTGGCTTCAGGACACATAGGTGATATTGGAGGCAGCGAATGTCACGCCCCGATTCTGTAGAATCGATAGTCGTCCTCCAGGCGTGATGCCGTGCGAACCTAAGTTACGATCGCACAAGGCATAGTCATAAGGTTATCCGAAATACAACATCAAGTTAGAGTACGCAGAGAAATTGAATAACACATTTGAAATAGAAGTAGACTTTTTCATTGATAAAACTTCATTTACATTGACTTCATTACATTCATTGCCGCGCGGGCTACAATATGACTCGACTTACAAAATGAACGCCGATGAGATAGTCGTTCCATACATTACATCCCTTTTTACAAGCAAAAACCATTACACATTTCCACCTGCGATCGAGGAAAGCCGAGCCGCCATTGGTCTTCTTTTGTACTGAATACGGAGTCTTCAAAAGGAATTCAGAAACAAACCTTTACCCGGACGAGGCTTTAAAAGTGTCCACGCCGTCTTGAGATTTTAGGTGGCACGCCCTTCGTGGTTCGGGGTACCTGCGTGGAGAGCGAGGATCAGTACATTACACTTTGTACTGGTACATGGCAAGTTAAGTTCCAAGCTCTCATTTGGTTGAATGAGTTTATATGACTTAGTTCATGAATGTTTCTAACCATCCTAATGAATTTCAAGCGAGAAATGACAAGCATAATATAATTTACGTCGGAACTTACCCCCGGCGGACCGTGCCGCGCCTTTTTAAAACTTACCATGTTCTTCCCTGTCAATTATTACCATTTACATTTCCAAGTGCAATATTACGTGTGTTTGGTCACTGCATCACAAGCCATCCTGGACGTATAGCTTTGTTAATCGAGATCCTTTCAACGCAAGTAGCTAGCTCCGTTGCAAGTCCTCGCTTAACCTGTGCTGAAACCTTATGCACGACTATACCCTGTTTCCTCCTAGGCCGAAACGGTCCCGTGGCCTCGGGTTGCCGCTCGAGGAAACTATCGCATTGTCGACAAGTTGTCCATAACGTGCGAAGACATATTTTTCTTCTTAGTTATTAAGACATAGCCTACATTCTCTTTGAAAACTCAATCCTTTTTCCCGTGTTCGTGCCCTTGCATTTATCCTTTCATTCGTACAACATTATCGATTTACTTAAGAAGGGGTCGAGAAGAGAAGGGTCAGCCACTCACCTTGAGTTTACTTCGGCGAGAGAACTTGTTGGTCGCGCTAGACGTCGCCTACGCGATTACCTGAAATCGTACAAGCAACCGATTAGAATACTGCATTATTCAAGGAGTTCGATAGAAAATGCGAGTTCGAAATACAAGCCATGAAAACCATCGAAAATATTCACGAAAGCGCATTCAGAAAACAAAGCCAAAACCAACGCAAGCGGCGTAAAAAGCAGAGCAACGGGAGGTCTCTCCCGACTCTGCCGCAGAGCCAATCCTCGAGGCGCAACCCGCTGAATATGGGACTTAGTTCTGAAGAAGATATTCCATAACGAGGAATGGATCTTAATTCAATCGTTCCCGTTCGATCGACTCGGCCGATCCCGACCTATCGGTCCCGACCAAATCGATAGTGACAGTGTTCCTTTCTCGCGTACCCCGTGGACAAGTACGGGGCACGATATAGGGACGGGACACTACACCATAACCAACTAAGAAAAAGTTTCATCCTCGAAACTTAAAATAGAACCTCCCTCTACGAGAACAATGAAGGGAACTTCTCCTTCATTTCTGACTCAAGCTCCCACGTCGACTCCTCGACCGAATGGTTTCTCCAGAGGACGCGGACTAGAGGAATAGCACGGTTGCGGAGAAGTTTATCCTTGTGCTCCAAGATTTGCACCGGCTCTTCGACATATGATAAGTCCGCCTTCAGGTCCAGCTTACCTAAATCTACCACATGCCCCGGATCGTGCACGTACTTTTGCAATTGCGAGACGTGGAAGACGTCATGTACCTCTGACAATACAGGCGGCAAGGCAATTTGGTAAGCTATCGGGGCGACTCGCTTCAATATTTTGAACGGACCAACAAATCTTGGGCTCAACTTTCCTTTCGTACTGAACCGGGAAACTCCACGCATAGGCATCACCTTCAGGAATACATGGTCGCCTTCCGAGAACTCGAGGGGGCATCGGTGCGTGTCGGCATAGCTTTTCTGCCGGCTTTGTGCTATCTTCAATCTTTCTCGTATCAACTTGACCTTCTGCACTGTCTGCTCCACCAGCTCCGGATCGAGTATCTACCGTTCCCCGACTTCATCCCAGCAAATGGGCGATCTACACTTCCGGCCGTACAAAGCTTCATACGGTGCCATTTGGATGCTGGACTGATAGCTGTTTTTGTATGCAAACTCGGCCAGCGATAGATGGACGTCCCAACTTGACTTCAAGTCGATCGCACAGAGTCGTAACATATCTTCGAAAATTTGGTTCACCCGCTCTGTTTGGCCGTCAGTCTGAGGATGATAAGCTGAGCTGAACTTCAACTTAGTCCCCAATGCTGAATGTAGACTACTCCAGAAGCGCGTTATGAACCGTCCATCCCGATCAGAGACGATAGAAACTGGGACCCCCGTGCAGCCGAACTATTTCATCAAGGTATATCTGAGCAAGGCGGTCGACGCTCCAAGTAACTTTGATGGTGATAAAGTGCGCTGACTTGGTTAGTCGATCGACGATGACCCAGACGACGTCGTTTCCCCGCGGCGTCCTCGGCAAGCCAACAATGAAGTCCATAGTGATGTGATCCCACTTCCACTCTGGAATGGCGAGGTTCTGCATCTCTCCGCCCGGTCGATGGTCCTCGGCTTTGACTTGCTGACAGGCCATACATTTTGACACAAAGAGCGCTACGTCCCTCTTCATGCCGTGCCACCAAAAGACAACGCGGAGGTCCTTATACATCTTGGTGCTGCCAGGATGCAAGGAATATTTTGCATAGTGCGCCTCCGTCATTAACTCCTTTCTAAGTTCTACGTCGTCCGGTACGCATAGCCGTCCCTTCACGGGCAACACTCCTGACTCGTCCTCTGCAAAGTCGGACGCTTTCTCTGTCGATATCAGCTTCCGCATCTTCTCTAGGTAGGGGTCGTCCTTCTGTGCAGACTTGATCCTCTCCAGCAGGCTCGGTTCCACCCGTAGTTGCGCCAGCTTCACGTCTCTGAAACGAACTCGGAGCTCGATGCCCATTCCTTCCAAGTCGCACAGCAGTCGATCGTTGATGCATAATAAAGCTAAGTAATTCCGGCTCAGCGCATCCGCTACCACATTTCTCTTGCCCGGCGTGTAGTCGATTGATAAGTCATAGTCTTTGATCAGCTCGAGCCATCGCCTCTGCCGTAAATTCAATTCTTTCTGGGTGAAGAGATACTTGAGGCTTTTGGGGTCCATATAAATCCTGCACGCCACGCCATAGAGATAGTGACGCCACAGCTTCAATACGAACACAATTACCGCTAGTTCTAGGTCGTGCGTGGGATAATTCTTCTCGTGCGGCTTCAACTGCCGAGAAGCAAAAGATATCACCTTATCCCGCTGCATGAGCACACACCCCAAGCCCTGGCCAGAAGCATCGCTGAAAATTTGAAATCCCTTTGTCCCGTCAGGAAGAGCAAGTATCGGGGCCGAAACGAGCCATTGTTTGAGCTCCTGGAAGGAAGCTTCACAGTCGTCTGACTACTTAAATGCGACTCATTTCTGGGTGAGGCGAGTCAACGGCGATGCGATCTTCGCAAAGTCCTTCATGAAGCATCGGTAGTATCCCGCCAAGCCTAGGAAGCTTCGAATTTTGCTAACTGATGCGGGCCGTTTCCAATCAGCAACTGCCTCGACTTTCTTCGGATCGACTGCGATGCCCGCGACGGAGATGATGTGCCCAAGGAATGAGACGTTGTTCAGCTAGAACTCGCACTTGCTCATCTTCGCGTACAACTGATTTTCTCGAAGGGTTTGGAGTATCGTCCGCAGATGCTCTGTATGTTGCGCTCGATCCTTCGAGTAGACGAGGATGTCGTCGATGAAGACTACTACGAACTTGTCAACGAACGGACGAAACACCCGATTCATTAGATCCATGAAGACGGTAGGGGCGTTTGTCAGACCAAACGACATTACCAAGAACTCGTAGTGGCCATAACGAGTGCGGAAGGCAGACTTCGGCACGTCATCTGGCTTGACCTTGAGTTAGTGATAACCCGATCGTAGATCAATCTTCGAAAACACCGTTGCACCTTGGAGCTGGTCGAACAAGTCGTCGATGCGGGGCAGGGGGTATTTGTTTCGGACGGTGGATTTGTTCAATTCCTGATAGTCGATGCAGAGCCGCATCGATCCATCCTTCTTCTTCACGAATAGCACGGGCGTACCCCATAGCGAGACACTCGGACGGATATACCCTCTATCGAGTAATTCCTGAAGTTGTGCCTTCAATTCATTCAATTCTGTAGGGGCCATTCTGTACGGGGCCTTCGAGATCGGCCGGGTGTCGAGGAATGTGTCGATGATGAACTCTATTTCTCGATCGGGCGGCATGTCGGGTAGCTCGTCCGAAAACACGTCTGGGAATTCTGCCACAATGTCAGTCTGACCCGCGTTTGCACCATCCTGTCGCATGTCTCGAACGGAAGCTAGATAGCCTTCGCACCCGGAATGCAGCATCCGTCGAACAGATATTGCGAAGATCACCATGCAGGTCGGCGATGCCTCACCACACGAGTAGCAGAATTCAGGCACTCCAGGTATACGGAATGTGACCTTCTTTTCAGCGCAGTCTATGGTTGCGTTGCACGGACCGAGCCAATCCATGCCCAGTATGATGTCGAAGTCCTTCATGTCTAGAACTATCGCATCAAGATCGATCTTTTGACCCTCTATACATATGGTTCCTCCCCCGCAGGCTAAATTTGTGAGTAGTGGCTCGCCCGAAGGCATACTTATGCTAAGATCAAGGTCTAACGATATTATAGGGAATTTGTGCTCGGCGGCGAAGTCCATCGATATGAAAGTATGCGAGGCGCCTGAATCAAATAACACACGAGCAGGTACATTATTGAAATTTAATATACCTGTCACGACCGTGTCGGAAGCGTACGCCTCGTCTCGAGTCAGAGCAAAGACACGCCCCTGAGCATTAGGGCGTCGATCTTGGTTGTTGGATTGAGTGTGCTGAGGAGGTCGGGGCGCCTATCCTCGATTCTCTTGACGGTGTTGTTGTGGCGGGGTGTTACGATTCCCTCTCCGAGGGCAATCTTGTTTATAGTGACCCTTTTGTCCGCAAAAGAAGCATCCCCCCTCGACGACAAAGCACTGGCTCGTCTCGTGCCCAAGGAAACCATACTTGGCACATCGTGATGATGAGTTATGTACCTGGTAGCCGCCATGGTTCGGACGCTTTGATGCGTGATTGTTGCCTCCCATATGGCTAGGACGTTTGTGATTGGAGTGGCGCACAACGTCGTCAGCACCGGAAGGATATAGTTTCTCAAGACGGAGGGCGTAATTCAGAGCCTCGCCCACGGTCTTGTACTCCGGGACCCCGATATGCGTACCGATAGAGTGTCGCAGATCCACTTCGAACCGTCGCACACGGCACTCTTCAGTAGGCAGAAACTGGCCAGTAAACTTAGATAACTTGTTGAATTCTGCGGCGTACTGTTCCACCGTCCTGCTCCCTTGCTTCAACTGTATGAATTCATTCTCCTCGCTTGACGAACGGCTGCGGAACGTGGCCCAAGAGATCGGCGCGGTGGTGTTGTCCGGTCGGATCGCTCGTTTGCGCACGGCCCACCGGTCGTGCGCGTTCAACCGTAGTTGAAGTTGTGCACAGGCGACTTGCTTCGATTCATCAATGTCGAGAAGCTCGAAATGATCTTCCAGCTCTTCCAACCAGTCGATTGCCATGGAAGGACCCTCGGTGCCGCTGAAGGAAGTGCGACACGCCTTCTTGAATTCGGACACTTCAAAGTTGTACTTTTTTGGTACCGCCGGTTGATGCTCGGGATCTTCCGTGTCGACTTCAATTGGTTGGATCGCCGGCACGGTGACGGTAGGCGCAGTCATAGAATTCCCGTTGGCCGCCATTGTCTGAATAATCTGCTGCAGGGTATCTAACTGCTTTTGTTGAAGTTTGGCATGTGCGTCAAAGCGAGCTTCGAACTGGGCCTGTCGTTCTTCTACCTGTTGATGCCGATTCTCGGACTGGTTTCGCTGCGCCTCCATCATGCGCAGCATCCTTTCGATGGTATCGTTGGAAGGTCCGGCCCGCGAACGATGCAAACTACTAGAGCCGCTAGAAGCGCTCTGTTCTTGCTCGGCCGTGGGCTCCGTCACTTCTGCGATACGAAGGCAAACGTATCAGTCACAAATTATTACGGACTCATTGTATGGAACAACTTATCTCATCGATGCGAGGTTAAAGGTTTGGAACTCTAGACGCGAGGCCAAAGGATGTAAAGCCGTGCTCTGATACCATTATGTCACGCCCCGATTCCGTAGAATCGATAGTCGTCCCCCGGGCGTGATGCCGTACGAACCTAAGTTGCGATTGCACAAGGCATAGTCATAAGGTTATCCGAAACACAACATCAAGTTAGAGTACGCAGAGAAATTGAATGACACATTTGAAATAGAAGTAGACTTTTTCATTGATAAAACTTCATTTACATTGACTTCATTACATTCATTGCCGCGCGGGCTACAATATGACTCGACTTACAAAATAAATGTCGATGAGATAGTCGTTCCATACATTACATCCCTTTTTACAAGCAAAAACTATTACACATTTCCACCTGCGATCGAGGAAAGCCGAGCCGCCATTGGTCTTCTTTTATACTGAATACGGAGTCTTCAAAAGGAATTCAGAAACAAGCCTTTACCCGGACGAGGCTTCAAAAGTGTCCACGCCGCGTTGAGATTTTAGATGGTACGCCCTTCGTGGTTCGGGGTACCTGCGTGGAGAGCAAGGATCAGTACATTACACTTTGTACTGGTGCATGACAAGTTAAGTTCCAAGCTCTCATTTGGTTGAATGAGTTTATATGACTTAGTTCATGAATGTTTCTAACCATCCTAATGAATTTCAAGCAAGAAATGACAAGCATAATGTAATTTACGTCGGAACTTACCCCCGGCGGACCGTGCCGCGCCTTTTTGAAACTTACCATGTTCTTTCCTGTCAATTGTTATCATTTACATTTCCAAGTGCAATATTACGTGTGTTTGGTTACTGGCATCACAAGCCATCCTGGACGTATAGCTTTGTTAATCGAGATCCTTTCAACGCAAGTAGCTAGCTCCGTTGCAAGTCCTCGCTTAACTTGTGCTGAAACCTTATACACGACTATACCCTGTTTCCTCCTAGGCCGAAACGGTCCCGTGGCCTCGGGTTTCCGCTCGAGGAAACTATCACCTTGTCGACAAGTCGTCCATAACCGTGCGAAGACATATTTTCCTTCTTAGTTATTAAGACATAGCCTACATTCTCTTTGAAAACTCAATCCTTTTTCCCGTGTTCGTGCCCTTGCATTTATCCTTTCATTCGCATAACATTATCGATTTACTTAAGAACGGGTCGAGAAGAGAAGGGTCAGCCACTCACCTTGAGTTTACTTCGACGAGAGAACTTGTTGGTCGTGCTAGACGTCGCCTACACGATTACCTGAAATCGCACAAGCAACCGATTAGAACACTGCATTATTCAAGGAGTTCGATAAAAAATGTGAGTTCGAAATGCAAGCCATGAAAACTATCGAAAATATTCACGAAAGCGCATTCAGAAAACAAAGCCAAAACCAACGCAAGCGGCGTGAAAAGCAGAGCAACGGGAGGTCTCTCCCAACTCAGCCGCAGAGCCAATCCTAGAGGCGCAATCGCGCAATCCGCTGAATATGGGACTTGGTTCCGAAGAAGACATTCCATAACGAGGAATGGATCTTAATTCAACCGTTCCCGTTCTATCGACTCGGCCGATCCCGACCTATCGGTCCTGTCACGACCCGCACCCTGAAGAGGGGCACGAGCACGTGGTTACGTCCAGCCTACGCCGCAGTATCGGCGGTAGAACGCTGTATATAGGCTCTGTAAATACTACGACTAAAACCAGATAAATATACCTGTACAGTATATACACTCCGAATGGAGGTGACATAGCAATACAGTCTCAATCACATATATCAAACTAAGGTAGATAGCACGGAGAGAAAAATACGATAAATAAACAGAAAATGAGTCCAAGATCCACAAGTCAGAGCTATACACAAACATCCATGGTCTCAGAAAATATATAATAGATACTACAACTAACAGTGCTAGCTGGCTCGCAGGCCAGGCAAACCTAACTAGCTAAGCTACTCAGGGTGAGCAAAATCTAGTGGCTCTACCAACAAGCCACTGTCTAAGTCTACTCCGTCAGACTCTACCCCATAGTAGGTCGGGCAATCAGCCTCGGAATCATCTGTAATATGTCAACGGTATCCTGTCAGAAAAATGAGCAAGTACAAACACCAACAGCAGTTCCATATGAATTGATAAATTCTATAAGAGACAGTGTAATGAAATACAAGACAAAATCAACTGGAATATATATCATGGTGTGAGTACTGAAAAGGACGACAATATGAATGTATATAGGACGACTTGGGAACTATTCGGAAAGCCGAGTTACAACCCCTAAACCAAATAAGGACTGGGATTGTAACCCTTCTCCCGAACAGAACTTAGCCTCCCCGAAAATAAATATAAAAGGTGCCTTGAATTATTAGTGCGTCATGTGATCGGCTTGGAAAAAATATGTTCAGGCTTTCCATCCGACCGGCTACGAACAAATAACTAGTGTGAAACAACAAGTGTGGAGATAAGTCCGGTCACCATGGAAAGTTGTGAACAAGTAGCTATGGACAAGTGTCGAGTACAAGTGTGAAGCAACAAGTGGGTATTTTGATCACACAACCACTAATAACTCCCCATCCCCGAATAGTATAAAGGATCTGGACATAACACGTCATGAAACGAGATTTAAAAGCAGGTGATCAGCCCACTCCCAAGTCCATGTCTATACAAGTACAAGTAATAAATCAAGTTATGTACCAATGTACCAAGTAATCCGGGAACAACATCTCATGACAGGATCCGACATATACTAGCCCGTGAAATATTGTGTCTGGAAATCAAGTAAGACACTACAACTGAATCGGATATAGCAGATATCAAGACAATAAAAACTATCAGTGAATGTACTCGCCTGTGGTCCTGAGCTGATAGGGTGAACAGACGCTCAGAGCGATCACAGACCTAAGATAAGATACTATAAGTCAAACAGGACTAAATACTGAAAAAAGAAACCAATTCAAGTCATGAATGCAAGTCTAAGTCAAAACTAGGTCAATCTAGGTCAGACTGAGTCACACTAGGTCATACTGGCTCATACTAGGTCATACCAGGTCACTGGAAGTCTTTCCAAGTCAAACTAGGTCAAACTGGGTCAAAGGTTGACTTACAGTTGACTTTTGGTCAAAAAGTCAACTCTGGTCAACTCTGGTCAACACTGAGTCAACCCTAGGTCAAACTAGTCAAATGTTGACTAACAGTTGATTTTCAGTCAACTGGTCAACTCTGGTTTGGTTTCGGTCAATTTTAAGTCAAGTGTTGACTTGAAGTTGACTTTTAGTCAAAAAGTCAACTCCTGGTCAACGGAGGTCAAGACTAGCCTAAACTACCCTCATTCTAACTCTCTCATTCTCTCAATCCCACACTCTATATATATATACATATGCACACACACACACACACACACATATATATATATGGATACACACACACACACACATATATATATACACATAACACCAATATATAAATATATAAAACATTAAGAGCAATATTTTAGGAATCTAAAATCTGAAATTAAAATAGGAATATTCATTCACACAAATATTAACCACAAGAAGTGTCCAATATTGGGGGTTTCCCACATGGACACAAAGCACAACACAAAGGACACTCCTATGACCTCCAAATGGACACAAAATGGACACAAATGGAGATACAACCATGGGGGTCATTCCTACGGGTTCAAAATAATCCTATATGCATGTCGGGGTGATTTAGAAAAGAGATTATACCTTCCGGGAGAGAGATTCAAAGGAAAAGGTCTCCGACTCGACACCGACACGTAGAGATTCCAAAAAGACACGAACGAGCTCCGAATCCTCCCAAACTTGAGGAGCTCCTTCCTTGGATTGAATGGAGAGGGAAGGAAGAAGATTTGGTGGAGAAATGGAAGGATTTGGTGATGGTTTGATTAGGGAAAGCTCTCTAAAAAAATGGAGAAGAACAAGAGAGAGAAATGAAAGGGAAATAATAAAGTGACTTGTGCCTATCCATGCCAAAAGTGGCCAGCCATAATGGTGGGTTTTGTTCTATTAGGAAAGGTAAAAAATCCCCCTACACTAATCTATTAGTTAATACATGGAAGGGCTTCTAAGTCGGGGGTAGTTTAGTCATTCCTAAAACCACTAATCCAAATTAATCCTAACCAAAATAATTAGCCTAGTCACTAACTAAAATATCTAACATGTGGGCCATGGCTAACTAGTGTGTGGGTTCCACTAGAGTCAAAACTATCCCGGGTCCCCGTTTCAAGTCGGATTGAGCTGAAATTTGAACCCGACTCAAATAACCCCAAAATAATATCATAAATAAATAAATAATTCCAAAATAATTATGTAACGCCCTAGTCCCAAAATACGTAGGACTATGAACGTAGACATGCCAGCTGTATTCATACGAAATATACTCCAATATATGGAAGCCTTGTATAAATACATAAGCTGTAAAATACAGTAGAACCATAACTAATCTCATCCACACAGAATAAATGAATAAAAGATCATATAATGGGAATAAATTTGTCTTGATACAATATGTTGGGCGGAGACAAATCTACTACCAACAAAATAAAGAAAAGTACATAGAAAATGAAATGAGTGGCGAGCGAAGCGAAGACGATCCAAATGCAATCATCCTCGAGAAATAGCAATGAACACGGCTAGAGCTAGAACACCTGCGAAAGACAATAGCACACACCTGACAAGACAACCAGGTCCTCAGAGGGACGTAACAAGACACATAATAGCATGCCATATAAACTGAATAAATATTGCTCAAATAATAAGTAAATCGAATTATAACATGTTCCAATACGCACCTACTGAACGAGCGTACCATCCTCCCAACCAAACAAGGACAGAAGATGGTAAACTAATTCACGGCGACGTATCTTTCCATGCTAAGAATCCGATATGGTATCCGAACCCCAACAAGGTTCAATACCTTCTCATCGAAGTAGTAAGTCATACCTACAATCAAACAAGGACAAGATGTGACGAACTAATCCGCGACAAGTTATTGTTCCAAGCCACGGTCAGATACAAGTACCCAAACCAAAAGTACTCGTACCTAACGGATAGGGTAGCCTACCATTCTAAGTGAAATGTAGTTAAGAACAATCCTTCCTACGCATGGGCCCTGGCTGAATAGGATCGGCGTAGTCCCCCTTTGGGCACCAGAGGCCCCATCAGGAAGAGCATGTGTCATCAACCCCGTATCTCCAACGGAGAATTCGGGTCACAAGGAAAGTACATCGAAGCCCATACGCTAAGGAATTGTCCTCCTCGTCCAATGCCTACTGTGTTGTATCCATAACACAAACCACTATAACCGCTAAGTCAAACTAGCATGCAATCTCTATCAGCGGTTATTCCTATCGCACGGCTTGTACGTACTGGTGGCCAGCCAATCACGCATTTTCGTGTCCTACATGCGACACACAACTTCGTGTTACAACGTGTCAAGGCCAATGAATGCAACACACAAGGTGGTCCCTTAAATCTATGTTTAATTTGTAAGAAAAATAATACACAACAGGAAACTGAACAGTAATTTCTAACAGTTATGCTATGTATCACAGTTTATTTTGTATAAAGAAAATAATAAACATGCATGAAATATGAGCTAAAATAATTAAACAGCTAATGGCAAGGTGTCTTGCCTGGTAGGACGCCTGGTGTGCTGCGACAATCATGGTAGCATGAACTGCGACTTCGATGTAACAACTGTACATGGTGACATCGGGTGGTGTCACGGACAGTTCCATTGGGTCCAGAAGGGTCAAATTAGTTGGGGTGGACACAGGGTAGACTTGGATTGGCGAGGGAATAGGAGTAATGGGATCTAGTTATAGGTGGAAGGATAGTTGAAGGGAATACTATATATAATTTTAGATAAAACTATTTATAATATATTCGAAAACTAGTTGGAGTCTTAAATAATTATTGAAAACAACTAATGTCAAGGAAAAATTATTTTTGGCTAAAACTCTAAGTTTTGCAAAAATAATATTCTAGGTCGAAACGGTATTTTCAAAATATATTTCTAGATAAATACGAAATAATTCTAGAAAATTATTTAAGAATAAAACCTTAGTTTTGTCAAGTTAATACATTAAGAATGATATTATATTTTTATAAAATTTTTACTTAAATACCCTATATATATACAATATAGAAACATACATTAGTCAAAATATGTCATGAAGAATAAAAAAAAATCATTTTTACGCTAAAATTACTCTAAGGTCGTAGAAGTATAATTTTTGTAGAAAAAAAATCTAAAAAATATTGTAGGGCTACTGAGGTTTGTGAAAATTAATATTGAAAAATACTAATAGTCTTTATTTAATAGATTAAGATAATAATAATACTAATAATAAAAATTACAACAATAATAATAATAATAATAATAATAATAATAATAATAATAATAATAATAATAATAATAATAAAACTGAAATAATAACTAATAATAATAATAATAATAAAATAGAAATAACAACTAATAATAATAATAATAACAATTAACCAAAAAAAAAATATATACTAAGATAACTTAACTGACTGTTGTCTTCCCCGAGAAGACTCGTCAAAAACACATAAGCAAAAGAGAACAAAGGGGAGAGAGAGAAAAAATTTCGAGAGAGTCGGGGGATCGCTGGGAGAGGAGGTCGGAGAGTCGGTCGGTGTGGCGAGTGGTGAGCGCAGGCGGAAGAGGATGGGGAAAGGGGCGACGAGCGACGAATGGGAGAAGAGGGGAGCTCGGAGGGGGAGCAGGCGACGGCGGCGAGAAATTTGGGTGATTGAGTCGCCGCGGCGGCGGCTCGGTGGACGCGCCGGATCTGCGGAGGCGGTCGACGGAGGAGGTGCCCTCGGTGGAGGCGCCCCCACGGGGCAGCGGCGCTGTGCCCTGGGCCGGAGCGGCTGAGGAACAACGTGATCGACGCTCGGCCGTGGTTTGGGTAGCGCGGCGCGGAGGAGGTCCTTGCACGGTGGTCCAGCATGGAGGAAAGCAGGCCGGGTCCCTGCTCGAAGGGCGGCGCAAGGGCATGGCGAGGTTCGGGACTCAGACGGAGGTCTCGGCTCAGGGAAAAGCCGGCGGATCCGGGTCGGGTTCACCGGTGGGCGGAGGATCTAGGACTGGGCGGCGGGCAGCTCCGGCGCGGCGGTCAGGTGAGGGAGTGTGTGGGTTTTTATTTTTGGCTTCTTTTCCTTTTTCTTTTCTGGTGTTCTGGCTTCGGTCGTGGACGGAGGATGGCCGGAGTTGGGTTTGGCGATAGTCGAGGTGGTGGCTGTTTGGGGATGATGACGATGGCGATGGTGGTGGTACGGAGTGGCTGTTGGACGAGGCTGCCGCGGCAGTGGCCGCGGTGGTGGTGGTTGCAATGGTGATGATGGCTGTGTTTTGGTCGGGGTTTGCTGCCTGGGGATGGTCGACCAATCTGGCCAGGGCTGTGGTCTGCTCATGGTGGGTTGCGGTATGGTGGCGTGGTGGTTGTGGTGGCGGTGTACTGTGGTGTTGACGGCGGGGGTGGTTTGGACAGTAGGTGGTGGTGTGGGAGTTGTCTCTGGGTGATGGTCGTGGCTATGGTTGGGAGGGTACGGGGGAGGCGAAGGCGATGGCTATGGGATAGGCTAGGATTAGGATTAGGATTTGATTTGTGTCGGGGGTGTCCGACACGGAAAAGATAAAGCTGTATATGTAAATAAAACATGGAATAAGAATTTTGGGAAGACACCCGGGGTCGGACCCGAGGCCGTCACGGCTGACACGGGAGAGGTTGGACACAGACACGAGGCACTCACTTTGTGGTGGAAATTTGTGGAGAAATAATGGATGATGGAAATTGGTGGAGTACCTGCCTATATTTATAGGATGTGGGAATTCCCAATTAGATATGGACTAGGATATTTAAAACACAATTTAGATAATTCAACCTATTTAATTTAAATCCAAATCCAATTACAAATCCTATTTAAATTAAATCCCTTTAGTTTAAAATCGAATCAAATAATCCAATTCCAAATATAGATACTAGTTTAATCTATTTAAATAATTCCAAACATTAAATCAAGATTTAATTGGCCAAAATAACTTCCCAAAAATATTTTTCAAAATACCAATAATAATAATTTCGAAAATAATAAATATTTTTAAATATCTTTTTGAACAATAAAATATTACTATTAATAAATTTCGAAAATTATACTTTTATTTAAAATAGACCAACAAATAAATAACGAAATATTTGTATGCAACAAATATCCTTTACATAATTAGGCTTTTCTAGTATACAAAATATTATTTATTATTAATAACTTTTTAGAAACAAAAAGGCTTTTTATAGTAAGAATAATAATTATATAATTTTGAAAGTGCATATTAAAATAGAAAAGAAAATATTTTTATAAAATATGTACGCTCGCACGTATTCGTACTCGTCGAGCAAACGAAAATTTTGCATACAACGTACAATACGACTACGTGACATACAGTACCAAAAATTTTAAATCCATGCAAATTAATAAATAAAAAAAATAGTAGAAATTTAGGGGTTTTACAAATTATAAAATGAAAAATGACAAAAATACCCCTGTTTCTAGAAACTGGGGATGACAGGTCCCGACCGAATCGATAGCGACAGTATTCCTTTCTCGCGCACCCCGTGGACAAGTACGGGGCACGATGTAGGGATGGGGCACTACAGCGAAGACCCCGGAAGATGAGAAGGTGGCCATGGTACGCCTGCAGTTATTGGATCTAGCCCGCAGCTGGTGGGTGGCACAGGCCGTTGAATTGGTGGCGCCTATTGCTTGGACAGTATTCCGTGAGAGGTTCCGGACCAAGTACTTCGATGCGGTGGCTCGGTACGATCTTCAGACCAAGTTCACCAATTTGAAGCAGATGGGCAGGACGGTCGATGGGTATACGGTCGAGTTTTTCAAACTTAGCCAGTTTGCTCCCACCTTGATGGCGACCGAGTTCGATAGAGCCTAGCGATTTCAGCAGGGACTCCAACTAGAGATTTTACTCGCGGTGGAGCAGTTTGAGCATCAGACTTTTGATACAGTATTGAGGGCAACTAGGAGGCATGAGTATACCTCCCAGAGGATTATGGACGGGACCGGAGGTCGAAAGCGATCTCATAGCCAGATGAATCAGTCATCAGCCCCAGCCCCGACAGCCAGGGCTTTGACCATTGGAGCTTCGAGAAGGGCAGCTTCAGTTATGTCGGTTCAGCATTCAACTCCGGCGTATCCTCAGCAGCAGAAGCAGAAGCAGTCTTCCCTCATGGGCTGCTCTTATTGTGGGAAGCCTGGGCATGTTGTTTCCGAGTGTCGCAAGGCTCGAGCATTGTGTTTGCTTTGTGGAGCACCGGGCCACAAGGTAGGGTCCTGCCCGTTCAGGGCTGACTCATCACCAGCCAGGACCAGTTCATCAGTGAGGGGACCAGCCCCAGTACCAGTCCAGCCGTAGTTTCCATCCCCGAGGCCGTTGCCGACGCAGACCCAGGCTTTTCATCAGCAAAGGCCTCAGCATTTTGTCCAGGCGCAAGTCCAGAATAGGCAGCGAAGATTCCAACAGAGAGGGCCGACACCAAGAGGACATGGTCAAGTGTTGGCTTTGACCATGGAAGAAGAAGGAGTGGCACCAGGTGAGGTAGTGGCAGGTACTATTCTCGTCAACACTTTTCCGGCTTCAGTGTTATTTGATTCTGGTGCATCGCATTCATTTATGTCTGCACGATTCGCGACGCGGATAGGGCTGGAGCCCGAGTCGTTATCAGTAAGGCTCAATATACTTACTGGTAATGGTTTTGTGGGAGTAGATAGAGTGTTTACCTCATGTCGGATCGTGGTTAGCGGTAGAGAGCTTCCTGCTAGGCTGATAGAATTCTCGATGGCCGATTATGATGTGGTCTTAGGAATGGATTGGTTGAGAGACCAGTATGCTAGGATAGACTGCCATATTGGCAGAGTTATTTTTAGCATTCCAAGTGAGCCAGAATTTTCCTTTTCTCGAGGCGAAGTTGAACTTTCTCTTCCAGTATTGTGGATGGCCGTAGCAGCAGTACAGTTACCCCGGATAGTCGAGGAATTTCTAGATGTTTTCCCGGAAGAGCTTCCAGAAATGCCGCCAGAACGGGAGATCGAGTTCACTATCGACTTGATTCCCGAGACAGCACCAGTGTCAGAGAGAGTCTACAGGATGGTGCTGTCAGAATTGGAGATATTGTACAAGATGATTGAAGAACTCTGGACCAAGGGATTCATTCGTGCAAGTGGATCGCCTTGGGGAGCCCCGATGCTTCTTGTGAAAAAGAAGGATGGTACGTCCAGATTATGTGTTGACTATCGTACCTTGAACTCGGTGACAATCAAGAACAGATATCCTCTCCCCAGGATAGATGACTTGTTTGATCAACTCAGAGGAGCGGCAGTATTCTCGAAGATTGATTTGCGGTCAGGGTACCACCAGATCAGAGTCAGAGAGCAAGACATCCCGAAGATAGCTTTTCGATCTAGATATGGGCATTGGGAGTTCCTTGTTACGCCCTTTGGAGCGACCAATGCACCGGCAGTATTCATGGACCTCATGAATCGTATCTTCATGCCTTATTTGGATCAGTTCGTGATTGTGTTCATAGGAGATATCCTGGTCTATAGCAAGAGTGAAGCGGAGCATGAGCAGCATCTCAGAGTTGTCCTCCAGATTCTCCGAGAGCACCAGTTGTATGCCAAGTTCAGTAAATGCGAATTCTGGCTCGATCACATTTCATACTTGGGTCATATCATTACCAGAGGGGGAGTTGAAGTGGATCCCCAGAAGATAGTGGCTATCGAAACCTGGCCAGTGCCCAGCATAGTTGTAGAAGTTTGTAGTTTTCTTGGATTAGCCGGCTATTACCAGAAATTTGTTTCAGACTTTGCTCGAATTTCAGCACCACTGACACAGTTGACCCGCAAGGATGTGTAGTTTGCTTAGATAGCAGAATGTTAAGAATCTTTTGAGAAGCTGAAGCGAGGCTTGATGACGGCACCCGTTCTCACACTTTCAGATGGGACCGAAGGATTTTCAGTGTACTGTGACACTTCAGGCAAGGGTTTAGGATGTGTTTTGATGCAGCATGGGAAGGTAATAGCTTATGCATCACGTCAACTTCGTGATCATGAGAGGAATTATCCAATCCATGACTTAGAGCTGGCAGCTGTAGTATTTGCACTTAAGTTGTGGAGACACTACCTGTATGGAGATAGGGTAGAGATTTTCACCGACCACAAGAGCCTGAAGTATGTTTTCACCCAGAAGGACCTTAATATGCGTCAGAGAAGATGGCTAGAGCTACTTGTGGATTATGATGTTAACCTGCAGTATCATCCTGGGAAGGCCAACGTTGTGGCAGATGCATTGAGCAGGAGAGCTGGAGTTTATTTTCTGACAGCGCAACCCGAGTTGTTAGCATATCTTCAGACGATGGGTATAGAAGTTGTCCTTCCTACCAATGTGGCATTGATGGCCAGCATGCAAGTACAGTCCAGTATAGTTGAGATGATCAAGATAGCTCAGTCCTCCGATTCTAAGCTTCAGCGGCTTAGAGCAGAATATGAAGCGGGACGACGACCAGAATTATGTATTCATGAAGACGATACACTTCGACATGGTAAGCGTCTTTGTGTTTCCAGTAGAGATATTAGGCAGGAGGTGATGGCGAAAACTCACAGTTTTCAGTATTCGATTCATCCCGGTGGCACGAAGATGTACCGTGATATCCGTCAGCACTTTTGGGGGAATAGCATAAAAAGAGAGATAGCTCGGTTTATCTCTCGATATTTGTTTTGCCAACAAGTCAAGGCTGAACATCAGAAGCCAGCTGGACTTCTTCAGCCATTGCCAATTCCAGAATAAAAGTGGGAGCATATGACCATGGATTTCATGACTGGATTACCTAGATCCCCAGCTAGTTGAGATGCTATTTGGGTTATAGTTGACAGGCTCACGAAGGTGGCTCACTTTCTCCCGTTCAGAGTGGGTCAATCGACAGCTCAGCTAGCAGAGATGTATCTTCGACAGATTGTCAGATTCTACGGTGTACCAGTCAGTATCACCTCGGACTGGGATTCAATATTTACGTCATACTTTTGGCGTAGCTTGCAGGAGAGTTTGGGAACTCGCCTCCAGTTTAGCTCAGCATATCACCCGCAAACAGATGGTCAGTCGGAACGCACGATCCAGACTCTGGAGGATATGTTGAGATCTTGTACACTCGACTTCGGTGGTTCCTTGGAAGATCACCTGCACCTGGTAGAATTTTTGTACAACAACAGTTTCCAAGCTAGTATCCAGATGGCACCGTTCGAGGCACTGTACGGTAGGAAGTGCAGATCCCCACTAGCATGGAACGATGTGGGAGAGATGCAGATGCTTGGTCCAGAGATGATCGCTCAGACAGTTGAGGTGGTCGGGAGGGTCAGAGATCATCTTCGCGTTGCACAAGATCGTCAGCGCCATTGGGCCGATTCTCATCGGCGTTTCCTTGAATTTTCTGTCGGCGACCATGTATTCCTAAGGATCTCGCCTAATCGTGGCATCATTCGTTTCGGCGTACGGAAAAAGCTTAGTCCTAGGTATATAGGGCCGTTCGATATTCTGGAGCGAGTAGGAGACGTATTCTATCGTCTCGCTCTTCCGCCGTCTCTGAGTGAGGTGCATGACGTGTTACATGTATCCCAACTACGATGGTATATTCCGAACCCGAGTCATGTTCTGGATCATTCGGAATTGGTTGTTGGTACCAACCTTTCGTATGAGGAGAGGCCCGTATCCATATTAGACCAAAGAGAGAAGATACTCAAGAACAAGACTATCAAGTTAGTCCGTGTTGCTTGGGGTCATCACTCTTTGGGAGAGTCGACGTGGGAGTATGAGGATGATATCCGATCGTGATATCCCGACCTGTTTGACTCGTGAGGTATAATATCTTTCCTATGCCTCATGTCTTTGATTCCTTGCTTGTACGAATAATTGCTTGATTGCCTAACTAGTATAGCTTGCCTGTGAATAGTATAGCTTGTCCTTGCATCTCTAGCCACTTGATTAAATTTTAAAGACGGAATTCTTTTAAGGTGGGTAGAGTTGTAATGACCATTGTTCGTATTACGTATTTTATATACGTGTACGTATTTAGATCCGTATTGCATGTCTCTCTGCTTGATTTATTTTGGCATTTCCTTTATTGGTTTATCTTGACTTGGTTCGGCTTGGTTTTGCATGGTTCGGTTTTTATGTGGACCAAACCACTCCCACCTACCACCACCTTCATTAAATATTCCACCTACCACCACCCTCTTCATTAAATATCTCACCACACAATTCTTTCTCCTCATTAACTATTCTTCTTCTCCACCATTACTTCTTTCCCAACCAGAGAGAGGGAGAGCTTAGGCAAGTGCACCTTGCTTCATGGAGGAAGTCCATTTTTATCGTTCCATTGTCTTCCTCATGTGTTTCTAACCCACTTTAGTACTTAGCATTTTTTATTTCCATGGTTAAATTCTTGTAAATCTAGCTTTGTGGTATTTTCGGTTTCCAGGAGTTTGATCTATCAAACTGACATATTTTTGCTAGTTGATGGTCCCATGTTGCAGAGAATTTTGTTTGGTCCAAATTTGACCTACGAAACTTGCTGAGCCGTATGGACATTTTTAGCACTCGGCCGCATGGCCTATGAATGCAATAGCCAGCATTTAGTTTGCATGTATTATTTAATGCAATACTAATAGTCAGCCGCATAGGCATCACTATTTAATGCATTAAGAATGGAATGCATCAGCACTCATGTGTGCCGCATAGGCATTTATTAGTAATGCAATTTGTTAATGCATTTCCCTAAGTAGCCGCATATGGCCTAAGGAATTCCATGGCCGTATGTAATTTCCTCCCCCCCTCTCTATTGTAACTGCATGCATATGATCAATATTTAATGCATGTACTGAACTGTGGCCGCATATGGATAGGATTAATGCATTAATGCATTAGAAAAAAAAAGGGCATTAGCAAACATTTAAAACAAATGCATTAGGATTAATGCATTCAGCATTAATACATTAGCCCATGTGCACCAGCACATGCATTATTATACAAAATATATTAGCATTTATTGTATTTCTTATGCATTATTCATTTTGCATGGCATTAGCATAGTGAGCCGCATGGGATGTAGCTAGCCGCATGGGTTTTTTTGCATGGCCGCATTAAATATGTGTTAATGCAAGCTTTTGCTGGCACTTGCTAGTACTTGGCCGTATGGGCCATTTGGCATTTGCATTATTTTATGCATGCTTGCCTGCAAATTTTAATGCATTAGTTGCATTTGACTTTTGGCCGCATATGGTGTTTAGCCGGCCGCATGGGAACCTAAGGTTGGCTGCATATGGTATTTGAGTTGGTAGCATGGCTTTTCTTTGTTATTTTGCTTGCATCAGCAAGTGCTTGCATGGAAACAGTACTTGGCCGCATGAGCAACTTGCTGGCCGCATGTGAATGCCAATAATGAGCCGTATATGGGAACGATATAAGCCGCATGCATAATAATGTATTATACTAAATGCCTGCAACATACGTTTAATATATATTAATATATTATATAACGTATATGAATATATTAAGTATATTAATATATATTAATATATATTAATATAATGTATTTAATGTATTACTGCATTATTTAATGCATTTCATTAATGTATTATATTAATGTATTAAATTCAATTATCTACAAGCATGCATGTTTATATATTTAGCAGACTTACATTTTGTCCAGCCGCATATGGCCAAGTGACTGCTGGCCGCATGAAAAATTTTCGAGCCACATGAGTCCCCCACAGCCCTTGTCCCTTCTGATATTTAATTATTAAACGTGCACTTGTGCTAAATTAATTATTCCCGGATACTATGGTGATCCGTTGTGGTACACTTTTGACAAATGACCTGACATGCTAGTGGTCCGACGTGGCGCACTCCTGACAGTGAACATGACATGGCAAGATTGAATGGTCTGGACACCATGGATGATTGTGTTTGTACAAATGGATCGGTAGTGTTTGCATCATGTCTAGGACAGGGATCCCTGAGTACCACGGTCAGGGGTACCTACTGTAAATGGCTAAGGCTAATAACTAGAATAATTCAGTAGTCATGAGAGATTTTCTCAGTTACAGGCGATCCCGTTATCCCGGCCACCATTGTGGGACTTGCAGCCTGCCGACGAGTAGGGCACAAGTCCCAACTCACTGATATATGAAAGAATGATGCACTGCTTAATGAACCCAAGTCGCCTGGATAACCTGGATTAGCTGCAGGGCTTGTGGCTGGAGGAATATCTCACTGCATGTTGTGATAACCCTAGCTAGCTAATGTAGAAAGCCGTAGTCATTGATTGGCCGGAAACGATTGTATGGTGTAGTTTCAGTGCTCGATTATCGCAGGCTTGATCGTATGATTGTCATTTTTAACAATAAAGATCAGAGGCTAAGTTCGGTTCAGGCGAAGGGTTACAACCCCGGTCCTTGTTTGGTTTAAGGGTTGTAACCTGGCTCCCGGAGCAGTTCAAGTCCTCTCTTCGTTTATTATATTATTGTACCCCATGTCACGCTTGTAATGCTTTTACCTTATCAACAAGATTGGAGACGGAGTTCTATTCAGGTGAAGGGTTACAACCCCGGTCCTTATTTGGTTTAAGGGTTGTGACCTGGCTATTTGAATGGTTCCTTCGTACTACATTATGACTGTTGTTATTCCTTTACTTTCAGTTCTTTTAACTGCTTTAATATATTTTTCTGATGTGTTGGTTTTAGCTCATAAGTGAAGCCTCTTTTGTGGCACTTGCTCTTTCTGGGATCTGATCCAGCTGGTTTTGTGTGGCCAGATTTCGGAGCAGCTTTAGAGGATCTACCGACCTTCCAGCCCGATGGTGACCATCATGCGTGACCAGGGCAACGAGTGGGTTTATTTTTGCTCTCCCACTCTATTGTAAAAATTTCATTTTGAGGCGTTTAGCCGACGAGCACCTGTTAGCTCGTATTGCATACACTACCAGAATAAGTCGTTTTAGCGACGCCTAAAGACGTCGCTAAAACAACAATTTTTGTCGCTAAAACTAATTAGCGGCGAAATTATCGACGTTTCGTGCTGGTCGCGGAAACGTAAGTCGCTGATCATAAAAACGTCGCCAAACGTCGCAATTGCCGACGTTCGCCGACGTATTTATACGTCGGTATAATGCCGACGTCCACCGTCGTGTCGTCGCTCTTTGCGACGTAATATTTAGTGTCGCTACAAGTCGGTAAATTTACCAACGAATTACCGACGAGACATCGGTGATTTAGTGACATATACAAAGTCGCTAGACGTCGGTAAATCCTGGGAATTTATGGTAATAATTAGCGGCGTTTATCGACGTTTACCGACGTCCTCCGACGTACTTGTGCGTCGCTAAACGTCGGTAGACTGGATAATATTAATTATCTACCGACGTTTACCGACGCACATTTACGTCGGAGGACGTCGGTAAACGTCGGTAAACGTCGCTAATTCTGCAAAAAAAAATAAAAAAAAAATAAAATACAGAATGTCCATTTCTTCCTGCAGTTTAAAAAGCTAGCCATTTCTCACTGTAGAATAGGATCCAAACAATCACAGAATGTCCATTTCTCACTGTACACAGGTTTCAGTCCCTATAACCAAGTCTACAACAATCACACAAAATATGGTTGTCAGAATGGCTCAGAACACAACCCAAAATTCACACAATGTCCAAGTCTACAACAATCATTCTAGCAATGTCCAAATCTGGTTCGTAAGACAAACTAAACATAATCAGTTCTATTTCACATGCTTAATTGCCAAGTATGGGAACGAATGGCTCAAAACACAACCCAAGATTCATTTAAGCATACATTAGTGTGAATCATCTATGTTCTGTACATATGGTGTAGTATATGTTCTTATCGTATCTAGTATCTGAAGAATGTAACAGAATCAAGATGAACTCACATAATGTAATACTAAGACATCATCTACTACTATATAAGATATAGTGATAGGTTGTCGTATCATCATTGCCGAGGGATGAGGGTCGGAGGACAGTCAACTTTATCTACAGATACATAGTTTCTGCTTCGCCAGTCGAATGGCTTAATTGCCAAGTATGGGAAGGAATGGCTCAGAACACAACCCAAAATTCATTCTAGCATACATTAGTGTGAATCATCTATGTTCTGTACATATAGTGTAGTATATGTTCTTATCGTATCTAGTATCTGAAGAATGTAACAGAATCAAGATGAACTCACATAATGTAATACTAAGACATCATCTACTACTATATAAGATATAGTGATAGGGGCTCGCCGGAGGGAGGAGAAGGGGCTCGCGGTGGAGGAGGAGGATGAGCGACGCCGGAGGAAAGGGGGTCGGGCTGTCGTCGAGGTCGGGGAAGAGGGACGGGAACAAAAAATTTAGGGAGAGGGAGAAATAAAAAGTCGAACCGAGGAAACCCTTTTTATCAGAAATTAGCGACGTCGGCAAATACGTCGCAAAGCGTCGGTATTCGTTTAATATTCGGCGACGTAATAATCTTTGCGACGCTAAACGTCGCTGAACTAATAAAACTAGCGACGTTTTCCGACAAATCAACGACGTTGGTTTTTATTACACTAAAGGTAGTCGCAATATGTCGCTATCAGCGACGTATTGTGAAGCATACTTTCGGAGTCGCTATCAACGAATGGCTCAGAACACAACCCAAGATTCATTCAAGCATACATTAGTGTGAATCATCTATGTTCTGTACATATGGTGTAGTATATGTTCTTATCGTATCTAGTATCTGAAGAATGTAACAGAATCAAGATGAACTCACATAATGTAATACTAAGACATCATCTACTACTATATAAGATATAGTGATAGGTTGTCGTATCATCATTGCCGAGGGATGAGGGTCGGAGGACGTCGGTAAACATCGCTAAATCTGCAAAAAAAATAAAAAAATAAAATACAGAATATCCATTTCTTCCTGCAGTTTAAAAAGATAACCATTTCTCACTTTAGAATAGGATCCAAACAATCACAGAATGTCCATTTCTCGTTGTACACAGGTTTCAGTCCCTATAACCAAGTCTACAACAATCACACAAAATATGGAAAGGAATGGCTCAGAACACAACCCAAAATTTATTCTAGCATACATTAGTGTGAATCATCTATGTTCTGTACATATGGTGTAGTATATGTTCTTATCGTATCTAGTATCTGAAGAATGTAACAGAATCAAGATGAACTCAAATAATGTAATACTAAGACATCATCTACTACTATATAAGATATAGTGATAGGTTGTCGTATCATCATTGCCGAAAGATGAGGGTCGGAGGACAGTCAACTTTATCTACGGCTACATAGTTTCTGCCTCGCCAGTAGAATGGCTGCAGGGACTATGTCCTGATCACCATGTCGTACCGTAGATTAATGCAAATGGAGCTGGAGCCAAAATACAGAAACCAAAATATGATATCCACCTCAAGTGTAGAGTCGGAGGAGAAGATCTTTTCCACCCTCTCCCTCCTTCACGCTATCAACGTCACAACTTTTCCACCTCAAGTTCTGATCAAGCATTTTTCTTCTCCTCTCCTCCACCATGGCTCTGAACCTATCTGCTCCTCCCTACTTCCCATCTTCTTATTTGACTCTCTCAGCCACATATGATATCCAGCTCAAGTGTAGAGTCGGGGGAGAAGAAGTGGACATGAAGAGGAGGGGGAAGCAGCACAGCCGACGGCATGACCCGGAGGAAGTACAGAGGTTTTCATCAACATACGTAGGAGAACTATAAGGATATATCTTTTCACAACATATCACCTTGTCAAAGACCCTTAATGTGACAACCATGTTGCCACGGTGTCGGAAATAATTTTATAAGCCGTGTGTTTTGACATAATCCTCCAACCGGATTTCAGTTCTATGTAATAATGCAAGATTACGACATAGGAGGAAAGAGTTGGAAGGATTATGTAAAAATATACGGCTTAGAAAATTATGACATGTTAGTCTTCCGACACCGCGGTAACATGGTTGTCACATTAAGGGTCTTTGACAAGATGACATATTGTGAAAAGATATATCCTTATAGTTCTCCTACGTATGTTGAAGAAAACCTCTGTACTTCCTCCGGGTCATGCCGCCGGCTGTGCTGCTTCCCCTCCTCTTCATATCCACTTCTTCTCCCCCGACTCTACACTTGAGCTGGATATCATATGTGGCTGAGAGAGTCAAATAAGAAGAAGGGAAGTAGGGAGGAGCAGATGGGTCCATAGCCATGGTGGAGGAGAGGAGAAGGCAAAACTGAATCAGCATTGTCTTCCGGATCGTCCTCATCAAGGTATAACGGGTTGCTCAGCGTGCCCAGCTTCTTCAACTTCTCACTGGCTGTAGAGTCGAAATGGGAACGGGTCCTCTTTGTCGACCCGGAGCTCTAACTCGCACTCGTCGTCGCGCTACTGGTTTCCTCTCCTCCTCTGACGCGGGTCATAAGAAACGAAATTTCGTACCTCTTCTTCACATAAACATCATTACCGCCTTGTACTCAAGCCTCCTCATCTGTGACGCTATCCGACTTCTCGGTGTCTTGGATAGCGTCACAGATGAGGAGGCTCGAGTACAAGGCGGCAATGATGTTTATGTGAAGAAGAGGTACAAAATTTCTTTTCTTATGACCCGCGTCAGAGGAGGAGAGGAAACTAGTAGCGCGGCGACGAGTGCGAGTCAGAGCTCCGGGCTGGCAAAGAGGACCCGTTCCCATTTCGACTCTGCAGCCAGCGAGAAGTTGAAGAAGCTGGGCACGCTGAGCAGCCCGTTATGCCTTGATGAGGACGATCCGGAAGACAATGCTGATTCAGTTTTGCCTTCCTTGGATGGTATTGATTCTGTAGATCCGTGTATAAAAGAGGAAGAGATTGGGAGTAGAGTGGACCCGGAGGGAAATGAGAGATTGGAAGCTGGGTCAATATCCAAGAAGCGAAAGAGAGTCGAGGATTCTGATAGGTTATCGTATCATCATTGCCGAGGGATGAGGGTCGGAGGACAGTCAACTTTATCTACGGCTATACAGTTTCTGCCTCGCCAGTCGAATGGCTGCAGGGACTATGTCCTGATCACCATGTCGTACCGTAGATTAATGCAAATGGAGCTGGAGCTAAAATACAGAAACCAAAATACAAAATACAGAAACCAAAATACAAAATACAGAAACCAAAATACAAAATATAGAATCCAAAATAGGACCCTCTGTGAGAACGGATGGCTCAGAACACAACCCAACCGGAGAGGATATTCTGAGAGATCCATCTGAGAGGGACGTATACTCTGAGAGATCACCTTTACAAGAATTATATCAGTAGTGGAATCGAGTGTTGGAGGAGATATTATCAAAGTATACGTCCTACTCAGATGGGTCTCTCACCGTTACTACTTTTTCCTGACAGCATGGTGGATGTGCTCCGTCCACAGATTCTTGCTCCGAGCCAAAATTTTGTCCTGGAGCTCAAGTGGACATCCTTGGTGTAGAGCTCGAGTGAGAGGTTCCTGACAGCATGGTGGTCTCCTTTGTTAAAGTATCTGTGCTCGTCCCACAACCAATGTGGGATGAGCACGGATACTTTAACAAAGGAGGCCACCATGCTGTCAGGAACCTCTCACTCGAACTCTACACCAAAGATGTCCACTTGATCTCCGGGACAAAGTTTTGGCTCGGAGCAAGAATCTGTGGACGGAGCACATCCACCATGCTGTCAGGAAAAAATAGTAACGGTGAGAGACCAATCTGAGTAGGACGTATACTTTGATAATATCTCCTCCAACACTCGATCCCACTACTGATATAATTTTTGTAAAGGTGATCTCTCAGAGTATACGTCCCTCTCAGATGGATCTCTCAGAGTATCCTCTCCGGTTGGGTTGTCGTATCATCATTGCCGAGGGATGAGGGTCGGAGGACAGTCGACTTTATCTACGGATACATAGTTTCTGCCTCGCCAGTCGAATGGCTGCAGGAACTATGTCCTGATCACCATGTCGTAGTCCAATATAATCCAGAGATTGACACAGTTCTAATTCATATATGTAGTCCAATACAAATAGTCTAATACAAAAATAACCCAATACAAATAGTCCAATACAAATAAGTACTAATAGCTAATGAGAACCACGCTGCTCACGCAAACGCTCAGTGATACGTTCACGCAACCACCTCAAAAAAGCGAGATTTTTGGCGCGAGGAGAGATGTCGTCCCTTGCAAGGACTGCATGAAGAGAACTCTCGGTCTCACTAGCGGCCGGTACTGGATGAATAGAACTCCCGGTCTCACTAGCAACCGGTGCCACTTCCTCCTCAACTGTAGGAGAAGCCACCTCAGCATTCACTGTTTTCTTCAAACGACGTGCCGCTCCTCGGGTCATGGGTGCCATCTGGTAAGATCGATAGTCACAAATAATATAATTGTAACATAAGCAAGCTAACTAAAGAAACCATCATGTAATTTGAGTACATTTTCGAAAGCCGATAAGGTATGAGAAATTCGATTTTTTGCCAAGTGTGAGAACGGATGGCTCAGAACACAACCCAAGATTCATTCAAGCATACATTAGTGTGAATAATCTATGTTCTGTACATATGGTGTAGTATATGCTCTTATCGTATCTAGTATCTGAAGAATGTAACAGAATCAAGATGAACTCACATAATGTAATACTAAGACATCATCTACTACTATATAAGATATAGTGATAGGTTGTCGTATCATCATTGCCGAGGGATGAGGGTCGGAGGACAGTCAACTTTATCTACGGTTACATAGTTTCTGCCTCGCCAGTCGAATGGCTGCAGGGACTATGTCCTTAAGACAGTGAACATATACACCATGAATCCAAACCCCATATTCACATTTATTAATCCAAATGGATGCAGGGACTATGTCTTTGCCTCTCCGGTTGGTTGTCGTATCATCATTGCCGAGGGATGAGGGTCGGATGACAGTCAACTTTATCTACGACTACATAGTTTCTGCCTCGCCAGTCGAATGGCTGCAGGGACTATAATAAGACACAATTCACCAAACAGAACCATACTGTAGAACTCACACTTTAAGACAATAGATGAAGGAAGACTTGTATGGAGGATCGATAGGGTTGAGCGATGTCATTTTATTCTATAAAGAGAACCATACTGTAGAACTCACACTTTAACACAATTCTACAAAGAGTTGTCATAGGGTGTTGAGCGATGTCATTTTATTCTTTTCTTCTTCTTCTTCTTGGGATTTTTGAGTATTAGATCTTGAGAGACATATATAGCTAGAACTTACGAAGAATGGAGTACCATACTTCAACAAATAGATGTTGACTAATTAGTTCATATACTTGTTGTCTAAAATAAGTGTAGGAATGTTGCAAGGTGAAACAATGTATCAAACACTATATCGAAACCCAAACCCAATATGCAAATCCAAATTAATACAAAAATACACAAGTGTATGTAGGGGATTAAATATACAGAGGTGAAATACATATATATGCAAGCTTGGGGGTGTCCACGTGTCCAACAAATGGACACAAAGTGTCCAAAATCTCATGAACACACTGTATCAGTGAACACATGGCCGTAAAGTGTCTCCGTGTCCATTTTGGACACGAAAAACACTTCAATTAGGTTAGGGTTTACCTTCAGTCTCCTCACGGTGGTGGAGGAGGAGGAGGAGGACAAGTTCGGTTGTGGAGGAGGAGGGGATTAAGTGTACAGAGGTGAAATACATATATATGCAAGCTTGGGGGTGTCCACGTGTCCAATAAATGGACACAAAGTGTCCAAAACCTCACGAACACACTGTATCAGTGAACACATGGTCGTAATGCGTCTCCGTGTCCATATTGGACACGAAAAACATACTCAATTAGGGTTAGGGTTTACCTTCAGTCTCCTCGCGGTGGTGGAGGAGGAGGAGGAGGAGGATCTCGCGGTGGAGAAGGAGAAGGGGCTCGCGGTGGAGGAGGAGGATGAGCGGCGCCGGAGGGAAGGGGGTGGCTGTCGTCGAGGTCGGGGAAGAGGGGGCGGGAAAATAAAATTTGGGGAGAGGGAGAAATGAAAAGTCCAACCGAGGAAACCCTTTTTATCAGAAATTAGCGACGTCCAAAAATACGTCGCAAAGCGTCGGTAACCGTTTAATATTCGGCGACTTATTAATCATTGCGATGCTAAACGTCGCTGAACTAATAAAACTAGCGACGTTTTCCTACAAATCAACGACGTTGATTTTTATTACACTAATGGTAGTTGCAATATGTCACTGTTTATCGCTATCAGCGACGTATTGTGACGCAAAATTTAGGAGTCGCTAAATCCAAAAATATTAGCGACGTTTTAAGTTGGCGTCGCTAATTTCGTCGCTAATATGACTTATTTTGGTAGTGATACCTTATTATTGTCTGCCTACGGGCTGTAACATGATTGACAGATCCTAGGGTTGATCATGTATGACTAAACTCTTGCTAGTCCTCACATTTAGTAATGACTGGCTTCATGATCAGCTGGATATGTAATGTTTGGGACGCCTTACTATTGTATATTTGGTAATCTTATATCTTGTAATTTTACTTACTTGCTTGAGATTGAGACAACTAGGCTTGCTATTGACCATAGGAGACTGATGTATTGTAGCTAAACCCTTATATATCTAGATAGCCGTGACCGTATAGTAGAATGGATTCCATTTTATTATACGTAGCTGGCTATGTATGCCCTCGCTCTCTAGTATTCTGGTTCTGGGGCGTTACACTTCTGGTGCCACACGACGGGCCGCATGATCGACCGTCGTTTATACCCATGGTAGAATGGGGCCGGTCCTCGACCGTCCGTGCAACGTCCTAGCCAATTGATTTTTTATGCACAAACGCCCTATTCTGATCCACGTCAGCTTAGATCGTGGCCATTTTTGTCAGTCCTTCGATGTTGTCTATGTCCTGCATTGTACAGGCCAGGCTCATCATCGCCTAATAATTAACAAATACAATATTGTATAATAATTATAGCAGTCATCTATATCAATTGACAAGATACTATCTGACTGTGTTATTTGTCAGGTGACATAACCCAACAACCCCTAATAGTTCGAATTTTAATAGTTGACATGTGACACACGATCGATGACATTTCATCAAATATATTATTCTGTTTGATAGAGGGTTTTCTTTCGTAGAACCTTAGAAGTTAGAACAACTCATGAGTGAATGAGTGATGAAACAGAAATTTTCATATAGGGTAAAGAATTTTAGCTAAATTCTAAAGAAAGTGAGAAGTTTGGGAAAATTGTAAAAAAGGTAACAGAACGACAATTCATTTGTCGTGCTGTGGAGGTGCGAGGAGGGAGAACGGAGGAGCCAACTAAGTTGGCACGCGGTAGGGGGGCACCAACTCAGTTGGCGCGTGGCCAAGTGATAGCGTACGATGGGGGGGCGCCAATGAAGTCGATACGTTGTATGGTGAGGCACCACCACAATTGGTGTGTGCGCGCCACTGACAGAAAAGTGAGGAAAAGAAGAGAAAAGAGGGGAGAGATCTCATGAAGTGACAGACAGCAGGAAAGTGAGGTAAAGAAGAGAGGAGGGGAGAGATGTCATGAAGACCCCCTATTCCAACGGCTACATTTTAACGTTCACATACCAACGGCTACATTCCAACTTTTATTTTTTTTTCTATTTATTGCTGCATTTTTCTCTCTCATCTCCACACCAACACATTACTTTTTCGATTTTAGATTCTCTCACAGAAGCTATTCTCTGAAGCTTGGAAGCTCCACCTCCTAACACGGAAGCTAATCTCTCCATCTTACAAGCTCCCGCTCCTTGCAATACGACTCTCTAGTAGCTAAATATTTGCAAACTATTTCTTCTTTCTCATGGATCATAGTATTAAAATAGTATGCTCACATGGAGGTAGAGTAAATGGGTACATGGAGGTAGAATAAATGGATTATCTTATGAAGGAGGTGACACCTAATTTTTTATAATTTATCGCCATATTACTTTACAAAATTTATGCAATTTGATTTGTGAACGTTTTTCTATTAGTTATCAATTTATTTTAAAGTCTGTTTTTGGTTCCACATGTTTATTGATAGATGGTGAATAAGCATGGAATTTTATTCTTGAGATTAATTCGCAATCGCCATATATTAGTTTATATGTTACTCAAGTATCATCATTTGCTAATAGAACTAATGATGAATTTATTTCTTGTAACGTCCCAGAACCAGAATACTGGAGAGCGGGGGCAGACATAGCCAGCTACGTATATTGAAGTGCAACCCACCTCGCTATATGGTCACGGCTGTCTAGATACATGAGGGTTTAACTACAAGCCAACAGTCTCTTATGGTCATGAGCAATCCTAGTGTCTCAATCACAAGCAAGTAAGTAAGTGTTACAAGATGTAAGATCACCAAATATATAATAGTAAGGCGTCCCCAACATTACATATTCAGCTGATCATGAAGCTAGTCGTTACAAAATGTCAGGACTAGCAAAAGTTTAGTCATACATGATCAACCCTAGGATCTGTTAATCATGTCACAGCCCGTAGGCAGACAGTAAATAAAGGTACAACCGAGCTAACAAGTGATCTTCGGCTAAACGCCTCAAAAGAATAATTTTACAAATAAGTGGGAGGACAAAAAGAAACCCACTCGTTGCCAGGGTTACGCCTGGTGGTCACCATCTGGCTGGAAGACAGGTGTATCCTCTGGTGCTGCTCCGATATCTGGCCACACAAAACCAGCTGGGTCAGACCCCAGAAAGAGCAAGTGCCACAAAGGAGGCTTCACTTAGGAACTAAAACCAACATATCACAATAGAATATTAAAGATAAATAATAAATAAGAACTGATAATAATAGAGATAACAACAGTAAACTGAGTACGAAGAAACCATTCAAGTAGTCAGGTCACAACCCTTAAACCAAACAAGGATCGGAATTGCAGCCCTTCACCTGAATAAAAACTCGTCTCAAATACTATTGGTAAAGTGAAGACAATAAACGAAGAGAGGACACAGAACTGCTCCGGGAGCCAGGTTACAACCTTTAAACCAAACAAGGACCGGGGTTGTAGCCCTTCGCCTGAACAGAACTGGACCCCTGATCTTTATTGCTAAGGCCAGCATAATTAATCATGGTATTAAGGTAAGGTAAAACATGACGAACATGGCATGGGATTGCAATAAGACAATAAACGAAGAGAGGACACAGAACTGCTCCGGGAGCCAGGTTACAACCCTTAAACCAAACAAGGACCGGGGTTGTAACCCTTCGCCTGAACAGAACTGGACCTCCGATCGTTATTGTTAAGGTAAACATCAATAATCATGTCATGTCACAATCCTGCACAGAATCAGGATAAGACTAAGCTGGAATAACTCCATCCAATCAATCACGGCCAATCAAAAGTGCGGCTTGATACTTTTAACTAACTAGGGTTATCACAGCCTAGTTACTAGCAAGATGCAATGAGATTATCCCAACAACCACAAGTCCTGCAGACCATCCGGTTATCCGGGTCGAATGTCCGTTATAAAGAATGTAACACGTGACTGTGTGCTGAAAATGTGTCCTACTCGTCGGTAGGCTACAAGTCCACTTAATGCGTCCAGATAACGGGATTGCCTGTAGCTGGAAATCTCTTCATGTCTACTGTATTATTCTACTTTATTAGCCTTAGTCAATTACTGTAGGTATCCCTGACCGTGGTACTCAGGAATCCTTATCCTAGACATGATGCAACAGTACTGGTTTATTTGTACAAACGCAATCGCCCACGGTGTCTAGATCTTTCATACTTGTCATGTCAGACTAGCTGTCGTAACAGCATGCCGAGATATATCATGTCAGTTTACTTGCCAAGAGTGCGCCACAGTGGGCCACTATCGTGTTCTATTCTTACATTATCATGAATAAAAAAATTGCATAAAATAACTAATAACATATTCTTGAAGCCAAAGAAAAGATCTACAACTTTCATGTTGGGAGTTGGAAAAAATTCTGGCCATAAATCAGCCAAATAGGACTTAAAACAGCCAAAATATGCACTATGTGGTACTATTCAGCACTATGCGACACTATTCAGTACTATACGGCATTCCCATATGCGGCTGGACACTATACGGTACTATGCAGCACCCTTATGCGGCTGGACACTATGCAGCACCCTTATGCGGCTGGACACTATGTGGCACTATGCAGTACCCTCATGCGGCTGGACGCTATACGGCACTATACAGCACCCTTATACGGCTGGACACTATGCAACACCCTTATGCGGTTGGACACTATGCGGTACTATGCAGCACCCTCAAGCGGCTGGACACTATGCGGCACTATGCAGCACCCTCATGCGGTTGGACACTATGCAGCACCCTTATGTTGCTGGGCACTATGCGACACCCTTATACGGCTGGGCACTATGCGGTACTATGCAGCACCCTCATGCGGCTGGACACTATACCGTACTATGCAGCACCCTTATGCGTCTGTACACTATACGGTACTATGCAGCACCCTTATACGGCTGGACACTATGCAGCACCCTTATGCGGCTGGGCACTATGCGGCACTATACAGCACCCTCATGCGGCTGGACACTATGCGGCTGGACACTATGCAGCACTATGCAGCACTATTCATCGTTCCTGCCAAAATCAGCACAGATGAACATAGAAATGGTCAAAAATACTTTTGGCCATAACTTCCTCAAAACAAGTCGAAATCCAACTTTTCAAAGGTCTATTTTGGGTAAAATCGAATTCTCTACAACATGGAACAATCAAAACATGAAAATAATGAAGTTCAATAGATCAAAATCCAAGAAAATTGAAAATAATATAAACTTAGATCTACAAGAAAATATCCATCAAAATTGAAAATGCCATGTTCTAAAGTATCTTAGAATCAAGTAAGGAAGAGAATGGAATAATAAAACTTGAGATCCATCATGAAAAAAGTTTGCACTTGCCTAAGCTTCTCTTGGTAGGTGGAGAAGTTAAGGGGAAGAAGATGAAGAATAAATGAAAAGTAAAGATGAGAGAGAAAGGGGGTTGGGTTTTAAATGATGATGATGGTGGTAGGTAGGGGTTCTCCCCTTGATTCATGATGAACCAAGGCAACCCAAGCCTAGCCGAACCAACCCAAAATAAACCGAGCCAAGCCAAGAGATATGCGATACAAGATAAAATACGTACACGTATTCTAAGATGCGTAATACGAACTACAGGCATTATATTTCTAATTACCAGCATGTTAACACGGGTGCCGGTTCTTCTTCTCAAACAATTGCTCCCTTGCTAGATAAACATGATAATGATGATCATAATGATGATGATGATGATAATGATGAGGACAAAGAAAATAGTGACGATTTAATTGAAAATAGCGGTTATGAGATAGATAATAATGATGATATGATAATTCTAACACTCCTGAATGATTTATTGGACAAACATTCGACAGTCGATCAAAGTTTAGAAATTTTATAAGTAATTTAGTAATTCAACATAATTTTAGTTGTTCAGTTAGTGCTATGAATAATTTCTATGGAATTATATATACTTGTGATCAACAGAATTGTCATTGGAGAGTATATGCCAAATCCATAAGAAAATGTCAAATAGTTAAAGTTAGTACATTAGAAAGTCTTCATCCTATTTTAAGTGGACTTACAAAAGGACGTCATCGGTTAGCTACCGATGCATGGGTTAAGACAATAATAGTTGATTTAATTAGAGATAATCAGTCATATAGTGCATCCCAAATTATGAAAGATATATTCAGGAAACATCATATACATATTACATACTCTAAAGCATGGAGAGCCAGAAAGATGGCATTACGTGAAATAAATGGTAGTTATGTTAAGGGATGTGCTGGCCTTAAGGAATATGGTTTTAGAATTATGGAGGCGAATCCAGGTAATAAATATTTCATTAAAACTTTCGAAAGCAACAAATTTGAGAGAATGTTTATTTGCTTCAAGGCGTGCATTGATGAATTTTTTAAGGGATTGTTTATCTATTATTAGCACTGATACCACTTTTGTTTCATCAAAATATCAAGGTATTTTATTTATTGTTTGTGCTCATGATTCTAATTATCAATTGTATCATATTGTCTATGTTGTTGCTGAAGGTAAAAATACTGATTCTTGGTCTTGGTTTTTAAATGCTGTTAGAATATCATTTGAAAGTTATTTTAATAATTGGAGTAGAATTTTATTTATATCTGATAAGCAAAAAGGACTAATACATGCTATGCGAGATATTTTTCCAGAATCTCCTTTTTTTTGCATTCAACATTTTAAATAGAATATATATGAAGTCTATTTTAAAAGAAAAATTCATCAATTATTAGACACGCTTGCTAGATCGTATAATCAAACAGATGCACAATATTTGTTTGAAATAATTAAAGCTGAGAACATGATGATGTACAATTGGCTTGATGGTGTAAATGAAGAAAATCATCATTTTGTACATTGGATTACAGCATATGCTCCTTGTCCTATATTAGATATTAACACTTCTAATCTTGTTGAATATTTTAACAACTGGATTAAAAGCTTACGTGATAAACCAATAACTACACTTCTCGATGGTATTAGAGCCAAGATTATAACACTTCATGACAAAAACAGAAATCATGCTAGAAATTTAGACACGAGTTATTGTCCAAAGATGTTAAAGACTATGACATCACTACCAACGTGAGACATCAACTTCAAATATTATAAATTGATAGTTATTTGTTTAAAATATTAGACCGTGCATCTAATAGAACATATATTTTACGGTTAGATGATAGATCTTTTTCATGTTTAAGATGGTATCATACTTACATACCATGTATACATGCCTGTTTTGCTTGTCAATATTGCAGTCATGATATTGAAAGTTATTATCCTATAATATTTTCTACTGAGAGATTGAGAAGTGTGTATGAGCCACAAATGGAACCAATTCCAATTCCTTATAACATTCAAGCTGCTTTGGTTAGGGAAGAAATTGAAGTTCCAGATGTCAGACACAAAGCTGGAAGGCCGAAGAAAAATTGCATCAAACCACGTGAATCATAGACAAGATAACTTCGCTGCGGCAATTGTGGTTTAATGGGACACAACAGAAAAGAAATGTACAATTCAACCAAGAGAGTAAAATATTGTAGCACCAAATTGTATTTTTCATTTTAGACATACTCAAATTGTTTCATTTCATGTCGACTTTTAAACATTCCATAATAAAATTTTATTTCATTACAAACAATGTTTCATCTGCGGGCAATTCGTTTCCTACTCTGTGAAAATGAAGATGAAGAACAAGAACGAGAAAGAGGTTCTGTGAAGAAGAATGAAGGATTAAGGGGTTTATGAAGAAGAGGAAGGGGGGACTTCAAGAAGGGTCCAATGCGGGAGGGTGGTCTCCAATGCGGCAGGGTCTCCGAAAAAGGGGGGGGGTCTCCAACATATAATCCTTCCCCCCCCCCCCACACTTTTCACCAGCTTTTTTCTCTCCCTCTCATCAGTTTTTTTCTCTCCTTCTTATCCTCTGTCTGGCCGTACCACGCGCCAATTGCAATGGCACGTCCTCCCCCACGAGCAGGTCACGCGCGCCAGTTGTGATTGCGCATCTTCCAAAGCACGTCACGAGAGTTGGCGCTCTCTCCAACTCTCTCGTGCACTGTCCAGCAAGCCGCTCGTGCCAAGAGGGTTGGCGTGCCCCACCTCCGCGCGCCAACGTAGAGATGGCGCGCCTCTCCTCTCTCCAACAGACTTGCATCGCACGCCAACTCTATTGTTGTTCCTCTACCCTATCTACAATTTTCCTAAACTTATCCTCTTTTTGTAATTGAGTGAAACTTTTTTACTATATATGAAAATTTCTGGTGATAAAATGAGCAACAATACAATTTTCAAGGGATTTTGTAGAGCGAATAACCAATATTATTAAAATCGGATATCCAACCAAAATATTGAATGTTTTCAATTTGGCCGTCATGCTTTAATAACCGACGTTGTTTAGTGAAATTTTTTTCCAAGTCCAACAGCCAAAATTGTATGAACCGATAAGTTGAACCGAACCAATTCAACTCAAATTAATTCATATTAATCATCTGCACTTGTAAGTATTTATGGTCAATTAGAAAAGTCAGAACTAATGAGTCAATTATTGCATCCAGCATTTAATTCACACCAAAATTTAGTAGGAATTAATAAAGTTTGCACTAAAAAGCAATTATTTATATAATTTTTTAAGTATTTTTATTTTCAATTAAAAATATTATAAAAATCTGTTCAATCGGACTAGAATCCGACCTGATTGATGAAATTTTCGACTCCATTATTTGTCCGATTTTTTAAACGTTGCGAAAAACTATCCACGTCGTGACTACATGGCCTTTTAAAACTTTGCAACGTTCTCCCCATATTCTTAACCGGCAAGAGCCCATATTCTTAACGAGCAATGCTATGCCTACAACCAAATTCTTACAACCCCTTTGCTCCCGCCACGTGTCAGATTTCAATTGGAGGAGAGGAGTAAGTGGTGGGGTCGGATGGAGCTCATGTAGCAGGGGGGTGTGAGGAGTGGTGGGATCCGGTGGGACCCATGTGTAAGAGGTTGGTGAGTGAGGTTGTAAAAAAGTTGTAAAAATTTGGTAGTAAACTTAGCATTATTGTATTCTTAACCGGCAAGAAACCACAATTGAATATATGAGTAATTTATTCGTACCTCTAAATTATTCCTCCAAACCAACCCTTCTTATATGGTAGCTGATATGGAATATTAAATAATATTAGGTGTCATATGACATGACTAATATTAATCCAAAAATTAATTACCCAATTTTTATAATGTTAATGTTAATATTAATGTTAATGTTAATATTAATATTAATATTAATGTTAATATTATTGATTATTGTTAATGTTCATGCAAAATATTAATTTTAATTTTAGTTTTAATTTTTACCATGTTAGTTGTCATATCAACATGTCACGTCAGCTGCCACGTAAGGAGGAATGATTCGGGAGAAACAATTTGGAGGGACAAATAATATTATTCATTTATTAATTATGCTATTTGGCTCCCCAAATTTTTTTTGGGTGATGTCATCTCCCATTATGTGGCATTTGACATGGCAGCTGACATGTTATATTTTAATCCAAAAATTAATTATCCAAAAAATCTATTGTTAATGTTAATGCTAATATTATTTTTAATTTAATGTTAATATTAATTTTAAAATTAATGTTAATGTTAATATTTGTAATGCCCCGCTCCGCATCGGTGCATTACGATGAGTCGTTGATTCGAAGAGTTGCGTTGACCCGATAAGGTATCGATGCGAATCGATGCAAGTGTTGCGTTGGCCAAAGGTAAGCTTTGAGTCGGTTGGAATCTATGAATCGAATCGATGCAAAGGATAAGTCCCGTTTGAGCAAGTGCTAACCTTGGTTGATCTGGTGTGCAGGCTATGCTTTTACGCTGGACGATAAGAGGTCGGCATTTTGCCTTATGCAATGAAGTGTCCGCGAAACCAAATCGAGGCCCTACAACGGATTGTGGCATGGGCGCGATAGGCTAAATCAACCGAGTAGTTCAAAGGAATGGCTAAGTCCGGGAGTTAGCTATACGATCGAGTTGTGGAAGCGAGATGCTTCAATCGGCGAAGACGGCAAGGCGTATCGGCTTAAGGTGGGCGGGTTCTTGACTCTCTCTCCCTATTCCTTCACGTCTAATAATATATGGTATTGTATGCGTAAGATGTTATCGAGTTAGCGAGCGTGGCTCGGCGAGTAAGTGCCTAAGTATGTGTCGAACACTAAGATAGAACATTGAACAATCGAACAATTGAAGCGACGTGCATCGAGTGCACGAGTCGCAGTAGGGCAATGATGGTAGAACATTGAAAGATGATAATGAGATGTACATCATGTGCACGGCTCCGAGAACATTGAACTCTAGGCATAGAACATTGATTATGTGCTGAGCGTGCCTTTGTGCACTTAAGCTACGAAAAGACTAAGTAACTACGGAGTTAGGCTATGCGAACAACTTACGAATGGTATGCGTGAATATGAGTATGAGATGACTAAGCCGTTGGGCGTCGTGCATCAATATGGATGTGTTGGGGCATAACGTCGACGGAGCTCCCCATATGAATGGTGGATTATGTTTATGGCACGGAAAACCGTTTATGTGCGAGACTATGTTTATTGGAATACGAGATCGGTTGGTATGCTATGGATTGTATGATATGGAACGCATTGCATGGTCAATGGACTCGGATGGCCCGTGCACGGGTGCGGCTTCCCTCGAACGGTTACGCCGGGGCGCCGGGACCGTTCGGCCTAGGAGGGAATTATGTGTGGTATTTATGGTGCACAACATTCGGACGGATTGCGACCTTCCAGTGCTGTGATAAGCTATGATATCCGTAAGTTTGGGATCCTTCGGATACTGGGCTAGCAACCCGTATCGAAGCGATTGTAGGCTTACACATAAGAGATGCCAAGTCCATTACGGTGCGAAACACCGTGACCTTCATATAGTTAGGACCGGTGGGCTGAGATGAGAGCTGGGTGCAGGCGCAGGGCCTGCGACCCATTATGCATATGTTTACGTTTATGATTGGTCGGTTGATACGAATCGTATGTTTGTTTATGTTAAGTTCTAACCACTGCAGGCTAAGGAAATGGGACGGGATGAGCACAAATCACTATGTTATGTTTCAGATTATGTCTAACTGTATCTGCTGCAGGAACACGATATGGGACACAATCATATAAGTTGCTATGTTGAGTATTGCTATGAAATCGATCCTAAGGCTAAATAGAAAGATCACAAATTAAGATGCATGCTCACTAAATGATTTAGTATTTGGTTTGGGTGCGAGCGGGTCTTGATCAGTACGAAGCGAGGACGAAAGCACTAAGCCCCCACTAGTTTATGTGCAGGCTCAGGTTATGATCGGCTTGGGACGGAGCTTGGCTTGGACGTGCCGAGGCATGGAGTCCTTGGCGTTCAAGAGGAGTTTCCGCATAGGCGTTCGGACTTGCAACATGGAGATGTTCAGCCGAAGACTACTTGGTGGCTATACAGAGGCATAATGTATGGAACAATGTAATCCTTTGTGAGCTAGAGAGATCATGAGGGTTGTAGCCAATTGGCATTTTATGTTGGGCTATTCAGAGCCTTTGTAACCTTCAGTTCAATATGAATAAAAGAGATTCTTATGTTTTACTTTGTTTTCTTCCGCTGCTTATGTTATCGATTTGAGATAGTTCTATGTGAACCTGTTATCTTGCCTTGCACGAGCGCAACTCCAGGCTCGTGCGACATCACGCCCCAGCGAGGACGATGATTCGGGTGAAATCTAGCGAGGACGAGCGATTTCTCGGGTCGGGACGTGACAAGTTGGTATCAGAGCGGTTCCATCCTTTGGACCGTGCGTGAATCTCTTTGGCCCTCAGTTGCTTCGATATCGAAATTCAGTTGACTCTAAGTTATTTTCACAACCGCATGGCTCATGGATCTGCTCGACGCTACACTGGATGTTCCATACAATAAGTCTATATTAAGTGCGTACGTCTGCCACAAGTATGTCGTGACTATCACGCTATCTCCGGGTGCCATCGGAGAGTGTTGGTTGCACGCAGTGCAACGAGTTATGGGATGTTGGTCGCACGAAGTGCAACGAATATGGCGATGTTGGGTGCATGAAGTGCAATGATATGCGTATTGTTAGTCGTACGCAGTGCGAGGAGATATGTGTTGTTGGTTGCACGGAGTGCAGCGAGTCATGGATCATTCGTTGCATCAGTGCAACGAGTCGATATGGTATGATGCGTGTTGTATGGCTATGCGGATGGATAGCGATATGTTGCGCAAGACTGAGTAAAGACCTTAAGTATCGAGACTAAGTTGTTGCGCGAGCTGCAACGAGCGGGATTCGAAGATTGCGGATGCGATTGTACGAGTTGAGTTGGTCGCTAAGTCGAGTTGAGTAGGCGAACGTGTATGTTGGCCATATGTTGCGTTGAGCTTTGAATAAGCGAATGTTGCGGGTGTGATCGAGATGATCGCCATGGTACGGTTAGATTGAATGAGTTCCAAACTTAAGCTAACGTTAGAGCTGGGATCGGAAGGATCACCATATGGTACGGTTAAGTTGAGATAGAAGTCGGACCTATGCGAAGTGTGATGTCGAGTAATGACTCGATTCCGAGTGGTATATGCAATACCAATTATGCGAGCAAGCGTGGTGAGGTATTGTGTCGATAACGATAGGCTCGATCCTGAGTGGTATATGGAATACTACTTAGCGATAGCGATGTTAAGCTGGTCGGTGACTTGCGATAGGTTACGTCGAGACGATTATGTTGATACGATATGTTTGTCCTCAACGGACGGAGTAGTGCCGAGACTTGAGTGGGAATGATTTGATAGAAGTCGGTACAAGTATGCTTCGATGAATTGAGTTGAACGATTATGTGCAAAGTCGTACTTATGGATGATATATCGGACGAGAATTCGTTAAGTATAAGTTGAACGATAGGCCGAGCATATGCGAACGAATGTTACGTTGAGGAAATAGTCAACCCGGTCGAACTTATGTTGAGTTAGTACGGAGACTTCTTCGGAACGTGTTGAGTAGGTACGAAGAAATTGTGCGAACGAATTTGAGTTAGTATGATAAGTCGGTGGCACGATCGGAAAGTACGAGTTAGGGATATGAGAATGGATACGTGAATTGGGAATTGTGTCGCGATTATGGTAGTTATAACGGAATGAATCTTGATGTGTGCAAGACTTGATTCGTATTCAAGTTCAGATAATGGCAATAATTGCAACGAGTTTGAGCTTATGAGAAAGGAAGATGTTCAAGTTATGCATATCGACGATGGTATTGAGGCGTATCAAAGACGATATGCAATAACTCGGGGATACTCTGAGCAAATGAACGAAAATTATGTTGAGCATTGTTGTTGGATGAATAAGATGCAAGTTAAGTTGATGGCAGTTTGGATGATAACGATAGGAACGCTTCGGAGAATTTGAGAGTCGATGGATATTGCTTGGGTGAAAATGAAAGTGTCGGAATTGCTTCGCGGATCACCACTGTGTTGACATTCTTGTCTTGAGCGAGCGCAACACCAGCCTCGCACATGCATCACGTCAAATTAAGAACGGTCATTCCACGTGAGCGCTGGTATGGTGATTCATCCAGCGGGGATGATCGAACTTGCGAGGCATGGCAAATTTGATATGGACTTGTGGTTTGATGCGAACGTTGTTCGAGGATGGTTTTGATGAGTATAGAATGTGTCAGACTATGATCACGAATAGGTAAACTCAGATTTGAGGCGAGCAGACGTCATACGACTAGTGAAAAGAATCGACGGTAATACACGAGTGATTCGAGTAGCAGCGGCGCATCAGTTGCACGAGTGAGTAGATGAATTATGGATTGTCGAATTACGTCGGATTGGATAAAGTCTCGTAGGAATCATCGGGAATTGATTTGGCTCCGCAATAGGATATAGCATGGTTCGTTGTAACTGTCCCTCGTTGATGATCTTCAATTATCGAGCGTAGTTTCAGGGCAGATGACCCTAGAAGACTTGACCGCCAAATCAAGTGAATGTTGGAGTCCCATAGGATGACCCTAAAGAAGTCGCGTAAGAAGGACAAGGAATAAGGTAGTACATGTTGAGGATAAGTCTAAGCGAGTGAGTATCGTGTCTCAAAAAGTTAGCGAGTACTAGAATCAATATGGTCAAAAGAAGTTATGTTGGATCGAATAGATGTTGAGGAACGTGCTTAGCGTAAGGATACGGTAAGGCGATTGCAAGAATTTTGCAATGTATGAGAGTAACGGATAGTAGAACGACCCTAAGAGTGTGTCGTAGATCGGTTGAGTAACGGTTAGGCCATGTGTATTGAGCGCGATCTATGTTACGAAACGAACTAGTCGAGATTGAAACGGGGACTAAGTAAAGGATTCGTACTCGGTCGAGTATCGGAGATAGGCATATCGTAAGAGACCTTGGGTCAGAAAGATTGTTGCCTTTGAGCATCATAGACTCAAGTCGACCTCTTGTGTCGGGAGAGTACGAGCATGATGTCTGGATAAGTTACCTAGCGGGGGTAGCCCCAGACGCAACGTATGGATAGAGCGAGAGAATGTGGATCACGTATGGATAGTTGCGTCGAGACTTAGTACGGATTGTAGACAAAAGAATTTGTGACATGTTGACATAGTCCATGTTGTTAAGGCTAAATGTTATGAATGATTGGATGAAAGACTTGGGTTATGCGAGAGATAGGAAACAGTTGGGCGAGTAGGCATTGCAGAGAATTGTTGCGATCGGATGCGCAATGACTCGATGCAATGCGAGTGTTAGGTGGCCGGCGAGAAACTCACAAGATCGAAGTTATGGTTGAATTAAGTTATGTGCTAGATGTTGGAAGATGATCGCATGTTATGGGATGATGCATACGAGAATTATCTGGGAATAGGTGCTAAGATATGACTAAGTCGAATACGGACTGATTGGTGCTTGAGGATTTAAGTTGAGATTGTAAGTTGTCCCGATATCCTACAACTGAGCTTGGCTGAAATGCATATATTGGTGGGACGTCTAAAATATGTGTATGATCCAGACTGAGTTGTATGATTCTAACGATAGTAGCACGAGATCGTGAAGCGATCTGCGCGAGGCACTTGGATTAAGTGTTGGTTTCGGTTCGAGGACGAACCTGATTTTGAGTGGTATATTATGTAATGCCCCGCTCCGCATCGGTGCATTACGATGAGTCGTTGACTCGAAGAGTTGCGTTGACCCGATAAGGTATCGATGCAAATCGATGCAAGTGTTGCGTTGGCCAAAGGTAAGCTTTGAGTCGGTTGGAATCTATGAATCGAATCAATGCAAAGGATAAGTCCCGTTTGAGCAAGTGCTAACCTTGGTTGATCTGGTGTGCAGGCTATGCTTTTACGCTGGACGATAAGAGGTCGGCATTTTGCCTTATGCAATAAAGTGTCCGCGAAACCAAATCGAGGTCCTGCAACGGATTGTGGCATGGGCGCGATAGGCTAAATCAACCGAGTAGTTCAAAGGAATGACTAAGTCCGGGAGTTAGCTATGCGATCGAGTTGTGGAAGCGAGATACTTCAATCGGCAAAGACGGCAAGGCGTATCGGCTTAAGGTGGGCGGATTCTTGACTCTCTCTCCCTATTCCTTCACGTCTAATAATATATGGTATTGTATGCGTAAGATGTTATCGAGTTAGCGAGCGTGGCTCGGCGAGTAAGTGCCTAAGTATGTATCGAACACTAAGATAGAACATTGAACAATCGAACAATTGAAGCGACGTGCATCGAGTGCACGAGTCGCAGTAGGGCAATGATGGTAGAATATTGAAAGATGATAATGAGATGTGCATCATGTGCACGGCTCCGAGAACATTGAACTCTAGGCGTAGAACATTGATTATGTGCTGAGCGTGCCTTTGTGCACTTAAGCTACGAAAAGACTAAGTAACTACGGAGTTAGGCTATGCGAACAACTTACGAATGGTATGCGTGAATATGAGTATGAGATGACTAAGCCGTTGGGCGTCGTGCATCAATATGGATGTGTTGGGGCATAACGTCGACGGAGCTCCCCATATGAATGGTGGATTATGTTTATGGCACGGGAAACCGTTTATGTGCGAGACTATGTTTATTGGAATACGAGATCGGTTGGTATGCTATGGATTGTATGATATGGAACGCATTGCATGGTCAATGGACTCGGATGGCCCGTGCACGGGTGCGGCTTCCCTCGAACGGTTACGCCGGGGCGCCGGGACCGTTCGACCAAGGAGGGAATTATGTGTGGTATTTATGGTGCACAACATTCAGACGTATTGCGACCGTCCAGTGCTGTGATAAGCTATGATATCCGTAAGTTTGGGATCCTTCGGATACTGGGCTAGCAACCCGTATCGAAGCGATTGTAGGCTTACACATAAGAGATGCCAAGTCCATTACGGTGCGAAACACCGTGACCTTCATATAGTTAGGGCCGGTGGGCTGAGATGAGAGCTGGGTGCAGGCGCAGGGCCTGCAACCCATTATACATATGTTTACGTTTATGATTGGTCGGTTGATACGAATCGTATGTTTGCTTATGTTAAGTTCTAACCACTGCAGGCTAAGGAAATGGGACGGGATGAGCACAAATCACTATGTTATGTTTCAGATTATGTCTAACTGTATCTGCTGCAGGAACACGACATGGGACACAATCATATAAGTTGCTATGTTGAGTATTGCTATGAAATCGATCCTAAGGCTAAATAGAAAGATCACAAATTAAGATGCATGCTCACTAAATGATTTAGTGTTTGGTTTGGGTGCGAGCGGGTCTTGATCAGTGCGAAGCGAGGACGAAAGCACTAAGCCCCCACTAGTTTATGTGCAGGCTCAGGTTATGATCGGCTCGGGGCGGAGCTTGGCTTGGACGTGCCGAGGCATGGAGTCCTTGGCGTTCAAGAGGAGTTTCCACATAGGCGTTCGGACTTGCAACATGGAGATGTTCGGCCGAAGACTACTTGGTGGCTATACAGAGGCATAATGTATGGAACAATGTAATCCTTTGTGAGCTAGAGAAATCATGAGCGTTGTAGCCAATTGGCATTTTATGTTGCGCTATTCAGAGCCTTTGTAACCTTCAGTTCAATATGAATAAAAGAGATTCTTATGTTTTACTTTGTTTCCTTCCGCTGCTTATGTTATCGATTTGAGATAGTTCTATGTGAACTTGTTATTTTGCCTTGCACGAGCGCAACTCCAGGCTCGTGCGGCATCACGTCCCAGCGAGGACGATGATTCGGGTGAAATCTAGCGAGGACGAGCGATTTCTCGGGTCGGGACGTGACAATATTAATATTAATATTCATGTTAATTTGATATTAATTTTAATTTCAATTTCAATATTAATGCTAATATTAATTTTAATGTTAATGTTAATAATAATGTTAACGTTAATTTTAATATGAATGTTTATGTTAATTTGATATTAATTTAATTTCAATTTTAATATTACTTCTAACATTAATTTTAATGTTTAATATTTAATTTTGTCATGCCATCTGTCATGTTATGAGCTATATCTTATGCCACGTAATAAAACATGGTTTCATCCAAATTTTTTGAGGGGTTATTTTGTATAAGGGTACCAGGTTTATAATATAATTAGACTTTAGGTACTGGATTTGTCCGTTTTAGAGTTTGGGTACTCGAATTTTTTTAGTGACATATTTTAGTGACAAAAGTGGACTTTCAGTGACGAAATAAATCTTTTAATGACGAATGTTTGTTACTAAAATGTGTCACTAAAAAATTACAGCATCCAAAGTCTAAAACGGATAAATCCAATACCTAAAATCTAATTATATCATAAATTTGGTACCCTTATACAAAATAACCCTTTTTTGAGAGGCAATTAACATTTTTGTTCATTTGTTGAATATATTTCTACCTACCCTCTGTCACTACAAATCGACCTCATTTTCTCACTCAGTAGTACACTCCTACTGCCGGACCAAATCTAACAAGAGAAATGGAGCTCACGCAATCTGTCATCCTCTACCCTTCCTTGGGTATGGGGCACCTTATCCCCATGCTCGAACTAGCCAAGCTCTTCGTCGACCACGGCTTCTCCGTCACCATCGTCGTCCTCGACTCCCCCCCATCCGACACTTCCTCCACTGTGGACTCATTTATCTCCCGCGCCTCCTCCTCCTACCCCTCTATATCCTTCCACCGCCTCCCTAAAGTAGCCCCTCCCGTCTCGGAACTCCCCATAGTCTTCCTCTCCGAAACCGTCCGCCTAGCCAATGACAACCTCCTCGACTTCCTAAGCTCGATGAAGTCGACTTCGGACATCCGTGCCGTCGTCCTAGACATGTTCTGCAGTGCCTCCCTCGACGTCGTGGAGGAGCTCCGCCTCCCCTCCTACTTCTTCTTCTCGTGCTCCGCCGCCATCCTTGCCACCTGCCTGTTCTTCCCAACTCTCCAGTCCCAGCTGGCCGGCAGCATCAGAGACCTCGGCAGCAGCCCGCTTCACTTCCCGGGTCTCCCTCCGATCCCAGCTTCTGACCTGCCAACCAATGTGCAGGTTCCCGGCGAGAGCAACGATGCAGCCTTGGCTCATTTTGTTCGCCTGCCGAGAGCGGACGGGATCATGATCAACACGTTCGAGTCGCTGGAGAAGAGGGCCGTCCGGGCTCTCGTCGACGGGGCCTGCGTGCCGGGGAGTGCCATGCCTCCTGTCTACTGCATCGGCCCGCTGATAGCCGACGGGAGCGACGGCGGAGAAGGCGGAGAGAGGCACGAGTGCCTTGCTTGGCTGGACGCTCAGCCGGAGAGGAGCGTAGTTTTCTTGTGCTTTGGGAGCATGGGCTCCTTCTCCACGGAGCAGCTGAAGGAGACGGCTGGCGGGCTGGAGCGGAGCGGGCAGCGGTTCCTCTGGGTGGTGCGCAGTCCGCCGAAGGACCCGGCGATACCGTTCGATCAGCCGAGGACGGAGGCGGAACTCGAAGATCTGCTTCCGGAGGGGTTCTTGGAGCGGACGCGGGAGCGAGGGATGGTGGTGGAGTCGTGGGCTCCGCAGGCGGCGGTGCTCGCGCACAGGTCCGTGGGAGGATTCGTCAGCCACTGCGGGTGGAATTCGACTCTGGAGGCAGTGTGCTCGGGGGTGCCTATTCTCGGGTGGCCGCTCTACGCGGAGCAGCGGATGAACAGAGTGTCCCTGGTGGAGGAAGCAAAGGTGGCCGTGGCAATCGAGGGTTGCCATAACGGGTTGGTGACTGCGGACGAGGTGGAAACAAAGATCCGACGTCTGATGGAATCGGAGGCTTTGGCAGAACGAATGGCCGCGACAAAAGAGAGGGCAGTGGCAGCAAGAATGGAAGGCGGGGAGTCCACTTTGGCATTGTTGGAGCTGGTGACGGCATTGAGGAAGCCTACTCCGGCCACCGGAGCTTGATTGATTGTCAATGCCAGAATTTATTTACTTGTACTGTCACTGTGTGGTTCTCCTATTATCAATGCAATTAGCCCAAATAATTCTTCTTAAATTTACTGCGGTAATTTAGTTCTCACCAAGAGTTGCACATTGAGTCGCAAATAGCTATGCTTCGAAGTTATTTTTATGTCTGCATATATCTAACGGATAAAGTGCAAAAAATTTCTCGTTAAATATGTGCCTTTTGTACTAAAAGATCCCATGCTCTTAAAATTTTCAAAAGTTTGAAATATGCTCATTTTGTCCCCAAGTGACAATTTTACCCCTCCCTCCCCCCCTCCTTCTTCGACTGTGTTCGCCGACGACGGAGGCGGGGGGGAGGGGGGGTGCGGACGGGGGAGGGGAGGGGGCGGGGGAGGGGGGTCGCTCGCCGGCGAGGAGGAGCAGGGGGGTCGGGGCAGGCGAGGGAGCCGGGGGTCGGGGCCGACGAGGGAGCGGGAGGTCGGGACCGGCGAGGGAAGAGGAGGGGGGAGGGGAGGGGGGGGGGGGGATTGTAACGCCCCTGTAGAAGCATGGAATTTCACAACCAGAAAGCCCATGCGCCAGACACTACATGCGCTAGAACTCAGACGAAGAACTTCACAGCAAAGTCAATAAGTATAGACATTTGAAGAAGGACTTTTCATTTTATATATAAAAGTCTATTACATGTCTAGAAAAGGTTGTACAAAGGAGAATTTCTACAAAGAAAGAGCCTAAGTCTACAGCCAGCGGCCATCATGCGCCTTCAGATAAGCGCAGCGGCCACCATGCGTCTCCAGATAGGCGCAGCATCACTATGCGCCACCAGTGAGGCGCAGCAGATATCATGCGCCTCCATCCAGGCTCATCCCATCATCTCTTCAGCACCTCAGTTATGTGCATCCCTTCAGCCAAATTCTTCCAGCCAGGCTCACCTGGCCGAGCAGAGCCCAGTTATGTGCCGCTCTTCCAACCAGGCTCGTCCGATAAATGCTTCGACACAAAGCATTTAACCCTCTGGCTGGAACCAAGGAAGAGAAGAGCACCGCAAATGCTGTGGCCAGGGGAGGCTTCGAAAGAGCCTCCAAAGCCGAAGGAAGACCGTGATCGAAACCACGGCTAAAGGAGCAGCTTTCGACACGATCAAAGTGGGGAAACCCCACTTTGCAGGAAGAGAGAGCCTTGTACCGCCATTCCGATCTACGGCTCTTCCGGAATAACGGAGACGTGGCTCGAACATCCCTATCTTTGGATGCAACAGGCACCTTCCGCCTGCCTCAGAAGCCCTCGACTCCGTCTTTTGGATGTAACAGTCACCTTCAAGTGTATCAAAGACAACACAGCGTCTCATCTTCACCCTCGGGAGCACTGCGTCAGCAGAATGCACCCGTATGTTCAAGTTCATATTGGAAGTACGTGAGGAAATGAGAAGCAAATCTTCTCTCCATGCCACTATTTATAGGCCGGGCAGATCAAACCCACGCGCCAAGTGGATGGCCCTCCGAATTCCGTGCAATAAATTTACATTAAATGGATGAACCGGACGCCTCGAATTCAGCCAAACGGCTATTTATAGCACTCGAAGAGCGAGACAGCCGCATCATTAAAAGACATGTCCGATGCGCCAGCCAGACAGCGCATCACACGGACGCGCCCTTCGGCATTAGGCGCATCACACAGACGCGCCCTACAGTACTCGGCGCATTATAGAGGGTGCGCCCCCACACATCTCCATACCGAGTGGAACGCCAACCGACGCGCCCACTCAGCTGTCCATCGAACGTCACCAACATTAAATGCTGAACTGACAGAGTTGGCAGCACACCTCCCAAAGTCTGAACAGTTGACAGCTTTATTCAGAAAATGAAGCGTCGGCAACGTCAGCATCATCATGACTCTATTCCGACGGCTACTGCCACGTGGCCACCCGCATGCGCCTCTACGGCCATGCGTCCACACTCGCATGCGCCTCTACGGCCATGCGTCCAAACCAGCATGCGCCTCAAAAGCCATGCGCCCCAGACTGATCTCTGATCCCGAAAGATAGAAGGAAAGTCGCCTGTATGCGCCTCAAAAGCCATGCGCCCCAAATGGTTTGTAACTCCTAAAGGTTATGAGCCGCAGCCTCCTCCTGCGCCCAATCCAAGGCACAGCCCACCAGATCACTCCTCTCCACCAAATCCGAGATCTTCGAACCATGAGTCGACGACACGTGTCTTTTGACTCAACTCGTCCAAGATTTCAGCAACGGAAAGATCTTTCCTCTGCTACGTGCCGGCTCACGACAGCAGTATGAAGAGTTCTCCCCCTCGATCAGGGCGCAGCATCCATGCGCCTCCATCAGCAACCTCCACGTGGCGTCCCCACACCGGCGCATCCTACATGCGCGCATGAGCAGCCAGCCTGCAAAACTATAAATAGAAGGATCATCCCCTTCACACACACACAGAGACTCAGAACATAAGACTCACAGAGAATCCACAACAGAGAATCACCGGAGAGGCAGTTCTAGACACTCAACGTCTTCCTCCTCTCGGCAAGGTCCAGCACCCAGAGTAATCAACACCTTCAGAGAACCGATAACCGCCGTCAGCCGGTCAACGGAGTCAACGCATTACCACTCGCTCCATTGGCACTAAGGACCCAGCTTAAACAAAAGTGTACTCCTAGGACTACATCTAAGTCCTATATTGTATCACTGTTCTGTTTGTATTAAGATTTCAATCAAAACAATTTTAATAGCAAACAAGCTGGCGACTCTGCTGGGGACCTCTTTCTCCTCTACCGAGAAAGTCGTGTCACAGGCCGACGACGTGAAGGTGGGCTCCTCCCACAAGACGCTGGTAGTGCGCCTCAATCAACAGGCGTACGAGGAGTTCATTTCTGAAGGAAGTGCGAGTCCTTCGAAGCGGCTGTCGAAGCCGAAGAAGACCCGCGCAGTCTGGGTGCACAAAGTCGACGCCTCGGGCACCACCGTTGAAGGGGATGCGCCCGTCCAGCCTTCCCTTCCTGCTGACGTCCTCAGCAGTCAAGGTGCGCCCGCTGATGCAGCGCATCTCTCGGGGAAGCGTGCGGCTGACCACGTTCTCCAGCCATCTTCCTCTCAGGCGAGGAAGATACGTCGACGGAGCAGGGGCGCAGCCAATGCCCCGCGCATTACTTCTGATGCGCCACAACGAGCCTCTGTCTTCGACAGACTCACTCGCTGTAACGGCGAGGAGAATTTGGATGCTGAGTACTATGCGCCCCAGCGGGCTGGTACGAAGAAATCCAAGGCGGCACGGGCCACGCGCCACAAACGTGCTATGCCAGCAGCCGGCCAGAGGCACGCGCTTACAATCACGCGCGCTGCCGATGGCAAGCTGTACAAGGTTGACTCAAGTGCTCCCGCACCGACAACGAGTCGACCTTCAAAGTCCTCATCTCACTTGGGCGCATTCACTGTGTGCACAACCAAGCCGAGAGAGGCAAACTCAGTGGTCTTGAACTCCCGCGCCTCCTCTGGTTGTGCGTTTGAGGTTCGTTCAAGTCACTTCAAATGCTGTGGTTCCCCCACTACTGATCGTGATGCCTGCTTGGTATTAGATCAGGGGGCGCAGCACTCACCCGACCACCCCGGCGCTTGGCCCTGCCATGCGCCTGAGAGGGGTGTTGTCACGCCCCGAGTCGACAAACCGTTCGTCCCCGGTGTTACTTTGCCGATTCGATCGTCCTCGCTAAGGCGTGATGCCGCACGAGCCTGGAGTTGCGCTCGTGCAAGGCAAGATGACAAGTTCTCAAATGGTTATCGTTAAATTTTGATATTAATACGCCAAGTCGAAACTTCACAATTCACATCAGAATATAAGACGCAGTATAGGAAGATAGAAATGCTTTTCATTCATAGCTTGCAACGAAGTGCAAGTCGTAATTTACATTGGATGCCGTTGCGGCTACATTGATTGAAAACAGAAAGAAGATACATTCGACAAGTTGCCTGAACTAACGCTTGCCGTCCCATACATTCGCCCCTTTATACATAAGCCGTCGACTTGAATTGGCTTCAAAATACTTCAGTATAGGAAGAGCTTCAAAACGCCTCTCCGCACTTCAGCTCCAGTTTAGTTGGGCGCGCCCGTCGCACCTGGGGAGATTGGGGGAATGGGATTAGCACACTTGCTAAGTGGACGAGACGAACCCACTCGTCTAAACCGACTCTGATTGTTAGGGTAGGCATGCTTTAGAGTTGTCTTTCTATTAGAACTAAATGAATTCAGTTCATATTCGATAGCCATCTTTGCGTAATAAAGCATACAGTGAAACATAGCAGTTTATCATATTTCTTACCACGGCCGTGCTCGTCCCTGCATGAAAACAGAGATAATATTTACCCTGCATAAGACAATAGGTGAGCATGCTACTATCTTATATGCGGTCATTGATGTTACACATCACGTGGGACTATCTCAACGGCATTTCGGCCCGCTCAGTCTAGGTTGCAAGCCTGACTGACGGTCCCGCAATGCATCGGTGCCGAAGCACGATTATTCATTCCCCCTAGGCCGATTCGATTCCGATGCCCCGGATATCGATTCGAGGAAAAATATCAACTTGTGCACAAGCTGTCCATGACCATGCCAATGCGTGAACAGTTTAACATATGCAACAGTTTTGTATAGCGCGGACAGTATTGAACGGCATTATCATTTCCCCCAACTTATGCAACGATTCATTTTTTCCCCAAGTCGTACTCGCGATTTAGCGTCCCGCAGGCACCAAATTGTCCGAGGCATCATAACCCACAATCGCCGTTTCATAATATTTTGCAGCACTTGAAATAGTCTATCTTTTTCTGTAAACCTTAAACTTTTCGGTTTATGTGAAAAACTTGTATTTGTAAATCGATACGTTTTTTTTCCCGAGTTCTTGACTTAGTGGATTGGCATGCAATTAACTTGGCATCGTTCGATTTGAATGGATTCGAAGCAAGGATTAAGTTTGCGGGACAGAATAGAAAAGAAGGCCGAATCACCCACCGATTACTTGGCTTCGTGCAGGTCGTCGAAGCGTAACGCAACGTCAATCCTTAGTTACGCGAGCTCCTGCAATGCATCAACACTTTGCTAGATTTCCTTCTTTCCCCCTTGCATCGAAATTGTAATTGCATCCATGAAAACGACGCGAAAGCACTTCAATCAAGCCCAGCGGCAAAGCTCCAAGAAAACCATACAGCGGTCCGGTCCCGTCGAAGGGACTCTTATAGAGAGCTCGTGCGCCGAGACGCAGCCCGCTGCATCTAGGACTTGTTCCAACAGAAGTCGTTCCATTAGTTGGATCGATTCTCGTATCTTCCGTCCAAATCGAATTGAATCGATGCCGCAAGGCGTTAACGTTTACCAAGCTTAGCGATCGAGTCAGATGGCCATCTAAGTTCCCGGCCGATCTGACTCGGCGCTAGCATATTATGAAGTTCCGTCGCCTATCGAAAGCGGGGCGCTACATAATATACCACCAAGAAAAAGTTTCGTCCCGAAACTTAAGAACAAGGGTCGGACCTTAATTTAGACGAACAACGCAGGGTACTTCTCCTTCATCTCCGCCTCCATCTCCCATGTCGACTCCTCGACTGTATGGTTCCGCCAAAGCACGCGGACCAAGGACATCGACCGATTTCGCAGCACCTTTTCCTTGCGGTCCAAAATTTGAATAGGCTCCTCCGCGTAAGACAAGTCAGTACGCAGCTCCAACTGATCGAAGCTAACCACATGACTTGGATCGTGCACGTATTTTCGAAGTTGTGAAACGTGGAAAACATCGTGCACATCGGCTAAGGCAGGAGGTAGCGCGATCCGATAAGCAACCGTCGCAACTCGCTCAATGATCTCGAAGGGGCCTACAAATCTCGGGCTCAATTTGCCTTTAACGCCGAACCGCATCACTCCGCGCATGGGCGTTACTTTCAGAAACACATGGTCCCCGGCCAAGAACTCTAGCGGTCGTCGACGAAGATCTGCGTAGCTCTTTTGTCGACTTTGTGCAATGCGGAGTCTATCTCGAATCAAGCGGACCTTTTTGACGGCCTGCTCCACCAGTTCCGGTCCCAGCACTTGTCGCTCTCCGACGTCATCCCAGCATATCGGCGAACGGCACTTCCTCCCGTAGAGCGCTTCGTATGGAGCCATCTGAATACTCGACTGATAACTGTTGTTATACGCAAACTCCGCAAGCGGCAAATGCGTATCCCAACTAGTCTTTAGGTCGATCGCACACAGACGCAGCATGTCTTCTAGGATTTGATTCACCCTCTCCGTCTGTCCGTCTGTTTGGGGATGGTACGTCGAACTAAAGTTCAGTTTGGTTCCCATCGCCGCTTGGAGGCTCGTCCAGAAACGCGATAGGAATCGCCCGTCTCTGTCCGAAATTATTGAGGCCGGCACCCCGTGCAGTCGAACAATCTCATCGACGTAGATTTGCGCTAACCGATCGACGCTCCATCCTACTTTGATTGCGATGAAGTGAGCTGACTTGGTCAATCTATCAACAATGACCCAAATCGCATCATTCCCCCGCGGCGTCTTCGAAAATCCCACAATGAAATCCATCGAGATGTTGTCCCACTTCCACTCAGGAATGGCGATGTTCTGCAGCTCGCCGCCGGGCCTCTGGTGTTCCGCCTTCACCTGCTGACACGCCATGCATTGCGACACGAACGTAGCCACGTCCTTCTTCATGCCGTGCCACCAAAAGTTTGTGCGCAAGTCCTTGTACATCTTGGTGCTTCCAGGATGTAACGAGTACTTCGCATAATGTGCCTCCGTCAGAATTTCTTTTCTGAGTTCGGCAGTTTCAGGAATGCAGAGCCTTCCCTTTAGTCGCATCGTCCCGTCTCCGCCTTCCGCAAAGTCAGTCGCCCTTCCTGTTGAAATTAGCTCGCGCATTTTCTTCAGGAATGAGTCGTCCTCCTGTGCGGTCTTTATCTTGCTCAGCAGGCTCGATCCTAACTTCAGCTGCGCTAGGTGCAGGTGTCGATACTCAATTCCGAGTTCGATACCCATCGCTTCAAGGTCTCGCTTTATCTCCTTGTTTATGGCCAGTGTTCCCATAAACATTCTGCTGAGTGCGTCGGCCACCACGTTTCCCTTGCCCGGCGTGTACTCGATCGTTAGCTCGTAATCTTTTATGAGTTCGAGCCATCGTCGCTGTCGTAGGTTGAGTTCCCGTTGCGTGAACAAGTACTTCAGGCTTTTATGATCTGTGTAGATTCTGCATGCTACACCGTAGAGATAGTGCCGCCATAACTTCAATGCAAAGACGATCGCCGCCAATTCTAAGTCGTGCGTCGGGTAATTTTTCTCGTGCTGCTTCAACTGCCGTAAAGCGTAGGAGATGACTTTGTCTCTCTGCATGAGTACGCACCCGAGGCCAGTTCCTGACGCGTCGCTGAATATCTGAAAGCCTTCGGGACCGTCTGGAAGTGCAAGGATTGGAGCTGAGACGAGCCGTTGCTTCAACTCTTGAAAGCTGGATTCACAGTCGTCGCTCCATTCGAATACTACTCCCTTCTGGGTGAGGCGAGTCAGAGGCGACGCTAGTTTTGAGAAGCTTCGCACGAATCTACGATAGTAGCCCGCTAAGCCCAGGAAGCTCCGAATGTCGCTAGCCGAGGCAGGTCGTTTCCAATCCACCACCGCATCAATCTTCTTTGGGTCCACCGCGACACCTTCGGCAGAGATTACGTGCCCAAGGAATGTCACGCTACTCATCCAGAACTCGCACTTACTCTGCTTGGCGTACAATTTGTTTTCACGCAGAATCTGCAGTACCGTCTTCAAATGTTCCGCGTGCTCTTCCCGATTCTTTGAGTAGACAAGGATATCGTCGATAAATACGACTACAAATTTATCTATTTGAGGTCGGAAGACTCGGTTCATCAGATCCATGAAAGCGGCAGGGGCATTCGTCAAACCGAACGGCATGACGAGGAATTCGTAATGACCATATCGAGTGCGGAAGGCAGACTTCGATATGTCGTCGGACTTGATCTTCAACTGATGATAGCCTGAACGAAGATCGATTTTTTGAAAATATCGCCGTGCCTTGCAGTTGGTCAAACAAGTCGTCGATTCGCGGCAAAGGATACTTGTTTCGCACGGTCGCCTTGTTGAGTTCCCGATAGTCGATGCATAGCCGCAACGACCCATCTTTCTTCTTCACGAACAGTACGGGAGCTCCCCACGGAGAGATGCTAGGGCGAATAAATCCGCGGTCTAGCAACTCTTGTAATTGCACCTTCAGCTCCTTCAGTTCTGCTGGAGCCATTCGGTAAGGCGCCTTTGATATCGGCCGCGTATCCGGAAAGGTGTCGATGCTGAATTCTATTTCTCGATCCGGCGGCATCCCGGGCATCTCGTCAGGAAAGACGTCAGGAAAATCTGCCACAACATCAGTCTGCATTGTGTTTGTATTATCCGTCCGCGTGTCTCGAACTGATGCCAAGTATCCCGCACAGCCGGAATGCAGCATACGCCTTGCCGAGATTGCCGACACCATCATCGCCGTCTTCGAGGCCGTACCGCACGAATATGAGAACTCTGTCTCGCCAGGAAGGCGAAACACCACTCTCTTCTCCGCGCACTCGATCGTTGCACGACAAGTGCCCAACCAATCCATGCCCAGGATTATGTCGTAATCTTTTATGTCTAGTACGACGGCGTCCAAGGATAGATATCTTCCTCCGATGCAAATGTGGCCATCCCTACAAATAAAATTCGCAGGCATATCGACTCCCGACGGAGTGCTAACGCTAATATTTATATCTAGTGATTGCATGGTAATTTTATTTTCTTTCGCAAAATCAGCAGATATAAAGCTATGCGTCGCACCCGAATCGAATAATACTCGAGCAGGTTTACTTTTGTAGAGTAATATACCTGTTACAACAGTATCGGACGCAAACGCCTCGTCCCGAGTTAAGGCATAAACTCGGCCTTGAGCTCCGTGGCGTTGGTTTTGTTGGTTGACGGGCACCGCATTCGCGCCTTGCAGTATCGGCACTTTATGAGGATTCGGGACGTTCCTCGGCGGGTTATGTTGATTCTGAACTTTGTGCGGGCAATATGTAACTATATGGCCTACCTCGCCACACTTATAGCAAGATCTCGTGACGCAGTCGACGGTTCGGTGCCCACGCCTACCGCACCTGGTGCAATGTTGACTGCCATGGCCTCGGTCATCGAACCTGTTCGGACGCTTTGTTATTCCCGATCCCCCGGCGCCGGCGTCGTTAGGACGCTTGTTGAAGTGGTTACGGATGCCTCTACTCGACATATGGCCAAAGATGCGTTCACTATTAAGAGCGGCATTATAGGATTCACGGTATGTTCGGCACCTTTGATTCACGACGTCCCTTCGCAGTTCGTCATTTAGGCCCTGTTGGAAGCGTTCACACCAGGCTTCCTTGTTGGGCAGAAAGGCGCCGGCAAACTTTGCCAGCTTTGAGAAGCTCGAATCATAATCGTCGACAGACATATTTCCCTGTCGCAGCATCATGAACTCGTCTTCTTTTTGTTGACGGACGGCGCGAGGAACGTACTGTTCGAGGAAGGCTCCCTTGAACATTTTCCAGGAAATTGTGGCGTCTGTATCTGCTTCATAGATTTCCTGCTTTTTAGCGGCCCACCAGTCATACGCCCTCAGTTGTAACTGTAACGCCGCACAAGTTACCCGCTGGGACCCTTCGATGCTAAGCAGATTAAACAGGTCCTCCATCTCCGCGAGCCATCCCACGATCACATCAGGCTCCGCTCGGCCGTTGAACTTCGGTGGATTCATCTTGCGGAACTCCTTTGCCTTGAACAAGGAAGAAGAATCTATCATTTGCGGTTGAGTCTCTTCTTCCTCGTTTTCTTCTTGGTTGCCTTGGTTTCCCTCGGGCCCTTCGTCCGTCGTCTTCGTGTTGCCCGCCATTCTGCTGACTATTTGAGTCAGGGCATTCATCTGTTTTTGTTGCGCTTCGAATTGGGCTTTGAATTGTGTCTGAAGCTGCTGCTGCTGCAGCTCCATCAACTGTAGCATCTTTTGCATAGTCGTCTCGCTAGGCTCGGTGCTTTTTGTGCTCGACGTACTATCTACAGTTTGGGTTGGGGCGGGATTGTTCCTTTTCTTAGTCATTCCTACAAAACAGAGTAAACCCGTTAGTATTTTTCAAAAATATCTACGGGCTTACCTGTATGGAACTTTTATTTCACGCAACATGCCGACAAGCATTCAATCGAGCCATCGCAACGGACATTCCAATAATGAAACATCTTTCGAAAATCCGAGGAAACATAACTGTGCTCTGATACCAATTTGTCACGCCCCGAGTCGACAAACCGTTCGTCCCCGGTGTTACTTTGCCGATTCGATCGTCCTCGCTAAGGCGTGATGCCGCACGAGCCTGGAGTTGCGCTCGTGCAAGGCAAGATGACAAGTTCTCAAATGGTTATCGTTAAATTTTGATATTAATACGCCAAGTCGAAACTTCACAATTCACATCAGAATATAAGACGCAGTATAGGAAGATAGAAATGCTTTTCATTCATAGCTTGCAACGAAGTGCAAGTCGTAATTTACATTGGATGCCGTTGCGGCTACATTGATTGAAAACAGAAAGAAGATACATTCGACAAGTTGCCTGAACTAACGCTTGCCGTCCCATACATTCGCCCCTTTATACATAAGCCGTCGACTTGAATTGGCTTCAAAATACTTCAGTATAGGAAGAGCTTCAAAACGCCTCTCCGCACTTCAGCTCCAGTTTAGTTGGGCGCGCCCGTCGCACCTGGGGAAATTGGGGGAATGGGATTAGCACACTTGCTAAGTGGACGAGACGAACCCACTCGTCTAAACCGACTCTGATTGTTAGGGTAGGCATGCTTTAGAGTTGTCTTTCTATTAGAACTAAATGAATTCAGTTCATATTCGATAGCCATCTTTGCGTAATAAAGCATACAGTGAAACATAGCAGTTTATCATATTTCTTACCACGGCCGTGCTCGTCCCTGCATGAAAACAGAGATAATATTTACCCTGCATAAGACAATAGGTGAGCATGCTACTATCTTATATGCGGTCATTGATGTTACACATCACGTGGGACTATCTCAACGGCATTTCGGCCCGCTCAGTCTAGGTTGCAAGCCTGACTGACGGTCCCGCAATGCATCGGTGCCGAAGCATGATTATTCATTCCCCCTAGGCCGATTCGATTCCGATGCCCCGGATATCGATTCGAGGAAAAATATCAACTTGTGCACAAGCTGTCCATGACCATGCCAATGCGTGAACAGTTTAACATATGCAACAGTTTTGTATAGCGCGAACAGTATTGAACGGCATTATCATTTCCCCCAACTTATGCAACGATTCATTTTTTCCCCAAGTCGTACTCGCGATTTAGCGTCCCGCAGGCACCAAATTGTCCGAGGCATCATAACCCACAATCGCCGTTTCATAATATTTTGCAGCACTTGAAATAGTCTATCTTTTTCTGTAAACCTTAAACTTTTCGGTTTATGTGAAAAACTTGTATTTGTAAATCGATACGTTTTTTTTCCCGAGTTCTTGACTTAGTGGATTGGCATGCAATTAACTTGGCATCGTTCGATTTGAATGGATTCGAAGCAAGGATTAAGTTTGCGGGACAGAATAGAAAAGAAGGCCGAATCACCCACCGATTACTTGGCTTCGTGCAGGTCGTCGAAGCGTAACGCAACGTCAATCCTTAGTTACGCGAGCTCCTGCAATGCATCAACACTTTGTTAGATTTCCTTCTTTCCCCCTTGCATCAAAATTGTAATTGCATCCATGAAAACGACGCGAAAGCACTTCAATCAAGCCCAGCGGCAAAGCTCCAAGAAAACCATACAGCGGTCCGGTCCCGTCGAAGGGACTCTTATAGAGAGCTCGCGCGCCGAGACGCAGCCCGCTGCATCTAGGACTTGTTCCAACAGAAGTCGTTCCATTAGTTGGATCGATTCTCGTATCTTCCGTCCAAATCGAATTGAATCGATGCCGCAAGGCGTTAACGTTTACCAAGCTTAGCGATCGAGTCAGATGGCCATCTAAGTTCCCGGCCGATCTGACTCGGCGCTAGCATATTATGAAGTTCCGTCGCCTATCGAAAGCGGGGCGCTACAGGTGTGAGGGTAGCACTCTCCTCCAACGACTTGCGCAACGTGATCACTCACAAGCGCCGGTCAGGAGAGTTGACCAACAAGCACGATGCGCCTCTCACGGGGCACATTTGTGCAGTGGTCACCATCAACTGCTGTTGCAAGACGGCAGTACCGCCAAAGCAGTCGGTCTTCCAACGGCTACAATCATCGACACCCCTCCGACATCGCCTTGGGACGAAGGTGTCAGCAGAAGAGGAACTAAAGATTGCGTCATGCAACGTGATCTCCAATTCCTCATCTGTCCGGAAGACGACTGCCAATTCCTCGTCTTCATCCAAAAGCCAGTCGAGGAAAACCAAGGCAGCTGTCACGACCTCTGGAGTGTTCGAAGGCACTCGGTCGAGGAAGAAGTCCTTGGAGGAAGCTGGGGGTAGCCAGACCCTTGTCGAGCCTCCTTCCGAAGACGAAGATGTCCAAAGCACAGCTGCGGCGGATCTTCATCAAGGCGAAGATGGCCTCCCTGAAGCCCCTCAAAATGACGATGTCCTCCAGGACACCGTCGGGGGTAGTGCTGAAAACGAAGAGGCCCTTCAAGACAGAGCTGAGGGCAGTCAGGCCCTTGCAGATGCGCCTGTCGAAGACGAACTCCAGAATGTGGCTGGGGGTGGCCAAACACCAGGAGAAGTAACTCCTCCACATGAGAGCGAGGCTGAGAGCGAAGCCTCAACTAATCCATCCATTTCCGGCCGTGTCATGACAGTATACATGACCGGGGGTGATCTTGAGGCTGATGCGCCGCCACAGGACATTGTCCAGCGCATAGACTCGCTAGAGGGAGGACTCAAAACCCTCTCTGCCTCAATGCAAGCACTGACTCAAGCAGTGTTTGAGATGCGATCGGCCTTGATCAGGACACCTTCAAATGGTCCCGACCCAGGAGCCAATGGAGAGTCGAGTGTGCCCCTCCAGCGGACACCCTCAGACACAGAAGCACCCCGGACATCGGAGCCCTCAAACGCTCCACTCCAGGTAGTACCTCCTTCCCCGACTCCTAGCTCCACGAAGGACGTGGTCGAAATGATCAAAGATCTGCGGGAGCGCTTCGAGTCCAAGAACAGGCAGGAGGAGCGCCAGAAGATGGGCATTCCCCAGCCTTATCCCCTTGAGTGGAACAAGGTGGTTTATCCCCCAAAGTATAAACCACAAACACTCACGCCGTATGACGGAAAGGACTCTCCACGACGGTACCTGACGTACTTTCAGTCGCAGACAGGGCATCTTCCGAAGGAGGACGCGCTCCTCACCAGCATCTTTGTTAGGGCCCTGAAAGGGGTGGCGTATGACTGGTACTGTAGCCTCCCCGATAATTCCATATCGTCCTTCGACGACCTGACACGCCTCTTCCTCGACCGCTTCTACGACGGTGGGAAGGACATGACGATGGCGTCTCTCATTGAGATACGCCAGAAAGACAAGGAAACGGTTCGGGCATTCATCGAACGCTTCCGTCAGGCCTGCTTCAGGCTACCTCCAGGCATGCCAGAACATGCGCTTCTCTCCGCTTGCTGTATGAACATGCTGCCTGCAGTAAAGCTCTGGCTTAACTCTACTCCCCCTCCCGACTGGAGCTCCCTAATCATTGAAGCTGAAGCTGCAGAGAAGAAGGCGGCCAATGCACGTCTTCTGGGTGTTAGCTTCCCCGCCTTTGACGATAAGGGGAAAAAGTCCACAACCAACAACTCCGGACGAGAAACAAAGGGGAAACAGGCATTGACTGTTAATGCCTCGAAGGGCGCATCTGTGCCTACTCAAAAGCCTCCACTGGCACCAAGACCCAAGGAGGTTTATTCATTCAATGATGACGACACCCTGCAACTCTTTGAGATACTGAAGCAGGGTGACAAGATCAAGCTTCCGGACCCGAAGCGGCCTGATGAAGTCGGGAAAGTGGACAACCCGAGGTACTGTCACTACCATCGGTTTGTCGGACACCCGACTAAGGACTGCTACGTCCTCAAAAATTACATCCAGCGCATGATCAATGCGGATGTAATCTCCGTCGACTACGAAGAGAAGACGGTGTCAGCTAATGTGGTGTCACTTCAGTTCGGCACCTTGCCGCCGACTACCACACAAGATGGCGTCGTCCCCATCCCTAAGGCGACAATGGAGGTGGTGAATTTGCCACCCACCCGTGACAATGTGAGTGGACTTGTCCCACTCACCACATCTCGAGGAGAGGTCCTCTGGATTCACCCCGACCTCGTCTCCGAGGTAACTCAACCGGAGGTACACCCTACCTCTAAAGCAAAAGGCAGGAAGATCAAGTCTTGCCGCACGGTCTCTTCTTCAACGGAAGAGGCGCTTCCTGTGCAGACGCGTGCACAACAGAACTCCCAGCCCGGTGAAGCTGCCGCCGAAGTGGTGCCTCCTGGCACCATCCCTGAGGAGGGTTCATCCAAGCCCTCAGCAGCCAATAAACAAAAGCAAGTGGAGGCCCGTTTCGACAGACCTCTGCGGAAAGAAAATGCTTCGGGGCTAGCCAAGCCCCACAATTTTGACATTCTGGCACAACTGGCCAGTACTCCTGCACGCTTGTCTTTGTTCGAGCTCCTGCGTCTCTCCAAGGACTCCCGAGAAGCTCTCTGCGAAGCTCTGAAGGATGCCGAATCCTTTCTCAGTCAGGTCAAGCAACCTGAAGACCTACCAACTACTTGTGCACACTGTCATTGTGCGGATAAAGTTATCCCAAACATAACCTTCACCCAACAAGACATGCTGCTCAAGCATCACCGACATAACCGACCGTTGTATTACACAGGGTACATCGGTTCGGTAAAGGTGAGCAGGATTCAGATCGATGCGGGGTCTTCCCTAAGCATCATTCCAAAGGCGCTGCTATCAAAGCTGGGGATCCCAATGTACCGGCTAGCGCCCTCCAATACGACCATCAGCGACTTCAACGCCAGCAAGAGCGAGCCACTGGGCAAGATCCGGCTGAAGTGTCACATCGGCAGCCTCAAAACTGAGGTGACTTGTTATGTGGTGGATGCCGAGGTCAACTACAACATCTTACTCGGACGACCATGGTTACATGAGTACATGGTGGTGCCCTCCACGCTCCACCAATGCATGAAATATGTATCCACCAACAGTGTCATCCGGACGGAGTTTGCAGATATCGATCCCTTCAAAGGGATTGAGGCCTACTTCACCGATTCCGACTTGTACAAGCCACTTGACGAGGAGGAAGCCAACGACGCCGATGATGAAGCAGAGACGGCAACAGAGCCGGACTTGGAGCCCGAAGCGACTCCTGACGCCCCCTTGAAAATCCGTCTGAAAGGGAGACCACCCCAGAAGGCGCCTCCAATGAGCATCAAGCTATCAGGAAAAGCGCCAGCTCGCGAAGCTCCCCTGAAGATATGCCTCAAGGGGAAGCCACCACAAACAGCGGCTCCCCTGGTGGTAAAATTACAAGGGAAGGCGCCACTCATCGAAGGCGCAACCGAGGCACCCCTCAAGGTGCGTCTTAAAGGCAAGCCGCCGCAGTCATCCAAGATGCCGGAGAGGGCTCACATAACCCTCTCAGACCCCAAAGTCAGAGCGGTGGAGGACTCTCCTGATCCGGCCCCAGTGCTTACAGACGAGGAGCTTGGCGAATATATCTCTGCTGATGTAGACGCACCCTCCTTCGACAATGTAATCCCACGGGATAAAATCTCGTACTTTATCAATAATAGAGTGTCTTTCAATTATTCTTGTCTTCCACACTGGAATGCCATGTATACATTAGACAACGCTCTTCGGTCGTTGCAAACACAAGTAACGACCGTCTACCATAATCAAATAGTTCCGTCTCAAGGAGTCTTCATAGTCCCTCCACGAAGCCGAGACGAAGGCACCATCATCTCGGGCAAAATCGAGCGTCGTCGGAACCTCCCGTCGATCGAGCCCGAACCTGATACCGGCAGAGTACAAGTCTATCGATACACGGATGCGGCTAAGCACATCATCCAAAAGATGGGCTACGACCTGAAAAGCAATAAAGGCCTAAACTACGGCAAGGGTCGGCATCTCCCTGTCCGGCTTTCGATGCCCAATAGAAAGCCACAGGATTACTATAATCGGACTCGACGGGGGTTAGGCTATGTCACGCCGCCATCAACTCCAGAGAATTCAGACGCAGAAGACATAGAACATTCCCACTCGTCAGAAGCATCGACGTGGGATTCCGATACCAGTATCAGATCAGTCTTCAGGAAAGTGCTGTCAGCTAACATGACATCGGTGCAACCTCAGAAAGATGAAGGCGAAGACCAACCGCCGGAACCCTTCAAAGAGGAACCCTGGGCTCAATGCCTAGGAGAACAATGGGAGTCTCGTTTTGAGTTACGAGAACCTCCCACCGAAGACGAAGTCGAGCAGATCGACCTCGGGGATGGGTCTTCTTCTAAACCCATCTTTATCAGCAAAAGCTTGGAAGGAGAAGACCGAGAATCTTTAGTCCAACTGGCTAAGGAGTATATCGACGTCTTCGCCTGGAGCTACGAAGACATGCCGGGTCTCGATCCACAGATCGCGATGCATAGGTTGAACATCTTACCAGATGCCAAACCTATCAAACAACAACAGCGACGCTTCCGCCCGGACATCATGAACGCCATCGATCAGGAGGTGGACAAACTCTTGACCAGTGGCTTCATCCGTGAGGAACAACACCCGGACTGGGTAGCCAACGTCGCCCCTGTCACCAAGAAGAACGGGAAGATACGAGTCTGTATCGACTTCAGGGATCTCAACTCTGCTTGCCCGAAGGATGAATTCCCGCTCCCAATCACCGATGTAATGATCGACAACACATGTGGCTTTGAACGTATGTCCTTCATGGACGGGTATTTAGGCTACAATCAAATCAAGATGTTCCCCGATGACGCAAAATACACGTCATTCAGGACTCCAAAGGGTGTTTTCTGCTACACAGTAATGCCCTTCGGCTTGAAGAACGCCGGTGCAACGTACCAGCGAGCTATGAGCACCATCTTCCGTCAACATCTTCGCAAGACAGTTGAGTGCTATATTGACGACATCGCAGTCAAGAGCCGCCTCAAAAGAGATCACCTACAGGACCTAAAGACGGTCTTCGATCTCATGCGGGCACATCAACTCAAAATGAACCCCGCTAAATCCTTCCTGGGGGTTTCTAGCGGCAAATTCTTGGGCTTTGTCATCACGGCAAAAGGCATTCATGTCGATCCCGAGAAGACTAAAGCCATCCTTAACATGGACCCTCCGAAGAACCTTCGAGAACTTCGGGGCTTACAGGGACGTTTGGCATACATCCGGAGGTTCATAGCAAACCTCTCCGGTAAATGTCAACCCTTTACTCAGCTCATGAAGAAGGGAGTCTCTTATGTCTGGACAGAGGAGTGCCAAAAGGCTTTCGACGACATCAAGGCTTACTTAACAAGCCCGCCAGTCCTAGTGGCACCTGTCGTCGGCAAACCATTCCTCCTCTACGTCCGTGCCATGGATCATTTCCTCGGCGCTTTGCTGGCTCAAAACAGTGATGCAGGCTACGAGCAAGCAATCTACTACCTCAGTCGAACACTCATCGGGGCCGAACACCGGTACAACCCCGTTGAAAAGGAGTGCTTGGCTTTGGTGTTTGCCATTCAGAAGACTCGTCATTACGTCTCGGGCCAGACAATTCACGTCATCTCCCGAGTCAATCCGCTCAGAGTTCTCATGACGAAGCCAGGGTCATTAAACTCCCGGCTGGCTACATGGGCGATCCTACTAACACCATACAACATGGTGTTTGTCCCGCAGAAGGCAGTCAAGGGTCAGGCTCTGGCTGACTTTTTAGCTGCACACCCCATCCCAGAATCTTCAAAACTCTATGAAGACATCCCGGATGATGTCCAAGAATCAAACGTCACTGAAGGAAGCCCCGTTTGGCGGATGTTCTTCGATGGCGCTTCAAGAACGGGCCCCAATGGCCAAATCATCGCAGGAGTGGGGGTAGTCTTAGTCTCCCCCGATCAGCTGGTCATCCAGCGCGCATACTCCCTTTCGAAGCCGTGCTCCAACAATGTTGCTGAGTACAATGCACTCGTCATGGGACTCCAGCTAGCACAACAGCTGGGGGTGGATCATCTGGAAGCCTACGGCGACTCGAAACTCGTCGTAAACCAGATTCGGGGGCAATACGAGGTTCGCCATGAAGATTTGATCCCTTACCATAAAGTTGCATTGAACATCATTTCAACCTTCACTGGGTTCTTCATCGAACATGTACCCCGCCTACAAAACTTGGAGGCTGACGCTCTAGCTGGCCTCGCAGCCTCATTGGCCGCGCCCCTTGGGACTCAACACTATGTCACGGTAACTGGCCGAGACTTGATTTGTCCCAGAAACAACCTATGTTTGCAAATGGCTCACGCCATGCCGACAAATACTGGGGTTAATGTCCGAGACTGGAGGTTCCCGTTCATCGACTTCGCTGTCTACGGAATCCTTCCAGAGGACCCGAAGGAAGCCGTCTCAGTCAGGAGACGCTCTCTTCGATTCTACTACGATACAGCCACTAAAATGCTGTACCGACGCTTCTTCGACGGGCTTCTCCTTCGATGCCTGTCTAACGAAGAAGCGGCCGAAGCTCTTCGAGAAGCTCATGACGGAACTTGCGGAGCTCACCAACCAGGGCCTAAGTTGCAAGATCGACTGCGACGTATGGGCTACTACTGGCCAACCATGGTTGCCGACGCAGTGGAATATGCTAAGAAGTGCCATGCATGCCAACTTCATGCAGACTTCATACATACACCATTTGAACCTCTACATCCTACAGTCGCCTCCTGGCCATTCGAAGCCTGGGGCATGGACATTGTAGGGCCAATCACCCCTCTTTCATCGAGAGGACACCGCTTCATCTGGCCATCACCGATTACTTCTCCAAATGGGCGGAAGCAGTCCCACTAGCAGAAGTAAAAAGCTCCAGGGTGGTCAGCTTTATCAAACACCATATCATTTACCGTTTCGGGGTACCCCGGCGAATCATCCATGACAATGGTCCTCAGTTTATCAGCCACATTTTCAGCAGGTTCTGTGACAAGAATCGCATTCAAAACGTGGCCTCAACCGCCTACAATCCGGCAGCAAACGGATTGGCCGAGGCATTCAACAAAACTATCGTCAGGCTACTCAAAAAAGTCGTGTCATCCAACAAACGCGACTGGGACGAAAAGCTTGGCGAATGCCTTTGGGCCTACCGCACAACGGTACGGACCCCAACAGGCAACACTCCATTCTCCTTGGTCTACGGGAGCGAAGCAGTACTGCCTCTCGAGATACAGATACCTTCGCTCCGCGTGGCAATCACAAACGATCTCACAGAAGAAGACAATCAACGTCGTCGTCTGCGGGAATTAGAGGCACTTGACGAAAAGCGTCTCCTAGCTCAACAACGCATCGAACTTTACCAAGCCCGTATATCACAGGCTTTCAACAAGAAGGTCAAGCAAAGAACTTTCCAAGTTGGCGACCTGGTTTTAGCAGTCAGAAGGCCAATGGTGTTAACTCACAAGACACCAGGGAAGTTCGAGCCCAAATGGGAAGGACCCTTCATCATTGAGACGGTATACTCAAACGGTGCTTACCGGCTCGCCAAACCCAATAGGGACTTGTTCATGATGCCCATCAACGGCAAGTTCCTAAAGAAGTACTACTCTTGACATCCTCCAAGACATATATTTCCCCAAACAACCTCTTTTCACAAAATCAATCGCTTCCGGAACCCAGCTGTTCCGTGGCATCCTTCCGTAGAAAGATAACCACGTCCATATTACCTCTGAGTTGTCTCTCTACATCCTACAAAGCGGAACCTTACACTTCGTGAGCTTACGCTATCCTTCATGTTTACCACGTCCACATTACCTCTGAGTAAACATCCCGTACAAACAACTCCTACGTTGTCGTACATTGATCGCAGAACTTCCACGTCCACATTACCTCTGAGTTGTTCAGCGTATCCCCCAGGATCATTCCTACCACGTCCATAAACACCTCTGAGTAGGAAGATTCTATCATTTGAACCTAATGATTGCCATGTCCACATTACCTCTGAGCAAACATGTTGGTTCCTTTATACTTATTATCTGTACCTAAAAACCAAGGTGCGCAAAAGATAATAGGTCCACATAAATCATCAAGTTCATGAAATCAAAAATGAACACATCAAAGAGATAGTGTATTTCTTTATTTTTTAAAAGGAGTACAGAAATACGCTATTTCCCCAGCAAGAGTTGCAAAAAAACACATAAAAAAGAAGAGAAGCTACAATCCCCGATCCTCCCCAGGGTGGGATGAGAGTTCTCTGACTCGACGTCTCAGGTCGGCAGTGCGAGTTTCCACAGTCGCCTGGACTCGCAGCTCGGCTTCTTGACGCATTAACCCGACAGCCTCAGCGGAAGTTTTACTCTCATACTTCTCATCAAGCTGTCGTCGCTGCTGAGCCAAAGCAAGGGTCCGCTGAGTAAGAGTCGTTTCCTCCTGCTTGAATGCCACGTGTTCAGCCAGGACACGCTCAGCCTCTAGTTGAAGTTGGGCCCGCTGGTCTTCAAGACGGCGCATCTGAGCATCAACCTCTGCGATGTTAGCATCCACCGCAGCCCGCTTCTCCGTCGTCTTCTTCATAGATTGAGACAGCTGCTCCGCCGCAGCCTCAGTCCCAGCCACTTCACGCTCCCAACTGCTCACCTCGGCTCGATGGGAAGCCTCGATCTCAGCCATCGACTTTCCTATCTCTGCATCTATCAAGACCGAGAGGTCATTTCGTTGGATGCGCTGCAGTTCCGCGAGCCGCTCGTCCAGCTCCATCACCGAAACCTCCAGAATTTCGGCCATATGGTCATGGCCCTGGTGAATGCGGATCAGCTCGATACAAGGCATTGCCAAAGCTTTTGCCGCCGCAAAGCTCTCCTTGGCATCTACCACTGCAGATACACCTTTCTCCAGCATTTTGTACACTCCCTCGACGAGGAATTTCACATACCCGTCGGCTTCCGCCAGCACCTGCGGCGTCATAGCAGGAGTTGAGGGAGCTACTACAGTTTGCGGACCGAAGGAAGATCCGCCGACCTCGATCTGAGAGGTTTGAATCTCGGCAGCAATAGGCTCTTCATCAACAGGGCCCAGACTGCTAGCCCGAGGAGCCGAAGAAACAGAAGGAGCCGGCGCATGCGTCGTGATAGTACCCCAAGTAGAAGGAGCAACAGAGGGTTCCACACCCTTACCCTTCTCAAGCCCGGAGAAATCACCGACGTCAACGGCTACTTCTACCCCCGACATTCTATCAGCATCAGCTACCTCCCCCGGCAAAACGGGGAGATCGACATCTATCTCCTGGCCAGCCCCAGGAGACAAGACCGGCAGAAGGGTCTCACTCTTCTCAAATCCCTCTACAGGGACAGAATCTGTCGCTACCGCCTGATCGGTAGCCATCTCTATGTCCATGGTTGAAGCCAAGGAAGGATTCGGCAATGATTCAGCCGACCTCCCTTCATCATGACCAGGAGGGGAATCAACCCTCTTCTCTATCCCCACCGCTTCTGCTGCCCCCGCAACGGACCCTTGCAACGCTGGAGGGACGTCACCAGAAGGCGACGAACTCCAATCCACTTCATCATCAGGATGCCTCGAGTCTGTAGGACCCTCAGCGTCCAAGGCCTCCACGGCAGATGGTACTATCCCAGAAGTTGTTGCGACTTCAAAGTCAGGAGATACTAAAACCTCCGCGGGAACATCTTCGGGACCCTCCTCCACAGGAGACATCATCGTTGGTGGAATGCGCTCCTCAGAAGAGCCTGCCACCTCCTTCGGCTTACTGGTGCCCGATTTCGAAGCACGAGACTTCTTCTTTAATCCCTACAAGAAGAAGAGCATAAGTCGCCACAATGACATGAAAAAACTGGAATTATGAAGCACTCCTTACCTCAGCGGGAGCTAAGCCCGTTGGCGTTACAAGTGGCGTTTCCGTAATCTTCGGGGTCGACGTCCTTCTCGACCTTTTTGGTACAGAAGAACCAGCTTCTGTGTCAGCCCGTCTTTTCCCGACAGACGGGTCTCTCACTGGTGCCACAGCAGCAGCCCGATACCCCGCTAATTCTGGCGGACGATATGACCGAGCTGCCACCAACATATTCGTGGTTGCTTCCAACTGGGTTCCAATGATGAAACTAGTCTCCCTGTCATAACCAGGAGACATAGTATTCATAGTGCAATACAGCTTGGCGGCCGGATATAAGATCGACGGCCGAGGATTGCGAACTGGTGTGGTAAACTCAACGCTAGTACATCCAGCGTTATAATACTGCCAGCCCCGGGCTCCATCCAGCAAACTCCCGATGAAGCCTAGACTGCTACTGGGATTCCGCAGCATTAGTTGAGTGTAGCCAAATTGACGAGCAAATCGGCTTGGCAAGTACGGTTCCAGATAACACCTGTTCTGATTACGGTAGACCAGATGCGAAGGCCGGATACTCTGCAACCAACGAAAACTCCATTTCGGCAAAGTAACCGCATCCTCGCCAGAATCAACCAAATTCTGGTCGGCCTCGAAATTCTTGAAGATCGGGCCAACCTTCACGATTTCCCACCCCTGAAGGAAGGACAAAACCCTCCTACAAACGGGGACGCCAGTGTAAGACCACTTCCTTTTGTAGAAGCGGCGAATGAAGGCATCTCCTTCAACATGGTCCTCCTCAGGACCAGGACTCATCACATTCGGATGATGTAAGATCAGCCACCCCATAAGATAATGGAAAGGCAGCTCGGCCCGGGGAAAGTTGTCATTATTACCTTTCTCGTGGATCACATCATCAGCAAAAGACCTCAAACCGCGCAGCAGGTTGCACACCATCGCGGGGAGGAGAGCCAGAGGTCGTCCAAAGGCCAACTTCACTGCAGGCAAAATGAGATTCCGATGTACCCTCTCAACAGTACCGGATCCCCCTGCAAATATGCAATCCCGGAGCCATATCATCAAGTAGGCCGTCAACACTGCCTTAGATGACATCCGGTGCCCGCAGTGCCAGAAACAGCTGTACGTGTTCTTGCCGCTCTCATTTGAATGTGGGGTCCTCTTGTCCAGCCGGGTTATTTCAGAACTCACTTCCGCGGGTGTCAAGCCCTGCGAAGTCGCAAACCGGATCCTCGAAGGATCCGCCAAATCCTGTCTAAAAACATAGTCCCTCCAAGCGGTCACATGAGGCTGCGTCCCGTTTCTATCCCGTCTCTGCATATAGTAATGATGACTCGCCACTTCCTTGAAGACGGCCGTCATCTCCTCAGCCCTGTCCCCCAGGATTTGAAGTTCCTCGTTGGTGGGAAAGTACTCTTCATAGGGTTCCGACCCCCAAGGGAGTTTTGACACCTCGTACATCTCATGAAGTGCGAACCCTAATTCCCCCACCGGGGTAAAGAAGGTCCCGGTATGGATATCAAACATCTCCAGGAGTGCGAGGAACATGTGCCTATTAAGGTCAACACCTGCCTGGGTAGCACGGATCGCGGCAGTCAACCCGATCTCTCGGAGCTCAGTCTGAAACCGCGACAAGATCCAGAGCGTCAGTTTAAGGCCACTGACGTTCAAGTTGCTTAACAGTCATATGCACTCCATTCGCAGTAAAGAACCAGTCCTCCTTGACCTTCAGTACTGACGAATCAGTAGAAGTGAGACGGTCTCCAAACAGGAACTCAGGCTTCAGGAAGGTCACTTTATCAGATGTGGAGGGTTTAATGACTCCACGCTCCATCATCCGTTTGAGGAACCAATACTGGTGTTCACGGATTAGGGTCATTCTCTCAGGAGGCTGATCCAGCATAAGAGCATCTTGAGCAGGGTTTATCACTTCCTCGTTATGCTCTACTCCCATTTGGTTGAAGGCAGCCTCCAAGAAAACTTCACTCAAAGGCGGGATTGCCATCGACACTAGTAAAAAATCAGAAAAAAGTCAGAAGAGAACACACAAATGTGTCTAAAGGAGAAAACTGCGGCGCATCACCAGGGTTTAAACCCATGCGCGTCAGCAGTATAGCCTCGGCGCATCATCAGGGTTTGAACCCATGCGCGTCAGCAGTATAGCCTCAGCGCATCACCAGGGTTTAAACCCATGCGCGTCGGCGGGCAAAGACCGCGGCACATCATTAAAGACTCAAGGCCTATGTGCGTTGGCGTACGGACAATGAGACTTACCAACCACCTCCGGCCGAACTTCGACAGGCCGACGAGGAACGATAGCCGCCGCAACTTCCGCGGGCTCCTTCGCTTTCTCCTTCCCCTTGCCGGCAGCGCCGCGAGGAGTCTTGGGAGCCATTCTCTCGAAGAAGGAGAAGTTAGGGTTTTGAAGAAGAAACTCTAAAGAAGCAGAGGCACATAGAAGAAGAACTCTTTCTCACTCCGACTCTTACCTATTTATAGGGCATGGTCGCACGCGTGAACAGATGACGTGTGATCTCAGCCGTCGCCTCGGGTTCTGTACAAGGATAGCAGCAAATAAGACCAAAAGATCATCATTAATCTTTTCGGTTACCGAGGCACCATCATCATTAACTGAGAAGAGCATGCGCCCGAACAGGCATGCGCCCAGAAATCATGCGCCCTGACCTCCATGCTTCTTATTCAAAGTATTCCAAAACTTATTCAAAAGTTTTGAAAACTTTGAAGGGGGTCTTGTAGAAGCATGGAATTTTACAACCAGAAAGCCCATGCGCCAGACACTACATGCACTAGAACTCAGACGAAGAACTTCACAGCAAAGTCAATAAGTATAGACATTTGAAGAAGGACTTTTCATTTTATATATAAAAGTCTATTACATGTCTAGAAAAGGTTGTACAAAGGAGAATTTCTACAAAGAAAGAGCCTAAGTCTACAGCCAGCGGTCATCATGCGCCTTCAGATAAGCGCAGCGGCCACCATGCGTCTCCAGATAGGCGCAGCATCACTATGCGCCACCAGTGAGGCGCAGCAGATATCATGCGCCTCCATCCAGGCGCATCCCATCATCTCTTCAGCACCTCAGTTATGTGCATCCCTTCAGCCAAATTCTTCCAGCCAGGCTCACCTGGCCGAGCAGAGCCCAGTTATGTGCCGCTCTTCCAACCAGGCTCGCCCGATAAATGCTTCGACACAAAGCATTTAACCCTCTGGCTGGAACCAAGGAAGAGAAGAGCACCGCAAATGCTGTGGCCAGGGGAGGCTTCGAAAGAGCCTCCAAAGCCGAAGGAAGACCGTGATCGAAACCACGGCTAAAGGAGCAGCTTTCGACACGATCAAAGTGGGGAAACCCCACTTTGCAGGAAGAGAGAGCCTTGCACCGCCATTCCGATCTACGGCTCTTCCGGAATAACGGAGACGAGGCTCGAACATCCCTATCTTTGGATGCAACAGGCACCTTCCGCCTGCCTCAGAAGCCCTCGACTCCGTCTTTTGGATGTAACAGTCACCTTCAAGTGTATCAAAGACAACACAGCGTCTCATCTTCACCCTCGGGAGCACTGCGTCAGCAGAATGCACCCGTATGTTCAAGTTCATATTGGAAGTACGTGAGGGAATGAGAAGCAAATCTTCTCTCCATGCCACTATTTATAGGCCGGGCAGATCAAACCCACGCGCCAAGTGGATGGCCCTCCGAATTTCGTGCAATGAATTTACATTAAATGGATGAACCAGACGCCTCGAATTCAGCCAAACGGCTATTTATAGCACTCGAAGAGCGAGACAGCCGCATCATTAAAAGACATGTCCGATGCGCCAGCCAGACAGTGCATCACACGGACGCGCCCTTCGGCATTAGGCGCATCACACAGACGTGCCCTACAGTACTCGGCGCATTATAGAGGGTGCGCCCCCACACATCTCCATACCGAGTGGAACGCCAACCGACGCACCCACTCAGCTGTCCATCGAACGTCACCAACATTAAATGCTGAACTGACAGAGTTGGCAGCACGCCTCCCAAAGTCTGAACAGTTGACAGCTTTATTCAGAAAACGAAGCGTCGGCAACGTCAGCATCATCATGACTCTATTCCGACGGCTACTGCCACGTGGCCACCCGCATGCGCCTCTACGGCCATGCGTCCACACCCGCATGCGCCTCTACGGCCATGCGTCCAAACTAGCATGCGCCTCAAAAGCCATGCGCCCCAGACTGATCTCTGATCCCGAAAGACAGAAGGAAAGTCGCCTGCATGCGCCTCAAAAGCCATGCGCCCCAAATGGTTTGTAACTCCTAAAGGTTATGAGCCGCAGCCTCCTCCTGTGCCCAATCCAAGGCACAGCCCACCAGATCACTCCTCTCCACCAAATCCGAGATCTTCGAACCATGAGTCGACGACACGTGTCTTTTGACTCAACTCGTCCAAGATTTCAGCAACGGAAAGATCTTCCCTCTGCTACGTGCCGGCTCACGATAGCAGTATGAAGAGTTCTCCCCCTCGATCAGGGCGCAGCATCCATGCGCCTCCATCAGCAACCTCCACGTGGCGTCCCCACACCGGCGCATCCTACATGCGCGCATGAGCAGCCAGCCTGCAAAACTATAAATAGAAGGATCATCCCCTTCACACACACACAGAGACTCAGAACATAAGACTCACAGAGAATCCACAACAGAGAATCACCGGAGAGGCAGTTCTAGACACTCAACGTCTTCCTCCTCTCGGCAAGGTCCAGCACCCAGAGTAATCAACACCTTCAGAGAACCGATAACCGCCGTCAGCCGGTCAACGGAGTCAACGCATTACCACTCGCTCCATTGGCACTAAGGACCCAGCTTAAACAAAAGTGTACTCCTAGGACTACATCTAAGTCCTATATTGTATCACTGTTCTGTTTGTATTAAGATTTCAATCAAAACAATTTTAATGGCAAACAGCCCCGACCCGCAAGATGCCTTATGATGGATGGTTGGTTTGATGAAGCCTTGTTGGACTTGGGATTATATGAAGGATCGCTTGGAAGTCTATGCGATCGTGGCGGAAATCGTTCTATGAATGTGAGTAGTGTTGAACCCTTCAAAGATCCTTTAGCTTCACGCTTAAAATAAAGAATAGTGTGCTGTGTTTCTTATTGTGTTGTTTAATAACACCTTGCATGAAATTTGGAAAGATAATAAAAGATAATAATCACCTGAACGTAAAATGTTGTGGCTAAATGAATTGTATGGTTGTACGCTGTTGCGATGAATTACATGACAGGTGAAAGCAAAGTCCCAAATACTTGGGCGGTGAGTATATCGAGCTTTGGCTCAATGAATAGATGGCAAAACAGATGTTAAGACCCAAGAACTGGGCAGTGAGTATGCTTGAATTGCATTTGAATGAATGAATGCTAAACAGATGTTAGTCCCAGGAATTGGGCGGTGAGTACACTGAGTTGGTTGGAAAGATGTATAGTATCAAAGATGTGGCAAGGCATTGGGTAACAACATTCTATTATCCAGTCGCCGATGTAGAATGTTGATTACGCCAAGACCCTGGATTGGGCAGATGATAAAGTGAGCTTTGGCTCAAGGCAAGATGGCTAGATGGCAAGATGGCAATACGAATGAGAATGATGGTTTTGCTTAGTTTTCCTTATCATGCATTATATGTTTTCTTCTTAGATAAGTTGCATATAGTTGCATGGTCATGGACAACTTGTCGACAAGGTGGTTTCTCGAACGGTATTCCTGGGCCATGGAACCCGGTTCGTCCTAGGAAAAACCAATGCTGAAGTAGTAGCAGTGCTGAAGTAGTAGCAGGGTATACAGGACTTGCAGTAGGGCTAGCTACCTGCACTGGCAAGGACGTTGTATACCTGTAAGACGGTCCAGGATGGCGTGTCGCCAGTGACCTTCATATAGATAGGTCAGGTGCTAATGATGTCTTATGCAGGCAGAGTAAGTTATTACTCAAATACAGGGAAGGATATCGACTGACAAAAAAGGTACATATTTAACGAGGGGTTTTTTGCACTTTACCCTATATCTAACACACTATAAAACCACACATAGAAACACAATTGGATAAATTAATTGTTGTCAACGGAGTAAAACTTAAGAGAGTTTCTTTGGTTTTGTTGGAAAAAAGGAAAAAATTTCTTCCCTGCCAGAGAGAGATTTTTTTTTTCCAGCTCAACCATACCTATTTTTTCTTCCGGAAAAAGAAGTAAAAAATAAAATAAAAATAAAATGGAAGGTCATATGTGTGTTCTTCTTACTCCTGCATATATTTTCTCCTCAGCAACAATCCATAACAGCCACCCAACAACTCCTACATCATTTCCCCTCTTGATCAAAAGAACTCATCCTTGAGTTCATGTTGGAAGAATAAAATTTGCCATCCTACCAAAATAAAATTTTATTTACACTTCAATACCCTAAAGTATCCTATCATGCAAGCTGCTGTCCTAAGTATACAAATTGAACTACTTATTTAGGTGTTGCAAGTTCCTACCTCTTGTTAGGGGCTGTTTGGTTGGAAGGATTTGAGACTGGAATTGCTCAAAATCAGGATTTGGGAGTTGGATTTATAAATCTGCCGTTTGGTTGGCAAGGGAGAGGAGACATGATTTTGCATTGGAGACTGTGTACAGTTCTTGCCTGGTTTTTCCTCCACTCCCACATCCTTCATTTTTTATGGGATGTGGAGGAAAGTAACAGCAACGTAGTCCCCATCTTCCATTTTGAGTAGAAAACCGACGTACCACCGATCGCGGGCGTCGACAAGGACAGTTGGAGTCTGTCCGCCGCCCTTTGGCCCTCTCCCCGCTCCCTCTCTCCCCACCGTCAGCTCTGCCACAAATCCTAGTTCGACGAGGAACGGGGAGCCTCTCCGCGGCGTCCCCTCCCCACTCACGGGCCACGACGAGGACAGTCGGAGCCTTGGCCGACGAGAACGGTCAGAGCCTTGGTCAACGAGGACGGAGGAACCTCTCCGCGGCGTCCCCTCCCTGATCACGGACCACAATGAGGAAGATCGGAGCCTTGGCCGACGAGGACGGTCGGAGGAGGAGCCCAAGGGTTTCTTCAAATCCAAATTATTTTTCTCCAAATCCAAATTTTTTTTCTCCAAATCCAAATTCTTGGGAGTGAACCAAAGGAGGTTTTTCCAAATCCAAATTCTTGATTTGAGTTGGATTCTAGAATTTGAAAAAGTAACAAAAAAATTCCAATCCAAATTCCCACAACCAAACAGCCCCTTAGTCGGTTGTCAACTTTTCCATCATAGATACAACATCTTTCTTTTTTGGCCTTTGTCACTCCCCTTACTTTTTTCATTTAAGAGTCCGAGTCTCAAGTGGTGTAAACTACCACTAACCATTTTTAGGGAAAATTGATTTCTTAACCTTAGATTCAATAAAAAAAATCGACCCTTTAGCCCCATATATATCAATATCCAATAGTACTTTTATGTCCTTTATCATAATCTGAGCCTATTTTACAATTTGACTTTTATAATATCTTATATATATGTCATGCAATTCGAGTGCCTACTCCTAGAAAAAGGTTGAAGAGAAATGGAGATGTCATTATTGCCAAATTGAAATGCATATCACTACTTGTTCAAAGATACACCGTTTAGATTGGTTGGTATAGTGAGACATCAAGGCAAATGATACATGTAGTACTCTTGAGAGTGAAGGTTGAAAATATTTCAATGAAGGGCATATTAATCTTAAACCTCGTTTGCTTAACGGATTTAAGAAACCAAAAAAAAAAGTTAATTTTTTCTTTATTTGGTAGCCACAAACTTGAAAATCAATTTTCTGATAAGAAAAACATTTGGTGGAAATATTGTTCCACTCAAGATCCATGGGATTGATTTTCCCTCGTTCTTTTCCAACATTTATTACAAAAGTTATGACAAAAATAATCATGTGTCATTGCTTATTTTACCATTAATGTTATTTTTTATAATATTATTTTTATTTTAAAAGATAAGGATATTATTGAAATATTCTTATATTTTGTTTTACTTTTCTAGATAGTTTCCTTATTTTACCAAACAACGGAAAAGATATATGACAATAATCTTACTTTCTCATTCCCATAAAAAATAAAAGGGAATTTATTTCCTTTCCGTGAACCAAAGGAGGATAAGGTGAAGAATTGACAAGTGTTGCAACAACGATGCTTCTTTTGTAGACATTTATTTATATTCCTCTTCTTCTTCTTCTTCTTCTTCTTCTTTCTTTACCTCTTTTTTACAAAATTTAGGTCTTTTTCTTGTTTTACAACCAACTACTGCATGACTTCTTCCCTTTATATATATTGTATCAAATTTACGACATTTTATCTATGTCAATTATAAATTTCTTTATTTTATCTGTAACATAACATGTTATGTGCTTATTAGAAATTTAGAAATAAAAAAAAACTGGACAATAGAGCAAGAGATAAGATATGTTTGAAATGAGCTACAATAGGGTCTTGCTTAACTGAAAGTCTAGACTGAAGATTTATTGACAATCTTTTGCGATAAGGGGCAAGTTTGTTTGCAAAAATTAATGATAAGGGGCAAGTTTGTTTGCAAAAACTAATGTTGAGGGTATTAAGTTGCACTAATTAAGATAGTTGAGGGTATTATGTTGCATACTTAAGAAATTTTAGGGTATTATTGCAAAATTTAAGATAAAGTGTTATGATGCACAACATCATCATTAACCACCAATTCGTCCTCCTTCAAATATGAGAGTTTGGAGCACAGGGAAGAAGGAAATCAAGGATTGACGTCTTCAAATGTACCACTTGTAGGCCTTTAAAAATGACAGTCACGCTGAGTTGATCAGGACAGAGTCAAAAGTCACGCTCAGTTGATCCAGACAATATTTTCAAATCACGCTGGGGAGACAGCTCATCATTTGTCAGAGAGTAATTATGATTGACAGCACAACAGTCGAAGAATGTCTCTTCGTATGCCACGTATGCACAGAATTAGAGAGATCACAGCCGTCTATTGCGTGATTTTCGAAATCTTCTTCAGCAAGACTCAACCTTTGTCAAGTTGGCGTACCAAAAGAGCTTCTTGTCATTTAATGTGACTGACAAAAGCAATCACTACCAGAGATTTTGTGTCAGTCGAGGCACGCTGAATCAAGACAGCTGGCAGTTCTATCCCAAATCTGCGTGTATTCTGAAGTTTTCTTCCTCAAGTCTGCGTGGATTCTGAAGTTTTCTTCATCAAAGTCTTCGTAGATTCTGAAGCTTCTTGCCCCAAGTTTGCGTGGATTTTGAAGCTTTCTACCCCGAGTCTGCGTGGATTTCGTCTTCACCAAGTCTGCGTGGATTCTGAAGTTTCTTGCCCCAAGTTTGCGTGGATTTTGAAGCTTTCTACCCCGAGTCTGCGTGGATTTCGTCTTCAACAAGTCTGCGTGGATTTTCTCAAATTGGAGTACATGGCAGCCATGCCACTGATCTCTTGCCTGCGTGTCCTGTAACTTGTACACGACTCATGCATGATTGCCATGTGTCCAACAGTTACAGGCCACGTCCAGTAACTGCTCACAGTCTTGCGTATGTTAAATCCTGCGTGATTTTCAACTAAGCACAGGCTGTGAAGACAGTTATCTTTTCAGTTATTATTTTTGACTCTATAAATAGAGTTCTTTTTCTCATTCATTGTACGAATACATAGTTATCTACTGTCAAAATTTTGAGAGCTTTTCTTCTTCGCATAGTCCAAGGGATAAAGTGATCATCTTCTAGATCAGATTCCCACAGTTGTAATTTTCCTAGATACACAATAAATAAAGAAATTTATTTATGGAAAACAAATTGGCGACTCTGCTGGGAAAAATCATCTCCTCTTCTGAGATGGCAACAACTCAATGCGATACTTCGTCAATCGGCTCGACGAAGAAGGTGATGACGATCCAATTCGATCAACTCGCCTATGAAGAAATACAGTGGGCTAAGAGTGGTAAGCCCACTACAGCCTCCATCATCACTGCCAAGTCGAAGGGACACTCTATCTATGTCCCTAAGAATCAGTTGGCAGCCAATGGTGAAGTCTCTGCCATAGTGTCTGCTCCTAACACTGGCAAGAACTCTACTACAAGCACGCACACTCTTGTGCGCTCGAAGATGACAGCAATCAAAGATCACGCTAACAGTACTGGCTCCTTAGCCAAATCTGTTCCAGTGTGTGTCTCCAAAGTTGAAAGTCACGCTGACAGTACTGGCTCCTTAGCCAAATCTGTTCCAGCGTGCAATTTCAATCTCAAAAGTCACGCTGACAGTACTGGCTCCTTAGCCAAATCTGTTCCAGTGTACAATTTCAACCTCAAAAGTCACGCTAACAATACTGGCTCCTTAGCCAAATCTGTTCCAGCGTGTATTTCCAAAGTCAAAAGTCACGCCAACAGCACTGGTTCTTTAACCAAGCCTGTTTCAGCGTGTATTTTATCTAAGAAGAATAGCTCTTTAGCTATCTCTTCCTCTTTGCCAAGTTCTACCAGAACTGGGGGTGGTCTTCCACACAAAGTCCCTTCGAAAAGAAATAACTCTTTAGTTGTTTCTTCTGCTCCTGTAGTTTTTACTTCAGGAACAGCTTTGACTGACAATTTTGTTAGTCAAAGAAAAGGAGATGGTCTTTTGACTACTCTTCCTTCTGGACATTCTATGTCTCAAAACTTGATTGAGTCTAAGAAGAAACATTCCTTAATGTTTTCTTCTATGACTTCTTCGAATTGGGCACAGAATTTGTCTAGAAAATGTCTGTTACCAACTCCTAATCAAGGGGGTGGTTCAACTCTTCCTTCTCTGCAAATATCCAGATCAATGGAAGGAAAACTCCATGTGTCCAAAACCAATGTGTTACCTCCAACTGATCTAAGAACAAAAATTAACACTTCTGGTGTTAAGAAACCATACCAGTTGGAAACAAGGATAAGAGATTCAGATGCAGAGTATGCAAGAAACTATGTGGCTCATATTAATCATTCTCTATATAATCAAGAGCCATCAAGACCCAAGAACAGAAAATATATTCCTCAATCTTCACAAACAGATTTACGAGAATATCTTCAACAGAAGAGAAGAAGTGATTCTGTGTCAAAGGACCATGCTGAATGTGACTTCTATCCAAGAGTCATAATTCAATGCAGATGTCAATCAATGGCTCATGATCATGTTGATCATGAATGTGACTTTCAGTCAAGAGTCACAATGCAATACAGATGTCAAACAAAACGACAATCTGTCTTCAATCGGATTCAGTGTGAACCTATGCCTGATGAAGATGAGCCTTTGTTTGCTTCTGTCAATATGACCTCTCGGGATGCTGGGGGTAGAGTTGATAGTCCAGATGGAGTATATAGAAATACCAGAGCAAGAGTCCTGGCCTCTAGTCAAAGAAATTTGATCTCTGAAGATGATTCTGAATTTCTTGGAGAATCTAACTTCCCACCTCTTCCTATTGGGGGTAGTTCTCCTATAATTGACTTTGATGCACAAAGCAATGATTCAGAACAAACAACATCTACCAGTTCATCAATAATTCCTCGTACAGTCACGACTTATATGGTTGATGGGAATACTGATGAACCTTCTTCTTCCTTGACTCCTCAAGATCAAAGAATTGCTTCTTTGGAACAACAAATGAAGTCTATGGCTGATACTATGAAGTCGATGTATGAACTCATGGCAACACAGATGCAAAATCGACAGACTGTACCAGATGCTATACCAACTGACACTGATATGAGTCCAGTACAAGTTCCTCCAGCAGTACAATCTAATACTCCTGGACCAGCTCAACCAAACCCTAGTCTCTCTGGAGCTGGGGGTAGTGCTTACAATGCTGTTCCTCCTCCCAACTATTTTCTACAAGTTATAACTCCACAATCTTCTGAAATTGTTAATGAAGAATTGAGGAATCTCAGAACTCAATTCGAGGCATTCAAACAGAAAGATGGTTTACAAAGGTTAGGCATCAAACAACCTTATCCGATGGAATGGAAGCAAGTATCATATCCTCCTAAATACAAGCCTCCTACTATCTCATTCTATGATGGAACCACTTCTCCAAGTCAGTTCATTAATCACTTTGAAGTGATGACTGATCAGCTGCAACCAAGCGATGCCCTCCTTACTCGGGTGTTTGTTGGATGTCTCAAGGGAACGGCTTATGAATGGTATAGAAGTCTCCCAGATGGAAGCATTACCTCATTTTCCGATTTCAAACAGATGTTTCTTGAACGGTTCTATGAAGGGCTCAATGACATGACTATGTCTGCTCTTATTAGAATCAAGCAAAAAAATAATGAAACTACAGAAGAGTACATTGAACGGTTTCGAAGAGAAGCTCTAAAGATGCCTCTTGGAACTCCTGATGCTGTCACCATCGACACATGCAAATCAAACTTCTTGCCAATCATCAGCATGTGGACAGGATCCACTCAATTCTAAGACTGGCCTTCTTTCATAGTTAGTGCCAAGGCCGCAAAAATTAGTGCTGAAACCTTCAAAGGTTTAGGAGTGCAGATGACTCCTAAAGAAACAGGTCAAGGTACTAACAATAAAAACAATGCTCGCAAGAGAAAAGAAACTCTTAAAGTTAATCTTCAGAGCAAAGATGCATCAACTGTTCAAACTTCTCCTACAACTCAACAACCAAGAACACCTCGCCCCAAAGAAGAATATTCTTTCGATGACGACGATGTCCTTGGTATCTTTGAATGTCTGCTGAAAGGTAATAAGATATAATTACCTGAGATCAAGAAACCTGATGAAGCTGGTAAAACAGATCATCCCAAATACTGCCCATATCACAGAATGCTGGGTCATACAATTCGTACATGTTATGTACTGAAAGGAAAGATCCAAGAAATGATTAAATTTGGAGCTATCTCTCTTACTCCAAAAGAGAAGACCGTCACCTCCAACGTCGTCTCTATGCAATTCAGAGATTTTCCTCCTCAACTCCTTGAAAGTGGGATCGTTCCTATTCCCAAGGCAACTCTTGACATAGTGAATCTTCCTCCTCCACGGTCTGAAGGATTAGTGCCAATCACTTTAGAAACTGGAGAAATCATGTAGATCCATCCTGATCTAGTGGCAGATTTTGAATCGCCTTCTCCTCAAAAGACTACTTCTCGAAATTCCAAGAAGGCTGGAAAGATTAAATCATGTCATATGACTTCTCTTGGATCTATTCCTAACACAGAGCCAAAAGAGAAAGAAGAAGCACTTGTTAGTGCTACTCGAACGGGGAAACCTTATCTAAAGGATTATTCCAAAAATCCTGAGGATCCTCTTGATATCCCTCCAGCTGATAAAGATGCTTCTAATGTTCCTCCTGAAGAAGAATCATCCACTGAACCTGTTTCTCCCAAGCCTACAGCTCTGGAGAAAGGCAAACAACAGGCTCGGTTTGATAAGCCAATCAAGAAGTCCTCTCCTCTTGGACTTCAGAAGCCTTATAATTTCGATATTTTAGCTCAGCTTGCTAATACTCCAGCTAGAATGTCCCTCTTTGAACTTCTACGTCTTTCCAAAGAGACTCGGGAGACATTAAGTGAAGCACTTCTACAAGCTGACTCTTGTCTTGCACAATTGAAGAAGCCAGATGCAGAACCTGCCACTTGCTTACATTGCAACAGTATATTAGAAATTATCCCAAATATCACCTTTACACAAGACGACATGCTATTAGAGGATAATCGACATGATCGGCCTCTCTACTACACCGGTTATATCGATACAATGAAGATAGATCGTATCCTCATTGATCCAGGGTCTGCTATAAGCATAATGCCAAAGAGTCTGTTGGATGAACTAAAAATCCCTCTTCACAAGCTCTCTAAGACGATTACTACTATCCTGGGATTCAATCAAAGCCGAAGCGAGCATTTGGGAAAGATTCATCTGAAGCTTCAAATAGGTGATTTCAGATCCAAAGTCACTTTCTATGCGATTGAGATCGTGGGATCCTCTTCTGGGGAGGCCCTTTCTTCATGAAAATAATATGGTGCCTTCTACTCTTTATCAGTGTTTTAAATACATTGATAGCAATGGAAGAGTACAAAAAGAGGTTGCTGATATAAATCCCTTCCATGGGGTTGAAGCTTATTTCAATGATTCCCGAATGTACAAAGAAGAGTATACAAGGATTATACAAGCTATAGAGAAAGAGGATTCACAAAGTGAGACCTTAATAATTCCTGTTAAAGGTCGAACTATCCAGCAATAATCTCCCAAACTCTCTGAAGAAGGTTCTTTCATCATTCCGGTGAGTAGACGAATTTCTCCGTTATCTCAGTCGTTTGCTCAAGACAAAATGATTATTCCTGTCAGTGGGCGTACTGTAATTCCTGTATCTCCACATATGAAACAGGATACTCTGCTAATTCCAGTTGGAGGGCGGATTATTCTTCTATCTCAAACTTCAAGGGAGCTCACCTCTTCTGAGCCATTTGTTATCGATCTTAATCGAAACAACGCTTCTTCTCGTTCTTCTTCTCCCCCTTTAGTCATTGACTTGGCTAAAATCTCTAAGGCTCAGCCTTCTCCCAATGTAAATACTGCTGCTTTTACATTTAATGAAAAGTCTCCATCTTTGCAGTATGCTGATGTGTGTAATTATGTTCATAGTTATGTACATTTGTTAGATGACTTGAACACAATAATCATAGGGGTTGTACAGACTGTTCATACAGATGTATCCCTAGAACCTGTACAATCTTCATACTTTCTAGTTCCCAGTAGAAAGCCAGGAGACATTCCAATATTCTTCTATAAAGGGCCCCAAAGTCCTTCTGATTTAGAAGATGAAGACAAAAATGATGACACTGGAAGATTACAACTACGTCGTTATAGTCAGCAATCTAAAGACATCATCAAAAATATGGGCTATGACTTCAGGACTGGCCTCAATAGTGGAAAAGGAAGAAAAATGACTGTTCGTATTCCTCCTCTGAAATATAGAAGGACGAAATGCGGATTGGGCTATATAGCTCCTACTCCTTTTATCAATATTATCCATGAAGATCCCGAATCTGACGAAGATAAGAGATCTGATTCTTCTAGTACCACTTCTTGGGATTCCGATACAAGTATCGGGGACTTCTACTGCAACATTCTGTCTTCCAACATGGTTTCCATTGACCATTCTGAAAAAAGTGATGAAGATGAAGAAGAGTTTGAAATCTCACCTGAATCGAAACAATGGGCCCAAAGATTAGATAATCAATGGGAGTTCCGTTTCGAGCAAAAAGAACCTCCGACTGAAGACAAACTTGTTCAAATAGATGTTGGTGAAGAGGGATCTCCAAAACCAATATTCATTAGTAAAAGTCTTTCTGAACCTGATAAGCAAGACATGATCAAACTCATTCGTGACTACATCGACGTCTTCGCTTGGAGTTATGAAGATATGCCAGGACTTGATCCACAAATTGCAACTCACAAGCTCAATATCTTGCCGAATGTTAAACCGGTCAAACAACAACAGCGACGATTTCGTCCAGATATTATGGATGCAATTGAAGCTGAAGTCAATAAACTCATAACCTCCGGGTTTATTAGAGAGGAACAACATCCCGATTGGGTGGCTAACATAGTTCCTGTCCTTAAAAAGACTGGCAAGATCAGATTATGCATAGACTTTCGTGATCTCAATGCGGCATGCCCTAAAGACGAATTTTCTCTACCAATCACTGATGTCATGATTGATAATACTTGTGGATTTGAGCGGATGTCATTCTTGGACGGGTATTCTGGATACAATCAGATTAAAATGTTTCCAGATGACGAGAAGCACACTTCTTTCAGAACGCCGATCGGTACATACTGTTATATAGTTATGCCATTCGGTCTCAAGAATGCAGGAGCAACTTATCAACGAGCTATGAGCACTATATTCCGTAAACATTTACGGAAAACAGTCGAATGCTATGTTGATGATATTGCAGTCAAAAGTCGACAAAAGGAGGATCATATCCAAGATTTGAAGACTATATTTGATCTAATGCGTAAGCATCAATTAAAGATGAACCCTACTAAGTCCTTCTTAGGCGTCTCTAGTGGTAAATTTCTCGACTTCGTCATTACCTCTAAAGGTATACACGTGGATCCCGAGAAGATCAAAGCCATCCAAGAGATGCGTCCTCCACGCACCTTAAAAGAGCTACAAGGATTTCAAGGAAGGATCGCTTATATCAGGAGATTCATCTCTAATTTATCAGGACGCTGCAGACCATTCAACAAACTTATGAAGAAAGGTGTTTCTTTTGTCTGGAATGATGAATGTCAGAAAGCATTCGATGATATAAAACAATATCTGATGAGCCCTCCAGTATTGGTACCTTCCGTTTCAGGAATTCTATTTCTCCTATATACTCGAGCAATGAGTCATTCATTGGGTGCATTACTCGCTCAAAAGAATCAAAATGGTCATGAACAAGACATCTACTATCTCAGTCGTACTATGACCGGAGCTGAACCTCGATATTTATCGGTCGAAAAAGAATGTCTAGCCTTGATGTTCGCTGTTCAAAAGACACGACATTATATCATTGGCCAGACTATTCATGTCATCTCCAGGATCAATCCTATACGGATCATGATGAAGAAACCCAGTGTTTTGAATTCTCGATTAGCTAACTGGGGAATCCTACTTGCTCAGTATGACATACATTATATTCCTCAGAAGTCAGTCAAAGGACAAGCTTTAGCTGATTTTTTGGCTGCTCATTCAATTCCAGAAGATTCAAAACTCTATGACGAAATTCCAGATGAAGTCCTAGATTTAAACCAAATTGCTGAAGAAGATCCTACTTGGCGTCTATTCTTTGATGGAGCTTCAAGGATAGGTCCTAATGGTGATATTGTCGCTGGAGTTGAAATCGTTCTTGTATCGCCAGAAGGTCTTGCTATCCAAAGAGCTTATTCTCTCGATCAGCCATGTTCAAACAATGTAGCTGAGTACAATGCATTACTCATTGGTCCTCAACTCGCTAAACATCTAAATATTTAACATTTGGAGGCGTACGGAGACTCTAAACTCATCGTCAATCAGATAAGGGGTACTTATGAAGTCCGCCATCAAGATCTGGTTCCTTATCATAGATCAGCTATAATTATGGCTTCTTCGTTTGAAGAATTCTTCATCGAACATGTTAGGCGAGCATGTAACACAGAAGCTGATGCTCTAGCTAATCTTGCAGCGGTGTTGGCTATCCCAATTAGACGACAACAAATGATTATTGTTCGCAATCGAGAATTGTTCCATCTTGAAAATAACCTGACCCTAGGACTTCCAGTTGACATTGAAGAATCAACATCTCATGACGTCAACACAACAAGAGGATTTGGATTTAGTCGTAAATCTTTATCATCTTCATCTGATTCCAGCATGGAATTCATCTTCAGTAATTCGGCCGAGAATCAAAATACGGATACAGATTGGAGACTTCCTTTCTTAGATTTTGTATTGTATGATATTCTTCCAGATGATCCGAGTGAAGCAGCATCTATCAGACGACGATCATTCCGATTCTATTATAATCATACAACAAAGACCTTATATCGTCGAGCCTATGATGGTTTACTTCTCCGATGTGTTGCCGGTGACGAGGCTCAACAAATTATTCGTGAAGCACATGATGGAATTTGTGGAGCACATCAGCCTGGACCAAAACTTCAAGACCGTATTCGACGTATGGGTTATTATTGGCCTACTATGGTATCAGACGCCATCGAATATACAAAGAAGTGTAAAGCTTGTCAAATCCATGCGGATTTTATTCATCAACCTTCGGAATTTCTACATCCGACGGCAGCATCATGGCCCTTCGAAGCTTGGGGCATGGACATTATTGGTCCGATCAATCCGCCGTCATCCAAGGGTCATCGGTTTATTCTTGCAATAACCGATTACTTCACCAAATGGGCCGAAGCCATTCCTTTGTCTGAAGTTAAGACGTCCAATGTTATTTGCTTTATTAAGCACCACGTCATCTACAGATTTGGTGTTCGTCGACGCATTATTCATGATAACGGACCACAGTTCGTCAGTCAGAAGTTTACTCGATTCTGTGATGATCACCGGATCAACAATGTGGCTTCTACCGCATATAATCCAGCAGCTAACGGATTAGCAGAAGCTTTCAACAAGACCATCATCAAACTCCTAAAGAAGTTTGTCGCTACTAACAAACGTAATTGGAGTGAGAAGCTCGGTGAATGTTTATGGGCTTATCGTACTACAGTTCGTAATGCTACTAAATGTACACCCTTCTCTCTGGTGTATGGTTGCGAAACTGTTCTTCCATTAGAGATTCAAATTCCTTCTTTAAGGATAGCAATCGCTAATGAACTCACTGTAGAAAATAATGATCGTCTTCGACTTCAAGAATTAGAAGCTCTGGATGAAAAGCGATTATCTGCTCAACAGAATATTGAATTCTATCAAGCTAGAATTTCAAGAGCTTTTAATAAGAAAGTCAGAATTCGAGCGTATCAAAAAGAAGAACTTGTTCTAACTGTCAGACGTCCTATGACTATGACTCATATGAGCAAGGGCAAATTTGACGCAAAGTGGGAAGGACCCTATATTGTGAGCAAAGTTTTCTCAAATGGAGCTTATCAACTCTCAGAATTGGATGGTCAAAAAGTTTTGATGCCTATTAATGGCAAATTCCTTAAAAAGTACTACGTATAAATGTAAATGCTTGTAATCATCAGACAGTTTTATGTTTAGAAATAAAATTTTTATTTTATTTTTAATCATGAATGATGATACATGATATTAAAGAAGATCACTATCATCCTTTTCTACATTTGGATGTGGGCCACTGCCGTCCTTCTCGAAGACGTGATCAGCAAAAGAGTCGAGAACCTCCTTGCTAGAACCCACGAGGAACTTGCAAACAGCCATCCTCATGGCTTCTTCTTCTTCAGTCTTTCCTGGTTCGAGCAGAAAATCCAGAATGTCCCTTGGTGGCTTGGGTGCAGACGAACCTTCGCCTGCTTCCGTCTTCTTCGATTGAACTGGATCAGCAGGGTGTTCTTCAGTGCCTTTCTGAACTTTTGAGACAATTCCAGTTTTCTTGAATGCTTCTTCAGACGACATTTTTATGTTTGAAAGAAGAAGTGTTCGTTCTTGTCAAATTTCTGCTATATTTATAGACAGAAGTTCTACAAATAATGAAACGTCACGTTCATCCGACGGTTCATCCATCCATTAATCGTTCATCCGACGATTCATCCGTTCATTTATTCGTCCGTTCATGATCTTCTATCAATTTATTAAAGTGGGGATTCATTATTGATCATGTTTTCATAACCTCTGAATCAATTCCGAATCTACTTGCTCATTTGTCATTTTTGACCTCTGCATAGAAATCAATCTATTTTCTTTTGAGTTCATACATATTATCACGTCCATAATACCTCTGATAATATCATATACTCTAAAATAGAAAAAAAGATTTCATTATCTATCATGTCCACAATTCATCCACAAATACAAATCTTTGAGCATAGAAGAATTATCATTTCCATTCTTATTTCACCACAAAAAGTCTATTACATTTTCTTAGACTTCTTACAAATCATAATGGAAATCTATTACAAATCTTGGATTTTCATTCTACACCACAACAATAACCTAATAGAGATCCATCTTCTTCTTTGGATCTTCTCCGTCGGACCTTCTCCGTCAGGTTCGTTGTTGGTAGCAGTTCCTGACTTTCTAGGTCCCAGTCACGACCAGATCAGCAGGAATCAAATTCTGGTCTTCTCTCTCAGACGAGAGGAGAACCACAGAGTATGGCAGCCCGAAGTCGTGGTGCTGCCAATACAACTGGTGGATTGGAGGTAACCTTTCAAGGAAGACAGGAATGTATCCAAACCTTGGGATACAATTCCTAGTTCTCCCGTGAAAGGAACTCTACTACCCGATTTCTCGGGGTAGAGTTGACTCCACCATCCAACTCTCGTGTATAAAGGCTCTTCCTACCATCTGAGGAAGATCCTTCTATCCCACGAAGAGTTCTGAGTTGTTTGATTTACGCGTCAAAAGCGTATGAGCTCCCTGATGTAGATGTCAGCAGGATATTCTCCACAACATCCACATCCCCAATGCCAGTTCTGAAGAAAATTTTCAGCCAAGTTTCTGCAGAAAGTATCAACAGAAATCATTCAGCGTGCATTTATCAAACAGAGACAGGCGTGTATTGTTCAAATCAGAAACAGAAAGCTTATCTTCAAACAACAAAAATAGTACACGTATTACATTGACTTACCTTCAAGTTTAGTGCTAAGGATTGGCAAACTCATGTTTGATACAGTGCGCAGAAGTCGAACATTAGAAAATATTGCTTTCCTGTTTGAGAGTGAAATCTCCCAAAAATTTCATTCTCAAAGAAGAAGAAGAGGAATGGGAGATGAGTATCTGTGAAACTCTTCTATCTATTTAAAGGGCAAAGTACAAGTCTATTCTTGGAAAAGATCCGCATAAATAGCGCTCGTAAACCGTGGAATGAGTGTCACGTGTGCTTTGGAAGACAGTGCAGCATTAGAAACAGTCAAAGGGTGCTAATTAATATTCTTCATTAATGCACGCAGATTAAACACAGAAGTTGTACTTCATTCTTCAAGACAGGCACTGATGGCCTTACAAAAGACAAAACAAAAAGAGTACAACAAAAGCACAAAAGACACGCTCTATTTTCCAGAGCGACTGAGCTTGGTACCTAGTTCTTCTACGCTCCTAACTCTCAGACGGTGCAACAGAGCCTTAAACACTTCACGCTGCTCTATGAGGCTGCACCCACCAGAAGAGGACGAGCCATCTAAGCCAAAATAGCTCAAAAAATTCTTGGCTAGTTGCAAGGGATCATCTTTGAGTTCGAAGACAAGGGGCTCTGGCTCTTCACCCCCAAAAGTGGGGTCACCATGGGAACAAAAGCCCAACTTGCGTGCTTCTTCCTCAGCTTTCTCTTTTGGTGTCATGTTGACGTAAGATGAAGAATAAATGAATCCTCTCCCTGTTTATATAACAGAGCTCGCCGGCGGTTCATATTCCACCATAAACTGGATGTAATCAGTCTCAGAAAATAAAGAGTCATCATGACATTTAATAAGTTCATTTGGATATTCTCAAAGAACTTCGAAGTCTTTTCGACTTCCGAAAAAAATTTAAAGTCATCACAGCATGACTGATTTCATTTTATCATCTTATTTTCAAAGTATTTCGAAAATTTTGAAGTCTTTTCAATTTTTCAAAAACTTTGAAGGGGGTCTTGTAGGCCTTTAAAAATGACAGTCACGCTGAGTTGATCAGGACAGAGTCAAAAGTCATGCTCAGTTGATCCAGATAATATTTTCAAATCACGCTGGAGAGACAGCTCATCATTTGTCAGAGAGTAATTATGACTGACAGCACAACAGTCGAAGAATGTCTCTTCGTATGCCACGTATGCACAGAATTCGAGAGATCACAGCCGTCTATTGCGTGATTTTTGAAATCTTCTTCAGCAAGACTCAACCTTTGTCAAGTTGGCGTACCAAAAGAGCTTCTTGTCATTTAATGTGACTGACAAAAGCAATCACTACCAGAGATTTTGTGTCAGTCGAGGCACGCTGAATCAAGACAGCTGGCAGTTCTATCCCAAATCTGCGTGTATTCTGAAGTTTTCTTCCTCAAGTCTGCGTGAATTCTGAAGTTTTCTTCATCAAAGTCTGCGTAGATTCTGAAGCTTCTTGCCCCAAGTTTGCGTAGATTTTGATGCTTTCTACCCCGAGTCTGCATGGATTTCGTCTTCACCAAGTCTGCGTGGATTCTGAAGTTTCTTGCCCCAAGTTTGCGTGGATTTTGAAGCTTTCTACCCCGAGTCTGCGTGGATTTCGTCTTCAACAAGTCTGCGTGGATTTCATCAAATTGGAGTACGTGGCAGCCATGCCACTGATCTCTCGCCTGCGTGTCCTGTAACTTGTACACGACTCATGCATGATTGCCATGTGTCCAACAGTTACAGGCCACGTCCAGTAACTGCTCACAGTCTTGCGTATGTTAAATCCTGCGTGATTTTCAACTAAGCACAGGCTGTGAAGACAGTTATCTTTTCAGTTATTATTTTTGACTCTATAAATAGAGTTCTTTTTCTCATTCATTGTACGGATACATAGTTATCTACTGTCAAAATTTTGAGAGCTTTTCTTCTTCGTATAGTCCAAGGGATAAAGTGATCGTCTTCTAGATCAGATTCCCACAGTTGTAATTTTCCCAGATACACAATAAATAAAGGAATTTATTTATGGAAAACACCACTACCAAAATATGTCAGATTAACGACGAGATTAGCGACTCCGGTTAAATACGTCGCTATTTTTGTGTATTTAGCGACGTATAAAGATGATGTCGCTGAACGTCACTATCAGCGACGTTTAGCGACTGATAGCGACTAACATTATGGTTTGGAAAGAATAAGTCGCAGTTTAGTTGCAGAACGTCGCTGATTTATTTTATTCAGCGACATTTTGCGACTCTTAGGATCGGAAATTTGGAATAGGATCAAGAATTCGAGTTATAAATGAAGAAATTATGATTGAGGTAATATTTTCTCCTCTCTCTCCCAGTTAATATCATTTCTAACCTCCAGTTCATCCCGATGCTGGAAATCATAGAATTTGTTAGATAGGACATAAGAGTTTCAAGAAGAAATGTTATCAAAGGCACGATTTTCTATTTGTGCACTTGAGATGAATTCAAGTAGAAAGAAAATTGGGATTCAAGTGAAAACAATTAGATTAAGGGTTAGGATTCAAGTTAGAAATGAAGAAATTGTGATTAGGGTTTAAGATTTTCTCATGTTCTTCGGATAGACTTTTGATTTTAGGATTCTAATTAAGTTTTTTTTTGTTTATTAGTAATTTTTGGGTTAAAAGTAGAATAAGGTATAACAATGTTTTTGTTCTAATTTGAACATTTTTAATTAAAGTAGAGAGTAGGAAGCTGCGCTGCTCTATAAATCGAGAGGGGAGACCGCAGCTCAAACCGAGTTGACGTGTCCCCCTCTCATTGGACGGGTGGGGGCGGATGGCCTACATTAGCGGGGCCTATTTGTCACGCCCCGCTCCCGTAGGAGCGATCGTCCTCGCTAAGGCGTGATGCCGCACGAGGCTAGATTGCGCTCGTGCAAGGCGGGTTCCATAACGGCCGATTACAGCGACGGCGACGGGTCGTCGCACAGAAGTCCCAAGCAGAAATATTAAAACATGCAGCAGAAATTTAAAGGCAAACACAAGTTATTCAAAAGAACTCTTTTATTGATATTGAACAATGAAATTATAATAGGCGCAAGGCCATGATTACAAGTCTCTCGTGCTCACTTTTCTCTTATTTTACAAGTCACTCTGCTCTCTCTCATCTCTCGATACAATTGCTTGAGCCAACGGAAGCTTCGGAAGGCGATGTCCATACATTATGTCCTGTATAAGTCTTCGATTCCACGCGGCCGCACGCTTTGACTCGCCAAGGAACTTCGCACCTCGACGCATCCAGGCGAGCTCCACGCCACGAGCTTCTACATGTGCTTGCACATGAAGACTGTGTGGATGTCAGTACTCAACTGTACTGGTGGAGTGAGCTCCTCGTCCACCCATACAAAACCGATACGTTCATTTACTTTGTGCAGCTTACAAGTCCCTTTACGATTGTCTTTCCAATCTTGCCTTAGGATCCATTTTAGAACAAGACGTCTCGGCCTATACTTAACAATGCAACGACGGGGTCGTGCAACGATGGGGTCGTGCAACGATGGGGTCGTGCCATACCAACGTATATTTCGATCGAGGCAGTGCCTCATCACTTGCACTTGATTAAACTTCAATTCGGGACGGCAGGGTCGTGCCATACTCTATTCGAGACTTCAACATATTCAAGACAGTGCTTCGTCGAGGAGCAACTTGTGCGAGCTCAGCCGCGCCAAGACTTTGACTTAAACTCAAGTGCCGCTAGACCAATTCTCGTGCCAATGACGTCAAGGGGATGACTCGTGCTGGTCGTGCCCTTAGACTTTGCCTAGACTTGTCCGAGCTTCAAGATGAGGTCGTGCCTAACGACTCCCTGACTTAGCCAACTTTTACATTACGGTCCTTTCGACTTAAAGCGATGGCACTCGACTTAACTTATGCAAACTTAGGCCAACAATGCCGATACGCGAAATCCAATACGCGAATGTCAATGTTGATACGCGAAAGCCAACACTTGATACGCGAAAGCCAATACGCGATACGCGAAAGCCTTGCTTAGTGCCGAAGCACGTGTCTTGCTGACATAAGCTATAACTCAGTCATCCCGTGTTGATATAAGGCTAGCACTAACGGGATTACATCTACTGACTTGATACATGTCATGCTAGACGGTCTCATGATTCGACCGACGTCGTGCTAGTACTTGACGCTATCCAAAGGCAAACACGCGGATTGCCGCTCTTGCCGACACATCTATATGAGTGGTCACTAGCAATGTCAAGCTATCTTGGACTCGGCTCGACGGGGGTATCGGGCCGTCCTTCCATGGATAGCTATCTCCGGAAGCGCCGATACTCCCATGCGGTTATCCGGCATCCTGCTTTAAGCCGCACTCGCTTCCCCCGGGTCGAATGATCCCGACGCCCCGATAATCATTCGAGAAGACTACACCTTGTCGACAAGTTGTCCAATGACCATGCAAGTCTCAACTCGATCTATCCAGTCCTTCCTTAACATGACCATGCTTTCCTTCTATCTGTCGAGACTCCCAATTAAGTAGCGGGACCGATCTCGTGTGCAGAACTTATCAAGACTTAGCGAGACTCCCAAGTAGCGGGACCGATCTCGGCGACAACCAGTCGTGTGGACTTCCTTTGTTCGTGGCAAGCTTTTTACTAAACCGACTGTAGCTCGTGCCTTAGACAGACATGGTTCTCTAGGCGATGCTAACGCTCAAGTCATATACTTTATATGACGAGCCTTGTTCTCAAGGGACTACGTGACTTGACAACCGCAGATAAAGTGGGACAGTGCTAGAAATGGCTTCGATAGCCCAACACAACTCTTGTCTAACTTGTTCGGGCAACGACTCAACGAGCAAAGGCTACGTCGAGCTTCGCATCGAGAGAACGTGTCGTGCACGCGTTCGACTTGAACAACCAAGTTCTCGGGTTCCTAGACTTAAGCCAACAAGCCGTGCAAGACGACTTAACTTGCGGGACATGCGAAGGCTATGCCAAGCCTTGCGGGATAGGACCGTGCATGCTTTATTAAGCATTCATGTGGGCGACGCCTATGACTTAGGCTGATTCGAGTGTTGGGGCAAAACGACGGGACCGTGCATGCTTTACCAAGTATTCACGCAGGCGACGCCTAGGACTTAGGCTATTTCAAGTATCGGGACAACTTAGCAACTTAAGCCAACTTTCTTCTCCCAAGCCATGGGATCGAAGGATCGAGTGTCATTTGAAAGCACGCTGAGCCGACTTCTATGAAGACCGTGGGACCATTTTCCATGTTCTAAGACATTCCGACGGGTCGAGATTATTCCCTTAGCTATGTGCGTTCGTAGCTTTTATATTAGCCTACTTGTGCAAGTTGAAAACATGCGAGTTATTAAGTGAAGGATAAAATGAGGCAAGTTCACTGAAACTACCCCACCAGAGCGAGGAGTCGTCTCGACCGAGCGAGCCTTCAAGCAGCCGTTGTAAGGCTAAGTCCGAATGCCGTCGGCATTTCGATTCCTCCGATTGACTTTGCGGGATGGGACACTACATCATACACCACTCAGAACAAGTCTCGTCCTTGAGACTTTTCTGAAGGCAATCCATCCTACCATATCTATGGCCAAGACTTAATCGTTCCTAGACACGGAACTATAACAATCATACGGGGCACGCCATGATTTATCGTACACACTCCGCCTACGTGTTTCTTCGATTCCGAGCCACGCTCGTATGACTATCAATCTTTTTTCCTTAACACGATCTCAAATTCTCAACACTCTTTCCATTCCTCAAGTTTCGCTTGAGCTCAACGTATCACTTGGCTGGATCGTGCACGCATTCCAAGCGTCCCCAAAATGCATGCATTCAGCCAAGCCGCATGATATAGAATTCGTCATTATCACTCGAGTTGTATCGTGCACATACGCAGGCGTCCCTAAAATATATGCATGTCAGCCAAATCTTGTGAGGGGCATCCCTATATTCCTGTTTCACTCCATCTATCCATACCATTCATCAAGATCAATCTTTTCCATGCCAATTCTTTAAACAGGGCGTCTCACCTAACCGCTAGGCCATTTCTCAAGGCTAACTCAATGTCAGGATTGGAATCATAGTTCTCCAATAATAATGCCAACACTGACCCCAATCCTAGGGTCAAACCAAAGTCGGTAGTACGGGATTTTCTATCCAAGCTCGCGTCACTCAGATTTATAAACATCGAGCACGATCACCTATTCGTATCAATGCATTCGTTGTGCGTATTCGACTCCATTCAAATTACCAATTCTAACCAATTCATGTATTCGATCACGAGGTCATCTAGCTCGACAATACGTTGCGTCCCAATCTCACGCGAGTCCAATTATCCACGGTGGTTCATGAATCACCATGCAACGCTCCCGCGGAATAATCATTTTCATCGAGGCGTAACTCTTGTTTGAGTCTAGACTAATTCACTTTCGATACGCGGATTGGACCTACTCAATCCTCAAGTTCGATCATCAAGCACACCGAGTCATTCTCGAATCCACCTTCGCGTCAAACCACAAGTCGATGCATCAAATTGCCATGCCATGCAAGTTTGATCACCCCCGCTGTATGGATCACCATACCAGCGCTCACGCGGAGTGATCGCCCTAATCGGTGTGACACATGTGTGAGACTGTAGTTGCGCTCGCATAAGACAAGAATGTCAAAGTTGTGGTTATTGACTAAGCAAATCCAAACATTTCATTTTCATCTAAGTCGAGATTTCAATTCGATAGTCTAACCGTCATTCGTTCAACTAGAAAATTCTCGAGCCAAGTTTATCTTTTCCTCGACACATTTCAATATCCCGAGTATAGCATCCATCGGAACAATAACATTTGCACGATCGTCATTCGCCGAGTCAGAGTACCCCCGAGTTATCGCATATCGATCTTTGATATGCCTCAATACCATCGATGATATGCGTAACCTGACGATATTCCTTTGTAACCAATTTTGAGTCGTGCGACTGATGTTATTGTCCGAACTGGATACACCACAATTCTATTCAATTCAATTCAAAATCACACGTATAATCCTCGAGCTTCCTCGATCAAGACATTCACTTTTATTCATCGTTCCGAATCGTTTTCTAACTCGCGTTGCTCATTCACAAGTTGTCCGAACGACATCTCGTTCAGGACACACGAAGTCATGATCAACTAAGCGTGATGCATTCTAAGGCTTTGCGCTAACGCATCGCCTCGCCGACATACTCATTGCTACTCGAAATCTTCGATTTTTGCTTGAATGATTTCCAAGACAAACCATACACTACTCGGATTCGAGCCATCCGATCTAGTCTTCAATCACGTTCGTATCACTCGCTAAGACATCTTTCAGATTCGTTCGACGAATCTCTAGCGTAATCGCTCACGTCGTATCAACGCACTAAGTCATTCGTACTATTTCCTCAAAATCCAAATCCAGTCTTTCGCGTATGCCTAAGCGTTAGTCCGATAGCATTCCTATCGATAAACACTCTAAGTGCATCCTCGTTCTCGACCGAACGATACTTGATATCGCTCGTGATTCGTTTGCACCAAAAAGTCGAGGTGCGCGACGCGCGACACAACTTAGCCAAAAGGCCGTGTGCATAGCTATCATGTACAGACTATACTTGAGCTTGCATGCTCATTCGCTAATGTTGACGTAGGACTATTCGGGCACGCACACGACTTTGCTAACTTTAGCACGTGTTTTCATTCAAGACAAGTTGACACCGTTCGGCACAAAGGCCCATCGATGAGTTCGGCGATGGCCTACCGATGCGTTCGATTGAACGCTTGCATGAGCTTTTGAAAATATTTAGACTTATTGTATGGACATGCCGAGGGACATTCGAAAGAGAGCGCACACTTCTTTAACAACGACGAGCTTTCAAAACTGAGAGATGCAATGTGAAGTCCAAGGACGTAAAGCCGTGCTCTGATACCATTATGTCACGCTCCGCTCCCTTAGGAGCGATCGTCCTCGCTAAGGCGTGATACCGCACGAGCCTAGATTGTGCTCGTACAAGGCGGGTTCCATAACGGCCGATTACAGCGGCGGCGACGGGGTCGTCGCACAGAAGTCCCAAGCAGAAATATTGAAACATGCAGCAAAAATTTAAAGGCAAACACAAGTTATTCAAAAGAACTCTTTTATTGATATTGAACAATGAAATTACAATAGGCGCAAGGCCATGATTACAAGTCTCTCGTGTTCACTTTTCTCTCATTTTACAAGTCACTCTGCTCTCTCTCATCTCTCGATACAATTGCTTGAGCCAGCGGAAGCTTCGAAAGGCGATGTCCATACATTATGTCATGTATAAGTCTTCGATTCCACGCGACCGCATGCTTCGACTCGCTAAGGAACTCCGTACCTCGATGCATCCAAGCGAGCTCCGCGCCACGAGCTTCTACCTGTGCCTGTAAGTCCCTTTACGATTGTCTTTCTAATCTTGCCTTAGGATCCATTTTAGAACAAGACGTCTCGGCCTATACTTAACAATGCAACGACGGGGTCGTGCAACGATGGGGTCGTGCCATACCAACGTGTATTTCGATCGAGGTAGTGCCTCATCGTTTGTACTCGATTAAACTTCATTTTGGGACGGCAGGGTCGTGCCATACTCTATTCGAGACTTCAACATATTCAAGACAGTGCTTCGTCGAGGAGCAACTTGTGCGAGCTCGGCCGCGCCAAGACTTTGACTTAAACTCAAGTGCCGCTAGACCAATTCTCGTACCAATGACGTCAAGGGGATGACTCGTGCTAGTCGTGCCCTTAGACTTTGCCTAGACTTATCCGTGCTTCAAGATGAGGTCGTGCCTAACGACTCCATGACTTAGCCAACTTTTACATTACGGTCCTTTCGACTTAAAGCGATGGTACTCGACTTAACTTATGCAAACTTAGGCCAACAATGCCGATACACGAAAGCCAATACGTGAATGCCAATGTTGATACGCGAAAGCCAATACTTGATACGCGAAAGCCAATACTTGATACGCGAAAGCCAGTACGCGATATACGAAAGCCTTGCTTAGTGCCGAAGCACGTGTCTTGCTGACATATGCTATAACTCAGTCCTTCCGTGCTGATATAAGGCTAGCACTAACGGGATTACATCTGCTGACTTGATACATGTCGTGCTAGACTGTCTCATGATTCGACCGATGCCGTGCTAGTACTTGACGCTATCCAAAGGCAAACACGCGGATTGCCGCTCTTGCCGACACATCTATATGAGTGGTCACTAGCAATATCAATCTATCTTGGACTCGGCTCGGCGGGGGTATCGGGCCGTCCTTCCATGTAGGGGTGTGCATATTTAAGGCGAACCGACCAAATCGAGCCAAATCAAACCGAACCGATCAATTTTTAACCGAACCGTTTGTCTGGCCGGTTCGGTTCGATTGATCCTCTTGAAAAACCGATCGGTTTGATTGTATTTTCGGTTTAGCCTTTCAAAAAATCAGTTAAAACCGAACCAAACCGGACATGCTATTAGTGTGTAAATATTAGGTTTTGTTCGGTTTGGCTCCGGTTTTTTTTGGATGGAGACGGGCCAAGCGGCTGCTCTCTAAGAGCCAAAAAAAAATAAAAACCTCACTTTCCAAATTTCATTCGTTCACTCCCCATTCTCCAGACTCCCCACACCACTCTTTCCACTTTCCCCCAAAACCTAGGGTTTGTTCCAAGCGGCTGCTCTCCACGATCCAGCGCCGGCGACTCTACGTATCCGCCGACCGCCTCCATTTCTCCGCCTCGGGTAACCTCAAGGCTCTCCAACTCCTCTCCGTCGACACTCAAGACTTAAGAGTGGTAATATTATGTTTATTTTCGAGAATCTATTTGGATTTGTATAAGAAATTTATTATGAATTGATTTTCTTAGAGGATTAATGAATTTTTTTTAGAGAAATAAAGTAATTTTCTCCGTGTATCTTTATAAATTTTTCCTGATTACTATAGAGAAAATGACCTTTTGAGTTCTGATTTTGGGATGCTACTTGTTTGTTTTGGAAGATCAAAAGGCAATAGTAAATTTTTATTTAATTTTGGGATGGTCATCCTTCTTCCACGAGAATGCTAACACATCATGTAATGACAACATAGTTACATAATAGAGAACCCAGAAGATAATTTTTTGAGTTATATAATGATATAATATTCTTTTAAATAGATTGATCTGAATTATTTTATATTTTGCTTGTTTGGACTTGAGTCTCTTATACACACAACAAGTGACTATATTATTTCTGGCCTTTTTTTTTCTCAGATTAGTAGCTCATTTTTTCTGAAAATTTTATCTTTCCAAAACCGATTAGCCGAACCGAACCAAACCGAACCAAGTCGGTCGGCTTCAAAACCGAACCGACCAATTGGTTGGTTTGGTTCGGTTGCGATTATTTTCAAACCGATTAACTTCGGTTCGACTTCGGTTAGGACCAAATAGGTCGACCACCGACCGATGCACACCCCTACTTCCATGGGTAGCTAGCCCCGGAAGCGCCGATACTCCAATACGGTTATCCGGCATCCTGCTTTGAGCCGCACTCACTTCCCCCGGGCCAAATGATCCCGGTGCCCCGACAATCATTCGAGAAGACTACACCTTGTCGACAAGTTGTTCAATGACCATGCAAGTCTCAACTCAATCTATCAAGTCCTTCCTTAACATGGCCATGCTTTCATTCTATCTGTCGAGACTCCCAAGTAGCGGGACCGATCTCGTGTGCGAAACTTATCAAGACTTAGCGAGACTCCCAAATAGCGGGAGCGATCTCGGCGACAACCAGTCGCGTGGACTTTCTTTGTTCGTGGCAAGCTTTTCACTAAACCAACCGTAGCTCGTGCCTTAGACAGACCTGGTTCTCTAGGCGATGCTAACGCTCAAGTCATATACTTTATACGACGAGCCTTGTTCTCAAGGGACTACGCGACTTGACAACTGCAGATAAAGCGGGACAGTGCTAGAAATGGTTTCGATAGCCCAACACAACTCTTGTCTAACTTGTTCGGGCAATGACTCGACGAGCAAAGGCTACGCCGAGCTTCACATCGAGGGAACGTGCCGTGCACGTGTTCGACTTGAACAACCAAGTTCTCGGGTGCCTAGACTTAAGCCAACAAGCCGTGCAAGGCGACTTAACTTACGGGACGTGCGAAGGCTATGCCAAGCCTTGCGGGACAGGACCGTGCATGTTTTATTAAGCATTCATGCGGGCGACGCCTATGACTTAGGCTGATTCGAGTGTTGGGGCAAAACGACGGGACCGTGCATGCTTTACCAAGCATTCACGCAGGCGACGCCTAGGACTTAGGCTATTTCAAGTGTCGGGACAACTTAGCAACTTAAGCCAACTTCCTTCTCCCAAGCCACGAGATCGAAGGATCGAGTGTCATTTGAAAGCACGCTGAGCCGACTTCTATGAAGACCGTGTGACCATTTTCCATATTCTAAGACATTCCGACGGGTCGGAATTATTTTCTTAGCTATGTGCGTTCGTAGCTTTTATATTAGCCTACTTGTGCAAGTTGAAAACATGCGAGTTATTAAGTAAAGGCTAAGATGAGGCAAGTTCACCGAAACTATCCCACCTGAGCGAGGAGTCGCCTCGACCGAGTGAGCCTTCAAGCAACCGTTGCAAGACTAAGTCCGAACGCCGTCGATGTTTCGATTCCTCCGATTGACTTTGCGGGACAGGGCACTACACTATTCGTCAATTTCAGTACTAGTGTAAAGCAATTAAACAAATTAGCAGGATAAAATTTGAATACATTGACAAATACAATATTGTGTAATAATTGTAGTAGCCATCCATATCAATTGACAACAGGTACGACGGTGTGTTATTTGTCAGGTGACATAATGCAACAGCCGCTAATAGTTTCGAAAATTAATAGTGACATGTGACACACGATGCTTAGAAGTTAGGTTCAGTGAACTCTAGCTGGAAAGTGCCAAAAAATCAGACAGAAGTGGGCGCCAGATGGATCAGTTCTGCTGTTTGGATAGTTTTTGAAGTAAAATTTAGAAGTGGTTGGTTCAATTTGACAATTGCAGTCCCTAGCTACTGAACTCCAGTTACTCCACCACTCATTTTTCCATTTTCACTTCTGTAATTTTTTTTTAATAACTGGACTGAAAGTGGCACTTCACCAACGCTGACACCACCTTGACATCGTACCATCACCATCAGAACTCACCACCCATCGGAGCCGGCCTTCTTCTGCCCAGATCCACTGTATCGCCCTCCGGACCCATCGGTTCCGTCGAACCGACTGCTCCGAGCATCCAGCGGTGTCGTCTCCGACCGGCAAGTGGTTCCCGTGGTCTCGGGTCCCGAATCTCCATCAGACCCTTGCCGCTATGGTTTGTTCGAGAAGTCGGAGCACCATGGCCTGTTTTGGTTTAGGAAAATAAGAAAAATAAGAGAATAGGTCAGCATAGGACAGCACCAGTACCACTGCCCTCGTATGCATTTATGGCCAATTAGAAAAGTTTCTAACGAGTCAATTATTGCATCCAATTGCATTTAGGCCTCGTTTGGTTCGCGAAATGTTCCGGTTGGGAAAAGAAAGTGATTACTTTCCTATATTTGGGCGTCCAAGGAATTGAGGAGGAAAGGAAAGTGATTCCCAATGGAAGGAAAATTAGGAGGGAAAGTGATTCCAAATTAAAGTTTCCCAAAGGAAAGGAAATGACAAGGAATTGATTTCCTTTCCCTTCCATTCCGCGAACCAAACGAGGCCTTAATTCACAACAAAATTCAGTAGGAATTAATCAAATCTATACTAACGAGCCAATTGTTTATATAATTTTTTAAGTAATTTTTATTTTCAATTAAAAATTATAAAATTGTGTTCTATCGGTCCAGAGTCCGACCTAATTGATGAAAATTTCGGCTCCATTAGTCTGATTTTTTAAACATTGTGAAAAACTATCCAGGTCGTGACCACATGGCCTCCTAAAACTCTGCAACGTTCTTCCCATATTCTTCGCCGACAAAAAATCACACAATTGAATATAGGTATAATTTAGCAAATATTCTCATTCCAAACGTTGAAATTAGTATATACTTCCACTTTTTAAATTTTTTAGTATGAACTAGAAAAAAAATTATGATATACCTCCACTTTTTAAATATATATATATTTTTTCTGTTTTTTATAGGAGTATGGGTGAGCAACACTTCGGTTCGGTTGAAACCGAACCGTATATATAAAAATTAAAATAACAATAAATCGTACTTCTAAAAACCGAAAACTGAACCATTTTATGGAACAAAAATAAACCGAATTAATTCAGTTCGATTTTATGGACCAATGTGTCGGACCTTCAAATTTTTAGCAAAATGAGACTATTTAAATAAAAATTTATTTTAAAAATACGACATTACTGTATTTATAAATTATCATATTAGATAGTATGTAAAATATTAATATATATAGATTGACGGTAAGAGAGGTTGCTCAAAGAAGTACCGACAGAGAATATGAGAAGAGAGTACGATCAATTACGGGTTACAAAATATTAGTATATATAGATTGAGGGTAATTTGATAAATTACTAAATCTAAATTGTTCTTTTTGTTCGGTTCGGTTATTCTGATCAAGAACCGAAAATCGAACCGTTATTTTAAAATTTTAATTTTTCAAACCGAAAATCGAAAAACTGAATTGTTTGTCATATTTTGGTTCGGTTCGATTTTTTGTTTTCAACCGCGTTATATGCTTATCCAGCGAACATATTTGCTAGATAAAAAAATAGTGAGGCTATATATTAGTTTTAACATTTGGAAAGGGGATATTCGCTAAATTATCCCTTGAATTATATTTCTCCCAACCCTCTCTCACTATAAATCGACCTCATCTTCTCACTCGGTAGTACACTCCCACTGCCGGACCAAATCGAGCAAAAGAAATGGAGCTCACGCAATCAGTCATCCTCTACCCTTCGTTGGGTATGGGGCACCTCATCCCCATGCTCGAGCTAGCCAAGCTGTTCATCGACCACGGCTTCTCCGTCACCATCGTCGTCCTCGACTCCCCCCAATCCGACACTTCCTCTGCCGTGGACTCATTTATCTCCCGCGCCTCCTCCTCCTACCCCTCTCTCTCCTTCCACCGCCTCCCCAAAGTAGCCCCTCCCGCCTCCAAACACCCCATGATCTTCCTCTCAGAAACCGTCCGCCTAGCCAACGACAACCTCCTCGACTTCCTAAGCTCCAAGAAGTCGACTTCGGACATCCGTGCCGTCGTCCTAGACATGTTCTGCAGTGTCTCCCTTGACGTCGTGGAGGAGCTCCACCTCCCCTCCTACTTCTTCTTCTCGTCCTCCGCCTCCATCCTTGCCGCCTGCCTGTTCTTCCCAACTCTCCAGACCCAGCTGGCCGGCAGCTTGAGAGACCTCGGCAGCAGCCCGCTTCACTTCCCGGGTCTCCCTCCAATCCCAGCTTCTGACCTGCCGGCCCATATGCAGGTTCCCGGCGAGAGCTACGACGCAGCCTTGGCCCACTTTGTTCGCATGCCAAGAGCCGACGGGATCATGATCAACACGTTCGAGTCGCTGGAGAAGAGGGCCGTCCGGGCTCTCGTCGACGGGGCCTGCGTGCCGGGGAGGGCCATGCCTCCTGTTTACTGCATCGGCCCGTTGATAGCCGACGGGAGCGACGCCGAAGAATGCGGAGAGAGGCACGAGTGTCTTGCTTGGCTGGACGCTCAGCCGGAGAGGAGCGTAGTTTTCTTGTGCTTCGGGAGCATGGGCTCCTTCCCCACGGAGCAGCTGAAGGAGACGGCTAACGGGCTGGAGCGGAGCGGGCAGCGGTTCCTCTGGGTGGTGCGTAGTCCGCCGAGCGACCCGGCGAAACCGTTTGATCAGCCGATGCCGGAGGCGGAACTCGAAGATCTGCTTCCGGAGGGGTTCTTGGAGCGGACGCGGGAGCAAGGGATGGTGGTGGAGTCGTGGGCTCCGCAGGCGGCGGTGCTCGCGCACAGGTCCGTGGGAGGATTCGTCAGCCACTGCGGGTGGAATTCGACTCTCGAGGCAGTGTGCTCGGGGGTGCCTATGCTCGGGTGGCCGCTCTACGCGGAGCAGCGGATGAACTGTGTGTTCCTGGTGGAGGAAGCGAAGGTGGCCGTGGCAATGGAGGGGCTCCATAAAGGGCTGGTGACTGCCGACGAGGTGGAAACAAAGATCCGACGTCTGATGGAATCGGACGAAGGGAGGGCTTTGGGAGAACGGATGGCCGCGACAAAAGAGAGGGCTGTGGCAGCAAGAATGGAAGGTGGGGAGTCCACTTTGGCATTGTTGGAGCTGGTGACGGCATTGAGGAAGGCTACTCCGGCCACCGGAGGAGCTTGATTGATTGTCAATGCCATAGTTTATTATATGTACTTTCGCTGTGTGGTTCTCCTATTATCAATGCAATTAGCCCAACAATTCTTCTTAAATTTACTTCTGAAATTTAGTTCTCACCAAGAGTTGTACATTGAGCTGGAAATTGCTATGCTTCAAAGTTACGTTTATGTGTGCATGTGCATATATCTAACACACTATAAAACCAAACATAGAAAGACAATTGGGTTAATTACTAGTTGTCAACGGAGTAAAACTGAAGGGAGTTTCTTTGGTTTTGTTTGAAAAAAGAAAAGAGAAAGGAAAAAAAAAAAAAACTCTTCCCTGCTCGAAAGAGTTTTTTTTTTTCCTCCACTCAAACCATACTTAATTTTCATCCAGAAAAATAAGTAAATAAAAATAAAATGGAAGATCATATGTGTGGTCTTCTTCCTCCTGCATATATTTTCTCCTCAGCAAAAATCCATAACCACCTCCCAACGACTCCTTCCCTTTCATCTTGCATTAATCTTCTTTCTCCTAAACAGGAAACACAAGCATAAATATTAAATAAAGGGGCTTAGTTGGTCTGTCAGATCTGTCTTCATTGTTTTTGTGTCCGTACGTGTGGGTTTAGTTACACCACACGCACCCACCCCACAAATCCTTTCAAACCTAACCACTCTAACTCTCTCTCTCTCTCTCTCTCAGCTCCCAAACTTCTACCTCCATCTTCTTCATCTCTTCATTTGCTATTGTTATTTTTCATTCTTTTTTAACAATTTTTTTTTCTAATTCTTGTTATAACTTAATATCATAATGTAGGTTTTGGATGAGCTATTATCAGTGTTTTTGATGCTTTTTTTGAATTTTTTTGTTTGGATTTTGCCACAACCACGGACTAGAAGAACACACGATTGTAATTTTTTTTTAACAGTCCCTTATGTTGTAGGACTGTAAAACTTTTTTGTAGTCCTGAAAACGTACATGACTGTAGAAATTATCTACAATCCTGTGTTCTTCCAGGTATGTATTAAATGTCTACTGTCCATTTAATTCCTGGAATCTTCTACTACGATGGGAGTGTCAAGTACCCATTGACATTCGACAACGGCCGGAATCTAGTTCCTGCGAAATGGGTCAGGTACATGGATAGGTAGGGGTGCGTCCTGGATAAAAGTGGAACAGCCACAGAACAACAACTTGCAACAACTCTGCAACAAACAACAACCTCCAACAACTCTGCAACAAAACTCCACAATTATTTCAACAAGTTAGCTAGTATCTCTATCTATCCATATCATGTATCTTGTAGTCTATTTATAGACTGATTGTAAGCTCAAAAAAAAAAATACAAGGAGAAATACCAAAAACCACTCTTCATATTATGCAATCCTTCATGGTATCAGAGCATATTGCCTCACTGCTCTAGATCGAAACCACTCCTGCAATCTTCATCCTGCGACTCATACCACCATCACCAACATTTCTCATTTCGTGTCCATCAAGCTAACCAAGGATAACTTTATCCTTTGGAAGAATGTCTTCGATCTGATTCTCATAAGCTACGATCTCAAGGGACATATTGTAGTAAATAATAATGCATTGTTCTCATTGCTAGAGTTTGTTACAATATATATAGTGTTTACATTTGGACTTATGGGCCATATTTACATTACAAATATAATCTAACACCCTCCCTCAAGTTGGAGCATGCAAATCACAAATGTCCAACTTGAAAAGTAAAGAATCAAACACATGCTTTCCAAGGGGCTTGGTGAAGATGTCAGCCAGTTGAAAAGAAGTAGGAACATGCGAGGCTATTACGGTGCCATCTCGAATAGCATCGCGAACAAAATGCAAATCCACCTCAATATGCTTACTCCGCTCATGAAATACCGGGTTCTGAGCCAGGTGCAGGGCTGACTGACTGTCACAATACACTGACATAGCAAACTCCTGGCGAACGCCCAAACACACCAATAACTCCTTCAACCATTTCAACTCACAAACAAGCGCAGCAAGAGATCGGTATTCAGCTTCAGCGGAAGATCGAAAAACAGTTGATTGCTTCTTGGTCTTCCAAGAAATAGGAGACCCCCCCAGAAACACCAACCAGCCTGTAACAGAGCGGCGAGTCAAGGGACAACTGGCCCAGTCGAAATCACACCAACCAGAAAGACGGATATCACAATCAGCTTTCAAAAGAATACCCTGTCCCAGTGCATGTTTGAGATATCTGACAACTCTCAAAGCAGCATGCCAATGATCTTGTCGAGGCTCCTGTAAGAATTGAGACAAGATATGCACAGCATAGGCTAAGTCAGGACAAGTAAACGATAGATAAATCAACCTCCCGACCAGCCTCCGATAAGTCTCTGCATCCGCCATCTTTGGACTAGTCGATTCTACCAGCTTGTGATTGGGCTCCATGGAAAAGCCATCAGGTCGAGACCCCATCAAGCCGCATTCTGAAATGATGTCCAAGGCATACTTCTTTTGACACAAGAAAATTTCTTCTGCACTCCGAGCCACCTCTATGCCAAGAAAGTACTTCAACACACCAAGGTCCTTCATGTGAAAGCAAGAACTAATGTACTTTTTGAAAGAATCTAAAGCACCTGTGTCATTACCAGACACAATCATGTCATCCACATAGATCAAAACATACAACTCTACCTTCTCTTTAAAAAGAGAGAAAAAAGAATAATCCGAATGAGCTTGAATAAATCCATAGGATATCAAAGAAGCAGCAAGCTTAGCAAAACAACAACGTGGTGCCTGTTTCAATCCATATAGTGACTTACGCAGGCGACACACTTTGTTGGGTTCACTATACGAAAAATCTGGCGGCAACTTCATATACACTTCTTCTGTCAGATCTCTATGAAGAAAAGCATTGTGCACATCCATCTGGTACAAAGTCCAGCCTCTCACAGCTGCAACAGCCAAGAACGCCCGTACTGTAGGCATCTTAGCTACCGGAACAAATGTCTCTGAATAGTCGATCCCCTCAACCTGATGATTACCGAACACAACCAGCCGTGCCTTTAAGCGCTCAACACTGCCGTCGGATTTGTACTTGGTTTTGTACACCTATCTACTTCCCAATGCTTTCTTCCCAGGAGGCAAATCGACAAGACTCCATGTTTCATTATCTTTCAGAACCTGTATTTCAGTTTGCATAGCCGCGCGCCAGTCCGAATCTCGCGAGGCCTGGCGATATGAAGTAGGCTCAACACCTGCAGTGATAGCTACAATAAAATCTCTGTGTCCAGCAGTAAATATGTCATAACTTAGAAATTGTGTTAGAGGATACGAAGTACCTGAGGAAGTGACGGGAACAGATGAACTGTGGTGAAGGGGGGGACTTTTACTTTGAACAGCATTCGTCACAAAATCCTGTAATCGTACTGGCTGTGATTTCTTTCTCATTCCTCTTTCCAATACTACCTCGTCGGGCACCTCTGGCAACACTGTATTCCCTGTATCATCAGTAGTATCCGATCACCCCCAGCGGACTCTCCTGTCAATACTTCTGCATCTACCTGTGCATCCTCGCCACTCGGTGTCGAGCCACCATCAACCCCTCCGGCCTCAGCAACCGTAGCCGGCACCATCCCAAAAGCCTTTATATCGTCTCCCGGCACCTCAACAGATGTATGGCGTGTCGCAGAAGACAACTCGCTAGCAGAGCCACACCCAGGAAATTCTTTTTCATAAAAAGTAACATCACGAGACAAAAAATTCACCAGTCTCCAAATCATACAGTTTCCATCCCTTTTTATCAAGTGGATACCCAACAAAGATACATTTTCTGCTCCTGCTAGCAAATTTATCATGTCGGAATTTTAAATTATACGGATAGCACAGACAACCAAAAATACGTAGATGATCATACGAAGGAGCCGAACCATATAAAACTTCATAAGGAGACTTAAAATGCAAGATACTAGAAGGGGTTCTATTTATCAAATAACATGCACCCAGAACACATTTTCCTCAAAAATCTACAGAAAGAGAACCCTGAAATCTCAATGCCCTAGCTACATTTAAAATATATCGATATTTTCTTTCCACCCTTCCATTCTGTTGAGGTGTCCCAACATAGGATGTTTGGAACAATATACCTTGAGATGAAAAATAATCTCGTAAACAATTAAATTCAGTGCCATTGTCACTCCGCACACGACGTATATCAGCCCCAAACTAACGCTTCACCATAGCAATGAATTTAAGAAACATAGAATAAACAGCACACTTATCCGTCAATAAAATAACCCAAACAGCTCTAGAAAAATTATCCACCAAAGTTAAAAAATATCGTGCCCCATTAGATGACGGAACACGATATGGTCCCCATAGATCACAGTGTATAAGTTCAAAGCATCTCAAAGCACGACTACTACTATCAGGAAAGGCATCACGAGTCTGTTTAGCTTAATGACAAATATCACAAGCCTTGTGAGAAAATACACTACTACCAAAAGAAAAGGTAAAGTCTGCATTACTTTATCTGAAGGATGCCCCAGTCTACTATGCCAAACCTCGAAATCACTCTCTTTGCATGCCAGGGTCACCGAAGCCAAAGAAGCTGGAACCTTCCCCAAGAAGTAAAGTCCACCCCTTTGTTCACCTGCTCCAATCACCATCCTCGTACTTCGCTCCTGAACAAAATACAAATAAGGAGTAAATAATATATCACAATTTCTGGCACCAATCAATTGTGAGACAGAGATCAAATTGCAAGTCAATGTCGGAACATAAAGAACATCCGTCAACACCAACGAAGCAGTCAAAAATACTTTTCCTCTCAGAACAGCCTCAATAGTGCTCCTATCAGGCAAAATCACAGGACAGACAGGGCCCTCAAAGCAATCAACTAAACAGCAACGAGAGCCTATCGCATGAAGAGTAGTCCCAATATCGAATATCCAAGTGACAGAAGAATTCTTACCCATCAGACGATCAGAGTTTGAAGAAACAGGGTTGGAAGGATTGTCGTTACCCAGCAAGATCATCAGTTTCTGCCATTGTTCACATGAGAGTGGTGAAGGATATCCTCCATGCATCATATCCGCCGAACTCCCAGCAAGACCAGCATGGACACCATGACCAGCAGCGGCGACATGATGAACAACCCCTGCGCCACCAGTACCGCGTCCCCCATCACGTCTCTGCTGTGGTGCCAGGCCTCTGCCACCGCCAGCACCACGTCTGCCCTCACGCCGAGGACGAGTCTCCCACCACTCTGGATCGCCAATCTTGGCAAAGCAAGTTGCAACATCATGACATATTTTCTTGCAACGAGTACAGATCATACCTGATTTGTCCCTGGAATTGGAGGTTCGACTATCAGAAGTAGTAGAAAGACGAGATGAAGTCTTGATAGTCAGCGCCAACACCTCCTCAGCAGTGGATTGGACCTGAGATTTATGCATTTCCTCCTCCTCACGGACTGCCTGGTATGCCCGATCTAAACTTGGCTGAGGATCTTGAGCCAGAAGATTAGATCGGGTATGACCATATAACTCAGCATTCAACCCATACATAAAGTCCTGAAAGTGGTCTTCATCCCTCATAGCCTGTAGCTTTGCAGCAAGTTCACCACAGGAACAAGAAGGCAATGGAAAATAAGCAGCTTGTTCATCCCACAAAGACTGCAAATTTCTAAAGTAGGTTTCCACAGACATCGAAGCCGTTTGTTTACAGTCAGCCAAAGCTACCTTAATTTGTTTTTTCCGAGTGCCATTGCTAACAACAAATCGTTTCTCCAATAAGTTTCACAATGGATAAACCTCCTTAATGTACGGTAATGATTTCTTCAGCAACGGATCAATGGTATTAAGAACCCATTGAACCAATAGCGCTTGCACACATCTCCAATCAAGCAATTTACTAGCATCATTAACAGATTTGATTTCAATACCTTCCAAAAAAGTGATCTTTCGCCTAGAGATAAGGGAGAGACGTATCGACCGAGACCACTCAACATAGTTTGGTCCACGGAAAATAATAGGAGTAATGATATTTCCTGGTTGATCAGCAGAACTCAAAAAATATGGATCCTTCGGATTAGAAAAATTTGGGTTGTGTGCACCGCCACCGCCAGTAGCGATGGAGTAGCTGGACGCAGTATCATCTGCCATCACGGATGTTGGGTGTACAAAAAAAAACAACTCCGGCGAATCTGCCGCTGATGGACGGGGTCGGCGGCGAATCGGCCGCTGCTGGACAGGGTTCACGGCGAACCTGCCGCGATCAGGGACGCCGGATCAAGCGCATAGGGGCGAGCGTCGTAGATGTCGGGTGTACAAAATAAGTACAACTCCGACAAATCGGCCGCTGTAGGACAGGGTTCACGACGAACCTACCGCGATCAGGGGTGCCGAATCTGGCGCGTAGGGGCGAGCGATGCGTATGTCGGGTGTACAAAATAAGTACAACTCCAATGAAACGGCTGCTGCTGGACAGGGTTGGATTCCGCGGGTAAGGGCTGGGCAATCGGAGCCGGGCCTGGTGGAGTCGGGCGCCGGTACAGTCGGGCACCGTGCCGGTGGAGTCTTCCGCGGGTAAGGGCTGGACAGTCGGAGCCGACTGTTGGGCAGTCGGGCGCTGGTGAAGTCGGGCGCCGGTACTGTCGGGCGCCGGTACAGTCGGGCGTCGGTGGAGTCTTCCGCACCGGATGCAGTCGGGCGCCGGGTCGGTAAAGTCGGGCGTCGGGCCGGTGGATCGGGCGGATGTGCCGGAGGGATGAGCCGACAGTTGGGCAGTCGGAGCCGTTGCAGTCGTGCCGGGTCGGTGCATGTAACGCCCCAGTCCCAAAATACGTAGGACTAGGAACGTAGACATGCCAGCTGTACTCATACAAAGTATACTCCAATATATGGAAACCTCGTATGAATACATAAGCTGTAAAATGCAGTAGAACCATAACTAATCCCATCCACACAGAATAAATGAATAAAAGATCATATAATGAGAATGAATTTGTCTTGATACAATATGTTGGGCGGAGACAAATCCACTACCAACAAAATAAGGAAAAGTACATAGAAAATGAAATGAGTGGCGAGCGAAGCGAAGACGATCCAAGTGCAATCATCCTCGAAGAAATAACGATGATCACGGCTTGAGCTAAAGCATCTGCGAAAGACAAGAGCACACACCTGGAGAGATAACCAGGTCCTCAGAGGGACGTAACAAGACACATAATATCATGCCATATAAACTGAATAAATATTGCTCAAATAAATAGGTCAATTAAATTTATAATATGGTCCAATACACACCTATTGAACGAGCGTACCATCCCCTCCAACCAAACAAGGACAGGAGATGGTAAACTAATTCACGGTGACGTATCTTTCCATGCTATGAATCCAATATGGTATCCGGACCCCAACAAGGTTCAATACCTTCTTATCGAAGTAGTAAGTCACACCTACAACCAAACAAGGACAAGATGTGACGAACTAATCCGTGACAAGTTATTGTTCCAAGCCACGGTCAGATACAAGTACCCAAACCAAAAGTACTCGTACCTAACGGATAGGGTAGCCTACCGTTCTAAGTGAAATGTAGTTAAGAACAATCCTTCCTACGCATGGAACCTGGCTGAATAGGATCGGCATAGTCCCCCCTTGGGGCGCTAGAGGCCCAATCAATAAGAGCATGACGTTCCGCAGAATCGTCAGTGGCCGTCAGTAATCATGGGTCAACAACCCCGTATCTCCAGCGGGGAATCTGGGTCACAAGGAAAAGTGCATCGAAGTCCATACGCTAAGGAATTGTCCTCCCCGCCCAATGCCTACTCTGTTGTATCCACAACAATAAACCTCTATAACCGCTAAGTCAAACTAATCATGCAATTTCTATTAGCGGCTATTCCTATCGCACGGCTTGTACGTACTGGTGGCCAGCCAATCACGCACGTCTGCGTTCTACATGCGACACACAACTTCGTGTTAGAACGTGGCAAGGCCAATGAATACAACACATAAGGTGGTCCCTTAAATCTAGGTTTAATGTGAGAAAAATAATACATAGCAGGAAATAAAAATGAACAGTAAGTTCTAACAGGTTATGCCATGTATCACAGTTTATTTTGCATAAAGAAAATAATGAACAATGCATGAAATATGAGCTAAAATAAATAAACAGCAAATGGCAAGGTGTCTTGCCTGGTAGTACGCCTGGTGTGCTGCAATGATGAATATGGCATGAACTGTGACGTCGGTGCAACAACTATACAAGGGGACCTCTGATGGTGGCACGGACAGTTCCATTGGGTCCATAATATTCAAATTGGTTTAGGGATGATATAAGGTAAGTACAAAATGTACGAGGGATAGGAAATGACGGGATTGGTCATGGTCACGGTGATAATCGAAGGAATTTGAATAAATCATACATATATGATTTTAGAAAAATATATATAATCCATGAAAACTAAATTTTATAACCCAAAATATTTTAGATATATATAAAAATCTATAACTTATTTTCTAATATGAAAACTATCTTTTTGTTAGTCAAAATATTTTAAGTAATTATTTGAAAATCTAGAAATATTTTGTAAAATATTTAAACTATATTTTTATTTAGTCAATATACCTTTATATAAATGCCTTGGGAATCTATAAGTATTATTATTATTTTTTAGGCAAATTATTGGCATGTATGTATATATATTTAGGTCAAAACTATATTTGGAGAATATATTTTGTTAAGTCAAAGCCATATTTAAAATATCTTAGAAATTATGCAATAATAATAGTAGTAACAAAATTCACTACTGTTTACAAAACATGTAGTATATTAATTTATAAAATACAATTTCATACTTATATACTTATACATATACTTAATTACCTACTATTCATATATGGGCCAAAGAGAAAAATGAATAAATAATTTAAGTCGGCCTGGCCCAATCCACAGGATCCGGCCTTCTGCTTATAGCAGTGGTCTTCTCCTTTCTAGAGAGAGAGAAAATCACGGGAAGGTTTGTAGTCGAAGAAGAAGACGTAGGAGGAGGGGGAGGGTTCTCGGAGAAAGAGGAAGGGAGAGAGATCGGGGAAGAGGGGATCGCGGAGAGAGACGAGAGAGTGGGAGAGAGAGGAGCGCGGGAGAGAGGGGAAAGGAAGGGGGAGCCTTGAGTGAGAGGGAGAGAGAAGCGGGGGCGGCTCACCTAGGGTGGCTCGGCCGGCGGATGAACGGCGTCGGGACTGTAAGCCGGCGCGCGGAGGCGGGTTCGAGAAGGGGTCGGTCGATCGGGACTGGCGGTTGCGGGAGATCGGAAAAGGGGCGCGGCGACCAGTCTTCCACCGGCGGAGGTGAAGACTCGGCGGCGAGGGTTTCCAACGGTGTACGGGTTGCGCGCGCGCGGCTCGCGGTGGAGCTCAGCCGGCGCTGGCACGACGTCTCGCGAGGAGCGGAGGGGTCGAGGACGGGCGTGCTCCGGCGGTTGCCGATGGCTGGTCGCGTCGGGCGATCAGGTATGTAGGGTTAGGGTTTCTATTTTTTGTTCTTAGTGGTGGTGATTTGGTTGGCGCGATGCCGACGGTGGTGGTGGCGTTCGGCTGAGGCGGTGGTGATAGGGGAAGTGGTCGGAAAAAGACAGGGGGTCGGGTTGCCGGGCTGGTTGTGGTGACGGCCACGGCGAGGGTGGCCGGTTGGGTGGCTGCGGCTGTGGCCGGGAATGGCCGTGGTGGGGAGACGGTTTCCAGAGTCGAGGGTGGTCGGTTGGGTGGCTGCGGCGGCGACGGGTCAGACTGGACGGGGGTTAGGGTTAGGTTTAGGGTCTTGGGTTTGTGTCGTGTTATTTGGACACGGCAGATGTAATATGTGTCCGGGTTGTCGGACACAGAGGGCTGCATGTGGGAGTTAGATTTTGTGGACGAATCATGTCCGGTGTGTCGGACATGATAATAGAAATATGTAAATGTAATAGAAGTTATAGTGGATGGGAAGAGGACACAGACACAGACACGATACACGAATTCTAGTTGTGGTTGTGGAAAAATTTGGAGGAATATTGTGGAGAAAATATTGGAGGAGTACCTGCCTATTTATAGGATGTGGGAATTTCCAGTTGGATAAGAATTAGGAAGATTTAAAACCCAATTAGATAATTCAATCTATTATTTAAAATCAATCAAATTCAAATCCAAATCAAAAGCCTATTTAAATCTAATTAAATTTACATCATTTAGTTTAAAACCAAATGAGATAATTCAAATTCCAAATATAGATATTAATTTAATCTATTTAAATAATCCAAAAATTAAATAAAGATTTAAGTTGCCACAATATTTTCAAAATATGTTTTCCAAAAATGCTATTATAATAATTTCAAAAATACCTTATTTATTTAAAAATAAACTAATAATTAATTATGAAATATGTATGCATAATTATTTATACAAAATTATGCTTTACTAGTATACAATGAAATATAATTTATTATTAATAAATATTAGAAAGAAAGGCTTAAAATAACCAACTTAGAAATTTGGTATAATGGCAAAAATAATTATTATATATATTATCTTGAAACTATAAAAATAGAAAAAATATTTTTCTAAAAATATGTACGCTCGCACATATTCGCACTCGTCGAGCAATTTCAAAAAATAAAATTTTTGTGCGCGACGTACAATACGACTACGCGACGTACAACACAAAATTTTCAAATCAGTACCAAATTTAATAATAAAAAAATAGTAAAAATTTAGGGGTTTTACAGTGCAGTCGGGCGCCGGTGCAGTCGTGCGATCAGGCGCACGGTGGGCGGCACGGTCAGCGCGGTAAGGAAGATGGTGGCGGCTAGGGTTTTTCGGGAGGCTCTGATACCATGTAGGAAATAATAATGCCTTGTTCTCATTGCTAGGGTTTGTTGCAATATATATAGTGTCTATATTTGGACTTATGGGCCATATTTACATTACAAATATAATCTAACACATATAGATGGATCGAAGCCCTGTCCACCGCAATTTATCATCGACGAAAAAGGCGAACCAACAACCGCCATCAATCCAGTCTATTCTGACTGGGTTAAACGACTAAACTCTTATTATCTAGTTAAATGCTACTCTTTTTGAATCGGTTCTTTCGTACACTGTTGGTTGCAAAACTGCAATGGCAGTCTGGACCACTTTGGAAAATGCTTTGCTGCAGTTTCTTGCTCGCATACCATCCACTTCGAGTTCCAGTTGTAGAACAGAAACATCGTCACATATTAGAAACTATTCGTACTCTTATGGCCAACTCTGGGGGTCCTCCCAAATACTGGGTTAAAACTCTTCTCACTGCTTGCTACCTTATAAATCGAAAGCCCACTACCTCTGCCAACAATCAAACACCTTATGCTCGTCTCTACAATGACCCAAATTGTACACATCTCCGTGCGTTCGGATGCCTATGTTTTCCTCATCTTAAACCCTATGCCAAACATAAACTCGCATATTGTAGTACTCCTTGTATTTTTCTTGGCTTTGGTGTCAATTACAAAGGTTTTTGCTGCCTTAATTTATCCACTGGAAGAGTCTACATGTCAAGACATGTTGTGTTCGATGAATTGCAGTTTCCTTTCTTTTCCAATACCCCAACAAACTCCACTTCCACTCCAATTCCAGAGCAAAGCCCTTCCATTATTGTTCCCACTATTCACACATCTCCTCTTCCTCATAATCCTCCCCTAACTCCAACAAACACAACTTCTTCATCCACAACTTCCTCTCCCTCTCCAAATGTCTCCTACACTCCATCACACTATATCTCACCATTTGATCAACATTCTCCAACCATTCATACTTCCTCTCCACCCCCTTCTCCCACACCCAGTCTATCTCCAATTCCTACTCCAACCCCAGAACAACCAGATTAATCCTCTCCACCATAACCGCCGCCACCCCTTCCATCTATCAACCAAACAAATACCCACACTATGGTTATTTAGACAAAATATGGAATATACAAACCTAAATGCTACTACGTTTCTCTTTACCCCCTCCACTATGCTTTTATTGCCAATGCTTTACCACCAGTCCCTACATATTTGACTCAATCTCAAAAATATCCCCAATGGCGTACAACAATGGCCGAAGAAATCTTCGCCTTAATGGCAGCCCAAACATGGATACTAGTCCCTCCACCATCTCATCAAACAGTTGTTGGTTGTAAATGGGTTTTCCATATCAAACAGTGCTCCGATGGCTCCATAGATCGATTCAAAGCTCACCTCATTACCAAAGGTTTCAACCAGCAGCCAGGTGTTGATTTTGATGAAACATTCAGTCCAATCGCTAAATCGACAACCATCAGATTAGTTCTCGCCATTGCAACATAATTTTAATAGCTTATGAAGCAAATTGATGTGCAGAATGCATTCTTATATGGTTACTTGACTGAACTCGTCTACATGACTAAACCACTTGGATTCTCTGATTTGTCCACACCTCACTATGTTTGTAAGATTTCCAGATCCTTATATGGCCTAAAACAGGCTCCAAGGGCCTTGTATGATCGGCTCAAATTGATACTCTTTGAACTTGGCTTTCAGACATCTGCATCGGATACCTTCCTCTTCATTCTACTCAACTCAACATCTATAACTATTGTCCTCATCTACGTCGACGATATCCTTCTCACTGGAAGCTCCACACAACAATACGACACCTTAATCAGTACTCTGGCAAAGGCATTTCCCATCAAAGATCTTGGGGCTACTCGGTATTTCTTGGGCTTGGAATTACACCGAACACCTTCTGTCACGCTCCGATCCGAAAAATCGCTCGTCCTCGCTAGATTTCACCCGAATCATCGTCCTCGCTGGGGCGTGATACCGCACGAGCCTGGAGTTGCGCTCGTACAAGATAAGATAACAGGTTCACATAGTATTTATATCAAATTGATAACATAAGCAGCGGAAGAAAACAAAGTATAACATAAGAATCTCTTTTATTGATAACAAACTGAAGATTACAAAGGCTCTGAATAGCCCAACATATATGCCAATTGGCTACAACGCTCATGATCTCTCTAGCTCACAAAGGATTGTATTGTTCCATATATTATGCCTCTTTATAGCCACCAAGTAGTCTTCGACCGAATATTTCTATGTCGCAAGTCTGAACGCCTATGCGGTAGCTCCTCTTGAACGCCAAGGACTCTATACCTCGGCACGTCCAAGCCAAGCTCCGCCCCGAGCCGAACATACCTGAACCTGCACACAAACTAGTGGGGGATTAGTGCTGTCGTCCTCGCTTCGCACTGATCAGGACCCGCTCGCACCTAAACAAAACACTAAATATATTTAGTGAAACATGCATCTTAATTTGTAATCTTTCTATTTATCCTTAGGATCAGTTTCATGGCAATATTCATGCATAGCAACTTATCATAAATGTATCCGATACCGTGTCCCTGCGGCAGATACAGTTATCCATAATATGAATATAAACATAGTACGTGCTCCTCTCCGTCCCTTTTTGCCTAGCCTGCAATGGTTAGAACTTAACATAAGAAATTATACTATTCACGCAACCAACCATAAACATAGCCATATGCATAAGGGTAGCAGGTCCTGTGCCTGCACCCAACTCTAATCTCAATTCACCGGCCCTATCTATATGAAGGTCACGGAGTTTCGTACCGTAATGGACTTGGCATCTCTTATGTGTAAGCCTATGATCACTTCGATACGGGTTGCGAGCCCAATATTCGAAGGATCCCAAACTTACTGATATCATAGCTTATCACAACACTGGCCGATCGTAAACCGTCCGAATGATGTCCACCATAAATACCATACATAATTCCCTCCTAGGCTGAACGGTCCCGGTGCCCCGGTCGTAACCGTCCGAGGGAAGTCGCACCCGTGCACGGGCTATCCGAGTCCATTGACCATGCAATACACGCCATAGCATACAAGTCAAACATTCCAACCAATCGTACATTCCATAAACATAATCTTGTTCCATAAACATAATCAACTATCCCTATCTCAAGCTCCGTCGGCATTATGCCCCCAACACATCCGTATTGATGCATGACGCCCAACGGCTTAGACATCTCGTACTTATATTCAACGTGTTCCATTCATAAGTTATTCGCATAGCCTAATTTTGTAGTTACTTAGTCATTTCCTAGCTTTCGTGCACGAGGGCACGCTTAACGCCATAATCAATGTTCTAGACTTAGTGTTCAATGTCCTCGGAGCCGTGCACGTTATGCACATCTCAATATCATCTTTCAATGTTCTACCATCATTGCTCTACCGTGACCCATACACTTGATGCACGTCGTTTCAATTGTTCCATGTTCAATGTTCTACCTTAGTGTTCAACACATACTAATACACTTACTCGCCGAGCCACGCTCGCTAACCTGACAGCAACTTACGCATACAATGATATATTTTTATTAGGCGTGAAGGAATAGGGAGAGAGAGTCAAGAATCCGCCCACCTTAAGTCAATACGCCTTGCTGCCTCGTCGAGCTGATGCGGCTCGCTTCCATAACTTGGTCGCATAGCTAACTCTCGGACTTAGCCATTCCTTTGAACTACTCGGTTGATTTGGCCTATCGTGCCCATGCCACACTCCGTTGCAAGGCGACGATTTGGTTTCGCGGACACTTTTCTGAATAAGGCAAAATGTTGACATCTTATCGTCCAGCGTAAAAGTATAGCCTGCACACCAGATCAACTAAAATCAGTACTTACTCAACTGGAACTTATCCTTTGCATCGATTCGATTCATAGATTCCAATCGACTCAAAGCTTACCTTTGGCCAACGTAACTCTTCGAGTCAACGACTCATCGTAATGCACCATGCGGAGTAGGGCATTACATAATATACCACTCAAAACAAGGTTCATCTTAGTTTAGACACTTAATCCAAGTGTCTCGCTAGATCGTTTCACGATCTCGTACTACTATCATTGGAATCATACATCTTAGTTTAGATCATACACATATTTTAGGCGTCCCACCAATATATGTATTTCAGCCAAGCTTAGTTGTAGGATATCGGGACAACTAACAAGCTCCAATTAAATCCTCAAGCACCAATCAGTCCGTACTCGACTTGGTCAGACCTTAGCACCTATTCCATAATACGTGATCCTCTTCCAACATTTCGGTATATAACTTAACTCAAAACTGTTACTTCGATCTCATAAGTTTCTCGCCGGTCATCTAACGCTCGCATTACATTAAGTCATTGCGCATCCGATCGCAACAATTCTCCATAATGCCTACTCGCCCAATCGTTTCCAATCTCTCACATAACTCAAGTCTTTCATCCAATCATTCATAACATTTGGCCTGAACGACATGGACTAAGTCCAACATGTCACAAATTTCTTTGCCTACAATCCGTACTAAGTCTCGCACACAACTATCCCAACACGTCCCACATTCTCGAACTGCCTACGCATCGCGTCTGGGGCTACCCCCGCTAGGTAACTTATCCAGACATCATGCTTAATCTCTCCCGACACAAGAGGTCCACTTGAGTCTATGATGCTTAAAGGCAACAATCTTTCTGACCCAAGGTCTCATATGATCTGTCCATCTCCTATTCTCGACCGAGTACAAATCTTTTACTCAATTCTCGAATCAATCCTGACCAGTTCGTTTCGTAACATAGATAGCGCACTCAACACACATAGCCTAACCGTTACTCAAACCGATCTACGATACAACTCTTAGGATCGTTCTACTATCCGTCGCTCTCGCGCATTACAGAATTCTTGCAATCATCTTACCGCATCCCTATGCTAAGTACGTTCTTCAACATCTATTCGATCATCGACCAACCAAGTCTATTTGCATACTTATTCGATCGATCAAAATTTTTCTTTTCTGACCATATCGTTCTAGTCGAAGGCCACTCGCTAACTTTCGAAACACGATACTCACTCGCTTAGTCTTATCCTCAACATGCACTACATCATTCCTTATCCTCGACAAAATTTCCTTATGCGACTTCTTTAGGGTCGTCCTATGGGACTTTAACATTCACATGATTTGGCGGTCAAGTCTTCTAGGGTCATCTGCCCCGAAACTACGCTCGATAATTGTAACACCCAGTTTCTAAAATGAGAGTAATTTTGAAATTTTGTGTTTAATTTATTTAATTATGATATTTAAATAATAATATGATTTTTAGTAATTTTTAATCATTTTAAAACTATTAAATATCATGACTTATGATTTTGATGTGCAGCTAGTGAAACCGTAGAGACTGTCTGCCCTAGAGCCTAGCCATGTGATTAGGGTGTTTCAATTATCATTATTAGTCTAGGGGTAATTTGGTCATTTTGACTTTTTTAGAATTATTGATTTATTGTTGGATTGACGGTTGTTGATTTTGACTTTTGCTAGTTGTGACATAGGAGACTAACCTAGATGTTGACTCTAGTTAAGGTGACTTGATTAGCATGGTGAGACCCTAATCTAACTTAAGTCGACTTGGTTTTGACTTGAGTGATTTAGCTCTTGAGAAATTAGGAAGGATTTATTTGTTGGACTTAAGGCTAAGGTAGAGAGCCCATTTCTCATGTGACTTGGCCCATGGCCCATGACTTGTAACCCTAACCCTAATTTTCACACATTAGGACCAGCCATAGGGCTTCCCCTCCCTATAAATAATCTCCTCCTTGTTTTTGCCTCTTTTTTTTTTCTCAAGCTTTGAAGAAAGAGGTAATGTCATTTCTTCCCCAATTCCTATAATCTTCATTTTAATTCCTTTTCCACTCTAGTCTCTTGCATTAGTTCCTAATCCAGCTCTATTTCATGTTCATGGAGAGAAATCTCAGGTTTGAACCAATTTGGAGCACTTGGCCATCAAGGAGAACACCCCCCATTTGAAGCTTTTTTATGCAAATTGTACATATAGGTAAATCCCTATTCCCTCCACCATATTTCGTTTTCTTTGCATGGATAGAAAGCCCTAGGTGTCCCCTAGCCGTAGGTATTGTTTTTGTGTCGATTCGGTCCGTATCGGACACGTATCATGACTTGTACACATGTGTTTGATGAAATGTCTGTGAGGATTTTATTTTCGTATTTTTGAATTCTAATTTCATGGATCTCTAGATCTAGGTATGTGTAACAATATTTGTGAAGACTGATTTGTGTTTGTGTCAGTTTTCGTGTCGGTTTTGGTGCTGGACACGCAGCACGGGGGCTCGGTCGGGTGTCCTTGTTATGCCTTAATATTTTTTTTCCTAATAATTATATAATTAACAATTATATTAATAACAATGAATTTATTAAATACTTTCACATAATTTTGCATAAAATTTTGCATGGAAACCCTTAGACAAATTATGAAATTTTATACTTGGCTTGCCACATCATTGGATTATGTGTCAAATTTTGGGCACATGGCATATGGTTGTGCCATGTGGGTCCTTGCATGAGGAGAAGTCTCTCATTTATGACACCTCATCTCTCTCTCCCTCCTTCCTTTATTTATTTTCTTCTTCTTCTTCTTCTTTTCCTCCCTCTACTTCTTCATTCCTTCTCCATTTCCCAAACCCCCTCTCTCCTTCCTCCTATTTCCTTCCAACCCACCACCACCACTACTACAACTGCTGCTGCTGCTACCCGCTACTGCTGCTGCGGCAACCGCTGCCGTCGGCCGCCGTCGGCCACGCCGCCCGCCGCCGTCGGTCACGCCGTCCGCCGACGCCGGCTCACCATCCTCCAGCACCACCATCTCCTCCAATTCCCACTTCCTTCTACTTAAATTATAGGTATCATTATTTTTTTTCTCCAAATTCTCTTACAAAATTCTAGGTCAACTCTTATATATATTTGATTATTTCTGAAATTAGGTTAGAAATTGGAGATAATTAGGGAATCGAAGACATCGGTTCCGAAATTCAAAAGCTACATACCAAGGCAAGTCCTCTTCCCTTCTTCCTCTTGAATTTGCTCTATTTTGATTTTTATTATCGTGATTTAATATAATTTCAATTCTAAAATTTATAAAAATTATTGATAAATCCAATTTTAGGAGATTGTAGTATGGATATAGGCATAAGAATTGGGTAGGAAGCTACTTGTGGACACAATTTTTGTATCTATACATGAAATGGACTCAATGTGTAGAACACAATACAAATGAACACTCAAATCTAAAATTTTGTTGTGATTATATATATATATATATATATATATATATATATATATATATTTTTATATATATATATATATATATATATATATATATATATATATATATATATATACATAAGGAAAAAAAAAATACATAAGGAAAAATATATATAACAAGAAGGATATTGTATACAACCCATGAGATGTATGTATATATATGAACATGAACTCCTACATATGTATAAATATATACTTATATACACACTATGACATAATATGTAGATACAAATATATTTATGGACACTTGTAAGCCTTGGGATAATTTAAGGACCTAACCTATACTCTTAAGAAATATATATATATAAATATATATATATATATATATATATATATATATATATATATATATATATATATATATATACACGAATTCTATATTTCCTTGCTTGAATTTGTATACACATGAGTTAGTTTTCGATTTTGACATATTAAGTCAATGATGTCCATATCAGAAATTATCTCTAATTAATATATTTGGACTTCATTATTTAGTCAAAATAGGAGTTTATAGGTTCCTATATGTTAAGGTAACCATACACACGTATAAGTCTTCAATTATAACCTTCTTTCATAATCAAGAAGCCAAATTTTGGTATATAGCGACATGTATTTAAATTGAACTTTTTTTGATTCAATTTAGCCAATATCACGAGTATATAAATTTTTGAGTATATGATAACCATTGAAATTTTTTATATTTGGTATTATTGTATTACTAACCATTTCGTTTTGGATAAGTTTTTAGAAGGGAAAAATACCAAAATAAATTTGCTTGATTGCCTATTGGCTGCTAAGGTAAGAAAGTTTATTTAGATTGCATATATACTTAAATGTGTGGTACCGGTGTTGAGGGTTGCTCCACCGAAGGGATCGGCGAATCCGGTAAATTATATTGCGTAGTTCCAGTGTTGAGGGTTGCTCCACCGAAGGGGTCGGTGAACCCGAGTTCTCATTTTTATATTTTAGATCTCTTGTGAATTTTTCAGAGTCACTAAATACAAAGGAGACTCTGCCGAAATTTTTGAAAATTCCAAGAGAGATTTTTAGAAAGTCCAAACCTAGATTTATTGTAGATTAGGATGTCATTGGGATGGGAGAGAAATCTTGGATCACACCTTCGAAACTCTTGCAATATTATATTTTATAAAAACTGATCAGTTCCTGATTTTCGGCATTCGTACGGCCATACGATGTCCGAGGTGAGGCTTAGCTCACTTTCCTGTTTCCTGTTTCTTATTTCCTAATTTCCATTGGATTTCGAATCCCCGAATTCGGTCCTGTAATATCCAATGTAGCCTGCTCCGATATTCTTGAAAAATTTCAAGTCATACGACATTTGTTATAACACTTGATTCCGATAACTCGGAAAACCACTCTTGTGTTATCCTGACTATATTACATCAATATGTGATCCTGATACTAATGGGACGGATAAGTCTAAGCACCGCCCATTAAGTATAAACCTGATCCCGGATAAATGGGATTATTGTTGAGATAATAGAAGTTGTGTGATCCAGAAGTATTTCTCTAAATGTTGCGTATTGCATTAGGAGTTGTTAGAGGCTCTTTACATTTCTGTAATACAACAGTAGTCTTGGAATGAGCAGAAATATAAATTCCATTTTTAAGTAGAATTTTAAATTTTTGCAAACTTTATCCATAATTTGTTTTCTTTATTCCGATTTAATTTCAATAAATTTTAACAACTTATTTTACTTATTCCGTTCCTTGACCGAGGACTTGCTCGTCGTATTGACGACCTAGTTTTGTTGACTAGGGCATGCTGAAGACCAGGAAGAAGTGCAACCTTACACCGAGAAGGAGCTTTATGAATGATATAAGGAAATGAAAGATGTTGGAATGAGTAGTTGTCGTTTGTTGTTCTATGTATGGCTATGAACTTTTTGGATGTAAAAAGAATGTAAATATGTGATCGAACATGCGAGTTTTGTGTAAATAAATGTAAATTACTTTAGAATGTCTCTCGATGTCTATACTTTATCCTAGAATTTACAGGCGACAATCGCAGGTATGACACGACATGTGTTATACGGGTGAGTGGCCTGGAGATGTATCACAGTGCTCCGAAAATTCTATTTGGAACCGGGGCGTGACACGTCTTTTAGTGGTGGCCTATGCAGGTCCAGATTTAGAGACCTATATAGGTTGAGATACTAAGTTGTATTCTTAGGAAGTCTAGCAAGAACCCTAGGATAAGGTACTTGACATTCTTAGTGCTGGAAGAAGGGTGCACTTAATAGGAAGAAATGGCTTAATAAGGAAAAATATTTTGACTGTTGTACCACTTTTGTAATCAGCAGATGGAAATAGCTCTCTATAAGGTTAGAAAGGGTAGAAATGTATTAGTATGTGAGGATGACTCCCTGAAAGTATATTGTCCTCTTGTGAACTAAATAAAAGTGTGCCTATTTATATCTGATCTTTCCGAATTGCAATTGATCTTAGTTTTGCAAATTCATCTTCCTTTAATAGGTAATTAAGTATTCTTGAGTCATTAATTATTTTCAACCTCATATTAAGAATTGTGAATTCTTAATATCCAGGAAAATGTCTTCTCCTTCAACTCAAAAGTCGGCGCAACCTGAATCTTCAGAACCGCGGACGACTGATGTTCTTGAAATTTTCCAGAAGGTCCTAGAGACTAATGCCCAACAAGTCCAACTTGCCCAAGCCACATCAGCTAGAATACTAGAAAGGCTTGATGTTGCTCCTGTACCAAAAATTGGGACAATCCAAGACTTCAGGAATATAAATCCACCTAACTTCGATGGGACCGAAACTCCTTTGGAAGCGGTTCAATGGTTAAAGACTACCGAGGGGTTGTTGAAGGGCGCCAAGATCGTACCAGATGATGTGATGTCTCTAGTAAGAATACAACTAAAGGATGTTGCTGAACACTGGTGGAGTGCTCAGCACCCCGAAGACTCCAATAAGATAATATCCTGGGAGGAATTTAAAAGGAGATTTGAAGAGAGTTTCTTTCCCGCCAGCGTCAGGATGGAGCTGGAAAGGAGATTCATATATTTGAAGCAGAATAAGACCTCTGTCAATGAGTACGCGACAGAATTTACAAGACTTAGTTGGTATGCTTCCCATATGGTAGCCACGGAAAAGGCAAAGATAGCCCGATTCCGGAAAGGACTAAATGACAAATTAAAGATGAAGGTCGCACCTTACGCATGTCAGACTTATGCTGAGGTGGTTGAAGCAGCTAGAGACCAAGAAAGAATGCAGAATGGCAAAATTAACTCGAAGCTAGGAGGCCAAAAGCGAAACTTGGAAACCAGCTCTTCTCACGGTAGGAACTCAGGGCAGGGACAACAAAAATATATCCAAACCGAACAAAATAAAAACCGTCAGAGCTGCACATATTGTGGGAAGCCTGGACACACAAAGAATGACTGTAGGAAGCTTCTGGGAAGGTGCCTCAGATGTGGATCGTCTGAACATCAGATACAACAGTGTCCTCGACAAGCCACTAGAAGATTTGAGGTGCAGAACAATTTGCAAGGATTCCGACCAAGACCTCTACTTCAGACGAATGGGCCAAGACCTACAACTTATGCAGCACCTCCAGCTCAAGCTCATGTACCTACCGGATACCAACAGAGGCCAGCCCTAGCACCCCAAGCTCATCAATTCCACCAAGCACAGAAGGCTGGTCGGGGTAATAACAAAAAGAAGAAGCAGCATGGACAAGCTTTCATGATGAATGTCAACGAAGAAGAAATGGCCGGAGAAGTGGTGTCAGGTACCATACTTGCATCATCTAGCCCCGCATCAGTATTATTTGATTCTGGGGCAACTCAGTCGTTTATATCTGCATATTTTATATCCATGTATGATATAATCACTCAACCCCTAGTCAAAAAATTGAAAATCCTTACGGGTAATGGTATTGTAGAGGTTAGCCGAATACTTAGAAATTGCCCAATTAAAATGGGAGGAGAAAGCTTTAAGGCCAGATTACTAGTGTTTCCCATGAATAACTATGATGTGGTATTTGGGATGGACTGGTTAACCTTGGCCTCAGCAGTTATAGACTGTAGGCAAGGAAAGGTGCAATTTTCACTACCCGATAAGGATATACATGAATTTATCAGAGATCAGAAGGAATTTGATGGAAAAGAACTAAAAAAATTCGAATTACCATCAGGAAGAAATTTTTAGAACCAAGTAGTAGAATGGCCCAAGATTGTAGACGAATTTAAGGATGCATTTTCTGATGAACCACCAGGATTACCACCTGACAGGATCGTTGAATTTTGTATCGATCTAATTCCTGGAGCTGCACCTGTTGCAAAGAAAGTTTATCCAATGAACAAGGAAGAATTGGTTGAATTGAATAAACAAATCAAGGAATTGTTGGCTAAGGAATTTATCAGGCCTAGTGGATCTCCTTGGAGAGCACCTGTACTATTCGTAAAGAAGAAAGACGGAAGTCTGAGGTTAGTGATAGATTATAGAGCCTTAAATGAAGTAACTATCAAAAATAAATACCCGTTGCCAAGAATTGAGGAATTGTTTGACCAATTAGGAGGAGCAACAGTATTTTCCAAAATTGACCTCAGATCGGGATATCACCAGGTGAAAGTAAGAAAGGAGGATATACCAAAGACAGCTTTTAGAACCCGTTATGGGCACTATGAGTTTCAAGTTATGCCTTTTGGGCTAACTAATGCTCCAGCCATATTTATGGACCTGATGAACAGAATATTTTATCAATACTTGGATAAATTTGTGATTGTATTCATTGATGATATATTGATCTACTCAAAGAATAAAAAGGAACATGAAGAACATTTGAGGATAGTGCTTCAAACTTTACGACAAGAGAAATTGTATGGGAAGTTAAACAAATGTGAATTCTGGTTGGACAAAATTTTCTTCTTAGGTCATATAGTGAGCGGAGAAGGGATATCGGTGGACCCTAAGAAAGTAGAAGCTGTCAAGTCATGGCCTACTCCTAAGAATGTACCAGAAATTCGAAGCTTTCTGGGTCTAGCTGGATATTATAGGAGATTTGTGGAGAATTTTTCAAGAATTGCGGAGCCACTCACTCGATTGACCCGGAAGAATGAAAAATTTAATTGGACTGATAAGTGTCAAGCAGCCTTTGAGGAACTGAAGGAAAGACTCATCACAGCTTCAGTACTGGCACTACCATCAGGATCAGGAGGCTATGAGATCTATAGTGATGCTTCAGAAAAAGGATTAGGTTGTGTGTTAATGCAACATGGAAGGGTCATTGCTTATGCATCTCGCCAACTGAAGAATCATGAAAGAAATTACCCAACTCACGATCTGGAATTGGCAGCTGTAGTCTTTGCATTAAAATTATGGAGACATTATTTATATGGTGAACAAATCAAGATATATACAGATCATAAAAGTTTGAAGTATGTATTTACTCAAAAAGAGTTAAACATGAGGCAACGAAGGTGGTTAGAGTTGCTTAAGGACTTTGATATGGAGTTGGAGTATCATCCGGGAAAGGCAAACAAAGTAGCCGATGCCTTAAGTAGAAGACCCGCAGCTTTCTTTATGAATAGACCTAAAGAAATATTGGAAGATCTGAGGAAGATGGGGATTGAAGTAATATGTCCAGTAACAGATGGAATCTGGGAACACTTACAAATACAGTCACCCCTAATAGAAAGAATTAAAGAGGCGCAAAAGGATGATATAAAACTGCAAAGACTATGGAGCAAGACTGAGGCTGGAACACAAACTGGATTGATTAAGCATCCCGATGGATCCTTGAGGTTTGGAAATCGTTTGTGTGTGCCATATGGAGAACTCCGGACCGAGATAATGTCTGAAGCACATAGTTCTCAGTACTCCATTCATCCTGGGAGTACGAAGATGTATAAGGATCTGAAGCAAAATTTCTGGTGGCACGGAATGAAACAAGAGGTAGCCAAGTTTGTGTCAAAATGTTTGGTATGTCAACAAGTAAAGGCCGAACATCAACGGACTGCCGGACTTTTACAACCTCTGCCTGTACCCGAATGGAAATGGGAACATATTACGATGGATTTTGTATCCGGACTTCCAAGAACAAGAAGGGGTAATAATGCCATTTGGGTAATTGTGGACAGGCTTACTAAATCTGCAAGATTCTTACCATTTCGGGTCGGTCAATCTACCGAGCTCTTAGCAGATATGTACATGAAAAATATTGTTAGTCAATATGGAGTACCGGTGAGTATCGTATCAGACAGAGATACTCGGTTTACCTCTAAGTTTTGGAAAAACTTACAAGATAGTCTCGGTACTCGCCTGAAGTTCAGTTCAGCATACCATCCACAAACTGATGGTCAGTCGGAAAGAATGATTCAAATCCTAGAAGATATGTTAAGAGCATGTACCTTAGACTTCGGAGGATCCTGGGATGACCATTTGTATTTAATTGAGTTCTCATATAACAACAGCTATCAGGCTAGCATTAAAATGGCACCATTTGAAGCTTTGTATGGAAGGAAGTGTCGGTCACCAATATGCTGGAGTGATGTAGGAGAACGTCAACTCCTGGGTCCAGAGCTAGTTACACAGACTGTAGACAAGGTCAAGGCAATTCGAAGTCATCTCCAAGCAGCGCAAGACCGATATAAAATGTGGGCCGATAAGCATCGAAGAAACTTGGAATTCAAGGCTGGTGATCATGTGTTTTTAAAGATTTTGCCAACTCGGGGAACAATCAGATTTGGAACAAGAGGAAAGCTAAGTCCGAGATATATAGGCCCATTTGATGTTTTAGAACGAGTGGGAGATGTATCCTACCGACTGGCTTTACCACCCTCTTTGGAAGGACTCATAATGTATTCCATGTATCCCAACTTCGAAAATATGTACCGGATCCCAGTCACATACTCGATCATTCAGAGATCACAGTGGGTCCAACTCTACGCCTAGAACAGAAGCCGATGGAAATTTTGGATCGCAGACAGAAAGTTCTTAAGAACAAGACTATTTCATTGGTTCGGGTATCTTGGAACAAGAACTCACCTGGAGAATCCACTTGGGAAAGAGAGGAAGATATACGACAACAATATCCCTACTTATTCAATGATCAAGGTAACTTTAGTTGTTGCTATTTTCAAACTTTCTTATTTTCTTATAAATTCCGAGGACGAAATTTTTTTTAAGGAGGGTAGAATGTTATGCCTTAATATTTTTTTTCCTAATAATTATATAATTAACAATTATATTAATAACAATGAATTTATTAAATACTTTCACATAATTTTGCATAAAATTTTGCATGGAAACCCTTAGACAAATTATGAAATTTCATACTTGGCTTGCCACATCATTGGGTTATGTGTCAAATTTTGGGCACATGGCATATGGTTGTGCCATGTGGGTCCTTGCATGAGGAGAAGTCTCTCATTTATGACACCTCATCTCTCTCTCCCTCCTTCCTTTATTTATTTTCTTCTTCTTCTTCTTCTTCTTTTCCTCCCTCTACTTCTTCATTCCTTCTCCATTTCCCAAACCCCCTCTCTCCTTCCTCCTATTTCCTTCCAACCCACCACCACCACTACTACAACTGCTGCTGCTGCTACCCGCTACTGCTGCTGCGGCAACCGCTGCCGTCCGCCGCCGCCGGCCACGCCGCCCGCCGCCGCCGGTCACGCCGTCCGCCGCCGCTGGCTCACCATCCTCCAGCACCACCATCTCCTCCAATTCCCACTTCCTTCTCCTTAAATTATAGGTATCATTATTTTTTTTCTCCAAATTCTCTTACAAAATTCTAGGTCAACTCTTATATATATTTGATTATTTCTGAAATTAGGTTAGAAATTGGAGATAATTAGGGAATCGAAGATATCGGTTCCGAAATTCAAAAGCTACATACCAAGGCAAGTCCTCTTCCCTTCTTCCTCTTGAATTTGCTCTATTTTGATTTTTATTATCGTGATTTAATATAATTTTAATTCTGAAATTTATAAAAATTATTGATAAATCCAATTTTAGGAGATTGTAGTATGGATATAGGCATAAGAATTGGGTAGGAAGCTACTTGTGGACACAATTTTTGTATCTATACATGAAATGGACTCAATGTGTAGAACACAATACAAATGAACACTCAAATCTAAAATTTTGTTGTGATTATATATATATATATATATATATATATATATATATATACATATACATAAAAAAAAATATATATATATATATATATATATATATATATATATATATATATATATATATATATATATATATATATATATATATATATATATACATAGGGAAAAATATATATAACAAGAAGGATATTGTATACAACCCATGAGATGTATGTATATATATGAACATGAACTCCTACATATGTATAAATATATACTTATATACACACTATGACATAATATGTAGATACAAATATATTTATGGACACTTGTAAGCCTTGGGATAATTTAAGGACCTAACCTATACTCTTAAGAAATATATATATATATATATATATATATATATATATATATATATATATATATATATATATATATATATATATATATATATATATATATATATATATATATAAAATATATATATATATATATATATACACGAATTCTATATTTCCTTGCTTGAATTTGTATACACATGAGTTAGTTTCCGATTTTGACATATTAAGTCAATGATGTCCATATCAGAAATTATCTCTAATTAATATATTTGGACTTCATTATTTAGTCAAAATAGGAGTTTATAGGTTCCTATATGTTAAGGTAACCATACACACGTATAAGTCTTCAATTATAACCTTCTTTCATAATCAAGAAGCCAAATTTTGGTATATAGCGACATGTATTTAAATTGAACTTTTTTTGATTCAATTTAGCCAATATCACGAGTATATAAATTTTTGAGTATATGATAACCATTGAAATTTTTTATATTTGGTATTATTGTATTACTAACCATTTCGTTTTGGATAAGTTTTTAAAAGGGAAAAATACCAAAATAAATTTGCTTGATTGCCTATTGGCTGCTAAGGTAAGAAAGTTTATTTAGATTGCATATATACTTAAATGTGTGGTACCGGTGTTGAGGGTTGCTCCACCGAAGGGGTCGGCGAACCCGATAAATTATATTGCGTGGTTCCGGTGTTGAGGGTTGCTCCACCGAAGGGGTCGGCGAACCCGAGTTCTCATTTTTATATTTTATATCTCTTGTGAATTTTTCAGAGTCACTAAATACAAAGGAGACTCTGCCGAAATTTTCAGAAATTCCAAGAGAGATTTTTAGAAAGTCCAAACCTAGATTTATTGTAGATTAGGATGTCATTGGGATGGGAGAGAAATCTTGGATCACACCTTCGAAACTCTTGCAATATTATATTTTATAAAAACTGATCAGTTCCTGATTTTCGGCATTCGTACGGCCATACGATGTCCGAGGTGAGGCTTAGCTCACTTTCCTGTTTCTTATTTCCTGATTTCCATTGGATTTCAAATCCCCGAATTCGGTCCTGTAATATCCAATGTAGCCTGCTCCGATATTCTTGAAAAATTTCAAGTCATACGACATTTGTTATAACACTTGATTCCGATAACTCGGAAAACCACTCATGTGTTATCCTGACTATATCACATCAATATGTGATCTTGATACTAATGGGACGGATAAGTCTAAGCACCGCTCATTAAGTATAAACCTGATCCCGGGTAAATGGGATTATTGTTGAGATAATAGAAGTTGTGTGATCCAGAAGTATTTCTCTAAATGTTGCGTATTGTATTAGGAGTTGTTAGAGGCTCTTTACATTTCTGTAATACAACAATAGTCTTGGAATGAGCAGAAATATAAATTCCATTTTTAAGTAGAATTTCAAATTTTTGCAAACTTTATCCATAATTTGTTTTCTTTATTCCGATTTAATTTTAATAAATTTTATCAACTTATTTTACTTATTCTGTTTCTTGACCGAGGACTTGCTCATCGTATTGACGACCTAGTTTTGTTCACTAGGACATGCTGAAGACCAGGAAGAAGTGCAACCTTACACCGAGAAGGAGCTTTATGAATGATATAAGGAAATGAAAGATGTTGGAATGAGTAGTTGTCGTTTGTTGTTCTATGTATAGCTATGAACTTTTTGGATGTAAAAAGAAAGTAAATATGTGATCGAACATGCGAGTTTTGTGTAAATAAATGTAAATTACTTTAGAATGTCTCTCGATGTCTATACTTTATCCTAGAATTTACAGGCGACAATCGCAGGTATGACACGACATGTGTTATACGGGTGCTAGCCTGGAGATGTATCACAGTGCTCCGAAAATTCTATTTGGAACCGGGGCGTGACAGTCCTACTGCCCGTGTCCCAGTTCTCCACGGACACGACACTTCGTGACCCAAAATTTTGTGTGTATGTTCCCTAGATGACTGACATTGAGCCTATAAAATTTTGTAGGATTTTATGGAGTGGTTTGGGATCAATCGAGCCCGTACTTATTTCCTCACTGTGTGCACGCGCGGAAAAAATCGCGTCTGATACGCCCGTTTAGTTCGGACACGACACGGTCTAGACCCAATTCAGGGTATCTATTCCCTAGTGTAACTCCACCTTTCTCAATATTGAATATATATTTTATATTTTTCTTTATAAATTGAAATTTTTATAAGTTTAGTATAGGCAAAGGAATTTAGTTATTTTTTTAACCCAATTGCTGTTGGGCCAACACACAAAGCCCACAGCCTAAACCATTTATTTCTGAAGGAGGTTACTCTTCATTTCTTCAGTCTAAACCAATCTCCCTTCAAATTTCCAAATGTAACGGCCATGGAGAGCACCATGTGCTCTGACAGTTTCTCCTCCTCTCCAACAAACTGTCAGAGAGAGAGAGCGAGGAAATTTTCCCGCCAAGGTGAAAGCCTGAGCCTCACGCTATCCAACCTATTTAACATCTCATCTCCCTTCTCCTTTCTCTCCACCACCACACCATTGTTCCTGCTACTTCGATTCTTCTTCACCACCTCGATTTGAAATCAGCCATGGCGCTAGTTTGAAATTTCTTCCTGACGAACGTTCCTTCGATCAGGAAGGGCATCTGAACTCTGTTGGTAGCATGATGGATCGATCCTTTCCGCAGCAGTGATCAGCATTTCCACCTCCTCCTCATCCAACCCATCGTTCATGGATCAACCAATGGGTAAGCAGTCGATCCTCTTGTCGTTCTTTTGAATCGAGGCATTTGATATCAATTTTCTCCTTGAAACACAACGGTTGTGATCGAGCTAGATCTATACGAAATTCTTTGATTCAACAATCGGGAGATAATACTCTGTTCTCGAATCAACTCCTTACTTGTTTAGATTAGGATAACTTTGCTCTATTTTCTCAGATTTGGAATTAGAGAATCTATGCTCATTGTCTTTGTGTTTTCTTGAATGTTTATGTTTATTCTTAGAATTTCCGGATTGAATAGAGGGACAAGTCGTATTGGTTGAAGGAATATTGAGATAGATACAAAAGTAAGTATCCGATCCTAATTTCCAAAAATCCTTGTGTCTTGCCTGATATGATGATTGAGAATTGATCATTCCTGTTTTATCTTGCTACTGTTTGATGTTTTGCCTCAAAGGAGATTAGGTTGGACCTAGTCGAGTAGCTGTTTATCAGTTGTGGCCAAGTGCAACTCAGGTTCTATTCTTCAGGTAATCTCTATTTACTTCATTTACCATGTTAGCCAAATTAATTTATTTTGAACAGTGGGGAAGGACTGTATCAGGATTTAGTTAGGCTAATTAGGAGAGCTTATTTGATTGAACCTTACCTAAATATCCTTGTTAGGATTGAGAATTTATGTTCTATTAAAACTGGGTAATGTGGGTGCACTGTGCAGTATCCTATCATCTATTGTTGAATTAGAATGAAGGAGTACCTAAGCATTGAAGGACTGAACAAGTGTATAGGAATGGAACCAACTAGGCAAGCACTGTGTTCTGTATCAATGCAGTATAGATTAATTTGTTCCTTGTAATTTCAGTCATCCTGTAGAGGTATATATGCTGTGGTTTGAAATATGATTCCATATACTCTGTTATGAGAGTAATCTATATGTTCCATATACTGTTATGAGAAGATTCATATGATTTCCATAAGCACTGTTGTGTGATTTCACATAAATTTGATGTGTGAATTCACATGGGACTCTTAAAACTGGACAGGTTAAGCTTGAAGTGTGTAGACTGAATAATGGGAATTGTGGTTTAGGAAATAGGCTGATTTGGTAACTGGAATTGCCAGTATTCGAGGGTGACTCTGGAGTGGGTTAATTTTTTTAAACGTTTTCTTCTTAAAAGTTTTGTTTCAATACCATTACTGTCTGATGGGTTCAACTCATGCAAATACAGAACCATGAACCTGCTGGGATGCAATGACCAAACATGGTTAGGACCTTAGCTGGATGTTAGTTATTTTTTTGTTTAGAATATTAAGACCATTCAATTAGGAAGTTGATTTTTAACCTTGCAAGAAGGGGTTCAGTAATCAGGACAAGGTCAGGATTGAAACAGAGAAAGGGAGTAGGTTCTGTGAGTAGAAGCCTAGGGAGATGACTAGGATGTGTGTGCATTTGTGACTGCACATAGAAGGAAATCTGAGACTCTGGAATCTGAGATTGAGAGTTTTATTTCTCAGAACTTGTGTTCTCAGGAAACTGAGAACATGAGGGTTCATTCTCAGGAACCAGGAGTATATCCTATGAAACCAGGAATGAATTCCTGTGTGTTTCTAGGAATTCCTGTGTGTTTCCAAGAATGCATTCCTGATTGTTTCCAGGAATGAATCCCTGTGTGTTTCCAGGAATGAATTCCTTGTGTTTCCAGGAAACTGAGAACATGTTCCTGTGTGTTCCAGGAAACTGAGAACTTGTGTTTCCAGGAAACTGTGAACATGTGTTTCTGAGAACATGTGTATTCCTGTGTGTTTCCAGGAGGGTATCCTGTGTAAAACCAGGATTCAATATTTATATTTATCATCTATAATTGTAACCTGTCTATAGGTAAATCATGTAGTGGAGTTTAACTTATGGCATATACCAATATGTGTATAAATTGCAACTAAATTTCTATTTAGATTATAGATTTAACTCTATAGCAAGGTATGTTAGAAGCTGGTTTTTCCCTAAACTAACTATTGTAGACTCTAACTTGATTCATGGTTAGAACTCTAGGTATTAAGTTCAACAAGTAGTTAAGTGAAATATAGGAAGTAATATTGAGTAATTGATATTGGGCTTAAACCAATATCATAGCTTGTAGATTAGAATTATTTAGTTTACATGATACCAAGTTAGAACTATTTATTAACCAACTTGTACACCTCATTACCAATTACAGGAGGATATCTAGCTCTTTTGCCTACTTGTACTTTCCTGGAGCCAGGCAAGTACACTCTATGGTTTTGTACTTTACATTATCTTTCCTGTATTTCCTTGAGTGACACAATTGCAACACGTCATGTTCTTTCTGGTGCTCTTGTTCTCTTGTGCTTATTACTTGTATCTGGAGAGGGGAAATATGCTATCTATGTGACCAATCCCAAGTAACAACTCAGGTGTGTTTTAGCTTAGACCCCGCATCGTGCACACGGGTCCTAAGTCACCATTCATGTGCTTTCAGGTGCTTACCCTAGCCGGTCACATAGTTAGTTATATTTCAAATGCATTACACACATGTTCAGGAGATTACCTTGTACTTATTTCCTATGATATCATGTTCTTTTAGGTGCTTACATATCATGTTCTTTCATGTTCTTACATTCATGTTCTTCATGTACTTTACCCTGTTCTTCATGTACTTATTCACCTGTATTTTCCTGTACTTTCCATGTTCCCTTGTACTTTCATTTCATGATGTCTTGTTCATTACCTAGAACTGTACTTGCTCCGCTCCTGACTGGATATGTTATGATAGGTGAGATGGAGGCTTTGTGTGACGCATACTATGGACAGGATACTGCCTTCCCTACTGAGCCAGCTGGAGCTGCTTGTGACCTAGAGGCTGCAGAGGCCTAGTACTTCATTTAGTTTTCCATTTATCTTTTCATGTATTGAGACTAGCAGACTATTATAGTTGAATTGTAATAAATTCAGATATTGCATCTCTTTTCTGGTTGGGACACATTATATAGTTGCTGTGATTCTATACTTTCATGATTATCTGGTTAGTTTCCCTAGCTTGGTACAGCTTACTTCGTCGTGTCCATCGACGAAGGCTGGGCGTGTCCGACTCGTATCCGATTATTCGGGAGCGGGTCGTGACATATTTTTAGTGGTGGCCCATACAGGTCTATCCTAATGGTACCTAGGACTTAGCGTACTATTGGGGGACTTGATTACACTAGGGAAACTTGATCACAGCATAGGAAAACCGGGAAATAAGGGTATATCAGGTATATCAGGTGTATCAGGTATTTTGATATTCTATAAACACTTGTTGTATGTAGGTCTAGGTTATTTTAACAGTTTTCTGTTTTGCAGATAGTTCAAAAGCATGCGATACCAGAACTGTCAATTCACCTGCACTTGACGTTTTCGAGCTTCCACTACCTTCTATCATTCCACTATCCCCATGGGTAGTACGTAGTTGACAGAGATGTCTGAAGAGTCCCTTGACAACCAGAGGAAGCAGGCCACCTTTTCCAAATCAGACTTGTGGATACACTCTCCGAGCCAGGAAGGACTTCTGATTTCCAGACGCTCAGACACTTGGACTTTTCCGACACCAAGCGCATATCTTGCACCAGAGAGCCGATCGAGAACCTGAAGCCGCCTCTGAAGATCATCTCAGCATGTGAGGATCTGACTTCTCTGAAGATTAGAGCCACCAGCCTGGAGATTCAGAATGTAACACAGATAATGGAACGAGATCGAAAGCTGAAGCTCATGAAAGACTTGAAGATTTATGACAAAGACAACAACTACCCTGAACCCGCAAAGCATCACAACACTAAGTCAGCATTTCTTCGGTCACACCACCACTCGCATCATCAGGAGCAAATCTCAGCAGCTAGCACACCAGCAGCCATATATTCCTGCCAGAGCCCTGTACTTCAGCCCAACGGGAGATCTAGATTCAGATCCAGCCGACGATCATTTACAATTTCTGCCGTCGTCAGGACATCACCACAAAGAATGCCACAAAAGATGGAGTCTATGCTTGTTCTACAGATCGTCTGCCCACCCAGTCAGGGATTGCCAGAGACCACTGATCACACTGCCCAAGGACGAGCACGAGGAGCGCTAGTACCACAGAAGGACCCGCCTCTTCAAATTCAACAACAGCATGAAGCACTGCCGCAAGGACCAGCCTATATCAGGACAGCTGAAGAAATTGAAGTGATTCCAGTTCCGGAGAAAACACTGAAGATAGATTGAAGACAGAAGATTTCTTCTGCATGGTTGGGAAAACCATGTATCCTGATTAATAATCCAGTCTTTCCTTAAATTCCTCCTAACACATTGATCATTTCTTGAAACTTCTTGTTTTCTATTTCGAACCCTTGGTTGATGTTTGAAACTTATTTCGAGATATTGTTTCTTATTTGGCAAACTGGTTTCAAATCCACAATTCGATAATTGTTTGGAATCTACTATTCGATATCTTGTTTCATATTCATGGCTTGTTTTGGCTTCTATTTGAAATTTCCTATTCGAGCCAAGTGCTATTTGAGATTTTATTTCTATCCGAAATTCTATTTTGAAACTTGTCTCCAATCAAAACATTGTTTGAATCTTCACTCCTATCTTGACACTTGCTTGAGATTCAACCCCTATTCTAGACATCGTTTGAAGATCTTGTTTCCTATTTTGAAATTTTGGCTCATTCCCTATGAGATTTTGTTTACTATTTGAGACTTGTTCCTATTCAAGAAATTGTTTCTGTTCACCACTTTGTTCGACCTTGTTTTCTATTGAAGTTCTAATCATCAGGGTTCGATACCTGTTTCTTGTTACCCTGTTTTCTAAATTACTGTTCATAACCTTGCTTCCTGTTCGAGATTATGCTCAAGATTTCACTTCTTATTCGTGACTTTGTTGATATTGATTTTCTATTTTCACTGTGGAGAATTCTTTTTCAATTCAAGTTTTTGCTCGAGATTTTATTGTAATTCGAGATTTTATTGAAACTTGTTTCTAGCGCGGAAATTTTATTTCTTATTTTGAAACTTGTCTTCTATCTGATACCTTGCCTCAGTTCGTCCTTCGAGACTCTGTTATCCTTTCGGGATAACGTTCCATATATGGAATCTTGTTACCATTCCAGATATCAGTTGATATTCCGTCATAATTTGAAACTTCGTCCTATCTGAAATTTTAAATCTCCCTGGCTGACCTTTTGTACTCACTGATTGGATCCCTTGTCATTTTTAGTACCTAATAAACTCATGTATTCTAACAGTCAGGTAACTTCACCATTTCTGTGACTTGGACTATTGAAATTTATTTTGAATTCTTTGAAACTCTTTTGAAATTCCTAGGGATAAAGTCGAGAGGCTATTCGATGACCTACTATGGCATGACAGTTGCGCGCTGCAGCCATTAGCTGGATTTTGGAGACTGAGGGTTCACTGCAGCTAGTAGCGCACTGGCGAGGCAGGAACTCTAAGTTGAAGTGATTTCAGACACCCATAGGTTTTCGAGTATTGTCGAGACTTGTCATATTCTTCATATCTTGATCCCTTGGGTTGTATCGTCAATGATTGTTAGAAAATGGATAAGGTTGATAGAGTATTTGGAGACATATTGTTATTTGAGTCACGGAGCCGAAAGTCCACTGCAGTCAGATACATACTGGCGGGGTAGGGATTCTAAGCAAAGTGATTTCAGATACCAACATGTTCTTGGATGTTCTGGAGACTATATTTCCTTTTCATATGATTATCGGTTTTCGAAAATCACAAATTCTTGCATGTTCACCCTGATTTGATACTGTATCTCCCGAGTATTTCGTACGTTCCTCAAATCAACCCTTGCTAATAACCTTCTAGTATTGTATCGTTAGATCATTGATTTCCTCAAATTATACATTGCCAGATTTTGATTCCATACTTCGTTTGTGTCTTGTCTAAATTTTGACCTTAAATCATGTCTGTCAGACCATGATTTTCCTATCTTGTGTTAGCCACCTGTGTTAAACTATCGATTTTTGATCATACTTAATATTTGTGTCTTCATGATGTTGCTCCTTTATGTTGTAATTGAAATTCCTTCCACTTCGTGACTATTTGATCCTCGATCCTTGTCAAAGCATGATATCCCAAACTTCTTATGTGTACTTGGACTCAAGGCTCAGAGCGTCATGGATCGACAGAAGCACTAGGCGGACAACAGCAGATGGTCACCAGAGTTCGCAGCTAGAAGCAGAGTATTCCTGAAGATCTCACCGACTAGGGGCGTCATCAGGTTCGGCAGAGGCGGAAAGCTCAGTCCGAGATTCATCGGACCTTTCGATGTGACGGCACGGATTGGCGAGGTAGCATATCGACTAGCGCTTCCAGATAGCTTGGAGGGAGTGCACGATATTTTCCATGTATCTCAGCTTCGACGATACATTCCAGACCCGAGCCATGTGGTGGACTATTCTGAGCTGGAGATGGGCCGAGATTGACCTACGAGGAGCAGCCAGTGGAGATCCTTGATCGGAGGGAGAAGCGCCTGCGAAACCAGACTATTCCACTCTCCGGGAGGGTCTACATGGGAGCGTGAGGATGAGATGCGTGAGCGATATCCTAGTTTGTTCACTTGAGTGCTTTGTATTTTATACATTTTTTTGAATTCAATAAACAACTCTTGGATTCACTATTCTTGATTATCTGTGTCTACATTCCAATTTCGAGGACGAAATTTTTTTCAAGGGGGAGAGATTTTGTAACTCCACCTTTCTCAATATTGAATATATATTTTATATTTTTCTTTATAAATTGAAATTTTTATAAGTTTAGTATAGGCAAAGGAATTTAGTTATTTTTTTAACCCAATTGCTGTTGGGCCAACACACAAAGCCCACAGCCTAAACCATTTATTTCTGAAGGAGGTTACTCTTCATTTCTTCAGTCTAAACTAATCTTCCTTCAAATTTCCAAATGTAACGGCCATGGAGAGCACCATGTGCTCTGACAGTTTCTCCTCCTCTCCAATAAAACTGTCAGAGAGAGAGAGCGAGGAAATTTTCCCGCCAAGGTGAAAGCCTGAGCCTCACGCTATCCAACCTATTTAACATCTCATCTCCCTTCTCCTTTCTCTCCACCACCACACCATTGTTCCTGCAACTTCGATTCTTCTTCACCACCTCGATTTGAAATCAGCCATGGCGCTAGTTTGAAATTTCTCCCTGACGAACGTTCCTTCGATCAGGAAGGGCATCTGAACTCTGTTGGTAGCATGATGGATCGATCCTTTCCGCAGCAGTGATCAGCATTTCCACCTCCTCCTCATCCAACCCATCGTTCATGGATCAACCAATGGGTAAGCAGTCGATCCTCTTGTCGTTCTTTTGAATCGAGGCATTTGATATCAATTTTCTCCTTGAAACACAACGGTTGTGATCGAGCTAGATCTATACGAAATTCTTTGATTCAACAATCGGGAGATAATACTCTGTTCTCGAATCAACTCCTTACTTGTTTAGATTAGGATAACTTTGCTCTATTTTCTCAGATTTGGAATTAGAGAATCTATGCTCATTGTCTTTGTGTTTTCTTGAATGTTTATGTTTATTCTTAGAATTTTCGGATTGAATAGAGGGACAAGTCGTATTGGTTGAAGGAATATTGAGATAGATACAAAAGTAAGTATCCGATCCTAATTTCCAAAAATCCTTGTGTCTTGCCTGATGTGATGATTGAGAATTGATCATTCCTGTTTTATCTTGCTACTGTTTGATGTTTTGCCTCAAAGGAGATTAGGTTGGACCTAGTCGAGTAGCTGTTTATCAGTTGTGGCCAAGTGCAACTCAGGTTCTATTCTTCAGGTAATCTCTATTTACTTCATTTACCATGTTAGCCAAATTAATTTATTTTGAACAGTGGGGAAGGACTGTATCAGGATTTAGTTAGGCTAATTAGGAGAGCTTATTTGATTGAACCTTACCTAAATATCCTTGTTAGGATTGAGAATTTATGTTCTATTAAAACTGGGTAATGTGGGTGCACTGTGCAGTATCCTATCATCTATTGTTGAATTAGAATGAAGGAGTACCTAAGCATTGAAGGACTGAACAAGTGTATAGGAATGGAACCAACTAGGCAAGCACTGTGTTCTGTATCAATGCAGTATAGATTAATTTGTTCCTTGTAATTTCAGTCATCCTGTAGAGGTATATATGCTGTGGTTTGAAATATGATTCCATATACTCTGTTATGAGAGTAATCTATATGTTCCATATACTGTTATGAGAAGATTCATATGATTTCCATAAGCACTGTTGTGTGATTTCACATAAATTTGATGTGTGAATTCACATGGGACTCTTAAAACTGGACAGGTTAAGCTTGAAGTGTGTAGACTGAATAATGGGAATTGTGGTTTAGGAAATAGGCTGATTTGGTAACTGGAATTGCCAGTATTCGAGGGTGACTCTGGAGTGGGTTAATTTTTTTAAACGTTTTCTTCTTAAAAGTTTTGTTTCAATACCATTACTGTCTGATGGGTTCAACTCATGCAAATACAGAACCATGAACCTGCTGGGATGCAATGACCAAACATGGTTAGGACCTTAGCTGGATGTTAGTTATTTTTTTGTTTAGAATATTAAGACCATTCAATTAGGAAGTTGATTTTTAACCTTGCAAGAAGGGGTTCAGTAATCAGGACAAGGTCGGGTAAGGATTGAAACAGAGAAAGGGAGTAGGTTCTGTGAGTAGAAGCCTAGGGAGATGACTAGGATGTGTGTGCATTTGTGACTGCACATAGAAGGAAATCTGAGACTCTGGAATCTGAGATTGAGAGTTTTATTTCTCAGAACTTGTGTTCTCAGGAAACTGAGAACATGAGGGTTCATTCTCAGGAACCAGGAGTATATCCTATGAAACCAGGAATGAATTCCTGTGTGTTTCTAGGAATTCCTGTGTGTTTCCAAGAATGCATTCCTGATTGTTTCCAGGAATGAATCCCTGTGTGTTTCCAGGAATGAATTCCTTGTGTTTCCAGGAAACTGAGAACATGTTCCTGTGTGTTCCAGGAAACTGAGAACTTGTGTTTCCAGGAAACTGTGAACATGTGTTTCTGAGAACATGTGTATTCCTGTGTGTTTCCAGGAGGGTATCCTGTGTAAAACCAGGATTCAATATTTATATTTATCATCTATAATTGTAACCTGTCTATAGGTAAATCATGTAGTGGAGTTTAACTTATGGCTTATACCAATATGTGTATAAATTGCAACTAAATTTCTATTTAGATTATAGATTTAACTCTATAGCAAGGTATGTTAGAAGCTGGTTTTTCCCTAAACTAACTATTGTAGACTCTAACTTGATTCATGGTTAGAACTCTAGGTGTTTAGTTCAACAAGTAGTTAAGTGAAATATAGGAAGTAATATTGACTAATTGATATTGGGCTTAAACTAATATCATAGCTTGTAGATTAGAATTATTTAGTTTACATGATACCAAGTTAGAACTATTTATTAACCAACTTGTACACCTCATTACCAATTACAGGAGGATATCTAGCTCTTTTGCCTACTTGTACTTTCCTGGAGCCAGGCAAGTACACTCTATGGTTTTGTACTTTACATTATCTTTCCTGTATTTCCTTGAGTGACACAATTGCAACACGTCATGTTCTTTCTGGTGCTCTTGTTCTCTTGTGCTTATTACTTGTATCTGGGGAGGGGAAATATGCTATCTATGTGACCAATCCCAAGTAACAACTCAGGTGTGTTTTAGCTTAGACCCCGCATCGTGCACGCGGGTCCTAAGTCACCATTCATGTACTTTCAGGTGCTTTCAGGTGCTTATCCTAGCCGGTCACATAGTTAGTTATATTTCAAATGCATTACACACATGTTCAGGAGATTACCTTGTACTTATTTCCTGTGATATCATGTTCTTTCAGGTGCTTACATATCATGTTCTTTCATGTTCTTACATTCATGTTCTTCATGTACTTTACCCTGTTCTTCATGTACTTATTCACCTGTATTTTCATGTACTTTCCATGTTCCCTTGTACTTTCATTTCATGATGTCTTGTTCATTACCTAGAATTGTACTTGCTCCGCTCCTGACTGGATATGTTATGATAGGTGAGATGGAGGCTTTGTGTGATGCATACTATGGACAGGATACTGCCTTCCCTACTGAGCCAGCTGGAGCTGCTTGTGACCTAGAGGCTGCAGAGGCCTAGTACTTCATTTAGTTTTCCATTTATCTTTCCATGTATTGAGACTAGCAGACTATTATAGTTGAATTGTAATAAATTCAGATATTGTATCTCTTTTCTGGTTGGGACACATTATATAGTTGCTGTGATTCTATACTTTCATGATTATCTGGTTAGTTTCCCTAGCTTGGTACAGCTTACTTCGTCGTGTCCATCGACGAAGGCTGGGCGTGTCCGACTCGTATCCGATTATTCGGGAGCGGGTCTTGACACCTAGCCCTAGACCCACTCTATCACTGGACACTGACACGACCCTTCTCATGTTGTGAGTCGAGTCCTATTGGACTCGACATGGCTGCACGAGGCAGCCCAATGCACAGTTTCTGACACTAACTAAATTACATACTTTGGACACTTCGTGTCCTGTTCCTTGGACACGTGTGGACACGTATAGGCTCGTGGGGTTAGCCCCTATGCCTGTACACCATGTTCTTCTATTTTTTATTCGAATTTGACCTTGAATTTGGTTTCAAACTGTGTGTTCATTCATTTAACTGACAGTTAAATTGAAATCTATTTTTTTAGATTTGAATGTATGTTAATCTGTTTCATGTGATTAATTCGAATCTAATTAATCCCTATATGTCTGGTGTATTGATTACATGATTAGGATTGATGTTAACAAAGAATTGGATTCGAATTTGGTTGAATTCCCTATTTCTGATACACTGTTCCTATTTACGATTTTTGAATTTAAAATGAGTTTCAAACCATTTCTTTTACCATGTTTAAACCACCATATTAGTTCATATACATGTGAAATAACATTACTCGAATGTTGGGTTATAGTTGTATTAGGAAGTGGATATTGGTTTTCGAAATGATTATGTAAACTGTCATGTACTGATTTCCTATAAACCTGAGAATGGGCTGATACATATTCCAGTTTTGAAATTTCTGAACCTTTTCATTTCTTTTCTTAAACTGATTTGAATGTTAAATTCATTACATGATTAGTTTTGTTTAAATGTTGGTTGAGATTGATGTCAAGAGAAATGAATTTTTAATTGGTGGGGACTGACTATATACTGACAATTCCTGAACTTCATTTTCCCTTTCTAAACTAAAATTTGAATGTAATTTCCATGTTAAATTCTTATGCATTTGTGTTGGTTCATCACACATGATTAGTTAAGTTTAAATGTGGGGTTATGATTGTATTGGAAATTTGGGATTTCAAGTTGGGTTTTTGAATGTATGTTAACTGTTATTGCTCACTGTTTCCTGAGTTGCACAGGGCTTAAACCTGAGATTTCTCTTCTCTATTGAAAACTGAAATCTGAAACTATATCCCTGCTACACACACACACTGTGTGAACCTGAAAATCTGGGACCTGTGATTGAACTTGAGAACATGTCACACACATCCCCCTAATCCTTGCGTTGTTCTCCGAAATCTGAATACCCTCACCCTCTCATGACACACACACAACTGAGATTCCTATTCACACACACACACACATGTCATGTACTGCTAACCCCCTAACACTATAACACACATGTAGCACTGATTCCAGGTTATGGCACATGCCAATGTTCCATTTGACACTTCACTGTCATTTCTTCCAATTACAAACTGTTTTGATTCCTATAGACACTTGCACAACTGTCATTCATATCATAACCCACACCATTTTCTCTTAATGAACACACACATGCTCTTGTGCACTTTCATGACACACACACACACATGAACACCTACACATGCTCTTTTCTCTATCCCTCTTTCTCTCTCTCTACATAAATATATATATATATATATTTATATATATATATATATATATATATATATATATATATATATATATATATATATATATATATATATATATATATATATATATATATATATATAGAAAATCTCTATTTATCACATTAACACATCTAGCCATAGGTAATATATATATTTTCTATTGATATAAATAACACATCTGTTAATGTGATAAATAGAGATTTTCTATTGATATATACATATATATATATATATATATATATATATATATATATATATATATATATATATATATATATATATATATATATATATATATATATAATATATATAGGTGGCATATTATATATAGGCCTAGTATTGTATGCTAGTATATGCATGTATGTTCACACTAGCTCATTGATATGTGCCTATGAATGCCTAATGTATATATAGTTGATTGCCTAAATGTATATCTATTGTATGCAATATATGAGTTGTATATATAATTTATGTGATTGATGGCTTGTATAGCCTTGTGATTGGTGTGTGATTGCTAGACTAGGCTTGGTTAGGCCTAGTGAGACTTATCAGACTTGTTTGGGTTAAGTTTGACCTAGTTGATCTAGCCTTGACTAGTATAGTTGACTAGAGTTGACCAAGCGTTGACTTTAGTCTAGTTTGACCTAGACATCATACAGACGCATCGTAGATTACATTTATCATCCCCTGTATACATCTTGACTTGTGTTGCTCTAACTAGGAGTCAGGTACCTCATCTCGGACAGTACATTTACTTCAGACATTCAGATACCAGGCGAGTACATTCTCTGATCATTTCATAACTTGCTTAGAATTATATTCCTGCTCTAGTTTACCTTATTTGATGCTGTCACGTTATTATCACGGATTGGTACTATATGGATCCCTACATTGAGATGTTATCCCCCTCGGAAGCATCGGATACATCATGTCGTGTATTTCATGTACATCGTGTATTCCTCGCTCTCATGTTATTCATATTTATCATGTGCTTCATGCTCATTCGTGCTCGCTCGTGTACTCTCATGTGCTATCATGTTCGGTCATGTTTCTCGTGTATTTCATGTATAACCTATACTTCATGTGCACCCTTCATGGGCCTTCATGTGGAATTCATGTGCACTCAGCTTCTAAGCCCTCATGTATTCTTCATGTACACCCATCTATGGGCTTCATGTGAAAACCATGTACGTAATATAACTTGTCTGGATCCTTGTGTATTGATTGGGTATGAAGGAGTATAAATAGTCATGTGAACAATTCCAAAGTAGTATAGCCATGTACGCCTCTTTAGTATAGCCATGTGCAAATCAAGCCGTTCACATGTCGACTTTGTACTCTAAATCACTAGTCACTGGTAGCTCTCTACTTATAGTAGATATTTCTATTACAGTTCTCTCTCCCTGTTTACATTATGTACTTTCTTTCAGTTTCACATATTGTACTCTCTTGCATGTTTATATTTTCTAACCTGTTATGATCTGCGTGAGATGTATTGTGCTCACTCCCGTCCTGACTGGACCTGTTGAAAATTTTACAGAGGATGATGAGGAACCCTGCACCCCTTACCTTGGAGCTTTCCTAGATGACACTCGCGACCTGGACCCCTGGGGAGGTTCAGGCGGCTGCTGAGGACGATACCTTACATAGTGTAGATAGCTTAGACTGTCCTTCTTTTCATGTTTGGTTATTGTCTTTGATTTCAGAGTTGTATATTTTAGAGATGTTGAGACTGGTACTGGTTAACTTTGTTATTCCATTCTGCTGTACCTCAGTTAAGGATTTCTTTATCTATTCCATCGTGCTACATTCTACCTTAGATTGTGATTGAGTTGTACCTCTGTGTTGGCCTCCTTTTGGAGAGTATTCATATTATGCTAGTTATAGTTCATGACCTAGAACAGCGTTCTACCGCCGACACTGCGGCGTAGGCTGGGCGCTGTTACGTACTCGTACCCTCACGGTAGGTGCGGGTCGTGATAATAATTGAAGATCATCAACGAGGGACAGTTACAACGAACCATGCTATATCCTATCACGGAGCTAAATCAATTCCCGACAATTCCTATGAGACTTTATCCAATTCGACATAATTTACCAATCCATAATTTCTCTACTCCCGCGTATCTGATGCGCCGTTGCTACTCAAATGACTCATGCGCTTGCGTGCCGTTACTACTCGAATCACTCATGCATTACCGTCGACTATTTTTGCTAGTCGTATGACATTTACTCGCCTCAAGTCCGAGTTTACCTATTCGTGATCATAGTTCGGCACATTTCATACTCCTCGAAACCATCCTCGAACGACTTTCGCATCAAACCACAAGTTAAATCCAATTTGCCACGTCTTGCAAGTTCGATCATCCCCGCTGGATGAATCACCATACCAGCGCTCACGCGAAATGATCGTCCTAATTTGGCGTGACGCATGTGCGATGCTGGAGTTGCACTCACATAAGACAAGAATGTCAACATTGTGGTCATCCTCGAAACAATCAAGCACTTTCGTTTTCTTCCGAGTAACATCCATCGACTCTCAAATTCTCCGAAGCATTCCTACCATTGTCATCCAAATCGACATCAACTTAACTTGCATCTTATTCATCCAACAACAATGCTCAACATAATTTTCGTTCATTCGATCAGAGTATCCCCGAGTTATTACATATCGTCTTTGATACGTCTCAATACTATTGTCGATATGCATAACTTGAACATCTTCCATTCTCATAAGCTCCAATTCGTTGTAATTACTGCTATCTTCCGAACTCGAATACGGATCAAGTCTTGCACACATCAAGATTCATTCCGTTATAACTAACTACCATAATCGCGACACAATTTTTAATTCACATATTCATTCTCATATCCCTAACTCGTACTTCCAAATCGTGCTACCGACTTATCGCACTAACTCAAATTCGTTCGCACGATTTCTTCGCACCTACTCAACTCGTTCCGAATAAGTCTTCGTACTAACTCAACATAAATTCGACCGGGTCGACCATTTCTTTAACGTAACATTCCTTCGCTATGCTCAGCCTATCGTTCGACTTACACTTAACGAATTCTCGTCCGATGTATCATCCATAGGTATGACTTCACACATAATTGTTCGACTCAATTCATCGAAGCATACTTGTATCGACTTCTCTTAAGTCATTCCCACTTAAGTCTCGGTACTACTCCGTCCTTTGAGGACAAACCTATCGTAATCAACACATTCGTATCGATGCATTCTACTACAAGTCCCAAACGGCTTAACATAGCTATCGCTAAGTGGTATTCCATATACCACTCAGAATCGAGCCTATCTTTATTGATACAATACTTTGCTATACTGATCGCATAATTGGTATTGTATATACCACTCGAAATCGAGTCATTACTCGACATCACACTCCGCATAGGTCCGACATCTATCTTCCAATCAACTATCCCGTATGGAAATCTTTTCGATCCCAGTTCTAGCGTTCTTCTTACTCAAGTTGGCACAACAACTGGACCAACATGCCCTATCGTTCGCTCAAGTTCGACATATATTTTATCAAGCCTTACCTTGGCAATCATATCGACCACACACGCAACATTCGCTTATTTAAAGCTCAATGCGACATACGGCCAACATAAACGTTCGCCTACTCAACTCGACTCGTTACTCATTACAACTCGTGCAACAGTTCACTCTCGATACTTAAGGTCATTACTTAATCTCGTTTAACATATCGCTATCCATCCGCATAGTCATACAACACGTATCTTACCCTGTCGACTCGTTGCACTGATTCAACGAACGATTCACGACTTGCTGCACTCCGTGCAACCAACAACACATAGCCACATAACACGCATCGCCTCATATCTCGACTCGTTGTACTTCATGCAACCAAGAACACATATCTCCTCGTACTTTGTGCGACCAACAACACATAACTCCTCGCACTTCGTACGATCAATAATACGTATATCATTGTACTTCGTGCAACCAACATCACCATATTCGTTGTACTTCGTGCGACCAACATTCTATAACTCGTTGCACTTCATGCAACCAACATCACCATATTCGTTGCACTTCATGCAACCCATGACTCGCAACTTTGTTGCACTCCGGGAAACAAATATCTTATAACTCATTGCACTTCGTGCAACCAACATTCTCCGATGGCACTCGGAGATCACGTGATAGTCACGACATACTTGTGGCAAACATACTCACTTAATATAGACTTATTGTATGGAACATCCAATATAGCGTCGAGCAGATCCATGAGCCATGCGGTTGCGGAAACAACTTAGAGTCAACTGATTTCAATAGCGAAGCAACTGAGGGTCAAAAAGATTCGTTCACGGTCCAGAGGATGGAACCGCTCTGATACCAACTTGTCACGCCCCGATCCGGGAAATTGCTCGTCCTCACTAGATTTCATCTGAATCATCGTCCTCGCTGGGGCGTGATGCCGCACGAGCCTGGAGTTGCGCTCGTACAAGGCAAGATAACAGGTTCACATAGTGTTTATCTTAAATTGATAACATAAGCAGCGGAAGCTCCTCTTGAACGCAAGGACTCCATGCCTCGGCATGTCCAAGCTAAGCTCCTCCCCATGCCGAATATACCTGAACCTGCATACAAAGTAGTGGGGGATTAGTGCTTTCGTCCTCGCTTTGTACTGATCAGGACCCCCTCGCACCTAAACCAAACACTAAATATATTTAGTGAAACATACATCTTAATTTGTGATCTTTCTATTTAGCCTTAGGATCAGTTTCATGGCAATATTTATGCATAGCAACTTATCGTAAATGTGCCCGATATCGTGTCCCTGCGACAGATACAGTTATCCATAATATGAATATAAACATAGTGCGTGCTCCTCTCCGTCGCTTTTTGCTTAGCCTTCAATGGTTAGAACTTAACATAAGAAATCATACTATTCATGCAACCAACCATAAACATAGCCATATACATAAGGGTAGCAGGCCCTGCGCCTGCACCTAACTCTAATCTCTGCCCACCAGCCCTATCTATATGAAGGTCACGGTGTTTCGTACCGTAATGGACTTGGCATCTCTTATGTGTAAGCCTATGATCACTTCGATACGGGTTGCGAGCCCAATATCCGAAGGATCCCAAAATTACTGATATCATAGCTTATCACAACACTGGCCGGTCGTAAACCGTCCGAATTGTCACTACCACATTTCTAGTTTGAGGGTATTTTTATCATTTTTGAATTATTTGAATTTAATATATTTTATTAGGAATTTTAAATGATTTAATTGAATGGGTTGATTTAAATACTCATTTATTTATTGCCATGTGATTTTGGTTAGCCTAACCTAGATTGGACCTAACCTAGATTAGTCATAACTAGTTTAGTTAGCCACTTTGAGAATTAGTTGGTTTTGGTTAATGGTTTAAGTCAAGTTTAGTTAAGTTAAGTGATTTTGCTAAAGACTAGGAAAGAGCCCTTTGTTCTAGGCCACCCATTAGCCTTGATTCATTCCTAGCCCTAGGATGCAACCTAGAAACCCTAACCCTAACAAAAGTGGCCAGCCAAGACCCCCCCTTGCCTATATAATGTCTCCATAGGAATTTGTCCCTCTTTTTAATTAGTTCTTCATTTTCCTAAAGAATAGGTAAGCCTTTATTTATTTTCTACATAGTTTAATCAATAGGACTCCTTTTTGATTGGGATTTCTTCCATAATGTTCTAATCAATGTTCTCTTGCTGATTGTGGAGTTAAATCACAGATTTGAATCAATTTGAAGGATTGGGTGGCATTGAAGAACTCCTTGGAAGAGAGTTTTTGTGTTGAAGAAACAACCCTAGGTAAATTCCTAAACAACCATTAAAATTTGGTTTTCTTTGCATATATACCTAGCCCTAGGTGTCCTGGTCCTGTAGGAATAGGGTTTGCCAATTTTCGTGTCCTGTACGTGTCCGTATCGGACACGTATCAGTATCGTGCGCAGGTGTTCGATGAAATACCACAGAGGGGATTTCGATCGATTTTTCGAGAAGTGTTTGAATGGAAATTCGTGTCTTGGTGTCGCTTATAGGTTTCTAAGCGACTGAGCTAGTTTCGTGTCGAGTTGGAGTCGAACTGGACTCGTGGACACGTCTGCGCGCGCGTGGGCAGCAGTGTCCTGCTGCTCGTGGGTTTGTGTGGGTTGTTCAGGATACGTGGGCGTGTGTCCTTTGACACGGAGCTCGGGGCAGTGTCTGACACGACACTCCCCAAGTCTCGTGTCACTTTGTTGCGTGTCGGGTGCGTGCGGACACGTGCACTGGTCACGCGAGCTTGTGCAGTCTCGTACGTGTATGTGTTTTGTTCTGGAGACTCGTGTGTCCTATTTTAGGACACTGTTTTGTGCATGTGACACACACTAATACCCACCTTTAATTACCAACTTTGTGTTCTTCTTGAATTGTTATAATGGATTGGGGAAAATCGAATGTGGGTTGAGTGTTTAGTCGACTGATACAATGTGGTATCAGTGAGTATCACTGTTGGTTTCCTGTTATTAAATTTTGTGTTTAGTTAGGATTATATGCTAAATCATATCCTAATACAAGTCCCTAACCTCTGTTAATTAATTTACATATTCCAATAGGCCTTATAACTGAATGGGGATTCGATTGCATATGGGATTGATACCAATGTTCCAGTTTTCTCAAAGAAACTGTTGTTCCTATTTTTAAAACTGTTCTAGTTATGTATTCAGCTATCCTTTATATCCTACATGCTAATTAGTTATTGATTGATTGATCTCTCATATTAGACATCATTATTTAGATTAAATTCTCAGTTTAGAATGATTATTAGTCCTCATCAAATCTGAGAACTTACTATGCATTCTTCACTGTTTCTTCATTTTCCTGCACTGATTGGTAAATTCAGTCACTTAGCTTCTTAATTCCTGCTAACATATAGACTCACTGATTTTTTATGATTAATTGATTCACTGATTAGGAAGAAAAACATGAAAACTGAATTGTGTTATGTATATGAAAAATCTGAGAACTGCATTGTATTTTACTGATTAGGATGTTTTAATCTTGAGTTTGAACTGAGATTTCCTGAGATGAGCTGTTGGACTGTGATACACTGGGTTGCATTACCTGTCACCTGTTTTCAGTCCACACAAATACCCCACACACAGGTTCTAAAGTATACACACACACCCTCAAATCCTGAGACACACCACAGTTCACACTGCTTGCATTTTTCCTGTCACCTATCTATTCCTGCACATATACAAAACCTGGAGATCATTCCTGAGATGATGTTAAATCTGTAACATGTAACCTGAGACACTATTGCATTGTTCTCCTGATACTTCCCTCACCTAAACAGGTCCTCTTGTTACAAACATGGGAACTGATTTTCTTTTCCCATTTCAACTGAATTGTTTTTTTCCCATTTTGCACTGTCACTCTTAACATGTTGTATAGGTTCACACATTTCTACACAAAACCTGAAACTAATGTCACAGATATCCTTTTGAATACACTGTTTTTTGCATTTTCCTGTCACATATATTTTACCTGTGAACCCTTAACACACACACAGGTACATATCTCTCATATGCACACACACACATTGCTCCTATATATCCACACACACATATATGCATCCTATATATATATATATATATATATATATATATATATATATATATATATATATATATATATATAGATAATTCCTAACCTATATGATATATGTGTGGGTCAATAATTATAATAGCCTAGGTGTATATGTGTGGTGGTAGAGTAGCATTATGGGATCTCTAGATGTGTGATGGCTATGTGCTAGGCATATTCCCATTATATATATATATATATATATATATATATATATATATATATATATATATATATATATATATATATATATATATATATATATATTCATATGTGTGAATAGTGGTATATGTATATATGTGGTATTGACCTATGGTGTGTCTATTAGACTAGTGAGGGCTTAGTTAGGCTGTTTAGTCTTGATTAGATGCACACACACATTGCTCCTATATATCCACACACACATATATGCATCCTATATATGTATATATATATATATATATATATATATATATATATATATATATATATATATATACATATATATATATATATACATATATATATATATATACATATATATATATATATACATATATATATATATATATATACATATATATATATATATATAATTCCTAACCTATATGTGTGTGCAATTGCAATTATATATATATATGTGTGTGGGTCAATAATTATAATAGCCTAGGTGTATATGTGTGGTGGTAGAGTAGCATTATGGGATCTCTAGATGTGTGATAGCTATGTGCTAGGCATATTCCCATTATATATATATATATATATATATATATATATATATATATATATATATATATATATATATATATATATATATATATGTGTGAATAGTGGTATATGTATATATGTTGTATTGACCTATGTGTGTCTATTAGACTAGTAAGGGCTTAGTTAGGCTGTTTAGTCTTGATTAGGCCTAGAATAGAGTAGTTAAGACTAACTAGACTTGTTAGACCTAGTTTGACCATAGTTGACCTAGGTTTGACTTCTTGGTTGACCAAGAGTTGACTTTAGCCTAGTTTAACCTAGACTCATGTAGAATGCATTGTAGTGCTTATTTTTACCATTCTGGACTTGTTGTGACTTGTGCTGTTCTGATTAGGAGTCAGACACCTCTCCTCGGACAGTATATTCACCTTGGACATTCTGATAGCAGGCGAGTACATTCTCTGATCATTTCATATATTTTTTAGGATTATATTTCCTGCTTTAGATTATCTTACTTGATGCTGACACGTTGGTAACACGGATTAGTACTATATGGATCCCTTCATGAGATGTTATCCTTCTCGGGAGCATCAGATACTTTTGTCCAGTGTGTTTCACTTACATCACGTATCTTATGCTTCTATTATCATGAATCTTCGGAAATCAGCTAGTGACTCATGTACTCATATGATCACCAAGCATTCACGAATCAATTCATGAATCACCCTATACGGGTTAGTAGTTTAGTCACGAATCTTAACGTAGCTTGACTGGATCCTTGTGTATTGATTGGGGTACGGGGGAGTATGAATGGTCATGTGAATAAATATCCAAAAGTAGTGTAGTCATGAATCACTCTTAGTGTAGTCATGAATTAGTCCTAAGCCATTCACATGTTCGTCTGTACTCTAATCACTAGCACTGTCTCTCTTTTATATATCATAGATATTTACTTACTGTCTCTCTCTTACATTATGCTGTTTTTCAGTTTCCTGTATTTTATTCTCTAGCATGATTATATTTCCTTTCCTGTTATGACTTGTTGAGATGTATTGTGCTCGCTCCTGTCCTGACCGGACCTGTTGAAATATTACAGAGGATGAGGACGAGGCTGGCTGTCCCACTTATTATGTGTCACGCCCCAGAACCAGAATACTGGAGAGCGGGGGAGTGACTCAGCCAGCTACGTATTACGGGTAGATGAATACCGTATAATACGATCAATGCTGTCTAACCAGACGAGGGGGTGCATACTACATAAAAGTCTTACTATGGTCATTACACATCTATTGTCTCAATCATTCAAACAAGAAACAGAAATATAGAACATGTAAGGTAAAGCAGTAAGGCGTCCCAAACGCTCAGTCAAAATGTTCTTGAGATCTGGCTTTACAAAATACAGCCAGATGATGTAGTAAGTATACACAATTGTTATCAGCTGCAGTCTGACTTAATTACAATTATGCAAAAGTAAGTACAAGACAATCCGACTAACATGTCGGTGCCAAACGGTAAGGTATAAAGTAGATAACAAAACGAGTGGTGAAGTTAAGGAACCCACTCTAGTCCTCCTGCGATCATCCCTCTAGTGTTGACCATCTTGGAGGTAGAAGTAAGCTGGATCCTCGGGGACTGGCTCTAAATCTGGCCATGCAAAACCAGAGAGGTTAGACCTCTAATAGCAAGTACCACAAGGGAGCACGACATGAGAACTAAAACCAGTAAGTAAGAGAATATAATAATAGATCTCCGCTTGCTACTAGAACTCACATCACATCAAGACACTTCGAACCAACCTCCCAACCAAACAAGGACAGAAGTTGGCCCATCATGTCCTGACATTCTGATCATCCCAGTTAGGTAACAGAGTACAGTGCACAAACAAGTCTCCTTGAACGGCCAATCAACTCCTACAGCTTGCTATTATGAGTCCCAAGTTATCCTGGAATAATGTAATTAGGGATTCCTCAGTTCTTACTATGTGCAAGCAAGGCCAGTCTATCCAGTCGATCAATTGGCTCATGCATGAATTAGACGAGTCCTAGCAGGACGCCCGTCAATATACAATATACAATAATAATAAAAGCAGATACTGTTCCCTGCCCGTGTGGCAGATTTACAGTATCTGTGGGAACCAGCCGGCCCGTCGGGTACTACTCATCCTAAGGGGGCTGCCATGTAAGAATTCGGGAATCCATTCTCTCCATGCAATCATTATTTTATTTAACTTAATAGTCTCTACGTTGAGTGAAATCCCATGCCGTGGATCATGGTCATTCAAATGAGTACTTTCGTACGGGGTACGATATGCACAACTCTACAACGATACCAGTACGGTTAGGTTGCAGGTCTTACATTGCGTAATGCAACAATCAAATCTATCCACGGTAATCATGCCTTGACCATAAAGTACACATGCTTCTTTTGTAGAAAAATAACTAAATAAATAAATAAATAAATAAATAGATTGAAGCCTGCATGTGCATGTATGTCAATATTCGGGATCAGCCAGTCGAGTACAATAGTTCATAACATGAACGTGTCTCATTCATTTCATTCAATAAGACGACTAGCCAGTCTTTTAGTTCCAATTTAGGAACGCATGATCAATTTAGTCAAGATCACAATCATTATCAATGGTGGCAAGGCATGAAAGTCAACTAGCATTCAGTGGGATTGAGTCTACAACTCTCAGGGTTTAATTCTAGTCAATCCGGGTATCTATAACTCAATTCATGACACATGGTACATCCCACGTAACAATCTATATTTAACAGAAATATCATGACACATGGACGTTAAATATCTAATAAGATATCAATATACAGGGCTATAAAAGATCCAGGGTAAGCAGACTACTCTCATGTCAGCCTACGCTTATGCCAGCGTACGCTCAGGTCAAGCTACGCTCAAGCCAGCGTACGCCCAGGTCAAGCTACGCTCAAGCCAAGCTAGCGTATGGAAGTCATACGCTTCCAAAAGGCAGCGTATGAACTCCATACGACTCCTTACTCTCCAAGTCAACGTATGCAAGTCACACGCTCCCAAAAGGTAGCGTATGAACTCCATACGACTCCTGACCATCCAAGTCAGCGTATGCAAGTCATACGCTCCCAAAAGGTAGCGTATGAACTCCATACGACTCCTGACCATCCAAGTCAGCGTATGCAAGTCATACGCTCCCAAATGGTAGCGTATGAACTCCATACGACTCCTGACCATCCAAGTCAGCGTATACAAGTCATACGCTCCCAAAAGGTAGCGTATGAACTCCATACGACATACGCTTCCAAAAGACAGCGTATGCAAGACACACGCTTCCTAAAAAGGCAGCGTATGGATGTCATGCTGCGCTAAAGAGCGCGCACAGCTCAGTGACGTAGCTAAAAAGCTAGCATACACTGCTCACTGTCTTCTCCAAACAGTAAGAACTCTATGGTTGTACCCCAAGGCTTCAAAAGTCCATAACTTGGTCAAAATAAGTCCGAATCCAACTTTCCAAAGGTCAAAATTGGGTAGGATGAACTGCTCTACGACATGGAACCATCAAATCTTGAGAACAAAGGAGTTTGCTAGATCAAAACCCATAGACAACCAAAAATATAATAACTTAGATCTACAAGAAATGAACCAATGAAATCAAAAATACTAAGCACTAAACTCTCTTAGAATCACGAGAGAAAGAATATTGAACCATAAAATATGGTCCTCATGTAGAGCAAGATATACTTGCCTAGTTGGTAGGTGGAGAGAGTAATGAAAGGAAGAAGAAGAAGTAATGGTGAAGAAGGAGTGAATGAGGAGAGAGAAGGGAGAGGGTAGCTTTAAGTAGCAAAGGGGTGGTAGGTGGGAGTTGGGCCGGGTTCTTAATAGGTCGGGTTTAAGGGGCTCATCCAACCGAAAATAAAACTAAAGCAGAGAAGTAAATTGCAGAAAATAAAATGCAGAAATAAATTACGGAAAATTAATTGCAGGAAATAAATTAACATAAGAATTAAAGAGCAGATAATTAATTAACAGAAACTTAATTAACATGAATTAAAGGAATTTAAATACAGGGTAATACATGATAAATACTAAAATAAATATACATGAGTTGTACATGAATAAGACTACGCATTCTGGGAACGGGGAGTGACATTATGGGGCTACTCTAGATAATAGTACAGACTTGGACCAGCAGCAGGAGCCCTTAGCTGTGGACGACACTCCTCTAGACTAGGATGTCTTCTTTTATATTCATTCTGGATGATTGTATATATTGATACTTGGGATTTGGGATATGTATTATCTTAGACACTTAGACTCTCTGTTTGTACTTGGAATTTCCTTTCATTTCAGCAGTATTTATCTATCTATCATTCCATCTTATCTTCTGCCTTATAGTTTGTGATTGAGTTTACTTTCTGCTATGTCACTCCCATTCGGGGAGTATAAACTGTTTAGCTTTATATTGTTAGATGTTGTGACCTAGGACAGCGTTCTACCGCCGACACTGCGGCATAGGCTAGATGTACCCACTTCTCGTGCCCTTACTCTAGGGTGTGGGTCGTGACACATTTTTAGTGGTGGCCCATGCATGTCTAGATTAGAAGTTTAGTTGTATTCGAACTAGAATATCACTGCAGCCTGCAGAAGAATTAGGAAAATTTTTGGAAGTACTCATTCACATTAGGACAAACTCTTTATCAGATTCTGTTTATCTAAATTTTGCTGCTTATTGTCTTCCTTTGAATTTAAACTGTCCTCCCTTGATATTTCGACTCATTCTCAGCAATTGTTTCTTTTGATCTTTGTCTCCAGGATAGTTGAGACGAGGTCGCATCGCTAGGGCCAGGGGGACGTCGATGAGAGGTCTGCCACCTCTCATACTCAGCAGCCAGCCCCTGGTACCGCAGCCCCAGTCACGCCGGCTGGGGTAGGCGTTTCAGCAGCTTTCGGGGGAGCTCCACCACCTGTGAGGCATGAGCCGAGTCCGATGATTCCGGATGTGCTCCAGCAGCAGCAGCCACCTGCGGGGACAGTTGATGTCGTTCAGCTGTTAGCCTTCTTTCGGCAGTACATGGAGGATCAGCAGACCCAGCAGCAGATGCATACAGCAGAGCTCACACGAGGCATTGAGCTGGCAGTGACCGCAGTAGAGAGAGTCGTAGTCAGCCAGCGGCAGCCCCGCAGCCGCACCAGCCACGGGAGAAGGGCATCCAAGACTTCCAGAAGATGCACCCGAGGGACTTTCGAGGGACAGAGGGGATCTTGTATGCCAATGAGTGGATTGGGCATATGGAGAAGATTTTCAGGCTGGCTGAGATCCCGACGAGGCTCCATATAGAGGCAACGGCCAGCATGATGCATGATCTGGCCCGTACATGGTACCAGACCGACCCAAGGGTTGGCATAGCAGGACAGACTTGGGCAGCATTCAAGAAACTGTTCAAGGTGAAGTTCTTCCCGGACGCAGCGCTGGGAGCCCTCGAGACTCAGTTCGAGGCCCTAGTCCTGGGGAGCCAGTCCGTGGAGGAGTACGCAGGTGCGTTCTGCCGCCTGAGCAGATTTATGGAGGACTTGTCGGAGACGAGGAAGGCCCGGAGGTTCCGGAAGGGCTTGGTAAAGGAGGTCAAGTCCTACACCAAGAATGCCCGCAGCACTACATTTGAGGAGACCCTGGTGGATGCACTAGCTGCAGAGGATGATCTTGAGCTTAGGCTCAAGAGGGGACGAGACTTCCAGGGAGGCAGCAGTAGCGGAGGACTGGCCAAGAGGCCACACTTTCAGCAGCAGCACCAGCAGAACCACCAGCAGCAGAGGTTCCAGCCGCAACAGTTTCAGCAGCCGAGGCATCAGCCAGTGCAGCATCAGCAGCAGAGGGTACAACAGCATGCACCGAGGCAGCAGGCCACCACATGTGCTTATTGCAAGAAGCCAGGGCACGGGTGGGACGAGTGCAGGAAGAGGTTGGATAGATGCCTTCTTTGCGGAGCAGCGAACCATCAGCTGAGGGACTGCGCTCAGTATATTGGCAGGATATCACAGGGAGCAGGAGCCAAGGCCCCAGGGGGACCGCAGAAGGGACCGTTGTCGACTCAGCAGCAGCGGTTTATGCAGCACCAGCAGCAGGCCAGGGGAGGCCAGCAGGGACGAGCTTTCGCCATGGCAGCTAAGGATGCAGAGGCGATAGGAGAGCTGATCGCAGGTTCGGTTCTTCTCGACTCCTGTCCAGCTTTTGTATTATTCGATTCCGGTGCTTCGTATAGTTTCATATCAGTATCTGTTGCGGTTAGACACGGTATCATAGCTGAATCGTTGCCTAGGACTCACAAGATCACGACCGGGGGTGGCATTATCCTCGTACGTGATATTTGCAAGGGACGGAGTATTGTTTTGGGAGGCCGTGAGTTGGAGGTGAGCCTGCTCGTAATGCCATTGCCGAACTACGATATAGTACTCGGCATGGATTGGTTGAGCAGGCACCACGCCAGCATTGATTGCAGAGGGGGTAGAGTTCTCTTCAGAGCGCCGGGGGAGCCAGAGTTCGAGTACTCCAGACGCCGGGCGGAGCAGAGCAGCGGAGTTTTCTGTGGAGTCTCGGTTGAGGAGCAGACGATTCCACACCCCTTGATAGCAGAGTATATGGATGTTTTCCCAGAGGAGTTGCCGGGATTACCACCAGACAGAGACATAGAGTTCTCGATAGACTTGGTTTCAGGAGCGAAACCCCATCTCTCAGCATGTCTATCGAGTGAACAACAGCGAGTTGGTGGAGCTGAAGAAGCAAGTGGATGAGCTGCAGGACAAGGGCTTCATCCGTTCGAGTTCGTCGCCATGGGGTGCACCAGTATTGTATGCCGAAGAATGATGGGTCAGTATGGATGTGTATTTACTACAGGGTACTCAACAACCTCACGATCAAGAACAGATACCCACTGCCGTGGATCGATGATCTCTTTGATCAGTTGAGCGGAGCTCGGGTGTTTTTCAAGATTGATCTGAGGTCAGGATATCACCAGGGGAAGGTGAAGAGCGAGGATGTTTCCAAGACCGCTTTCAGGACGTGGTACGGGCAGTTTGAGTTTTTGGTTATGCCGTTTGGGCTAACCAATGCACCAGCAGTGTTTATGAACCTAATGAACAAGGTGTTCCACCAGTACTTGGAAAAGTTCGTGGTGGTGTTCATTGACGACATCTTGGTATATTCCAAGACTGAGGAGGAGCACGAGGAGCATCTGCGGATAGTGCTGGAGAGTCTCAGGAGGGAGCAGCTTTATGGGAAGCTCTCCAAGTGTGAGTTCTTCTTGGACCGGGTGGACTTTTTGGGGCATGTGGTGACTGGAGATGGTATCTCAGTTGACCCCAAGAAGATCGTAGCAGTTGAGGCATGGGCAGCGCCGACTTCAATGGCAGAGGTTAGGAGTTTCCTGGGGCTGGCAGGATACTATAGGAGATTTGTACAGGATTTCTCCCGGGTTGCAGAGCCGTTGACTCGGTTGACCCGGAAGGATGCTGAGTATGTTTGGTCAGAGGAGTGTCAGACAGCTTTTGATGAGTTGAAGAAGCGGCTTAAGACAGCTCCGATTCTGACATTGCCTTCAGGATCAGGTGGATTCACTATTTATAGTAACGCTTCAGGGAAGGGGCTGGGTTGTTTCTTGCAGCAGCATGGGAAGGTGATTGCCTATGCTTCCAGGCAATTACGTCCCCATGAGAAGAACTATCCTATCCATGACCTGGAGCTGACAGCGGTAATTTTTGCTCTGAAGCTGTGGAAGCATTATCTGTATGGGGAGAGGGTGGAGATCTTCACAGATCACAAGAGCTTAAAGTATGTGTTTACTCAGAAGGAGCTGAACATGAGGCAACGCATGTAACGCCCCAGAACCAGAATACTGGAGAGCGGGGGCATACATAGCGAGCTACGTATAATAAAATGGAACCCACCTCACTATACGGTCACGGCTGTCTAGATATATGAGGGTTTAACTACAATCCATCAGTCTTCTATGGTCAAGAACAAGCCTATTACCTCAATCACAAGCAAGTAAGTAAATGTTACAAGATGTAAGACCACCAAATATACAATAGTAAGGCGTCCCCAACATTACATATTAGATGATCATGAAGCTAGTCGTACAAAATGTCAAGACTAGCAAGAATTCAGTCATACATGATCAACCCTAGGATCTGTCAATCATGTTACAGCCCGTAGGCAGACAGTAAGTAAAGGTGCAATCGAGCTAACACATGCTCGTCGGCTAAACGCCTCAAAAGAATAATTTTACAATAAAGTGGGAGGATAAAAGAAACCCACTCATTGCCAGGGTTACGCCTGGTGGTCACCATCTGGCTGGAAGTTAGGTAGATCTTCTGGGACTGCTCCGATATCTGGCCATACAAAACCAGCTGGGTCAGACCCCCGAAAGAGCAAGTGCCACAAAGGAGGCTTCACTTAGGAACTAAAACCAGCACATCAATAATAGAATAATAAAGATAGTAAATAAAGAACTGCTAACAATAGAGATAACCACAGTAAACTGAGTACGAGGAAACCATTCAAGTAGCCAGGTCACAACCCTTAAACCAAACAAGGACTGGAGTTGTAACCCTTCACCTGAATAGAAACCCGTCTCAAATACTATTGGTACAGTGAGGACAATAAACGAATAGGGACACAGAACTGTTCCGGGAGCCAAGTTACAACCCTTAAACCAAACAAGGACCGGGATTATAACCCTTCGCCTGAACGGAACTGGACCCCTGATCTTTATTGTTAAGGCCAGTATAAATAATTAATCATGCTGTTGAAGTAAGGTAAAACATGACGAGCATGGCATGGGGTGCAATAAGACAATAAACGAAGAAAGGACACAGAACTGCTCCGGGAGCCAGGTTACAACCCTTAAACCAAACAAGGACCGAGGTTGTAATCCTTCGCCTGAACAGAACTGAACCCCCGATCGTTATTGTTAAGGCAAGCATCAATAATTATGTCGTGTCACAATCTTGTACAGGATCGGGACAAGATTAAGCTGGGATAAATTCCATCCAATCAATCACGGCCAATCAAGAGTACGGCTTGATACTTTTAACTAACTAGGGTTATCACAGGCCTAGTTACTAGCAAGATGTAATGAGATTATCCCACAGCCATAAGCCCTGCAGACTATCCGGTTATCCAGGTCAAATTTTTGTTTATGGAGAATGCAACACGCAACGGTGTGCTGGAATTGTACCCTACTCGTCGGTAGGCTACAAGTCCACTAATGCGTCCAGATAACGGGATTGCCTGTAGCTGGGAATCTCTTCATGTCTACTGAATTATTCTAGTTTATTAGCCTTAGTCAATTAATGTAGGTATCCCTGACCGTGATACTCAGGGATCCCTGTCCTAGACATGATGCAAACATTACCGGTTCATTTTGTACAAACACAATCACCCACGGTGTCCAGGCCATTCAATTCTGTCATGACATGCTAGCCATCGCAACAGCATTCGAGATATAAATCATGACAAATACACTGTCAAGAGTGCGCCACGATGGGTCACTATCATGTCATGTCATTATTTAAAATTAACATTAATCTAGTATAAGCGTCTATGCAATAACTAAATATAAACAGGGTGCAAGAGTTGTGGAAGAATCATGCGGCACAGGGAGACGGGGCATAACTTCCACATACGAACTCAAACTAAGGTGCTCCAGAGATATTCGAAAAGGTAAGACAAAGATCTAAAACTTTCATGTTTTAAGTTTTTCGAAATTCTGGCTAGAAAATAGCTTTACTTAGCAAAAACAGTCATTCTGTGCACTTTTTATGCCAAAAAAATCAATTCTGCATAAAATATGTAAAAGGGGAGGGTTCCAGCGTAAAATTTCACATTCTGGGTACCATCCAGCGTAAAATACGCAATTTCAGGATTTTCTGCGTAAAATATTACATTCTGGATACAATCCAGCGTAATTTACGCAATTCCAGGGTTTCCTGCGTAAAATATTACATTCTGGATACAATCCAGCGTAATTTACGCAATTCCAGGGTTCCCTGCGTAAAATATTATATTCTGGATACAATCCAGCGTAATTTACGCAATTCCAGGGTTCCCTGCGTAAAACATTACATTCTGGATACAATCCAGCGTAATTTACGCAATTCCAGGATTCCCTGCGTAAAATTTTATTTTACGCAAGCCTTCCTGCGTAAAATTTAATTTTACGCTAGCTTCCCTGCGTAAAATTTTATTTTACGCCAGAACCAGATTCTTCAGCCGACATGAAAATTCAGAAAACTTGTTTTGGCCATAAAAACTTCATTTTAACTCGAAATGAGGTGAATCAAAAACCAAATTCATACGAAATTTCGTGCTCTTGCTCATGGAACTATTAGTTTTCGAAAATAACTAGTTTTAGTAGATCAAAACCAAGAAAACTCCATGAACTCAAAGTTAAAATGTAGATCTAGACGAATCTATCCATCAAAATTAAAAACTCCAAGTTCTAAAGAGGTTTATAATCATGTAAATAAAAGAATGGAACAATAAAAATCAAGATCCCTCAAGAAGCAAGTTGCACTTGCCTAAACCTCTTGGTAGGTAGAGAGCAACGGTGAGGAAGAAGAAGAGTGAATGATGAGAGAGAAAGAGGGTGGGATTAATAAATGAGGATGGTGGTGGTAGGTAGGGGTTCACCTTGGTTCATGATGAACCAAGTAAACCAAGACAAGCCGAACCAACCCAATCCTTCTTCTATCCAAATAAAACCAAGCTCCACTTAATCAAAATAAATCCATGAACGATAAATGACAATTAAACCACAATACTAAATATGAAAATAAACCACAACTAACTAATCAAAGAAAAAAATGAAAAATACGGGTTAGAAATACGAACACGTATAAAATACGTATCACGAATTTCGGGGCACTACATCCTACCCACCTTAAAAGAATTCCGTCTTCCGAATTTAATCAAGAGGCTAGAGATGTCGGGACAGCTATACTATCGCAAGCAATCTACGCTACCAATCAATCATACAATCATACATACAAGCAAGGAATCGAAGTGCAAGGCATAAGGAAGATATTACACCTCACGAGCCAAATCGATTGGGATGACGTGATCGGATATCATCCTCACACTCCCACGTTTGACTCTCCCAAGAAGCGATGAACTCAAGCGACACGAACTAAACTGATAGTCTTGCGCTTAAGGTCTCTCTCTTTGGTCAAACAGGGACACGGGCCTCTCCTCATACGAAAAGATTGGTACCAATAACCGTTTTTGAATGATCTAGGACATGGCTCGGGCCGGGATATACCGTTGTAATTAGGATACATGAAACATGACATGTGTCCCGTTTAACGACGGCGGAAAACAAGACAATAGGACACATATACCTCTCTGCCGATTCTGGATCTGAGCTTGGACCTGGGCATACTGCTGGGGTCTCTGTAGCTGGAAGGCTAGGGCCTGAGGCGACAATGGCCTCGGAGGCTGGTACTGCTGCTGCTGCTGGACTGGGGCTGGTCCCCTTACCGAGGGATTATTCTGGGCCGATGATGAACTGGCCCTATTCGGATAGGACCCTATCTTGTGGTCCGGTGCCCCACAAGCCAAACATAATCCCTGCGCTCTGCGACATTCCGAAACAACGTGTCCTAGCTTCCCACAATGAGTGCAGCCCATTGCGGAAGACTGCTTCGGCTTCTGTTGCGGAGGGGACGTGACCGACGTCACTGAGGCCGCCTGCCTCGGAGTTACAATTGTCAAAGCCCTGACTGCCGGGGCTGGTGCTGTCGATTGGATCATCTGGCCGTGAGATCGCTTCCGACCTCCGGTCATGTCCACGATCCTGTGGGAGGTATACTCGTGCCTCCTAGCTGCCCTCAACACTGCATCAAAAGTCTGATGCTCAAACTGTTCCACTGCCAACAAAATCTCGAGATGGAGCCCTTGCTGGAACCGCTGGGCTCTGTCAAACTCGGTCGCCACCAAAGTGGGAGCAAACCGACTAAGCCTGGAAAACTCGGCTGTATACCCGTCGACCGTTCTGCCTCCTTGCTTCAGATTGGTAAACCTCGTCTGCAGATCATTCCGAGCCACGGCATCAAAATACTTGATCTGGAATCTCTCTCTGAATACTGCCCAAGCAATAGGCGCCACCAATCCAACGGCCTGAGCTGCCCACCAGCTGCGGGCAAGATCCAGTAACTGTAGACGCACCACGGCCACCTTCTCGTCCTCCGGGGTTCTGGCTACCTCTAGAATGACTTCAGTATCCTAGAGCCATGCATCAGCAACGATAGCATCTTCGCTGCCATCGAAGAATGGGGGGTTCAGGCGCTTGAAACTGTTCGCTGTACTGTTCCTTGGATGACCGCCTCTGTTCAGAGCATCTTCCACTGCCTGGTGCAATGCATCACCTCGACGATCTTGGGAAGCTAACAAGGTCCGAATGAGACCTACCAAAGTACCATCATCAGGCTCTGCAGGCTGAACTGGCTGAACTGGTGGCTCTGGATCCCCGGTAGGCATGACTCGGGATGCTGCTCCTGAGTGCTGGGCCTGATCTTCTAGTTGCTGCTGGTCTACGGAAGGTGACCCGCCTTGCTGATCGACAGGTCCAGGTTCAATGCCGCTGAAGAAGACGACATGGGAACAATAAGGAAGGACCAGGACAGATCAACGATTACAAGCATGTGATCAGGACAAGAATTTTAGGAATCAAGGGGATACGAGCAGAGATTAAGGGCGAGTACTGATTGAGACATCTATTCGGTAAACCCTTACATATCTTGATTGATAAGACCTGCATGGGCCACCACTAAAACCATGTAACGCCCCAGAACCAGAATACTGGAGAGCGGGGGCATACATAGCCAGCTACGTATAATGAAATAGAACCCACCTCACTATACGGTTACGGCTGTCTAGATATATGAGGGTTTAACTACAATCCATCAGTCTCCTATGGTCAAGAACAAGCCTATTGCCTCAATCACAAGCAAGTAAGTAAATATTACAAGATGTAAGACCACCAAATATACAATAGTAAGGCGTCCCCAACATTACATATTGGATGATCATGAAGCTAGTCGTACAAAATGTCAAGACAAGCAAGAATTTAGTCATACATGATCAACCCTAGGATCTGTCAATCATGTTACAGCCCGTAGGCAGACAGTAAGTAAAGGTGCAATCGAGCAAACACATGCTCGTCGGCTAAACGCCTCAAAAGAATAATTTTACAATAAAGTGGGAGGACAAAAGAAACCCACTCATTGCCAGGGTTACGCCTGGTGGTCACCATCTGGCTGGAAGTTAGGTAGATCCTCTGGAACTGCTCCGATATCTGGCCATACAAAACCAGCTGGGTCAGACCCCAGAAAGAGCAAGTGCCACGAAGGAGGCATCACTTAGGAACTAAAACCAGCACATCAATAATAGAATAATAAAGATAGTAAATAAAGAATTACTAACAATAGAGATAACCACAGTAAACTGAGTACGAGGAAACCATTCAAGTAGCCAGGTCACAACCCTTAAACCAAACAAGGACCGGAGTTATAACCCTTCACCTGAATAGAAACCCGTCTCAAATACTATTGGTACAGTGAGGACAATAAACGAATAGGGATACAGAACTGTTCCGGGAGCCAAGTTACAACCCTTAAACCAAACAAGGACCGGGATTATAACCCTTCGCCTGAACGGAACTGGACCCCTGATCTTTATTGTTAAGGCCAGTATAAATAATTAATCATGCTGTTGAAGTAAGGTAAAACATGACGAGCATGGCATGGGGTACAATAAGACAATAAACGAAGAGAGGACACAGAACTGCTCCGGGAGCCAGGTTATAACCCTTAAACCAAACAAGGACCGGGGTTGTAATCCTTCGCCTGAACAGAACTGAACCCCCGATCGTTATTGTTAAGGCAAGCATCAATAATCATGTCGTGTCACAATCTTGTACAGGATCGGGACAAGATTAAGCTGGGATAAACTCCATCCAATCAATCACGGCCAATCAAGAGTACGGCTTGATACTTTTAACTAACTAGGGTTATCACAGGCCTAGTTACTAGCAAGATGTAATGACATTATTCCAACAGCCACAAGCCCTGCAGACCATCCAGTTATCTAGGTCGAATTTCCGTTTATGGAGAATGCAACACGCAACGGTGTGCTGGAATTGTGCCCGACTCGTCGGTAGGCTACAAGTCCACTAATGCGCCCAGATAACGGGATTGCCTGTAGCTGGGAATCTCTTCATGTCTACTGAATTATTCTAGTTTATTAGCCTTAGTCAATTACTGTAGGTATCCCTGACCGTGGTAGTCAGGGATCCCTGTCCTAGACATGATGCAAATATTACCGGTTCATTTTGTACAAACACAATCATCCACGGTGTCCAGGCCATTCAATTCTGTCATGACATGCTAGCCGTCGCAACAGCATTCGAGATATATATCATGAAAAATACACTGTCAAGAGTGTGCCACGATGGATCACTATCATGTCATGTCATTATTTAAAATTAACATTAATCTAGTATAAGCGTGTATGCAATAACTAAATATAAACAGGGTGCAAGAGTTGTGGAAGAATCATGCGGCGCAGGGAGACGGGGTATAACTTCCACATACGAACTCAAACTAAGGTGCTCCAGAGATATTCGGAAAGGTAAGACAAAGATCTAAAACTTTCATGTTTTAAGTTTTTCGAAATTCTGGCTAGAAAATAGCTTAACTTGGCAAAAACAGTCATTTTGTGCACTTTTTATGCCAAAAAAAAAAATTAATTCTGCGTAAAATATGTAAAAGGGGAGGGTTCCAGCATAAAATTTTACATTCTGGGTACCATCCAGCGTAAAATACGTAATTCCAGGGTTCTCTGCGTAAAATATTACATTCTGGATACAATCCAGCGTAATTTACGCAATTCCAGGGTTCCGTGCGTAAAATATTACATTCTGGATGCAATCCAGCGTAATTTACGCAATTCCAGGGTTCCCTGCATAAAATTTTATTTTATGCAAGCCTTCCTGCGTAAAATTTGATTTTACGCTAGCTTTCCTGCGTAAAATTTCATTTTACGCCAGAACCAGATTCTTCAGTCGACATGAAAATTCAGAAAACTTGTTTTGGCGATAAAAACTTCATTTTAACTCGAAATGAGGTGAATTAAAAACCAAATTCACACGAAATTTCGTGCTCATGCTCATGGAACTATTAGTTTTCGAAAATAACTAGTTTTAGTAGATGAAAACCAAGAAAACTCCATGAACTCAAAGTTAAAATGTAGATCTAGACGAATCTATCCATCAAAATTAAAAACTTCAAGTTCTAAAGAGGTTTATAATCATGTAAATAAAAGAATGGAACAATAAAAATCAAGATACCTCAAGAAGCAAGTTGCACTTGCCTAAACCTCTTGGTAGGTGGAGAGCAACGGTGAGGAAGAAGAAGAGTGAATGATGAGAGAGAAAGAGGGTGGGGTTAATAAATGAGGATGGTGGTGGTAGGTAGGGGTTCACCTTGGTTCATGATGAACCAAGTAAACCAAGACAAGCCGAACCAACCCAATCCTTCTCCTATCCAAATAAAACCAAGCTCCACTTAATCAAAATAAATCCATGAACGATAAATGACAATTAAACCATAATACTAAATATAAAAATAAACCGCAACTAACTAATCAAAGAAAAAAAAATAAGAAATACGGGTTAGAAATACGAACACGTATAAAATACGTATCACGAATTTCGGGGCACTACAGCGTAGATGGCTATAGTTGATGAAGGACTGACATCCTACTTCAGTATCACCCAGGGAAGGCCAACGTGGTTGCCGATGCCTTGCGTAGGTATCCGACAGCCATGTGTTTGACTATGGATCGGCACTTGCTTACAGATTTGGAGAGCCTTGGGATTGAGGTGATCGTGCCCGGAGTGCAGATGCAGATGTAGGACATGCAGATTCAGTCGGACTTTGTGGAGAGGATTAAGGCGATACAGTTTGAGGACGTTGCTCTGCGGTGTCTCCGAGAGTAGGTTCGAGCAGGATTGCTGGATGGCGAGTTTTCTCTTGCAGAGGATGGTGCCTTGCGACACGGTTCCAGGTTACCTGTGCCCAGCGGAGATCTCAGGGAGCAGGTTATGCAGGAGGCCCATAGATCAGTACTCTATACACCCTGGTGCCAACAAGATGTACCGAGATCTGAGGGAGCATGTTTGGTGGTCCGGGATGAAGCGGGATGTGGCTCGCTTCGTAGCTAGGTGCTTGGTCTGTCAGCAGGTCAAGGCGGAGAGGCAGAGCCCAGGTAGATTATTGCAGCCGCTGCCCATTCCCGAGTGGAAATGGGAGCATATTACTATGGACTTCGTATCAGGATTGTCGCACACACCAGGAGGGAAAGACGCGATTTGGGTCATCGTTGACAGGTTGACCAAATCGGCCCACTTCTTGCCATTCAAGGTGGGTACGTCTACAGAGAGGCTTGCGGAGATGTACATGCGGCAGATAGTCAGGATTTACGGGGTTCCGGTCAGCATCGTCTCGGATCGGGATAGTCGTTTTACTTTCTATTTCTGGAGGAGTCTGCAGACTAGTTTGGGTACTCAGCTCAAGTTTAGTACTGCATACCACCTCCAGACGGACGGACAGTCAGAGAGGACTATTCAGACGCTTGAGGATATGTTGCGGACGTGCGTCCTGGACTTTGGAGGTTCCTGGGAGGATCATCTGCATTTGGTGGAGTTTGCCTACAATAACAGTTTCCAGGCCAGCATCGAGATGTCACCTTTCGAGGCTCTGTACGGGCGTAGGTGTCGTACACCCTTATCTTGGGATGATGTTGGAGAGCGAGCTTTACTGGGACCAGAGATGGTTGTTGACGCAGCCGAGAAGGTGAAGCTCATCAGGGACAGACTTCGCGTGGCGCAGGACAGACATCGGCACTGGACCGATAGCCACCGGAGGCCCTTGGAGTTTGAGGTACAGATTAGAGTAGGATTAGATTAGGGTTTGTGTTTATGATTTTGATCATGTTTTATTATTTAATAATTTGAGACCTTGCTTATGTTTAGGTCGGAGACATGATTTTTCTACGAATATCTCCGACTCGTGGTACTATACGTTTTGGTGGAGGTGGGAAGCTTAGCCCGCGCTTTATCGGCCCTTTCGTTATCAGCGGAAGAGTCGACCACGTGGCTTACAGGCTAGACTTGCCACCTGCACTAGTGGGTGTCCACAACGTATTCCACGTATCACAGTTGAGACGGTACGTGGCTGACCCTAGCCATGTGCTTGATCATTCAGAGATTGAGGTAGGGCCTTCTCTCAGCTATCCAGAGCAGCCAGTGGAGATACTGGATCGACGGGAGAAGGTTCTGAGGAACCAGGTGATACCCTTGGTACGCGTCGCATGGAGGCATCATTCTCCATGAGAGTCTACCTGGGAGCGGGAGGATGAGATGCGCGAGCGATACCCATATCTTTTTGGACCGTGAGGTATACTTTCTATCCTTCTCATCATTTGCATTTCGCATTTCAATTTCGAGGAGGAAATTCTTTTAAGGAGGGTAGATTTGTCACTACCACATTTCTAGTTTGAGGGTATTTTTGTCATTTTTGAATTATTTGAATTTAATATATTTTATTAGGAATTTTAAATGATTTAATTGAATGGGTTGATTTAAATACTCATTTATTTATTGCCATATGATTTTGGTTAGCCTAACCTAGATTGGACCTAACCTAGATTAGTCATAACTAGTTTAGTTAGCCACTTTGAGAATTAGTTGGTTTTGGTTAATGGTTTAAGTCAAGTTTAGTTAAGTTAAGTGATTTGCTAAAGACTAGGAAAGAGCCCTTTGTTCTAGGCCACCCATTAGCCTTGATTCATTCCTAGCCCTAGGATACAACCTAGAAACCCTAACCCTAACTAAAGTGGCCAGCCACGACCCCCCTTGCCTATATAATGTCTCCATAGGAATTTGTGCCTATTTTTAATTAGTTCTTCATTTTCCTAAAGAATAGGTAAGCCTTTATTTATTTTCTTCATAGTTTAATCAATAGGACTCCTTTTTGATTGGGATTTCTTCCATAATGTTCTAATCAATGTTCTCTTGCTGATTGTGGAGTCAAATCACAGATTTGAATCAATTTGAAGGATTGGGTGGCTTTGAAGAACTCCTTGGAAGAGAGTTTTTGTGTTGAAGAAACAACCCTAGGTAAATTCCTAGCCACCCATTAAAATTTGGTTTTCTTTGCATATATACCTAGCCCTAGGTGTCCTGGTCCTGTAGGAATAGGGTTTGCCAATTTTCGTGTCCTGTACGTGTCTGTATCGGACACGTATCAGTGTCGTACGCAGGTGTTCGACGAAATGCCACAAAGGGCATTTCGATCAATTTTTCGAGAAGTGTTTGAATGGAAATTTGTGTCTTGGTGTCGCTTATAGGTTTCTAAGTGACTGAGCTGGTTTCGTGTCGAGTTGGAGTCGAACTGGACTCGTGGACACGTCTGCGCGCGCGTGGGCAGTAGTGTCCTGCTGCTCGTGGGTTCGTGTGGGTTGTTCAGGACACGTGGGCGCGTGTCCTTTGACACGGAGCTCGGGGCAGTATCTGACACGACACTCCCCAAGTCTCGTGTCACTTTGTTGCGTGTCGGGTGCGTGCGGACACGTGCACTGGTCACGCGAGCTTGAGTAGTCTCGTGCGTGTATGTGTTTTGTTCTGGACACTCTTGTGTCCTATTTTAGGACACTGTTTTGTGCATGTGACACACACTAATACCCACCTTTAATTACCAACTTTGTGTTCTTCTTGAATTGTTATAATGGATTAGGGAAAATCGAATGTGGGTTGAGTGTTTAGTCGACTGATACAATATGGTATCAGTGAGTATCACTGTTAGTTTCCTGTTATTAAATTTTGTGTTTAGTTAGGATTATATGCTAAATCATATCCTAATACAAGTCCCTAACCTCTGTTAATTAATTTACATATTCCAATAGGCCTTATAACTGAATGGGGATTCGATTGCATATGGGATTTATACCATTGTTCCAGTTTTCTTAAAGAAACTGTTGTTCCTATTTTTAAAACTGTTCTAGTTATGTATTCAGCTATCCTTTATATCCTACATGCTAATTAGTTATTGATTAATTAATCTCTCATATTAGACATCATTATTTAGATTAAATTCTCAGTTTAGAATGATTATTAGTCCTCATCAAATCTGAGAACTTACTATGCATTCTTCACTGTTTCTTCATTTTCCTGTACTTATTGGTAAATTCAGTCACTTAGCTTCTTAATTCCTGCTAACATATAGACTCACTGATTTTCTATGATTAATTGATTCACTGATTAGGAAGAAAAACATGAAAACTGAATTGTGTTATGTATATGAAAAATCTGAGAACTGCATTGTATTTTACTGATTAGGATGTTTTAATCCTGAGTTTGAACCGAGATTTCCTGAGACGAGCTGTTGGACTGTGATACACTGGGTTGCATTACCTGTCACCTGTTTTCAGTCCACACGAATACCCCACACACAGGTTTTAAAGTATACACACACACCCTCAAATCCTGAGACACACCACAGTTCACACTGCTTGCATTTTTCCTGTCACCTATCTATTCCTGCACATATACAAAACCTGGAGATCATTCCTGAGATGATGTTAAATCTGTAACATGTAACCTGAGACACTATTGCACTGTTCTCCTGATACTTCCCTCACCTACACAGGTCCTCTTGTTACAAACTTGGGAACTGATTTTCTTTTCCCATTTCAACTGAATTGTTTTCTTCCTATTTTGCACTGTCACTCTTAACATGTTGTATAGGTTCACACATTTCTACAAAAAACCTGAAACTAATGTCACAGATATCCTTTTGAATACACTGTTTTTTGCATTTTCCTGTCACACATATTTTACCTGTGAACCCTTAACACACACAGGTACATATCTCTCATATGCACACACACATTGCTCCTATATATCCACACACACATATATGCATCCTATATATGTATATATATATATTTATAGATTATTCCTAACCTATATGTGTGTGCAATTATATATATATATATATATATATATATATATATATATATATATATATATATATATATATATATATATATATATATATATATATATATATATATATATATGTGTGTGTGTGTGTGTGTGTGTGGGTCAATAGTTATAATAGCCTAGGTGTATATGTGTGGTGGTAGAGTAGCATTATGGGATCTCTAGATGTGTGATAGCTATGTGCTAGGCATATTCCCATTATATATATATATATATATATATATATATATATATATATATATATATATATGTGTGAATAGTGGTATATGTATATATGTGGTATTGACCTATGGTGTGTCTATTAGACTAGTGAGGGCTTAGTTAGGCTGTTTAGTCTTGATTAGGCCTAGAATAGACTAGTTAAGACTAACTAGACTTGTTAGACCTAGTTTGACCATAGTTGACCTAGGTTTGACTTTTTGGTTGACCAGGGTTGACCAAGAGTTGACTTTAGCCTAGTTTGACCTAGAATCATGTAGAATGCATTGTAGTGTTTATCTTTACCATTCTGGACTTGTTGTGACTTGTGCTATTCTGATTAGGAGCCAGACACCTCTCCTCGGACAGTATATTCACCTTGAACATTCAGATAGCAGGCGAGTACATTCTCTGATCATTTCATATCTTATTTAGGATTATATTTTCTGCTTTAGATTATCTTACTTGATGCTGACACGTTGGTAACACAGATTAGTACTATATGGATCCCTTCATGAGATGTTATCCTTCTCGGGAGCATCAGATACTTTTGTCCTGTGTGTTTCACTTACATCACGTATCTTATGTTTCTATTATCATGAATCTTGGGAAATCAGCTAGTGACTCATGTACTCACATGATCACCGAGCATTCACGAATCAATTCATGAATCACCCTATACAGGTTAGTAGTTTAGTCACGAATCTTAACGTAGCTTGACTGGATCCTTGTGTATTGATTGGGGTACGGGGGAGTATGAATGGTTATGTGAATAAATATCCAAAAGTAGTGTAGTCATGAATCACTCTTAGTGTAGTCATGAATCAGTCCTAAGCCATTCACATGTTCGTCTGTACTCTAAATCACTAGCACTGTCTCTCTTTTATATATCATAGATATTTACTTACTGTCTCTCTCTTACATTATGCTGTTCTTCAGTTTCCTGTATTTTATTCTCTACCATGATTATATTTCCTTTCCTGTTATGACTTGTTGAGATGTATTGTGCTCGCTCCTGTCCTGACTGGACCTGTTGAAATATTACAGAGGATGAGGACGAGGCTGGCTGTCCCACTTATTATGGGGCTACTCTAGATGATAGTACAGACTTGGACCAGCAGCAGGAGCCCTTAGCTGTGGACGACACTCCTCTAGACTAGGATGTCTTCTTTTATATTCATTCTGGATGATTGTATATATTGATACTTGGGATTTGGGATATGTATTATCTTAGACACTTAGACTCTCTGTTTGTACTTAGGATTTTCTTTCATTTCAGCAGTATTTATCTATCTATCATTCCATCTTATCTTCGGCCTTAGTTTGTGATTGAGTTTACTTTATGCTATGTCACCCCCATTCGGGGAGTATAAACTGTTTAGCTTTATATTGTTAGATGTTGTGACCTAGGACATCGTTCTACCGCCGACACTGCAGCGTAGGCTGGACGTACCCACTTCTCGTGCCCTTACTCTAGGGTGCGGGTCGTGACACGAATGATGTGTACCATAAATACCATACATAATTCCTTCCTAGGCTGAACGGTCCCGGTGCCCCGGTCCTAACCGTCCGAGGGAAGCCGCACCCGTGCAAGGGCCATCCGAGTCCATTGACCAAGCAATACGCGCCATAGCATACAAGTCATGCATTCCAACCAATCGTACGTTCCATAAACATAATCTCGTTCCATAAACATAATCTACCATCCCTATCTCAAGCTCCATCGGCATTATGCCCCAACACATCCGTATTGATGCACGACGCCCAACGGCTTAGACATCTCGTACTTATATTTAACGCATTCCATTCATAAGTTATTCGCATAGCCTAATTTCGTATTTACTTAGTCACTTCCTAGCTTATGTGCACGAGGGCACGCTTAACGCCATAATCAGTGTTCTAGACTTAGTGTTCAATGTCCTTGGAGCCGTGCACGTTATGCACATCTCAATATCATCTTTCAATGTTCTACCATCATTGCCCTATCGAGACCCGTACACTTGATGCACGTCGCTTCAATTGTTCCATGTTCAGTGTTCTACCTTAGTGTTCAACACATACTAATACACTTACTCGTCGAGCCACGCTCGCTAACCTGATAGCAACTTACGCATACAATGATATATTTTTATTAGGCGTGAAGGAATAGGGAGAGAGAGTCAAGAACCCGTCCACCTTAAGTCAATACGCCTTGTCGCCTCGTCGAGCTAATGCGGCGCGCTTCCATAACTTGGTCGCATAGCTAACTCTCGGACTTAGCCATTCATTGGAACTACTCGGTTGATTTGGCCTATCATGCCCATGCCACACTCCGTTGCAAGACGACGATTTGGTTTCGCGGACACTTTTCTGAATAAGGCAAAATGCCGACCTCTTATCGTCCAGCGTAAAAGCATAGCCTGCACACCAGATCAACTAAAATTAGCACTTACTCAACTGGAACTTATCCTTTGCATCGACTCGATTCATAGATTCCAATCGACTCAAAGCTTACCTTTGGACAACGTAACTCTTCGAGTCAACGACTCATCGTAATGCACCGTACGGAGCGGGGTGTCACGACCCGCACCCACTTTGAGGGTACGAGTACGTAACAGCGCCCAGCCTACGCCGCAGTGTCGGCGGTAGAACGCTGTTCTAAGTCTCTAACTAACCATCAACTCATGCAGTATATAATGTACTCATCATGATCAACTCCGAACGGAGGACAAGTATAAGATAAGGTGTATCTCAATCACAGTCTAAGCACGATAAGATAACACAGAATTGTAACTAAGAAATTGAAGACAAAACTAATACTGAAATAATAATAACATCTGAATAATCTCAAATACATCTCAAGTCTCAATTCTATACAACAAGCTCTAAGAAAAGTAAATGCAAGTCTACTAGACTAAATCCCGATCACTCCTGAGTGTTGGGGCCAAAGGTAGCTAAGCCATTTTCTCAGTAAAATGTAGGGCAGGTGTCCTCAGGGCAATCATCTGTAAAATTTTCAACAGGTCCAGTCAGGACAGGAACGAGCACATCTCATCTAGAAAATCTAAGTAAATGACAGAGAACTATAGAGCAGTTATAGACAGTTGTATTGATGAAAATGGCAGTTATATATTTAGGTGATGGTAAGGAAGACAGATAAAGTGCAAGGAAAGTAAATACTAAACAAGAGAAGAATCATAGCAATGAAGACTGTAAAAATAAAACTAGCTGAACCAGGGTAATATGATATAAAGTCCAGACAACATGTAGACCAGTGTAACTCCAATGTAAGTCCAGTACAGGATGAATCTCATACAAGATGAATCCAGCAAGGGACGATTCCAGTCATAGTGATCAATGATTCCAGGGTGAGTCCAGCCTATACTCTAGCAGTGTGTTTTAAAATACCGAGATCGACATGTAAAGTAAACGGCTATGGGTAATCCGGCACATCACACACCTGGCCGGGTGTGAGATGGCTATCATTCCAGTAGATTCCAGTAGGGGTGATTCCAGTAATGGGGTATGTCTACATGTCTTACTCTAGTATTTCCCCTCCCAGCAAGTGAATCCAGAATTTTGACACAATGATTCAAGATGAGTCCAGCTAAGTACAATGATACCAGTAAATGATTCCGGGGTGATTCCAGTAATGATTCCAGTAGGTGATTCCAGTAATAGAAGCTGGAAACGATGATACCAGTAAATGAGGCCAGAATAAATGTGTGTCGTATACATGAATCCAGAAATAACAGTACGTGTTTGTAACAGAAAATCACATACAGCTAACTAGAACTGAAATACAGTAATTGACAAATAAATGAGAGAACTATCAGAGAATGTACTCGCCTGATACTCTGAAAGAGTAGTGTAATGTCAGATGTCTGCACCGGAGTCACAATGTCCTAAATAAAGCAGTACAGGTTATAATATGTTTAAAATAAGATGAATGGAGTCTATGATACAATCTACATGATTTCTAGGCCAATCTAGGTCAAGTCAACTCTAAGTCAACCCTGGTCAACTGTCTTAGGTCAAACTAGGTTAATTGGACCTAATAGAGTCTAACTTGGTCAACTACTAGCCTATCTAGGTATTTCCATATAGAACTCATCTATATTTCTACCACACAATGTATATACATACATCCAAAGCCTATAGTCCTAGATATATATATATATATATATATATATATATATATATATATATATATATATATAGCCTCTCATATATATAACACATGTATCATATAGATATACATATCACATAATGCATAGGTGTATCCCTCACAAGAACTCTTAAACACAACACACTATTCCTCACTTCCTTCAACCTATGTGGCCAATGGCCCATGCCCTCTCCTAGATATACATATATACTCTATGTGCTACCCTAAGCTAATCAAGCTCATCCTCCACTTCAACATCATTCCATGACTTAACAACAATTAACTACCTATTAGTCCTAGACTTATATCACTCTCCTATATACATACTCATTATGAAACATTTCCTACATACTATGAATGTACCTATGATACACACACAAAGGGAAAACTAACTTCCATCTCCCAAAACCTTCACAAGGACTCTCTCACAAGGAACCATACATTACCCTACCTAGGACACACCACACACTAACTCACACAACAAGCCCCTGCCTGTACAGGCCCCTGCCTGCACTCCCAATGCAATGCCAAGCTACTGCAGTTGCTGCTAAAGGCACTGCCAATGCAATGCAAAGCCAGGCTAGGCCAAGCCAAGGCAGCTGCAAACATTGCCTGCTGCTGCCAAATGCAAGCCAAGGCAGCTGCTGCATTGCTAAGGCTGGTACTGCCTGCTGCTGTCTAATGCAAGCTAATGCCTAAGCCAAGCCAACACAGGACAACCCAAGGCAACAAGCTGCTGCCAAATGCAATGCTCCTACTGCTCACTGCCTAAACCTAGGATACAACTTACCTGGTCAGGGACTTACCAAATTTCTGATACAATAAGAATGAGACTGGGTTCAAGTCTACCTAACCACTCCAACTGGGAATGACAAACCTGAGAACACTATTATGCAACCCAACAACTTCTATGAAACCTGAGAATCAAGGTAAAACCCAACATCCATCCAAAACTCAGGTAACCTCACTTACAAAGAGCCAATTGGCACAACCCCACATAACCTGGGCACACAAAGAACTGCCTGAATACTCAGGGATATGCAAATCCCTAGAATATTCACTCTCACAAGACAGTAAGGTACTCATGTGTGGATAAAACCTGGTAGCTAAAATATTACTAAAACAGTTACAGATAACTGAACTCAGAAAAAAAATGAGAAATCATTGGGATATGAAAGAAGTTCAGGATTTGTGAAATATGTGTATAGTGAAAGTGTCAAAGCAGTGTCAACGACAGGTATCCTATTTCAGTTTTAAGTAACATCAATCATATGTGTGTGTGCGTGTGTTGAAAGGAACATGAGTGTGTGGGATGCTAACATAGGCTATAGTAATATCAGTGTATACAGTAGACAGTGCCAATGTTTCAGGATTTCAAGTACACCATGTCAGTCTACTTGAAATCTTAGGTTTTCAGTTTTAAACTCAGTTCAGTATTCACCAAAAACCAAAACAAAACAGTTCAAGTAATGCCAGTTTTCAGCCTCTAAAAGAAATCCCAGATTTCGAATTCCAAACCACATCAATACAATCCAATTTCCTCATACATTTAGATATCATGTAGGTACACATATTAGAGATTAAAAAACATGAATTTAACAGTTAAAATAGGTTAGAAAGATTGACAATAACCAATTTTGAAGTCTGAACTGAAACCAGTAAATGAGACTGCAAACCAAAGTATCAGGATTTAGGGAAAGGGAGATTTGAACTACAAAAATGAATTTAGACACAATACAGAGGTTGGCAAAGTATCTACACAATGTACACGTGCTATGTGAAGTGTTTGTGTCCACAAAAGTGGACACAAACGTGTCCAACCACTTCTGAAACCAAAACAGTGAAATACAGTGCAACAGTGTAGCCAAGCCTCGTGCTGAAGAGTCGAGCCACCAAGGACACGACACAGTGAATGATAGGTCACGTGCACGTGTCTAAGTGTTCGTCAGGACTAGAAGAGCGTGTCCCACAGCCTGCACAGTGTCCACGTGGATCGTGTCGCGTGCACGAGACGCGTATCCGAGCGTGTCTGTGCACGCGCGTGTGAGTGTGCAAACCCAGTGCGGGTCGATTCTCTCCGTGCACACAAAACAAGATCCCATAAAATTTTGTGGGTGGTATGTCAGTCATAGCCCCTAGGTCGGTGCCAAGTATCGTGTCCATAGGTGCTGTGTCGTGTCCTACAGGACACTCGAGCAGCAGGGGAGCACAGTACTCCCCTGTGCAGTGTCCAACAGCACGTTCGTGTCCGATTTTGGACACGAACAGGTGTCCAACTCAAGCTCAGTCATCAACAAACATAATCTACATATAAAGAGCTACCCAAATATATAATTTGTTTCGAAAAATAATAACATTCAATCCATTGAGGCATTCTATCGAACACCTACACAACACTAAGACACGTGTCCGATACGGACACCAAACGGACACGAAAATCACCCAAATTTCAGGGACACCTAGGGGACTCCTAGATCTAGTCCTATATGCAAAGAAAACTGAAGTTTGAATCAATTTAAGGGGTTTTACCTATGTGTGCAAAAAGCTTGGAAAAGTCTCAAATGGGGGATTCTTCCTCTTGGTGCCACAAGCTCCAAATTGTCCCAAAGCTGGGATTAAACTTAGAAATCAGAAATTAGGTGAGTGTTAGGTTCTAATGCAAGAAACTAGGATCAAAAAGGAATTAAAATGGATTTATGGGAATTTTTGCAAGAGGGACAATACCTTTCCTTCTCCAATGTTGAAATGAATGAAAGAAGGAGGCAAGCCCTAGAGAATAAATGTTTATATAGGGTGGGGATCCCTATGGCTGGTCATTTAGGGTTTGGTTAGGGTTAGGGCTTCTAGTTATGGGCCATGGGCCAAGTCATGATCAAAATAAATCACTTAGCCACAAGTCATTTCATGAAACTATGAACCATGACTTAAATGCACTAAACCAAATCCCCTCATTCTAAAATTAGTTTCTAATGACTAAAAATAGGTTAACCTAAGTTAGACTAGGGTCACCATGACTAGGGTTAGCTTCTAGACTAGCTCACTAGGTCTCAACAAGTCAAGTCAAACTAGAACTCACCAAATCAACAAATCACCAAATAAATCAAATAAGTCAAAATGACCAAAATATCCCTAGGCTAAAAATAACAATTAAATCATCCTAATGACGTGGTTAGGCTCTAGGTCATGCAGTCTCTCAGGTTTTACTAGCAGCACATCAAAATCACAAGTCATGACTTAAACTAGTTTTTAAATAGTTTAAAAATAATTGAAAATCACCAAAAATTACCATATAAAATAAATATCAATAAATAAAAAATTATAATTACAAAATTTCAAAAATACCCTCATCTGGAAAACTGGGTGTTACACGGGGCATTATGTAGTGCCCCGACCCGCAAGATGCCTTATGTTGGATGGTTGGTTCGATGAAGCCTTGTTGGACTTGGGAATATGCGAAGGATTGCTTGGAAGGCTATGCGATCGTGGCAGGAATCGTCCTTTGAATGTGAGTAGTATTGAACCCTTCAAAGATCCTTTAGCTTCACGCTTAAAATAAGGATGAGTATGCTATGTTTCTTGTTGAGTTGCTCAATAACACCTTGTATGGAATTTGGAAACATAATGAAAGATAATAATCACCAGAACGTAAACTATTGTTGCTAAATAAATTGTATGCTTGAAAGATGTTCCGATGAATTACATGACAGGTGACGACAAAGTCCCAATTACTTGGACGGTGAGTATATCGAGCTTTGGCTCAATGAATATATGGTAAAACATATGCTAAGTCCCAGGAATTGGGCAGTGAGTACATTGAGTTGGTTGGAAAGATGTATGGTATCAAAGGTGTGGCAAAGGGATTTGGGTAACAACATTCTATTATCCTGTGCCGATGTAGAATGTTGATTACGCCAAGGTCCTGGAAAGTTGGCAAGATGGCTAGATGGCAAGATGGCAATACGAATGAGAAAGATGGATTATTACTTAGTTTTCTTTAGCATATATTATATGTTTCTTCTTAGATAAGTTGCATATAGTTGCATGGTCATGGACAACTTATCGACAATGTGGTTCCTCGAACGGTATTCCTGGGCCATGGAACCCGGTTCGTCCTAGGGGAAACAAGGATGGTGTCGACGTACTGACATCAGGATTTCAGGACTTGCAGTGGTGGCTTGCTACCGCCCACTGAAAGGATGCTGAAATTCTATGGTACTGAAGTAGTAGTACGGTGTTTCGAAAACCTCCCATGGATTCGCACCCCATTCGGAGTTAGCCGTTCACCTGTAAGATGATCCAAGATGGCGTGTCGCCAGTGACCTTCATATAGATAGGTCCAATGCTAATAATGTCTTATGCAGACAGAGTAAGTTGTTACTCAAATACAGGAAAGGATGTCGGCTGTTGGCAAGAATCACCTGAACAGTGATATTATATTGAATCATGATATTGTTCCTAACAATGTCTTGTGCAGGCAGAGTAAGTATTATAAATGTACAGGGATGGCTATACGACCGTGGGTAAGTATCACCAATGGGTGATAACTGTATGCTTTAAATTATGTTGGCTATGAGAATTGCATGCTTTACTTCTTGTCGGCTATAACATAAAATTGACCCTAAGGCAACGAGAAAGACCACTGTTAATAATGTGCTATAACATGATTACTTAGTGTTGTCTTCTTAGGTGAGTTGGGCCAGCACCGCTCGCCAGTACATTGATGATGTACTGACCCACGTTATGGGCAATATTTCAGGTGCTTGCTTATGGGAGAAATCCTTTAATCAGTTTTTGGCATCGATGAATCGGATGGGTGTGCAGAAGCTCTTTTCTCAAGACGATGCCTTTTGCTATACGGGACATAATGTATGGAACAATATAAATCAGTTGTACCAGTAAGGTTGTAGCCAAATTGGCAAGTTCATTGTAAAGAAGTCGGTATATTCATTTGTAGCCTAAATGGCAAGTGTATACATTCAGTTGGCTATTCAAGAGTCTTGTAATCAGTTGTAAACTCTGCATTCCACTGCAAGTCTTGTAATCTGTTATGATTATCAATAAAGAGATACATTTCTTCATATCTTGTGTGACTTCAATTTATCTGCTTGGTTTTGCTGCGTTGTCGATGTTTCCTGAGAAATACCAGGAACTGTAATGGTTTTGCCTTGTACAAGTGTAATCTAGACTTGTACGGCATCACGCCTAGTGGCTAGTTTTCGATCCTCCGGGATCGGGGCGTGACACAATGGTATCAAAGCACGGCTTTACGTCCTTGGATTCCTATTCGATTTATTTCGAATCAATGTTGCTACTAAGATGATTCTAAGCTGCTTCCGCAATGATTCTAAGATGCTTCCACGATTATTTAAAGTTACTTCCACGGTGAATCAAAGTTGCATCTGCGAATACTCAAAGTTGCTTCCGCAATGAAATCAAAGTTGCCTCTATGATGACTCATAGTGCTTCTGCGATTATTCTGTATTGCCTCCAAACTATTCTATGTTGTTCCCTTGACTAAAAGTCTGTTGATCCTTCTAGTTGCTCACTGAGTGTTCCATACAATAAGTCTAAATATGTGGGCTGTGATGTGTGCGCTTTGTTGAATTTCTAAAAGATACCAAAAAGAATAACAATGATGCGATGTGATAATAAGTTTGTGATGTATGCTGGATGTCTTATGTTTGGGATTCATTGAGATCGATTGTTATGTAGCAATCGACCGTGGGTGATGGCATGGTATGTTGGAACTGAATGTGCATATATTTCAGTGAATGGAAATCGATAGAATCTTGAGTCGGTATTTGTGGTCAGCATAACCACTGCAGGATGGATAGTCCAGATTGGATCTTGGTTTGATGCGAGGGAATATTATGTCGGGAATGGCTTGAGCTCTGAGTGGTATATTACATATACCCTTGTTGTGATTAGATGTCCCTTGACCCTTGATGTGTTCATAATTTAGTGATTGCTTTACCTATAAGGTATTAGTTGGTATCAAATCGTAGCTGAGATTATGGTTGATACATGACGGCTAGGCGTGTCCCTTGATGATTAAATTCGGATGACCCGTTGCAAGATTTTGATGTGTTCGGATGAACCATCGCTAGACCTTGACGGTTAGCATTAAGTTGGGTAATAAGAGATTGAGAATATGAAATGAATGTCTTGGATGGGATAGAAGAAATTTTAGATTCAGGCGAGTACCTGAATCAGTTGGGTAAAAGGATTATAGGCTTAGTAACGAGGGTGTGGTGTTGCTACTGAAAGATTTAGAAGAATAAAATGAACCGAATATAAAACGATGTCGGAATTGAGTAAAAGAAATTGCATGTTGGATATCGACAGAATCGATGGTGATGTTAGACGCTTATCGTGATGTTGCGAATAAATTAGAAGATGCAGAGAGTTGCATCAATGACCGAAAAGTTAGAGAATGGGCTTGAGGAATAAATGATCTTAGCACGTTGTACAATGTGCTTGAGAAAATTTGATGTGTTCCGAATTAACAAGTTATGACCCTTGACTATTTTGAGGCATAGAGAATGAGTACTTGTCCCTTGATGCATGAAAGGGTAGATATTCCTTATGAGAGTCGAATGGCTGGAATACTAATAAGTATCGAGGTGCAGCGATATATAATAGACCATGTCGGTAAATGATGTTGTCGCATGAATAACAAGTTTGGTGGAATATAGAATTGTTGGATTATGACTTAGCTAATTAGTTATGTTATATCCACTTAGGTGACCGATATACGAATTCTAGATGATTGGTGCTATAGAGATTTGGATCGGTGCATGAATAGTAAATCCTCTTATGGAATCACAGGAGATGCTGCAAAACGAATATTGATGGTTAACGTGAATTGCTAAGAGATGACCATGTTGGATGCTAGAAAATTTATAAAGGATGCCTTCGGAAGAAACACGATTCTGTAGTTGCCTTATTTTGTTGGTTAAGATAGAGTACAGACCCTATCGATGATCTAAAAATATGGGAATTGAATATGTCGCGAAGAGACCGTAGGAAAGAAATCATAAGTGATAAACTATCGAGGTAACAATGTTGGATTATGACTCAGAATAGTTGACCCGATTGAATAGACAATTTGAGTACGATATGAGGATGCAAGTCGAATTGAGCAAATGCTATGTCTATGCAAATGGAAATTTAAAGTTTGGATATTCGATTGAGGAGATTTATATGATAGCTTTGGGAGTGACCCATATGAATTGTGGGATAGAATTGTTGGACATAATTGTGGGATAGAATTGTTGGAAAAAATTGTTGGATAGTTTTTGTCGGTTGTAGGTAAGTCTAGAATGATGGGTATGGCCCGGGTATGAGTACGGGTAGAAAGACATGACCCTAGAATGTTTGTTGGTTGTCTAGATTGTCAGTTGGTTGCCTAGAATGTCGGTTGGTTGTCTAAGTTCAGATTGGTTGGCTATGTCTTTTTAATTGTTCGTGTTGGAAATAAGTTCATAGGATTAGGGTGGTGTCTCATGTCCCTAAGTTGGTCGGACCATAGAGTTGTCCCTATGATAAGAATTGGTTGCCTCTAAGATAACAGATAAGTATGTCCCTGATAGCTATCCATCTCATATGAGTTAGATGAATGTCTGGTTTAGCTTAGATTAGCTGACCGTAGAGACTTGACTAAATGCTAAGTTGATTGTTGGAAAATCGTAGGATGTCCCTATTACTGTTGCGTGAGTATAGTCGGAATGAGTAAGATGTGTCAGAAGATAAACTTGGAATGGAATGGAGATTAGATAAATTTTGATGTTATAATGTTGGATGGGATGACGGATCATATTGGTTTCGAAAATTGAGTTGCCTTTGTTGGAATGCTGGAAATTGTTGTAACTGGTTGGATTTGGTTGATTAATATTGAGCTGCGTAAAATTAATGGCAGTGCTTTGAGATAGTTGGAATAATTCCATTAATCGGATCAGAATTGAGGATAAGTGTACGACGGAATTGGATAATGCATGTAGCCGAGATTGACGAGAGTGAAGGTGAATAGGAATGACCCTCGGGATTGATGTTGTTGGGATATGAGACTTGCTTATGCGAGAGGATAATATGTTGGCTCGATCTATACGGGAAAATGTTACTAGAGTGCAATGATGGTACAATTTGATGGATGAATCATGATCGAAAAAGTTACGAGTGCAAACAAAGTGTATGGATGCGAACGATGATGAGTATAAGAATTGATCGACGAGAATCGGGGTATCGAAATAAAATGTGGCAATATGATTTATCAACTTTGGTGGCATGGATGACAATGAACTTGAAAGGAATACTTGATACATCTAAGTCGGAATACTTTGGAAAATTTCTGGATCGGTTAAGGAAAATTTTTTGAGTTGGAATTGGTAACATCTATTGTGTTATTAGTTGATTGGGATATTGAATAAACAAGTGGGATTATACGAGATGCTCAAAAAGAATTACTGATGTTCGGAAGAGAAGTTATACCGTAGCTTGTTCGTCTTCCCTATCACTGAACTTGGCTGAAATGCATGTATTTCTGGGACGCCTAAAATATGTGTATAATTCCAACTAAGTGGTACGATGAATTCAAACGAAGCCACGGGGATTATCATGTGCTAAGGATTTGCATGAGTGTTGGAGGAAAGATCAAAAAGATGGTAAACTATGTTGAATCAATTGGGATGCTGTAACGAGACGGTACATTACTTTAAAATCAATTGAGAGATTGCGGAAAAATATTAAATGGTGCAAGTTGATTGTTGAGAAGTTTCATAAAAAGTCGGTTGAAGTTTTGGGGATGAGTTTTGTTTTAAGTTTTGAGGACGAAACTTTTTCTGGATGGTATATATTATAGTGCCCCGACCCGCAAGATGCCTTATGTTGGATGGTTGGTTCGATGAAGCCTTGTTGGACTTGGAAATATACGAAGGATTGCTTGGAAGGCTGTGTGATCGTGGCAAGAATCGTCCTTTGAATGTGAGTAGTGTTGAACTCTTCAAAGATCCTTTAGCTTCAAGGATGAGTATGCTATATTTATTGTTGAGTTGCTCAATAACACCTTGCATGGAATTTGAAAAGATAATGAAAGATAATAATCACCTGAACGTAAACTATTGTTGCTAAATGAATTGTATGCTTGAAAGATGTTCCGATGAATTACATGACAGGTGACGGTAAAGTCCCAATTACTTGGGCGGTGAGTATATCGAGCTTTGGCTCAATGAATAGATGGTAAAACAGATGCTAAGTCCCAGGAATTGGGCAGTGAGTACATTGAGTTGGTTGGAAAGATGTATGGTATCAAAGGTGTGGCAAAGGGATTTGAGTAACAACATTCTATTATTCTGTGCCGATGTATAATGTTGATTACGCCAAGGTCCTGGAAAGATGGCAAGATGGCTAGATGGCAAGATGGCAATACGAATGAGAAAGATGGATTATTACTTAGTTTTTCTTAGCATACATTATATGTTTCTTCTTAGATAAGTTGCATATAGTTGCATGGTCATGGACAACTTATCGACAAGGTGGTTCTTCGAACGGTATTCCTGGGTCATGGAACCCGGTTCGTCCTAGGGGGAACAAGGATGGTGTCGACGTACTGACATCGGGATTTCAAGACTTGCAGTGGGAGCTTGCTATCGCCCACTGAAAGGATGCTAAAATCCCATGGTGCTGAAGTAGTAGCACGGTGTTTCGGAAACCTCCCATAGATTCGTACCCCATTCAGAGTTAGCCGTTCACCTGTAAGATGATCCAAGATGGCGTGTTTCTAGTGACCTTCATATAGATAGTTCCAATGCTAATAATGTCTTATGCAGGCAGAGTAAGTTATTACTCAGATACAGGAAAGGATGTCGGCTGTTGGTAAGAATCACCTGAACGATAATATTTATATTGAATCATGATATTGTTCCTAACAATGTCTTGTGCAGGCAGAGTAAGTATTATAAATGTACAAGAATGGTTATACGACCGTGGGTAAGTATCACCAAAGGGTGATAACTGTATGCTTTAAATTATGTTGGCTATGAGAATTGCATGCTTTACTTCTTGTCGGCTATAACATGAAATTGACCCTAAGGTAACGAGAAAGTCCACTGTTAATAATATGCTATAACATGATTACTTAGTATTGTCTTCTTAGGTGAGTTGGACCAGCACCGCTCGCCAGTACATTGATGATGTATTGACCCACGTTGTGGGCAATATTTCAGGTGCTTGATTATGGGGAAAATCCTTTAATCAGTGCTTGGCATCGATGAATCGAATGGCTGTGCAGAAGCTCTTCTCTCAAGACGATGTCTTCTGCTATATGGGACATAATGTATGGAACAGTATAACTCAGTTGTACCAGTGAGATTGTAGCCAAATTGGCAAGTTCACTGTAAAGAAGTCGGTATATTCAGTTGTAGCCCAAAGGGCAAGTGTATACATTCAGTTGGCTATTCAAGAGTCTTGTAATCAGTTGTAAACTCTGTATTTCGCTGCAAGTCTTGTAATCCATTATGATTATCAATAAAGAGATACATTTCTTCATATCTTGTGTGACTTCAATTTATCTGCTTGGTTTTGCTGCGTTGTCGATGTTTCCTGAGAAATACCAGGAACTGTAATGGTTTTGCCTTGTACAAGTGCAATCTAGACTTGTACGACATCACGTCCAGTAGCTAGTTTTCGATCCTCCGGGATCGGGGCGTGACACATTACACCTTCAGGGCTCTATATATCTCAATCAAGGTACATCACTGACCTTCTCCTTCGTTCCAAAATGGACAGTGCGAAGTCAGCAGGCTCCCCAATTTCCTTCAGTCACGAACTCGACAAAAACTCTGCGATCCTCTTCAAGACTCCAATAAATACCGCTACAAGACCAGAGATATCCTTTACTGTCAACCAAGCTTGTCAATACCTGCAATCACCTCGCAGCACTCACCTACTCGCGGTTAAGCGGATTCTTCGATATCTCAAAGGAACAGTCACTTTAAGTCTCTTCTATAAAAAAAGGATCTCCCTCTCTAACTGTCTATAGCGATGCTGATTGGGCTGGTTCGCTCGATGAGCGTAGATCGACCACCGGCTACTGTGTATACTTCGGTCTGAATCCGATCTCTTGGAGTGCCAAGAAGCAACCAACTATTGCAAGGAGCTCAACAGAGGCTGAACTGTCAAAGTTTGGACAATTTTTTATTAAGTAGCTGACTGTCTCAGTTCAGTAGCTGAATCCGGACTGTCAAAGTTTTTAACAATTTTTTTAACAGAAAATTACAGTGAAAGTATATAAGTTAATGTTTATTACATAAAAGGCATATAGTTTGAAAAAAAATTTAAACTGAGCATAAAATCGTCCTAATTTAGGGCATAGATTTGAGTGACGCCCTAAATTAGGGCGTAAGTTGGTGGATGTAGGTAATGCTCTCTCCAGAATTTTTTTTTAACCGCTTACGTTCGTTAATAATTTTTTAAGCATCATATTTATAACTTACGCCCAAAAAATGACGTAAGTTATTTTTTTAATTTGTAATTTTTTTAGTAAAAAGTTTTGGCTAACACATTAACATAATTTGTATTTTACGCCCAAAAATAGGGCGTAACTTTGTTTTTTAGTTTGGGAGTTTTTAGTAAAAAAATTGGCTAACATGATTAGAAAACTAATTAAACATTAACATATTTTGTATCTTACGTCCAAAAAAAGTTGGCTAACATGATTAGAAAACTAATTAAACTAATTAAACATTAACATATTTTTTTAATATCAAACGGTCATATTTTTAACGATAAAAATGGTAACTTTTTTATTTTTTTATATCAAATTTTACAACGGTAATATATAGAGTGAATTATATATAGGTCTTATCCGAAACATCTCTCCTCTCAAGGAAGAGCTTTATGTTAGTCCGGTCAAAGATGCAAGAATATTGCTTGCTAGCTAGCTTTAGAGCATCTCCAACCCTATTGTAACTTTGGAAAAAAGTTAATGCCACATAGGAATGATAAAATTTTATTCAAAAGTTCTTCTCCAATGCAATTGTCAAGTCAATTGTGAAGCTTATGTGGCAAACATTAAAGAAGACATTGTGAAGTTGATTGTCTTGTTCTAGACAATGCACTTGGCAATGTCTTCTCTTCCATGTCATCAATTATGAATAAAAAATATTAGAAAAAAGAAAGAAGATGAGTAGTTGTCTTAAAAGTTGTCTTGGAAGTTGGAAAAAATACTTTTTATTGTCTTCTTAATACTTTAGCATTGGAGAGAGTTTTTCTATCTCATTGTCTTTTGAGATATAATTTTGCCACATAAATGTGGCTCATGCCACATAGGAGCCACCTAAGACTCACAACACTTAACAAGACAATATGGTTGGAGATGCTCTTATGTTAGAGCATCTCCAACCCTATTGTGAGTTTGAAAAAAATGGTTGCCACATAGGAATGACAACCATTTTTTCCAAAAGTACTTCTCCAATGCAAATGTGAAATAAAGTGTGGAGTCGACATGGCAATGACATGGCAAAGACAATGTGAAGTTGGTTGTCTAGATCTAGACAATGCACTTCACAATGACTTTGTCTCCACATCATCAATTATGAATAGAAATATTTATAAAAAAGTTGAAGAAGTGGAGGAGTTGCCTTGGAAGTTGGAAAAAATATTTTTTATTGTCCCCTCAATACTTTTGCATTGGAGAGAGTTTTTCTATCTCATTGTCTTTTGAGATATAATTTTACCACATAAATAAGACATTGTCTTGTGGCTCATGCTACATAAGTTTGGCAGCTAGCTAGCAATATAGGTAACTAAAGCTAAGAGCATCTCCAACCCTATTGTCTAGTTAAGTGTTGTGAGTCTTAGGTGGCTCCTATGTCTTAACTAGACAATAGGGTTGGAGATGCTCTTAGCTTTAGTTACCTATATTGCTAGCTAGCTGCCAAACTTAAGGAAGAGCTTTTAGTTCCCTTTATTGCTAGCTAGCTTTTAATTAATACATTAGAAACAAACAAAAAAAAAACATAGCCACTTGCTAGCTAGCTTGCCAGCTAGCTTTTAATTAATACATTAGAAACAAAAAAAAAAAACGTAGCCACTTGCTAGCTAGCTTGCTAGCTAGCTTTTAATTAATACATTAGAAACAAACAAAAGCCACTCCCTTTTTTAACAATTTACATAAACTTATGTCCTTTTTTTAAGACTTAATTTACTAAATATAGTTTAGTTGCCAAGTTAAGACTAAAATAATATCAAATCAATCAGAAAAATATTTAAAACAATTTACATAAATTTATGCCCTAAAATAAGACGTAACTTAATAATTTCAAAAGTTTTAATCCGGCTTAAGTCAAATTAACCGAAAATTTTGCGTCTATTTTTTTCTTTAAACTTACGCCCTTATTTAGGAAGCCAAAAAACCTTACGCCCAAAATTAGGGCTATTTCATGCTCATTTTAAAATTTTTGCAAACGCTATGCCCTTTATGTAATAAAAATTAAATTGATTGCTTCTGGTACAATTTTTTGTTTTTTTAATTGATAGGACTGTCAAATTTTTTGACAATCCTAAATAAGACGTGTTATTTGAAAAAAAATTTTAGAACTGTTAATTTTTTTGATAGTCCTACCAATTAAAATAATTATTAATTTTTTTGACAATTCTAACAAAACATGATATTCAATATACATCAAGTTTTATTTGAAAAGTTCAACATAACTATATTACCATACGTAATGAAAGGATCCATGTATCATGCACATTGGACCATACTATTTTATTGCATGCTTGAATGGTACTTTCTATGTAATCATGCATTGTTACCCTGGCATGGATTAGTCAAACATGAAGCATTGATTGATTGATTATCATCCTACAGAGATACTTTTGTATATATGTTTATGCGAAACCATTCTCTTCACAAATAAGGGAGAATGAGATATATCCCACGTAAACAAATGGGCTCGGATCCTAATCAATAAGAGATTGGTCACAGAATTACAATATTTGGTGCAACAACCGAAGACACCCATGTGCACATCAATACTGGCCCATATGAGAACATGTCTTAAGATATTTATCATTTTAAATATTAAAATATTAAATTTTTTTGACTCGTGATGACACTATCTAAATTTATCTATATTGTTATTTCCTATAGGTGTACCCGACATTGTCACTCTCATTTTGATATTTTTTTAATAAAAAAAGGCATACAATCTGATAAATAAAATATTAGATTGTAGATTAACTATATTGTATAATATTTATTTAATTTTTCTTAGTTTTATTCCGTAGTTCTTGTTCATAGTTGTGTGGAGTCTTTTAAATTTTCAACTTAAATATCTTGTTAAATGTCTTACTTTTAAAATTTTAATTTTAGTCTACAATAATCTAATTGTTATATGGGAAAATGGTTTGCCTATGGCTCATATACCCTTTTTTTTTCTTTTCTTTTATAAGTATGAATATATCTGTTCTATACTAATAATACCTCCTTCATAAGTACAATCTAGAAAATCTCAAATATAATTTAATTGAGTCAAAATGAGAATTGAAAATTTGATTCAATATAAGCCATAGTGTAAAATCGAAATCAAAATACTAGTTCAGTTTAAATTAAATTCATAATTCTAATTCAATAGAAAATATATTAATGTTAGTTGCATGATATATTTTCTATCTTTTAAGTTTTTCTCTAGATGCCACTAGTGCCTCGGGTGAAACGCTAATGCGTCGTATTTTTAGTTTCGGAAGGCCCCTGTGTGGACGTTGTCTTCAAAGTATATTTTCACATAGAATGGTTAAGGACCTTTATTTGTTTAGTCATATGGAATTTTCTGTTGAGCTAACTATATTGATCAGTTTATGACATGATATTATGTGTCTTGTGACGTCCCTCTGAGGACCTGGTAATTTCTTTAGATGTGCTTTTGTGATGTTACGCAGGTGCACTAGCCAAGGCCATGACTTGCTCTACTCCCCCGAGGATGATTGCACTTGAATCGCCTTCGTATCGCTCGACAGTTTCTTAATTTTGTATTTCTCTCTTTGTTGGTAGTGGATTTGTCTCCGTCCAACGACTTGTGTAAACAATAATTTATAAGTTATTATAAATTCTTTCTTCTTTATTTATGGATGAAATTAGTGTTGTGGCTTTCCACACTTTACAGCTTATGTATACATACGATGGTTCCATATATTGGAGTATACTTCGTATGTATGCAGCTGGCATGATTACGTTTCTAGTCCTACGTATTTTGGGATTGGGACGTTACAGTTGGGGCGTTATAGTTGCTTATGCGATTGCAGGTGATCGCGTAGGCGGCGTCAGCGCAGCCAACCAGTCGCTCGCTTGAAGCAAGTCTAAGGCGAGTGGCTGACCTCCTTCGCATCGTCCCTCTATTTCAAAATCAATATTAAGTTAATTGAATGCTTGTCATAATAGTGTAGAATCAAAGAAATTGTGGCACGATTCTTCACGAAACACTTTCTATCAAACTGTCGATATTGAAAATGGAAAACGAGCTTTCTTATGCAATTCTACTTAGCCGATGCAAATCAATGAATGAATCGATTAACGTTTATCGCAACGATATGGCTAAGTGAGTAAATCAACTAAGTTCAAAAGAAAGACTAAGTTTCGCACATAAAAGAGAAAGGATAAGGTTCTAGAAAAGAGAGAGCATTTTTCTAGACTCTACAAAACGGTCATTGGACAATTTGTCGCCAAGATGTAGTTTCCTCGAACGGTTGCCTAGGCCAAGGGACCGGTTCGACGCGGGAGGAACGAGTATAGCAAGCGCCAGCCTTACATCGGCATGGATTATTCGAAAACTTTCGTACAGGGCTCGCTACCCGCCGCAAAAGGGTCGTCGTCTAACCCTGCTATAGTCCGTGATGGCTTGACATTGCCAGTGGCCTTCACACCCTTTTACTGCTTAACTAATGCACGTGACACGGGATGAATGTGATAGTTTCTTAATGTATACAGTTTCATATGCTTTCCTCAAAACATGTTAACATACAAATCGATCAGGATGGTTAGAAAGATCACAGAAATAGCTAGCTAACATGTTTATAAAACTGCTTGAATCAAATGCAGAGCTTGGATTTTGATTAGCTATTCGCCAGTACATGTGATCGTACTGATCTTCGCTCTTTGCAGGTCCCGCGAATCAAGAAGGACGTGCCAACTAGCTCGACGACGTTCGTAATTTTTGAAGCTTCGACTGCGCGTCGAAGACTTGTCCTCTCAACTTCACTTTTAAAGACTCTCAATCATCCAAGAAAGATGGCTCAGCTGTTAGGGTTATATACTAAAAGCATCACTTTTGTAGTAACCTTATTTTTTTAAATTTTGAATGAGAATCATATGGGCAAATGTTTGCATATTGTATTTGTTACAAGTGTTAATGCAAATGTCTGATATTCTATATTGTAGATAATATGGTGTGTGGTGTCATACAGAAGATCATATTGTCGGTTCCCTATGGAGTATATAAATAGCTCACAACCTAGATGGACTTGGACAATCTATTGGAAAGGTTGTAGTGTAATCTGGTATTAGTCTATCTTGACTATAGGTTTACACTAGTACACTTTGTGTGTATTGAACAAGACCACTTGAGGTTGTTCTCTTTGTACTGACTACATAAGAGAACAAATACCTCTGTTATTATGGATGCTTGTCCTCTTAATCCGGATATAATAACAGACATGTATATGCAATGTGTATTACTTTGACTCATAAAAGAGTGAGATTCATTATGGATCAACAACCTCTATGAATTGGGTAATAACGTTGTATGTATGATGGGCTGTTGATTATAAATGGAATTCATGTCCCGATACATCGGATTGATGATGTCCCCTTAAGGAGCTCATAAGGATTGTCATGTAAACCCTGCAGGTGGATTATATCCGACAAGACAAATAAAGTTGAGCGGTACTACTTAAGGATAAAAGATGTCGAATCAATATAGTTGTCAGTAACTTAATTTGATCGACGGACATACGATATCTTAACATGGGGAGCCAAACGAGTATATAATAAAAGGAGCCCACAAACATAATTTGGAATTAGGGAGGTAGTGCAACAATAGCTCAATAGTGGATCGAGCTACTGTTAATGGGCCTGGATTGTGTGTTCGGGCTGTACACGGGATATCCAGATCCGTTAGGAGGCCTAATCCTAATTTCTCCTCATGGTCCCTGCCGTAGCCTATATATATCCTCTATTCTCTGGTCGCCAGATGACTGATCAGAAATTAAATACTTTTTCTAAATTTGTGATTCACGTTATGAGAGAAAGAAAGGGCTGCCAAAGAGAAGAAAAGGTTGGAAGATCGTCGCCCACACGACGTCCAACTCGAGGAAGGAATACGGTAGGGACCATGAGGATAAATTAGGGTTAGACATCCTAACGGATCTGGATATCCCGTGTTCAGCCCGAACACACAATCCAGGTCCATTAACAATAGCTTGGTCCACTAATGAGCTATTGTTGCACTACCTCCCTAATCCCAAATTATGTTTGTGGGCTCCTTTTATTATATGCTCATTTGGCTCCCCATGTTAAGATATCGTATGTCCGTCGATCAAATTAAGTTACTAACAACTATATTGATTCGACATCTTTTATCCTTAAGTAGTACCGCTCAACTTTATTTGTCATGTCGGATATAATCCACCTGCAGGGTTTACATGACAATCCTTATGAGCTCCTTAAGGGGACATCATCAACCCGATGTATCGGGACATGGATTCCATTTATAATCAATAGCCCATCATACATACAACGTTATTACCCAATTCATAGAGGTTGTTGATCCATAATGAATCTCACTCTTTTATGAGTCAAAGTAATACACACTGCATATACATGTCTGTTATTATATCCGGATTAAGAGCACAAGCATCCTTAATAACAGAGGTGTTTGTTCTCTTATGTAGTCAGTACAAAGAGAACAACCTCAAGTGGTCCTGTTCAATACACACAAAGTGTACTAGTATAAACCTATAGTCAAGATAGACTAATACCATATTATACTACAAATAGATTGTCCAAGTCCATCTAGGTTGTGAACTATTTATATACTCCATAGGGAACTGATAATATGATCTTCTGTGTGACACCACACACATATTATCTATAATATAGAATATCAGACATTTGCATTAACACTTGTAACAAATACAATATGCAAATATTTGCCCATATGATTCTCATTCAAAATTTAAGAAAATAAGGTTACTACAAAATTGATGCTTTTAGTATATAACCCTAACAATCTCCCACTTATACTCAAAGCATTGCTTTTCAGTATACTGTTACAAATCTCCTACTTATACTTAAAGCCATGCTGCTACACATCTGACTCCCATTCCCTTAACATGACTATCAAAAGCCTTAGCTGGTAAGCTCTTTGTAAAGGGATCAGCTAGGTTGTCGGCTGATGCTATCTTAATCACAGCAACTTTTCCTCTCTTTACGAAATCTCGTATTAGGTGGTACTTGCGCTCAATGTGTTTGCCTGTCTTATGGGCTCGTGGTTTCTTCGAGTTTGCAACTGCACCACTATTATCACAATAAAGTGTAATAGACTTAGGCAAACTAGGTACAACATCCAAGTCCAACGGAAAGTTTCTGAGCCAAATCGCTTCTTTGGCTGCCTCAGAGGCTGCCATATACTCGGCTTCCATGGTGGAATCAGCAATACATTTTTGCTTGATACTCTTCCACACAATGGCTCCACCTCCCAAAGTAAACACATAACCTGAGGTAGATTTTCTGGAATCCCTATCTGACTGAAAATCTGAGTCTGTATACCCCAAAGAAACTAAACTATCTGCCTGGTAAACTAGCATATACTCTTTAGTCATTTTCAGGTACTTTAAAATATGCTTTACGGCAGTCCAGTGCTCTTGTCCTGGGTTAGACTGATATCTGTTGACCATACCTACGACAAAACAGATGTCTGGTCTCGTACATAGCATTACATACATTAAGCTTCCTACTGCTGAAGCATAAGGACTACCTTCATGTTCTCTATCTCTTTAGGTGTCCTCGGACACTGCTCCTTTGATAGAGCACTTCCATGTCTAAAAGGTAAGAAACCTTTCTTAGAATTTTGTATACTAAAACGAGTTAGTACATTATCGATATAGGAAGCTTGGGATAAGCCCAACATCCTTTTCTTGCGATCTCGTAGAACTTTGATCCCAAGGATGTGACCTACTTTTTCCAAGTCCTTCATATCAAACTGTTTGGATAACCATACCCTTACATCAGATAACACCTTCATATTATTTCCAATGAGCAAGATGTCATCCACATAAAGTACTAGGAACACCACCACGTTTCCGTCACACTTTCTGTATACACATGATTCATCCAGATATTGATCAAATCCATAGGATTTTATCACGGGTTAATTAGTTGTACCCCCCTATGGTTTGTATGTATTTTAGTAACTATCCTTGTTGTTTTAAAAATAAAGAACACCCCCCTGGTTTATAAAGTTAATTAGTTGTACACCCCTAGTGCATAGAAGAAAATGAGTAAAAAATTAAGCAGCTAGGGGGGTATTCTTTATTTTTGAAACAACGGGGACAGTTACCAAAATATGTACAAACCATAGGGGGGTACAACTAATTAACTCTTTTATCACCCGATCAAAACATATGTTCCAAGATCTGGAAGCTTGCTTAAGTCCATAAATGGACTTCTTGAGCTTACAAACAAGATGCTCTTGGCCCTTTTCAATGAACCCGTCTGGTTGCTTCATATAGATGTCTTCCTCAAGACTTCCATTAAGGAAAGCTGTCTTGACATCCATTTGCCAAATCTCATAATCGAGATGAGTTGCAATAGATAAAAGAATCCGGATGGACTTAAGCATGGCTACAGGAGAAAAGGTTTTCTCATAATCGATACCCTCTCTTTGAGTAAAACCTTTTGCTACAAGCCGAGCTTTAAAGGTTTCAACCTTACCGTCTGATCCTCTTTTTCTTATATAGATCCACTTGCATCCAATGGCTTTTACACCAACGGATGGTTCTACAAGCTCCCAGACCTGATTAGAATCCATAGATTCTATTTCAGATACCATTACTTTTTGCCAAGACTCTGCAGCTTTATCTTGGAGTGCTTCATTGTAGGTACAGGGATCATAATCTTGTTCCTCAGGAACGAAGTCTGACGACTCTCCCAAGAACATATATCTATCAGGTTGTATCACAACCCTCCCACTACGACGAGACACTATCGGTTGTGGTGTAACATTTGTGATATGTTGTGCAGTTATTTGTGGTTCATCCTCTTGTACTGTTGGTACTGAAGTACTTGGTGTCTCACGTCTCAGTTCTTCTAGAACAACTCTACTTGTGGGTTTATGGTTCATCACATAGTCTTCATCTAAGAATCGAGCATTGGTGCTAAAAATGACCTTCTGATCCTTAGGACTATAAAATAAACCGCCTTTCATTCCTCTTGGATAGCCTACAAACAAGCGTACTTCTGTACGAGATTCTAACTTATCTGCTTTTCCATTCAGCACATGTGCTGGACTACCCCAAATACGAACATGTTTCAGACTAGGCTTACGCCCAATCCACAGCTCTGTGGAAGTAAGAGGTACTGACTTAGAAGGAACCAAGTTTAAAATATAAGCTGCAGTCTCTAAGGCATATCCACAAAACGAATCTGACAAATCCGAATAACTCATCGTTGATCTAACCATCTCCGTAAGAGTTCTATTCATTCTTTCGGCTACACCATTCTGCTGGGGCGTTCCTGGTGCAGTCAATTGGAATGCAATTCCAGCCTCTGATAAATAATCCCTAAACTCTCCAAAGATGTACTCGCCACCACGATCTGATCGTAATGACTTAATACATTTTCTATGACGTTTCTCCGTTTCAGCCTTGTACTCTTTGAATTTCTCAAAGCACTCAGACTTACGGCGCATCAAATAAATGTATCCTTTCCTTGAATAATCGTCAATAAATGTGACAAAATATTCAAAGCCACCTCTAGCTTGGATAGTCATTGGTCCACACGAATCAGAATTAACCAATTCCAACACATCTTTGGCCCTATATCCCTTCGCTGTAATAGGCCTTTTGGTCATTTTACCTTCCAAGCAGGATTTACAGACTGGTAGTGTCTCCACTTCCAATGAACTCAAAGGTCCATCTTCAACCAGTCTTTGAATCCTTCTTAGGTTAATATGACCCAATCGCAAGTGCCAAAGATATGTTTGGTTCATACAAGAAGGTTCTTTTCTCTTATTTAAGTTAGATGACAAATTATTCATTTTCATAAGTTGCATTGTGGGCGAAATAGGATTAATGACATACAGATTATCAACCAATGTACCAGAACAGATAAAATGTTTATTCTTTCTAATAACAATATTGTCATTAAAATGAACTGAATATCCATCCATAACTAACATAGAAATAGAAACTAAATTTCTTCTAAGTGAAGGTGCATAAAGACAATCTCTCAATGTCAAAGACTTATTTCTACCAAAAGATAAAGTAACATCTCCTAATGCAACGACCGATACTTTTGTAGCATCACCCATGAACAAGAATATCTCTCCATCACTGAGTCGTCTGGTTTCCTGGAACCCCTGCAATGTATTGCAGATATGATTGGTGGCTCCTGTATCTACACACCAAGTGCCGGTAGATAACACCGCTAAACATGTTTCAACTACTAGTAAATGAGATATACCTTCTTTGTTCCCTTGTTTGAGAAGTGGAAAATTAGTCTTCCAATGTCCTGACCCTTTGCACATGAAACATTTGCCTTTCGGCTTTTTCACCGCGCCTTGAGGTCCCATGCCCTTCTTTGCTGAGTTTGCCTATTTCTGAATTTATTCTTCTTTTTACTGCCTTTTGGCTTAGAAGTAGAAGTCTTTTCAGAAACAAAAATATGACCACTCTGCCTAAAAAGAGATTTAACATCCTGTAGCTCTTTTACAAGTTCTGCCAAACTATACAACCTTTTGTTCATGTTGTAATTAAGGCAGAAATTGTCAAAATTTTTAGGCAGAGTTCCGAGAATGATATCGACCTGGGATTTTCCATCGATTTCAGCTCCAAGGATCTCCATCTCATTCAGATGACCCATCATCTTGAGAACATGATCCCTTACTGGTGTACCCTCAACCATTTTTGTATTCATCAAACATTTCATAGCAAACTGCCTAGCTGTTCTACTCTGATGTCTGAAGAGTTCCTTGAGGTTATACATCATGTCATAAGCTGTGGCCATGGCCTGATGCTGATGTTGCAGTACATTTGACATAGATGCCAGAATGTAACACCGTGCCATCTCATCCTCCTTTTTCCACTTCTTATAAGACTTTTTGACCTCTTCATCAGAGTTAGCCTCAGGCTTAGGTGGACATTCCTCAACAAGTACATATTTGTACTCCTTAGCAGTCAGAACAATGTCTAAATTACGTTTCCAGTCAATATAATTTGGTCCAGTAAGTTTGTTTTCTTTAAGAATCACCATAAGTGGACTGAAAGAACCCATTTTTGAAATCCTGAGAATCACATAAATAAAATTATGTAGGGCAAAAAAAACTTTTTGAATTAACAAAAGATTGATTCCCTCAAAACAATAATAAAAAATTCACCAACACCTTGAACACCATGAATTTAGCATGCCATGATAGTGTGGACGTATACAAATTCAACTTTGTTCAAGTAGGTTTTTCTTATTAATTTTACTATCATGTCAACATAACTCTATAACAAATAAAATTAATATGCTGGTCTTGCTCTGGTCATACAAATAATAGCAGTGACTCCGATGGGGAGGATACCATTATTTGTATCTAAGTGTATACCATTACTTAATACTAAGTCCATTACCTTGTAATGAGTTCCTTCAGATGGAGAAGTGAACACATACTAAGTAACTTTCTACAATTATCCCTAATGAAGTTTGTACTAGTGATCCATAATTATACTCATCTGATATGGAGAAAAGCACTAAAGCCAACGCGCAAGTATAATTACATCACCTACAAACCAGTAATGGAGACCATAGGATTTATACTAAATAAATATCCTCTCCCACTTAGTTATTTAACAATGAAGGTTTTTCTACTAGTTGATATTATGTCCATGTTGTCCATTATTAATGTAGGCTTAGTTTTTCAAAAAAAATCCACACAATAATAAACATACATAATCAGAAAAAAGAAAAATGACAAAAATAAGCGAAAATATCCAACTATTATGGTCATCGTTGTAATGCCCCGCTCCGCACGGTGCATTACGATGAGTCGTTGACTCGAAGAGTTGCGTTGACCCGATGAGGTATCGATGCGAATCGATACAAGCGTTACGTTGGCCAAAGGTAAGCTTTGAGTTGGTTGGAATCTATGAATCGAATCGATGCAAAGGATAAGTTCCATTTAGGCAAGTGCTGATTTTAGTTGATCTGGTGTGCAGGCTATGCTTTTACGCTGGACGATAAGAGGTCGGCATTTTGCCTTATGCAGTGAAGTGTCCGCGAAACCAAATCGTGGCCTTACAACGGATTGTGGCATGGGCGTGATAGGCCAAATCAACGGAGTAGTTCAAAGGAATGGCTAAGTCCGAGAGTTAGCTATGTGACCAAGTTATGGAAGCGAGCCGCTTCAATCGGCGAAACGACAAGGCGTATCGGCTTAAGGTGGGCGGGTTCTTGACTCTCTCTCCCTATTCCTTCACGTCTAATAAAATATGTTCGTATACGCGTAAGATGCTATCGAGTTAGCGAACGTGGCTCGGTGACAAAAGGTCCAAGTATGTGTCGAACACTAAGATAGAACATTGAACAATCGAACAATTTAAGCGACGTGCATCAAGTATACGAGTCACGGTAGGGCAATGATGGTAGAACATTGAAAGACGATATTGAGATGTGCACCACGTGCACGGCTCCGAAAATATTGAACACTAGGCGTAGAACATTGAAGACGGCGCTGAGCGTGCCTTCGGGCACGGAAGCTATGAAATAACTGAGTAACTATGGAATTAGGCTATAAGAATAACTTACGAATGGTACGCGTTGAATATGAGTACGAGATGACTAAGCCGTTGGGCGTCGTGCATCAATATAGATGTGTTGGGGCATAACGCCGACGGAGCTCCCCATATGGATGGTGGATTATGTTTATGAGACGCGAATATGCTTATGGAACGGGACTATGCTTATGGAACACGAGATGGATTGGAATGTATGACTTGTATGCTATGGCGCGTATTGCATGGTCAATGGACTCGGATTGCCCGTGTACGGGTGTGGCTTCCCTCGGACGGTTACGTCGGGGCACCAGGACCGTTCGGTCTAGGAGGGAATTATGTGTGGTATTTATGGTGCACATCATTCGGACGGATTGCGACCGTCCAGTGCTGTGATAAGCTATGATATCCGTAAGTTTGGGATCCTTCGGATACTGGACTAGCAACCCGTATCGAAGTGATCGTAGGCTTACACATAAGAGATGCCAAGTCCATTACGGTGCGAAATACCATGACCTTCATATAGATAGGGCCGGTGGGGTGAGATGAGAGTTGGGTGCAGGCGCAGGGTCTGCGACCCTTATGCATGGTCTAAGTTTATAGTTGGTTGTTGCGGGAATGATATGATTCTATGTTAAGTTCTAACCCGTGCAGGCTAGGCAGTATGGGACGAAGATGAGCACGAACGCTATGATTATGTTCATATTATGGCTTACTATATCTGCTGTAGGAACATGGTATGAGACACATTATGATAAGTTGCTATATATGAAGATTGCCATGAAATCGATCCTAAGGCTAAATAGAAAGATCACAATTTAAGATGCATGTTTCACTAAATATATTTAGTGCTTGGTTTGGGTGCGAGCGGGTCTTGATAAGTGCAAAGCGAGGACGAAAGCACTAATCACTCACTAGTTTATGTGCAGGTTCAGGTTATGATCGTCTCGGGGCGGAGCTTGGCTTGGACGTGCCGAGGCATGGAGTCCTTGGCGTTCAAGAGGAGCTTCCGCATAAGCGTTCGGACTTGCGACATGGAGATGTTCGGCCGAAGACAACTTGGTGGCTATAAAGAGGCATAATGTATAGAACAATATAATCCTTTGTGTGCTAGAGAGATCATGAGCGTTGTAGCCAATTGGCATATATGTTGGGCTATTCAGAGCCTTTGTAATCTTTATTTCGTTATCAATAAAAGAGATTCTTATTGTAGGGTGTGAAAATTATGACACGCTGACATAAGACTCAGCCAAAGTTATACGCTCAAGGCCATACGCTCAGTCAAAGCCATACGCTTAAGGCCATACGCTCAGTCAAAGCCATACGCTCATCTAAAGGCTGTGTGCTCAGTAAATATTTTATTATTTCCTGAGATGACAGCACAGCATGTATTTAATGAAGGATGAATCTGACACTTCGTCTTTCGTGCAAAGACAGCTGCCCTATGAAGATTAGCCGTCGTATAGGTTTTCGAGAATTGATTTTGTCTCTTACGAGGACAGCTCAGCAGCCATCATAAATAAAGAGCCATCATTACTGTTATTTCTTACAGTCTGTCAGCCATCATATCTGCAGTACGACGCTCGAGAGATATTTGTCAGTATTTGAAGATATGGCGTATTTGAGAAGATTGAAGACAGCCACGTGTCTACTCCCTCAATGCATACGGCTCCTTGCCTTACCAAGTGAGCGTATGGACTCCATACGACTCCTTGCCAACCAAGTGAGCGTATGGACTCCATACGACTCCTTGCCAACCAAGTGAGCGTATGGACTCCATACGACTCCTTTCCAATCAAGTGAGCGTATCAGCTTTATATGATCCAAGTCAGTGTATGCAAGATATATGCCTTCAAAAGCTAGCGTATGGCTCTTCTTCAAAGACAGCGTATCATAGCAAATGCATCCAGGATGATTTTCAATATATAGTCAACACACGTTCTCACGTGTCCTGTACTCAGTTACCCACTTATTCAGAAGTTATGCAACGTGGCATTCATGCCATCAATCTCTCCTAAATATATTCCACTACTGTCAACCGCACTCCAACGTGTCTCCATCAGAATTTGCTACGCGTCCCTGCAGTTATGCATACGTCAAGTAACTGACTGAGCGTATGCTTCAGAACAGTTATCCAGAACTCTATAAAAGAGAGTTTCTTCATCTTCATCAGACACTACAGTCAATTTCAGAGAGAACAGAGAGATTGCCCAGTTGCTGTCCAAGTTCTTCGAAGTTTGAGTTTTCTTCATCGCATCGTCCAAGGGATAAAGTAATAGTCTTCTAGATTAGATTCCTACAGTTGTAATTTTCTCAGATACAAAATAAATAAAGTAAATTTATTTATGGAAAATAAATTGGCGACTCTGCTGGGGAAAGCTGTCTCCTCCAATGAGATAGCAACAACTCAATACGATACTTCGTTGATCGGCTCGACGAAGAAGACGATGGTCGTACAATTCGACCAATCTGCTTACGAAGAAATGCTCAAGGCGAAGGAAGGCCGAACTGCTTCCTTCGCTCTTCCTGCTGCCAAGAAGAAGGGACGCTCTATATTTGTCCCTAAGTCTTCTTCGACAGCCCGAGACGCTTCTGTCACTTCTCACGCTGACAAGAACACGTCTTCAACTTCAATGAAGCATGCTTCGGCTTCTCTGAACACGGCAACAGTGGCTTCTCCTAGTCACGCTGACAAAGTGGGTTCTTTAACCAAGTCAGCGTGTCCAAGGAAAACCATCTCTGGACATGTCAAAGTCTCTTCTCCCTCTGCTCTTACGACAGCAGTCGGCTCTTTAGCCATTAATGACTCTGCGTGTATAGCAGTCAAAGGGCAGCGTACGGCAAAGGTAGCATACAAAAGCCAACAGCAGGCAGCGTATGCTAAGCCAAAGCTAGCGTATGCTAATAAAAAGGCAGCGTATGACCAGAAGTCCAAAGTGAAGTCAGCATATGCTAACAGATACAGTCCTTTGACTGTTTCTCAAAATCAAGCTGGGGGTTCTCTTCCACAGAACATACAAATGATTTCCCCTCAACTTGCACATCTTGTGCCAACCAAGGAGAAAGACTCTTTAGTCAACTCCTCTACTCCTAAGGTCTTTACCTCTGGAGTTAATTTGACTAGTACTCTTACTAGATCAAACAAAGGAAAACGCCTTTTGGCTACTTCCTCTAAAGATGGATTATTACCGACTCCCAGTCGGAATAATACCCATCTTCCTTCTCTCAAAATTTCTCGATCTGAGAAAGGCAAATTACAAGTATCCAAGACTGATACCAAAGTTATATCTCCTACGGATCTTCGTAACAAGCTTAATCAGAATCATCTCAGTTCCACTTCTGGTATTAAGAAGCCTGATCAAACTGAGACAAGTATATTAGACCCTGATGCAGAATATGCCAAGAACTATGTTGCTCAAATTAATCGGTCTTTATACACTCAAGAACCGAGAAGACAGAAGAACAAAAGACAAGTTTCTACACAGAAACTATCTTCAAATACTTCCCAATCTGTTCCTACAGATCTCCGGGAGTATTTGTAAAATAAATGGAGAATCGACACTCCACCAGGCTATGACATTGCTCATATTTGCCATGAAAAGCATGGTTGTAACTTCCAACCTCGGGTTGTGATTCAGTGTTGTTGTTCACCAAAAAGACGATCTGTTTTCGAACGGATTCAATATGAACCAATATTGGATAAAGATGAACCTATTTATGCTTCTGTCAACATGACCTCCAGAAATATTGGGGGTAGCATTCGGTCTGATGCTATATCAGATTCTGAAGATGGTGTTTATCTCGGCACCCGATCCAGGACCGGAGCCTTGGCCAGGGTCTCTTCTTCTTCTCATCCAAGTGGTAATCCGGAGATCACAGAGTACTTCCTTGGAGAGTCCAATTTTCCAGTATTGACTCCTGTAAATAGCTCCGGGAAAGATACTGATTCTCACAGCGATGATTCAGAACAGACTGTTTCATCATCTATTCCTCGAATGATTTCCACTTACATGGTAGACGGCAATCATGAACCTTCAACTAGCACTGAAGCTCATGAGCAAAGGATTTTTTCCTTGGAACAACAGTTGCGAGCTATGGCAGATACATTGAATGCTATGCACACTCTTATGCAAGCTCAGCATCAAACTCAGCAAGTCCAACAGACAGTACCACCAGTTGTATTAAATACTCCTGTTGCTCCAAATCCGGAACCCTCTACTATTCCGGGGGTACAATCTAATGTTCCTGTACAACCCACTCCAAGTCAATCTAGAGCTGGGGGTGGTACATATGCTGCAGTCCCTCCTTCCAATTACACTCAACAAGTTACAACTCCACAATCTTCTGGAATTGTTACTGAAGAGTTAAGGAATCTCCGAACTCAATTCGAGGCATTCAAACAGAAGGATGGTTTACAAAGGTTAGGTATCAAGCAATCTTACCCGATAGAATGGAAGCAAGTATCATATCCTCCTAAATACAAGCCTCCGACTATCTTTTTCTTTGATGGGACAACCTCCCCAAGTCAGTTCATTAATCACTTTGAGGTAATGACTGACCAACTGCAACCAAGTGACGTCCTCCTTACTCGGGTGTTTGTTGGGTGTCTCAAAGGAACGGCTTATGAATGGTACAGAAGTCTCCCTGATGGGTGCATTACCTCATTTGCCAGTTTTAAGCAAATGTTTCTTGAACGGTTTTAGGAAGGGCTCAATGACATGACCATGTCAGCCCTCATAAGAATTAAACAGAAAAATAATAAAACCACTGAGGTCTTCATTGAAAGATTCAGAAGAGAAGCCCTTAAAATGCCTCTCGGAACTCCTGATGCTGTTACTATCGACACTTGCAAGTCGAATCTCTTACCAATCATCAGCATGTGGACAGGGTCCACTCAGTTCCAAGATTGGCCTTCATTCATCGTCAGTGCCAAGGCTGCCGAGGTCAGTGCTGAGACCTTCAAAGGCCTGGGGGTACAAATGGCTCCCAAGGAATCAAATCAGAGTGCTAGCAATAGTACTCGACCCAATAATCGTAAAGGGAAAGAGGCTCTGGAAGTCAATCTCCAGAGCAATAGTCAAGAGGTAAAGACTACTCAAGCTACTCCAGCTCCAACAAATCAACAACAGAGACCTCCTCGGCCGAAGGAAGAATATTCTTTCGACGATGACGATGTTCAGGGTATCTTTGAATGCTTGCTCAAAGGTAACAAGATTCAATTGCCAGAAATCAAAAAGCCTGATAAAGCCAATAAGACAGATCATCCAAAATACTGTCCATATCATAGAATGCTGGGTCATACAATCCGGTCTTGCTATGTATTAAAAGGAAAGATCCAAGAGATGATTAAATCAGGAGCTGTGACACTGACACCCAAAGACAAGACAGTCACAGCAAATGTAATTTCAATGCAGTTCGGTGACTTCCCTCCTTTAATGGTAGAAAGTGGGATTGTTCCTATCCCCAAAGCAACTCTCGAAGTTGTGAACATCCCACCAGCACAGAATGAAGGACTTGTTCCTGTCACAACTAAGAAGGGAGAGATCATGTGGATCCACCCGGATTTAATGACGGAGTTTGAGACGTCTTCCTCTTCTCCTCGGAAGACTCTTTATCTAAAAAGAAGCTCGGAAAGACTAAGTCATGCAATGTGACTTCTAGTATCACACCCGATTTTTATCTAACCTCTACTTTTATCTTGGCAGGAAATTCACTCCCTACGGAGATAAAATCTGTACCTCAATCTGAAGATAGGTACAAGCCTGCATTTCATCTATACAGTTCACAATCTCGTAAATTAATGGCGAAGATGGGTTATGATTTAGCCACTGCTCCTGGTTTGAACTCAGGCAAAGGACTCCGAGCACCTTTAGCCATCACTATGAGACATAATCAATCTCGTATTGGCCTTGGTTTCTGGAATGAAGCTCTCATCAAACACAAAAGAACCAAGAACAAAATGAAGAATTGCAACATGGTTTCGATAAACCCTGAACCTGAGCCTGAAGGCGAAGTTCTTGCTGGAACTCGGTCAGGAAAAATATATCTGAAAGATTATGCTGAAATTCTTGAAGAAACTTCTGATGTCCCTCCGGTTACAGCTCCAACACCAGTCTCTACTGAAGAGCCTTCAAATGTTCCTGTTGAGACAGTTCCTTCTAAACCAACAGCAGCTGACAAAGGCAAACAACAAGTCCGCTTCGACAAGCCACTGAAGAAGTCATCTCCTACAGGACTTGAAAAGCCTTATAATTTTGATATATTGGCTCAACTAGCCAATACACCAGCTAACTTGTCAATCTTCGAGCCCTTACGCCTCTCTAAGGAGACTCGAGAAACTCTGAGTGAAGCACTGCTGCAAGCAGAAACCTGCCTAACTCTCCTCAAAAAGTTGGAAACAGAACCTGTCTCTCATTGCCATAATGTATTGGAATTTATTCCAAACATTACCTTTACGCAAGACGATATGCTGCTAGAGGATAATCGATATGACCGTCCTTTATATCATACAGGATATATCGATTCTATGAAGGTTGATCGTCTACTGATTGATCCAGGATCCGCTCTCAGTATTATGCCAAAAGCTATGCTAGATGCACTAAAGATACCTGTGCATAGTCTTTCCAGCACTATCACTACCATCTTGGGATTCAATCAAGGAAAAAGTGAGCCTTTAGGCAAGATTCGCCTCAAATTTCAAATAGGCGATCTTCGCACTAAAGTTATTTTTTACATCATCGACAATCATGGTTGCTCATACAATGCTCTATTGGGGAGACCATTCTTGCATGAACATAATGTCGTTCCTTCGACTCTTCATCAGTGCTTCAAATATGTTGATGATAATGGAGAAGTTCAAAAGGAGGTTCCAGATCTCTATCCATTCAAAGGAGTCGAAGCTTACTTCAATGACGCTCGCATGTACAAAGATGAATACTCAAAAGCCTTACAAGCTATGGATAATGACGATGAGATATCAAAAGTCGATACCTTTGTTATTCCTGTAAAAGGGTGTATCACTCCTCCGCAATTTGTTAAATCGTCTGAAGAAGACTCACTGATAATTCCTGTCAGTGGACGTACTACTTCATCACCTGCCCAAGCTCCACAAAGTTCACTGATAATTCCTGTCAGTGGACGTGCCACCCCTCCACCTTCTCAGGCAAGACCAGATACTCTAGTCATTCCAGTCAGTGGACGTACTACTTATCCACGATCTTCTTCAAGGGAGCTCACCTCTTCTGAGCCTTTTGTTATCGATCTTAATCGAAACAAAACTTCTGACTGCTCTTCCTCTCCCCCTTTTGTCATTAATTTGACTAAGTCTGATAAGGCTCAGCCTTCTGTTGTAAATACAGTATCTAATATTAATGAAGCATCTCCTTTGCAGTATATTGATGTCTGTAATCATGTACAAAGTTATTTACAATTGCTAGATAGCTTAGAGCCACTAACTATAGGAGTTGTTCAAACTCTTCATACAGACGTATCATTGGAGTCCATACAAAAATCATACTTCGTGGTCCCTATTAGAAAGAAGGGAGAAAATCCAATATTCTTCTATAAAGGACCCCAGAATCCTCCTAACCTGGAAAAAGATGACACAAACGACGATACTGGAAGGTTACAACTGCGTCGTTACAGTCAACAGTCCAAAAATATCATCAAGAATATAGGTTATGACTTCAGAACCAGTCTCAATAATAGAAAAGGAAGAAGAATGCCTGTTCGAATTCCTCCATTAAAATACGGAAGGACAAAATGTGGTTTAGGTTACATTGCTCCTACCTCCTTTATCAACATAGTCCATGAAGATTCAAAATCTGATGTGAAGACAAACGATCTGAGTCTTCCGATTCCCTCTCTTGGGATTCTGACACGAGTATTGGCGATCTCCATCGCTCTATTCTATCCATTAATATGGTCTCTGTTGATGGCCCGCAAGAAAATGATGAAGACGAGGATGATTTTGAAATATCACCCGAATCAGAACAATGGGCTCAAAGATTAGATAATCAATGGGAATTCAGGTTCGAGCAGAGAGAACCTCCTACTGAAGATAAACCGGTCTAAATTGATGTTGGTGAAGAAGGGTCCCCTAAACCAATATTCATCACTGAAAGTCTTTCAGAAACAGATAAACAAGACATGATCAAGCTTATTCATGATTATATCGATGTCTTTGCCTGGAGTTACGAGGATATGCCGGGACTAGATCCGAAGATCGCAATACATAAACTTAATATCATGCCAAATGCTAAACCAGTCAAACAACAACAGCGACGATTTCGTCCAGACATTATGGACGCAATTGAAGTTGAAGTCAACAAGCTTATGGCTTCCGAATTTATTCGAGAGGAACAACATCCTGAATGGGTGGCTAACATCGTTCCTGTCCTCAAAAAGACCGGCAAGATCCGAGTCTGTATAGACTTTCGCGATCTCAATGCAGCTTGTCCTAAAGATGAGTTTCCTCTTTCAATTACCGATGTCATGATCGATAACACATGTGGTTTCGAACGAATGTCATTCATGGATGGATATTTGGGATACAATCAAATCAAAATGTTTCCAGATGACGAGAGATATACTTCCTTCAGAACGCCGATCGGTACATACTGTTATACAGTGATGCCGTTTGGTCTCAAGAATGCAGGAGCAACATATCAGCGAGCAATGAGCACTACATTCCGCGAACATCTCCGAAAAATAGTCGAATGCTATGTTGATGATATTGCAGTTAAAAGTCGACGAAAGGAGGATCATATCCAAGATTTGAAGACTATCTTTGATTTAATGCGTCAGCATCAACTTAAAATGAACCCTACTAAGTCCTTCCTGGGCGTCTCTAGTGGTAAATTTCTTGGCTTCGTCATTACCGCTAAAGGTATACACGTGGATCCCGAGAAGATCAAAGCCATTCAAGAGATGCGTCCTCCACGCACCTTAAAAGAGCTACGAGGATTTCAAGGAAGAATTGCTTATATCAGGAGATTCATTTCTAACTTATCAGGACGCTGCAGACCATTCAACAAACTCTTGAAGAAAGGTGTATCTTTCGTCTGGAACGAAGAATGTCAAAAAGCATTTGATGATATCAAACAGTATCTCATGAACCCTCCAGTTTTGGTACCTCCCGTCTCGGGAATACCATTCCTTCTATATGTTCGAGCCATGGATCATTGTCACGACCCGTACCCATTTTTTTTTTTAAACGGATACGAGACGTGTCCAAGCCAGCCTACGCCGCAGTGTCGGCGGTAGAACGCTGTCACGGCCATGAAGATCACGGCCATGAAGATCAAATCACAAATAATACTCATTCACAAGATTAATTTAATTTACAAGATCACAAGTTTTACCTTTGCATAAAACATAAACTTGTACAATTATAGAATGACTACAACTCAACTATCTAGCTAGTCTCTAGGCTTCTGGCTGCAAGTATCCCCGTATCTCCCATGCTAAGTGAATCCACGGCTAACCTGAAAATGTTGGTTTCCAGTCAGGAATGGAACGAGCACAATTCACTGAATGCAATTTCAAATAAAGAAAATGACTATAAGACAAAGGTTAGGCATCAATCATGAGTCTTGAAAATAACCGTAAAGCCGTAAGAAAATCAATAGTAATAAATAGACCAATATACTTTTCCACCGTTAGAAGTACCTTTGACATGTGATCGGTCTGGGGTACTACACCGCACGGTCTACGATATCTACTTGCAGAATTTAAACAATGTCTACGATGTCTACTGCAGGAAATAAGCACTGTCTACGATGTCTACTGCATAAAATAAACAATGTCTACAAGATCTACAATGTCTACAATATCTACAATGTCTACGATATCTACAATGTCTACAATATCTACAATGTCTACGATATCTACAATGTCTACGATATCTACAATGTCTACAATATCTACAATGTCTACAATGTCTACGATATCTACAATGTCTACGATATCTACAATGTCTACGGTCTGATCACACATCCTTGGTACTTCTCATTCCCGACTCAACAATTTATAGTAGAGTATAAAAAATCACATAACTAATGACTAATCAATGAAATATAGTAAAGATCAATATCGAAATGCAAACAATAAACTGTACTCGCCTGGGTCCTCTGCTGGTGAAACCGACAGTCTGAACTACTCAATGTGCCACAATAGTCAAAACCCATACAACAGTCCCCGAAAGCTGAAATAAACATCACCAATGTTCTCAGAATAGTCAAATTAGCTAGGATTGCCTGCCCTTAAGTCCAATTCTGGACACAGGGACAAAACGATAATTTTGGGCAAAAACGATGTCCGCCGTTGGACCCGCTTTGCACCGAAAAGCGTGCCAAAGTTAACGGTCTCTAAAGTCGTCAAACTACATGTCTACGGATCCAGTTTTTCGATACGAACCCAACCGTATGTCCAGAGTCGGATTCCGATGGGCCGTGCACAAAATCGCCCATTGAGTGGGACCGTGGGGCCCGCAAAACGATGATTTTATCAACGGTCTCAGAATCGGACCAAACTTGGCATACAGGACCAAAAAAATGATATGGTCCTGTTGGCGTAAGTTTCGTCTCGATCTGACGAGCGTGCACGAAGTTATGACTGAATTTGCATTGGACGGATACGGGGCGATTCCGACGGATACGCGTCGAATTCGTCGCACACACGCGACCAATTTGAATTCCGTCAAAGTCCACACGACCACGAAGCTGTTACGCAGCTTTCGATGCTTACGGTGCGCGACCACGTCGCCCGGAATGACGGAACGGACATCGTGTGGAGCGATTTTCTAGTTTTTCTATTGTTTTAAAAACAGATTTTTGGGAAACTTTGAAACAGTTTTAACAGGGATATAATTGATGAAAAATAAAAGTAAAAGAGAGGTTTCGAACTCGTATAGGTTGTCTAAAATTCTGTTCAAATAGAATTTCTAAAATGGCATTAGATCGATCAGAATTGATCTTCAAACTTGGACATTTGGACTGTGTATGCACAGTTTTCGAATGGGTTTTTCGTCGATGTTTGCCTCGATTTTGCGAATCGAAGGCTCGACTATATTGTAACCTATTTGATGGGGCCTCTAGAGGGTCATATAGGCTTTCTAAAACATCTTTCGGATCGAAATTTCGTTGAGAGACGAGGGAGAAACGGGAGAGAGAAGTTACCTCAACTATTGCTCTGCTGCGTTCTCATCTCTACACGTGCGCGCGCGCGTCTGCTGGGTTCGCGCGACCGGTGGCGCGCGGCGGCGCTCTGGCCGGTCGCCGACGTCGTGCAGGCGTGCGCGACGCCTGGGGCGAGCTGTGGTGGCGGCGCGGGCTTGCGCGAGTTTGCTAGGGTTTCCATGCGAAACTCTCTCGCTCTCTATTAAATACCGTACGCGAACCGGGGGTTTAAGACTGCTCGGGTTTTGCTCGGTTTGGGGAGGAAAGTCCCAGCCCAGGTGGGCTATCTCGGGTTCACGGGGGAAAGACATTGGCTCGGTTTGGTTGCTTCTCTCTGTAACAAAACGAATACATTATATAAATCTCACAGTTCTGTTTTGAACAGAACTTATGATGGGGGGGGGGGTTCGGCCTTTGGGCCGAGGGAGCAACTGCTCCCTGCTGCTTTTTCTCTTTTTTTTTTTTTTTTTTTTTTTTTTTTTACACTAATACATTAATATATATCTAGAAACGCATATACATACATATATACATATTTACATATTATTTATCTAAACACATACACATATATAATATGTCCATATTTGTATTCACCTATATCTATATTTATATACAGCTGCCTATTTACATAAATACATATATATATACATTTACCAATCATATATAAAACATATTGTATATGCATAACCATACACATACCTAAAATATATTTATACATACACATATATCTCTTGATAATCAATAAAATGATAATAACTAATATTAATAGATAATTTTATTCGAATAATAACCATAATAAAAATACTAATAATAATAACGAAATTCAATAAGCCAATAATTAATTATTTATAAAATCTGAAAATTACCATAAAAATAAATAATATTTTAAAATTTACGGGAAGGGAAGCTACAAATCTACCCACCTTAAAATAATTTCGTCCTCGAAATTCTAACTCGTAACCATGCCAAAAATTCAAACATAAAAATATAATAAAATAGAAATAAATCTACTATTACCACAATATCCTCGAATTTAATTTCTCAAAAATTATTTATACCTCTTCCTATGCCATGTCGTAATTCCGAATACTGGAGCACTTCTACCCACCTTTGGTCACACTACTCCATCAAATCCTTTGTCGCTAAAAACTTTATGATCTTCCGACTGGTTGCTAAAATTTCTACCCATAGGTATCTACTGTACATGACATCTATAATCTTAAGCAATCACAAAATTAAACAAGCAACAAATTTTACTAAGTGGCTAAGAAATATTGGTGAATTCTAATAGGCATGACCATACGTTGCTCTAAAATAGGAAGGACAGGGAGAAAAGTATGAATAATCGAAGGCAATTATGAGTTTCAAGAATGGTAGAAGGTATCCAATGATGCAGATAGGATGGGAGTCTACGAACCATTGGCTTATTTGCTAGAGTGGGCTACTCTAGCCCAGTCACTTGCTAGATCAAAGAACCATTCGTTCTTAGAGGAGCTTGCCAACCGTGCAATACAGGAGTTCCGTTCTCAAAATTCTAAATTAAATTCCATAATAGAACGAAAATAGGAGAAATCAAGATTGTGATCTTTTCCGTGGTTATTTAACCACACGAGCAAGGAATAAAGTGTAATACAAGTTCGTATCGCAACTTCCAGGTAGATGGAATAAGGGTTACGAATGACATTGCATTCTAAGAGGTGGAGACTACATAGTAGGTATAGGGACCTATTTCAAATAATTCGGTTTACAGTCCAAAAATGGTGGTACGCATGGATGGTTTTACTGAGTCTAAATGGGCTTCCTGTTTGGACATCCCTCGTTGGTTGGGTAAACCTTGGATTGCAATCTATATGGACTGGACAAGATTTCAATGATAAAACTATTCCTACTAGATTAGGGTATTTTAGAATAGGTTTCTACCCAGGGGATTGAGCTAGTTGCTAGTCAGGTTGGTTAGCTAGGTCCCTAAAGCTCAAAGTGTGCCTTCAGTAACTTTTCTGTTTAAGTAGCACATGAGGCCTCAATTGGGTGGACACTAGTGGCATGTGCATAGTGGGCTTCGAGTAGATCACAACCATATATTGGGTCAAAGGAATGGGATCGTGGTTAAGGCTCTACTGGAGGTTGGGAAGTATACCGGTACTATGGTAAAGGTTATAACTAGTCCTTCTAACCTGAAAGTCGTACCCCAAAAATAGAGTACAAGGGGACGGATTTGAGTGGGACATGATATACCTAGGTGAAAGTAAACTCGTCTAGATCTTACATATAAAATTTGTTGGAAGGTATCAGCTGGTCTCGTGCTCCGAATATTAATGACACGGCCAGGGACACAAAATGATCTAAATGAAAAGTGGGAGTCCATGGGGCACTAATTGTCATCCTAATAGGAATTGTTCTAATCAATCGGTAATCCTCGTATATTCCAAAATTGTAGGAGGCTTATAGTCTACCCCCTTAAAAATAGGACATGGTCTTAGGGATGTTGAGGTTAGAGGGTTCCCAAAGTCCAGATACTGTACCTCGACTCTTGTACATGAAGAATAAGGCACGGCGTAACGGGATACAGTATATAAGTCAAATCAAGGATCGTTCCTCAATGAGCGTATACAATGGCACATGGTCGATAAAGTAAATAACCTACTCGTCCACAGTATACATGAGTTGTAGTGATCATGCATTGTTGTTGACAACTGGTAGGTCATAATAGTGACTATGGGGTTCCCGTACTAGTTAGGCTTTAATGATAAAATTTACGTGACTAGGGTAATACTTGTTGGAAATCCATCTCGGGATGAATGTCTACCATAGTCACGGTAAATTATTGTCCTTAGCCTTGTCTATTCATCTCATGTCTAAACTGTGGGCTTCGGTCGAGGAAGGGTTGGTTCAAGGCTTAAGGGTTGCTAGTTAAGGCAAGCTACCAGCAAATAATTAGAGACTCTCAATATTTGGTTTCTTGAGAATAGATAGTCTCCTAGGTTGGCGTTCTGACTAAGGGTAAAACCCTAATCATTCTCAAATTCGAATGGCTAGAAGGTCTCAATAGCAGTTTGGGGTCAAGAGGAGGACGCGTAACTCAATCGCATGGCCAGCCGATGATAACTATACTTGTGTATACAACTACCATAGCCATGGGGATACGCGGTATCTCTCTACCAATTACGAGCTTCTGTCTTTCCAAATCAGAGAAAGACAAGAACAATAAAGAGTTTAAGAAAGATGTCACTGAATACAATCACGTGATTCAAAGACGAACGTATAATTCAAGAAGAATTGTCAAGCATTCGCGGATGAGATCATAGATACCTCGATATCTCAATCCACGTAGGATAGTTAAATGAAGTGCGAACCAAAAGCATCATGGTTGATCAGACCGTAATACAATGATTCTGATTTAGACAATATGTTAGCGGGCGTCCCCAATAAACATGTGTCTTGAATCAAGCTCGATAAAAGAGTAAGCTTGCAAAAACTAGGCTGTAATAGCAGCATTGGTCAAGTGGTTCAAAATATAATCATGTAAGATTTGAAATGAGGCACAAATGGTTCAAATTTTGAGATAATCAAAACCTTTCCTGGTGTCATTGCTTATACAGTCTTCCTACTATCTTCTGATCCACAAGGACTTGGTTGACTAATGGGTTATGGTCATTCTAAATTCTATATTTTAGGTAACCCTATTAGTGTTAGTCGATAACCTCGTCAATAGGTCACAAGGATCACGGAATGCTAGATCGGGAGACTGCTATCCAACTTACAAAACTTCCACCATTATTGGCTTCGGATCTTATGGAACACACAGGGCACTGTCCTATCCTCTATAGTATCCTTAATTTGTATTCACGCCTGAAATTATTTCACCGAGGACTACGCCTCGCCCGTATACTCGGGCTGTGGTAAACCCTTGGTTTCGTAACTCAAATATGATACAAAGTCAGACACTTCTTAACCCTATCCAATATTGACTCAAGGGTAACGGCGATCAAAGAGAGGACCACTAGCCATAGTTTTGGCAATATCCCATCACCTATATTTTCTTAACTAATTCCAACTCTAGGGGTCGTGCCTCGCCAGTGCGCTGCTGGCTGCAGTGTATCCATAGTCTCCGTAATGCAAATAATTGGCGACAGTGCGCTGCTGTCCTGCCATTACGAGTTAATCAACATTCCCTTAACTAGGTATGTAAGAAAAACTCATGAACTTCTAGAGATTCAAACAAGCCGACTATGTAGTAAGGCATAAATATTTGTCCTATCAGTCACAATCTGTAAAAGATTGAACAGAGAGGAAATAACTGAAGAAAAAGGAATACAAACATTCTAGTACCTACTCTATGTGTATTCAAACCTTTTGAGGAAAACTTTTGAATCGAAACTAACTTGAGGTTCATCTATGGATATCATAAAATAATAACTCTTAGGGCAAAAATAGGAACTAATTAGACAATTTGGACTAAGATATGATGATGATATCTAAAGAGGCAACGAGAAGGAATTGAATAATTTATCTAGGTGAGATCATCAATTCCAGGAAACTCTGCCGCTCCAAGTGAATAATCTATCCACATTGGACCATATCTTCCAATCAAGAGGCAGTAGTGTACCTATCGGGATTTGACAACTATCAAAATTAATAACCCTCATCCTAAATTGCATGGCCTAAACTACCCATCGGTAAATTGGTATAAGGGACTCCTAGTCCTAGACATTCTCTTAAATTAAATTAATCCTTGTTCGTGAATGAGCATGTTCTAGTCGCAGGCTCGCAATAGTACAACTAACTTACATACTATCACGAGTTCGCATTATTTGCAAAGACTGACCTGCATGAGCCACCACAAAAACTTGTCACGACCCGCACCCGTTTTTTTTTAAACGGATACGAGACGTGTCCAAGCCAGCCTACGCCGCAGTGTCGGCGGTAGAACGCTGTCACGGCCATGAAGATCAAATCACAAATAATACTCATTCACAAGATTAATTTAATTTACAAGATCACAAGTTTTACCTTTGCATAAAACATAAACTTGTACAATTATAGAATGACTACAACTCAACTATCTAGCTAGTCTCTAGGCTTCTGGCTGCAAGTATCCCCGTATCTCCCATGCTAAGTGAATCCACGGCTAACCTGAAAATGTTGGTTTCCAGTCAGGAATGGAACGAGCACAATTCACTGAATGCAATTTCAAATAAAGAAAATGACTATAAGACAAAGGTTAGGCATCAATCATGAGTTTTGAAAATAACCGTAAAGCCGTAAGAAAATCAATAATAATAAATAGACCAATATACTTTTCCACCGTTAGAAGTACCTTTGACATGTGATCGATCTGGGGTACTACACCGCACGGTCTACGATATCTACTTGCAGAATTTAAACAATGTCTACGATGTCTACTGCAGGAAATAAGCACTGTCTACGATGTCTACTGCATAAAATAAATAATGTCTACAAGATCTACAATGTCTACAATATCTACAATGTCTACGATATCTACAATGTCTCCAATATCTACAATGTCTACAATATCTACAATGTCTACGATATCTACAATGTCTACAATATCTACAATGTCTATAATATCTACAATGTCTACGATATCTACAATGTCTACGATATCTACAATGTCTACGGTCTGATCACACATCCTTGGTACTTCTCATTCCCGACTCAACAATTTATAGTAGAGTATAAAAAATCACATAACTAATGACTAATCAATAAAATATAGTAAAGATCAATATCGAAATGCAAACAATAAACTGTACTCGCCTGGGTCCTCTGCTGGTGAAACCGACAGTCTGAACTACTCAATGTGCCACAATAGTCAAAACCTATACAACAGTCCCCGAAAGCTGAAATAAACATCACCAATGTTCTCAGAATAGTCAAATTAGCTAGGATTGCCTGCCCTTAAGTCCAATTCTGGACACAAGGATAAAACGGTAATTTCGGGCAAAAACGATGTCCGCCGTTGGACCCGCTTTGCACCGAAAAGCGTCCCAAAGTTAATGGTCTCTAAAGTCGTCAAACTACATGTCTACAGATCCAGTTTTTTGATACGAACCCAACCATATGTCCAGAGTCGGATTCCGGTGGGCCGTGCACAAAATCGCCCATTGAGTGGGACCGTGGGGCCCGCAAAACGATGATTTTATCAACGGTCTCAGAATCGGACCAAACTTGGCATACAGGACCAAAAAAATGATACGGTCCTGTTGGCGTAAGTTTCGTCTCGATCTGACGAGCGTGCACGAAGTTATGACTGAATTTGCATTGGACGGATACGGGGCGATTTCGACGGATACGCGTCGAATTCGTCGCACACACGCGACCAATTTGAATTCCGTCAAAGTCCACACGACCACGAAGCTGTTACGCAGCTTTTGATGCTTACGGTGCGCGACCACGTCGCCCGGAATGACGGGACGGACGTCGTGTGGAGCGATTTTCTAGTTTTTCTATTGTTTTAAAAACAGATTTTTGGGAAACTTTGAAACAGTTTTAACAGGGATATAATTGATGAAAAATAAAAGTAAAAGAGAGGTTTCGAACTCGTATAGGTTGTCTAAAATTCTGTTCAAATAGAATTTCTAAAATGGCATTAGATCGATCAGAATTGATCTTCAAACTTGGACATTTGGATTGTGTATGCACAGTTTTCGAATGGGTTTTTCGTCGATGTTTGCCTCGATTTTGTGAATCGAAGGCTCGACTATATTGTAACCTATTTGATGGGGCCTCTAGAGGGTCATATAGGCTTTCTAGAACATCTTTCGGATCGAAATTTCGTTGAGAGACGAGAGAGAAACGGGAGAGAGAAGTTACCTCAACTATTGCTCTGCTGCGTTCTCATCTCTACACGTGCGCGCGCGCGTCTGCTGGGTTCGCGCGACCGGTGGCACGCGACGGCGCTCTGGCCGGTCGCCGACGTCGTGCAGGCGTGCGCGACGCCTGGGGCGAGCTGTGGTGGCGGCGCGGGCTTGCGCGAGTTTGCTAGGGTTTCCATGCGAAACTCTCTCGCTCTCTATTAAATACCGTACGCGAACCGAGGGTTTAAGACTGCTCGGGTTTTGCTCGGTTTGGGGAGGAAAGTCCCAGCCCAGGTGGGCTATCTCGGGTTCACGGGAGAAAGACATTGGCTCGGTTTGGTTGCTTCTCTCTGTAACAAAACGAATACATTATATAAATCTCACAGTTCTGTTTTGAACAGAACTTATGATGGGGGGGGAGGGTTCGGCCTTTGGGCCGAGGGAGCAACTGCTCCCTGCTGCTTTTTCTCTTTTTCTTTTTTTCTTTTTTTTCTTTTTACACTAATACATTAATATATATCTAGAAACGTATATACATACATATATACATATTTACATATTATTTATCTAAACACATACACATATATAATATGTCCATATTTGTATTCACCTATATCTATATTTATATACAGCTGCCTATTTACATAAATACATATATATATACATTTACCAATCATATATAAAACATATTGTATATGCATAACCATACACATACCTAAAATATATTTATACATACACATATATCTCTTGATAATCAATAAAATGATAATAACTAATATTAATAGATAATTTTATTCGAATAATAACCATAATAAAAATACTAATAATAATAACAAAATTCAATAAGCCAATAATTAATTATTTATAAAATCGGAAAATTACCATAAAATAAATAATATTTTAAAATTTACGGGAAGGGAAGCTACAATCATTCTCTTGGTGCATTACTTGCCCAAAAAAATAAAGATGGCCATGAACAGGCTATTTATTATCTCAGTCGCACAATGACAGGCGCTGAACCGCGCTATTCTCTAATCGAGAAAGAATGCCTAGCATTAATGTTTGCTGTTCAGAAGACGCGACATTATATTATTGGTCAAACGATTCATGTCATTTCCAGAGTGAATCCCATCAGGATTATGATGAAAAAACCTGGTATTCTCAATTCCAGATTAGCTAATTGGGGAATCTTGTTAGCTCAATACGACATGCATTATATTCCTCAGAAGTCAGTTAAAGGACAGGCTCTTGCTGATTTTGTAGCAGCTCATGCGGTTCCAGAAGATTCTAAATTATATGATGAGATTCCAGATGAAGTTCAGGATTCAAATCTGGTTTCTGAAGAAATTCCTACCTGGCGTCTATTCTTTGATGGAGCATCTAGAATAGGTCCTAACGGCGATATTGTCGTCGGAGTTAGGATTGTTCTTGTATCCCCAGAAGGACTAACTATTCAGAGGGCTTATTCTCTGGATCAATCATGTTCAAACAATGTAGCTGAATACAATGCGTTGCTCATCGGTCTTCAACTTGCTAAACATCTAGATATTCAATATTTGGAAGTTTTTGGAGACTCCAAGCTTATCATCAATCAGATCAGAGGAACATATGAAGTTCGTCATCAGGATTTGATACCTTATCATCGAGTAGCACTCTCTATGGCCTCCTCCTTTGAAGGTTTCTTTATTGAACATGTCCGACGAGCCTATAATACAGAAGCTGATGCTTTGGCTAATCTTGCTGCTGTGTTAGCCATACCAATCAGACGTCAGCAAGTAATAGTGGTTTATAACCGAGAACTATTCTGTGTTGAGAATAATCTGGCTTTGGCTTTTCTCCATAATCTCCATGAAGATTCTCTCAGCTTTGATACCGGATTAAAGTTTGACAAAGTGTCTTCGTCTTCTTCCGATTCTACTATGGAACATGTCTTTTCTAATGAAACAGAAGCCATAACTGAAGATTGGAGACGTCCATTTTTAGACTTTGTATTGTATGACATACTTCCCGATAATCCGAGTGAAGCAGCGTCTATTCGACGTCGATCTCTCAGATTCTATTATAATCATACTACGAAGACATTATATCGTCGGGCCTACGATGGTCTTCTCCTCTGATGCATCGCTGGTGAAGAAGCACAACAGATAATCCGTGAAGCACATGATGGTGTTTGCGGAGCTCATCAACCAGGTCCTAAACTTCAAGATCGTATCCGACGTATGGGTTATTATTGGCTCACGATGGTGGCTGACGCCATTCAATATGCTCGGAAATGTAAAGCCTGTCAAATTCATGCAGACTTTATCCATCAACCGTCAGAGTTCTCACACCCAACAGCGGCGTCATGGCCCTTTGAAGCTTGGGGCATGGATGTCATTGGTCCTATCAACCCACCATCATCAAAAGGACATCGGTTTATTCTAGCAATAACCGATTATTTTTTCAAATGGGCTGAAGCAATCCCGTTATCTGAAGTCAAAACTTCTAGTGTTATCAACTTCGTCAAATATCATGTCATCTATCGATTTGGTGTTCCTCGACGTATTATTCATGATAACGGACCGCAGTTCGTCAGTCAGAAATTTACTCGATTCTGCGATGATCATCGGATCAATAATTTAGCTTCTACAGCATATAATCCAGCAGCTAATGGATTGGCAGAAGCTTTCAATAAAACGATCATCAAACTCTTGAAAAAGTTTATTTCTTCCAACAAACGCAACTGGAGTGAGAAACTTGGTGAATGTTTATGGGCCTACCGCACCACAGTTCGCAATGCGACCGGATGTACGCCTTTCTCTTTGGTATATGGGTGTGAAGCTGTTCTTCCCCTTGAGATCCAGATTCCTTCTCTGAGAATTGCAATCTCCAATGAACTTACAACAGAAAATAATGATCGTCTTCGACTTCAAGAATTGGAAGCTCTAGATGAAAAACGATTGTATGCTCAACAAAATATCGAGCTGTATCAGGCCCGAATCTCAAAAGCTTTTAACCGGAAAGTCAAAGTCTGAGCATATCAGAAGGAAAAACTGGTCCTTACTGTCAGACGTCCTATGACCATGACACATATGAGCAAAGGCAAATTTGACGCGAAATGGGAAGGCCCATTCGTAGTAAACAAAGTCTTCTCTAACGGAGCATACCAGCTTGCCTCTATGGATGGGAAAGTCACGATGATGCCTATCAATGGCAAATTCTTAAAGAAATATTATGTATAATATTTTCATCATTCCCCAGCAAATATAAAATCAAAGTTAATTCTTCTCTACAAAAGTTATCTCGATATCGTTATCCCCAGAGGAAACTGATATTCTACCATGTATCATTTTTCCAAAGAATTTGATATTTTGTCTTATTAGATCCCCAGTGGATTTAATAAAGATCTTGTATAGAAAATCATGTCCATATTACCTCTGAATTTTCTATCTCAGTATGTATCATATTTTCTATTCTATGAAAATGATATCTCGTCTTTTGATTTCCGAGTCCAAAGATCATGGAAAATAGAATCCAAAGATATCTTTATATTTGAATTCTGTTTTCTCTAATCAGTATTAAACTAAAATTATCTTTGGTTTAATATCATGATGGAATTACAAAGTTTATTTGTATATTCTATTTTATTGAAATATGTCATGTATTATTTACCTCTGAACATGTTTTCTACAAAAATATCATCCACAGAATTGAAATCAAGTCAAAATATTCATTTCAATCAAAATCAAAACATTGATTACAAATGGGTACCAAAACTGCAATACATGATAAATGTAAAAGATCTATTTAGGAGGAGTAATTATCTCCTGAATACGAACGATTACATTATTCATCTTTTCGTCATGAGTTTTCTTGATTCGCTCTGCTGTTTCAGCTCCGATCATCCGTTGGTCATATTCCACAATAATAGAGCTACGGCGATTGGTCTCTTCAATCTGATTGGTTTGCATCAATTCTCGCTCTTGCTGTAAAAATTGACAGCGTTCAGCTTCAGATTTACGATCAGTAGCAATCTCTGATTGTTCTTTTTCCACGGAGGCAATTTGCTCCTGAAGACGAGCTAGCTCTTCCCTCAACTTTCTAAGCTCTTCAGCTTCAGCTTTTGACGCTTCATCTTTCTCTAGGCGCTCCATATTCTGACGAGTACTTATTATTTCTTCGTCTTTCGCCATTAACTCTTTAGAAGACTGAGCGAGGAATTCTGTCAGAGCAATGTGCTGAGCTTGAGCTTTTCATTCTCCAATTGAGCAATCTCAGCTGCAGTCAGAGACTTAATATCCTCCTTTTTAATCTTCCAGTATTTATGGATGTTTGCTTCTAAATCATTCAGGAGATGTTCAAAAAAGACACATTGGGTCTCATAACCAGCCTGTCTCAAAGCTGAAAGTGGAAAACTAGTCGTCTCTCGAAGACTCGAAAAGGGCATAGTCTCGTCCTTCATAAGTTGTCTCGAGAATGTATCCAGATATGAATAAATAATATCTGAATACATCCCCATGATCTTTGCTATCCCTGTGTCAAAACCGGGAGTCGCTGCAATAGTAGAGGAATGAGCAGGAGGAGCCTCTATTCTGGGAGCTGAAGTGAGTGCTTTTGGAGAACTCGACAAATGTGAACTCTCCTCACCCACATCAGTTTGGACAAGTAGGGCTTGAGTAGAACTCATAGCCGGTGCAGTTCCTACAGCTGTTGGAATCAAAGAAGCATGATCAAAACTAAAAGACAGTAAAGCAGAGACAAGACAAAACTTTGATGAATAAAATATTACCTGGAGCTGGTTCATATTCAGTTTCCTTCGGATCATTCAGCCCGGCTCGTAGTCTGTTCAGAGTGCTTTCTGACACGGGATTTATTTCACTGCTGCCCGCCCCAGAAGTACTCGGAACTTGAACTTCTATTTCTAGATGCTTTGCCGGCTCTGGAGTCAACCCAAAGTGTTGACCAATGGTCTTCAGTACATCAATTGGAGTTTTAGATGGGGACTCATCATCTATCTCCATGTCTTCATCTTCAAAAGAATGAGACGAAGGTTCATAGTCAACCTGTTCGTCATCACTCTTGTTACCTTCCGAAATTTCAACAATTGGTCTGAGAGTAGTAGCTTCCTTCACTGATTCTCCCGAAATTAGTAAGTCATTAGCTGTTTCAGTCTGATGCTCGGCCTCTACCGCAGGTTGACTAATCACCTGCACATCATCGGCTATTGGCGGAATCGATCCTATATCAGAAGGCATGGATGACCCAGCAGGTTCAAGAATATCTTCTTCAACAGGTTCTGTCTTTACAGAAAAATCAAAGGCAGCTTGTTTTTCTGAAGCCAATCGCACAGCACGATCGGTGGGACTCTCTGCATCGAGACAAATTACGAATTTAATTTTTGAAACTATCACTTTCCTTCCTATTCTTTTTGTGAATGGAACAGTAGGATAATTGTCTTTTGGATCACTACCTACGTCATCAGTATCTCTGACTCGATTGGAAGCAGGAGAAGTCCCTGGAATGGTAATTCCTCTACGATTTCGAGTCTCTGCTCGAGTGACTCTTTTTGGGGAAGGCCCAGCAGCACCTTTGCCCCGCTTCCTCTTCGGAGTATTATCAGCAGATATACTCTCTTCAACACTCCCGATGGGTACATGTAATGGTTGATGAAGGTCATCAGAGAAGAAAGTTTCTAAAACTTCATCATCAACTTCATCAGTATCTAGAGGATCTTCTTGGTCATGACAATCTCTAGGCAGGGCTGATTTGGTTGATTTCTTTTCAATATGAATAAAGCTTCTACCTAAGATGCTGAATTTTTCATCAAAGGTATTAGCTGATACATAGAATTTGGCATAAGACGCCAATATTCTAGCTCCTCTCTGATAGGTGACCGAATCTGGCATGGAAAAGGTAGCCCCTGTACCTTTAGCAATGTAATATATACAAGCTCTGGCACCATCAATCAACCCGCCTTGATAACCAAAACATGTCGTTGCATTGCCCACATGCAACTGATCATAACCAAATTGCCGAGCAAACCTACTCGGAAGATATGGCTCCAGATAAGTGATGTTGTCACGGCGGCAGATAAAATGAGATGGCCTGATCCTCTTCAGCCATTCATGTTGAATCTCATCCAATTCATTGCCACCAATGCCATCAATCAACCTCCCAGGCATGGTTTCATAACCAACAGGTGGAGGAACACAAGTAAAGCTCCATAGTTCTCCCCTGTTTAATATAGTTCTGCAATCTGTCAAAGTGTCATATTTCCACTTTGGTGTGTGACTGTATCTTTCCAGAAAGGTGTCATCTGGTCTAGCCATCCCAGCATTCATGAGAGATTCAAAATGCAGAAGCAGCCACCCAAATAAATATGTAAAGGGCATTTCTACCCGAGGAAAGGATGTAAGGCTCTTCCTTGCCAATTCGAACATTCTGTCTGTATATGCCCTTAATCCAGCATTCAGACGGCATGTCATTGCTGTCAGCAAATCCATCTTATACCCGAAAGTCAGACGGACTGCTGCGAAGACAACTCCTCTGTGCATCCTGTCTGCTGAACAGGTGTCAGGTACTACAAATTTTCTCAGCCAGAGAGATATAAATCCGGCCAGATGACCTTCAGCAGATAATTCTCGGCTACCCTGCTTAATATAGGTCTCAAACCTATCACCGGCTTTATAGGTGCCTTTGTCTTCCTCAATGACAATGTCGTCATGAGTGGTGTCCCGGATGAGCTTATCAATCTCAGCTTGATTCAGAGGTTTAAATTCACCGACATATTGCTCAGACTTTTTCTTCTTCTGAACTTCATCAGTACGGCCTTGAAATAAATAGGCCATCCATTTAGAAGAATAACAGTTGGAATCTTCTTCTCCACCTTGTCCTTTATAAAAAGCCTTACAAATACTGTAATGGCACATTAATTCTTCAAAGACATGAAGAACCATTGGGTTGGCTTCGGAGATCTTATTCATTTCATCAACGAAAGGGATATACTCTTCATATGGCAAATCTGCTGTTGGCAGCTGAGAAATATATGCCATTTCATGAAGGGCGAATCCCATCTCGCCTCTTGGAGTCATGAAGGTGCCAGTACGGTAGTTATACCTTTCCGCTAACGCCAAGAACAAATCCGGGTTTGGCCTAAAACCATAAGCAGTGCACTTAATGGCATCATATAGGCCTATCACCGTTAACTGTTCACCAAAGTTCTTCAGGATCCATCTCACAAGAGCAGTCCATCTAGTATTTTCCGGGTTCACCAGACCAGTAAGTCTCATAGACTGTTTTGGGTAGATGGAATTTTTCAGTTGAGCAAATTCGTTTGCAAAGATTGGGACTCTGACTGGCTTCAGAAGTGTCGAATCCTCAGGAGGGATGGTGGCAGGTAGTAGTCCTCGCAAAGCTGTGACATGTGGTTCAGTACCACTGCAGAATCTTCCTTGACGATATCCTATCCATCCAGCTTTTGCTTGACGGGATGGAGTGATATCCCACTTCATTTGTCTTTGACAACTCGCATGAAATAAGCGAGCTATGTTGATGCTTTTTGATAAACCAGTCAGATACATTGGCTGATTCACATCACCATCCCTATAATAACAGTATGATACTTTATCCAAAGCAGGCTGAGAGTTTATGTCAATAGCATCTCCGAAAAGAAATGCTGGCTTTGAATGGGTAACACCATCCACACTCTGTAAAGGCAGTCCACTCATCAAGTTCAGCAAAGTGTCATTTTCCTGATTTGTCAAAAGAGCTATCCTTGTAGAAGGTCCATCGAATTGGGGAAAACGAACATGTGATAGGTTACTGTTATAGTTATTTCCTACACATCCTTCAAATTCTGCCTCCTGAGCCAGAATATCAACTGCAAAAGAAGAACAAGAAGTTAGAAATCTTCAACACAAAGAGATGGCAAAGTTCAACATACGCTCAGTTTTTCTTAAGCGTATGGCAGACTCAAAGTTCAACATACGCTTGGTTTTCCTTAAGCGTATGGCAGACTCAAAGTTCAACATACGCTCAGTTTTCCTTAAGCGTATGGCAGACTCAAAGTTCAATATACGCTCAGTATATCCTTAGCGTATGGCAGACTCGAAGATCCATATACGCTCAGTTTATCCTAAGCGTATGACAGAATCAAAGATCACTTTTTACGCTCAGTCTATCTTAAGTGAATGATTTTAAAAGTTCAGTTTATGTTCAGTTTGAGCGTATCAGCGTATGGTTGACAAGATGATCATCAAAAACATACGCTAACACAGGAGTTAGCGTATCTCAGTGAAACAACTTGACATAGCGTATTCTCTCAAGACAGCGTATTTTTGACATTTTTATCAAAGATACGCGTATCTTACAGAATACGCTCCAAACATATTTTTCGTATAAACAAAAAATATGGGATACGGCTAAACCCTAAAGAGGGAAGCGTATTTTCTGACGTATTTGACCCTAAAAAGGGGATACGTTTTATGATTTTGTTCTAACCAGAGCCCTAAATAGGGGATAGTTATTGTTTATCATCTTCATCCTCACCATAGAGGGGCTTCAATGGGCGTTCACTTCGTCGAACGCGTTCATCGGTAGTCTTCTTAGCAGCGGCGGCGGCGGGCTGAGATGACTCCGCAGGAGCCTTCCCCTTTCCCTTCGCAGCAGCATCAACCTTGGGCGCCATTGATAAAGCTTGAGTCGAAGAAGAAAAAGTTGAGTCTTGAGTTTCTTTTTCTCTCTCGAAGACGAATGCAAAAGTAAAGAAATAAATTAGGTTTTGGAAGACCTATTTATAGAAGAAAAGAAGAAGTTCAAGCGGCGGCTGTTCTTTAAACAGAATCCCTAAAGATTTGCACTGATATTGAGGAAGATAACAAACTCATGCCAGCGTGTCAGGACTTATTCCCACTTTAAGTTCAAAGTAATTTCGAACTTTTGAAATTCATAAAGTTCGAAAACTTTGAAGGGGATCTTGTAGGGTGTGAAAATTATGACACGCTGACATAAGACTCAGCCAAAGTTATACGCTCAAGGCCATACGCTCAGTCAAAGCCATACGCTCATCTAAAGGCTGTGCGCTCAGTGAATATTTTATTATTTCCTGAGATGACAGCACAGCATGTATTTAATGAAGGATGAATCTGACACTTCATCTTTCGTGCAAAGACAGCTGCCCTATGAAGATTAGCCGTCGTATAGGTTTTCGAGAATTGATTTTGTCTCTTACGAGGACAGCTCAGCAGCCATCATAAATAAAGAGCCATCATTACTGTTATTTCTGACAGTCTGTCAGCCATCATATCTGCAGCACGACGCTCGAGAGATATTTGTCAGTATTTGAAGATATGGCGTATTTGAGAAGATTGAAGACAGCCACGTGTCTACTCCCTCAATGCATACGGCTCCTTGCCTTACCAAGTGAGCGTATGGACTCCATACGACTCCTTGCCAACCAAGTGAGCGTATGGACTCTATACGACTCCTTGCCAACCAAGTGAGCGTATGGACTCCATACGACTCCTTCCCAATCAAGTGAGCGTATCAGCTTTATATGATCCAAGTCAGTGTATGCAAGACATATGCCTTCAAAAGCTAGCGTATGGCTCTTCTTCAAAGACAGCGTATCATAGCAAATGCATCCAGGATAATTTTTAATATACAGTTAACACACGTTCTCACGTGTCATGTACTCAGTTACCCACTTATTCAGAAGTTATGCAACGTGGCATTCATGCCATCAATCTCTCCTAAATATATTCCACTACTTTCAACCGCACTCCAACGTGTCTCCATCAGAATTTGCCACGTGTCCCTGCAGTTATGCATACGTCAAGTAACTGACTGAGCGTATGCTTCAGAACAGTTATCCAGAACTCTATAAAAGAGAGTTTCTTCATCTTCATCAGATACTACAGTCAATTTCAGAGAGAACAGAGAGATTGCCCAGTTGCTGTCCAAGTTCTTCAAGTTCGAGTTTTCTTCATCGCATCGTCCAAGGGATAAAGTAATCGTCTTCTAGATTAGATTCCTACAGTTGTAATTTTCTCAGATACAAAATAAATAAAGTGAATTTATTTATGGAAAACACTTATATCATACTCTGTTTTCCTTCCGCTGCTTATGTTGTCAATTTGGGATAAACGCTATGTGAACTGTTATCTTGCCTTGCACGAGCGCAACTCCAGGCTCGTGCGGCATCACGCCCCAGCGAGGACGATGATTCAGGTGAAATCTAGCGAGGACGAGCGATTTCCCGGATCGGGACGTGACAAGTTGGTATCAGAGCGGTTCCATCCTTTGGACCGTGCATGAATCTCTTTGACCCTCAGTTGTTTCGCTATCGAATTCAGTTGACTCTAAGTTGTTTCCGCAACCGCATGGCTCATGGATCTGCTCGACGCTACATTAGATGTTCCATACAATAAGTCTATATTAAGTGCGTACGTCTGCCACAAGTATGTCGTGACTATCACGCTACCTCCGAGTGCCATCGGAGAATGTTGGTTGCACGACGTGCAATGAGTTATGGAATGTTGGTCGCATGAAGTGTAACAAATATAGTAATGTTGGTTGCACGAAGTACAACGAGTTGTGGAATGCTGGTCGCACGAAGTGCAACGAATATAGTGATGTTGGTTGCATGAAGTACAACGATATATGTGGTCGGTCGCACGAAGTGCGAGGAGTTATGTGTTGTTGGTCGCACGAAGTGCGAGGAGATATGTGTTCTTGGTTGCACGAAGTGCACCGAGTCGAGATATGACACGATGCGTGTTATGTGGCTATGTGTTGTTGGTTGCACGGAGTGCAGCAAGTCGTGAATCGTTCGTTGCATCGGTACAACGAGTCGATATGGTATGAAGCATGTTGTATGGCTATACGGATGGATAGCGATATATTGCGCGAGATTGAGTAAAGCCCTTAAGTATCGAGAATGAGTTGTTGCACGAGTTGCAACAAGTGAGATTGGAAGATCGCGGATGCGATAGTAACGAGTCGAGTTGGTCGCTAGGTCGAGTTGAGTAGGCGAACGTTTATGTTGGCCGTATGTCGCATTGAGATGTGAATAATCGAATATTGCGGGTGTGATTGATATGATCGCCAAGATACTGTTAGAGTGAATGCGTGTTAAACTTGAGCGAACGCTAGAGCTGGGATCGGAAGGATCGCCATACGGGATAGTTGATTGAGGAATAGATGTCGGACCTATGCGAAGTGTGATGTCGAGTAATGACTCGATTTCGAGTGGTATATGCAATACCAATTATGCGAGCAAGTGTAGCGAAGTATTGTATCTATAATGATAGGTTCGATCCTGAGTGGTATATAGAATACCCCTTGGCGATAGGTTACGTCGAGACGATTGTATTGTTACGATGTTGTCACGCCCCAGAACCAGAATACTGGAGAGCGGAGGAATGACTCAGCCAGCTACGTATTATGGGTAGATGAATATCGTATAATACGATCAATGCTGTCTAAAAGACGAGGGGGTGCATACTACATGAAAGTCTTACTATGGTCACTTCACAACTATTGTCTCAATCATTCGAACAAGAACAGTAATAGAGAACATGTAAGATAAAGCAGTAAGGCGTCCCAAACGCTCTGTCAAAATGTTCTTGATATCTGGCTTTACAAAACATAGCCAGATTGATGTAGCAAAAGTATACACAATTGTTATCAGCTGCAGCCTGACTTTAGTTACAATTATGTAAAAAGTAAGTACAAGACAATCCGACTAACATGTCGGTGCCAAACGGCAAGGTATAAAGTAGATAACAAAACGAACGGGGAAGTAAGAAACCCACTCGAGTCCTCCTGCGATCATCCCTCTAGTGTTGACCATCTTGGAGGTAGAAGTAAGCTGAGTCCTCGGGAACCGGCTCTAAATCTGGCCATGCAAAACCAGAGAGGTTAGACCTCTAATAGCAAGTACCACAAGGGAGCACGACATGAGAACTAAAACCAGTAAGTAAAAGAATATAATAATAGGTCTCTGCTTCCCACTAGGATTCACAAAACATCACGACACTTCGAACCAACCTCCCAACCAAACAAGGACAGAAGTTCGCCCGTCATGTCCTGACATTCTGATCATCACAGTTAGGCAACAGAGTAGGTACAGTACACAAACAAATCATCTTGAACGGCCAATCAACTACTACGGCTTGCTATTGTGAGTCCTAAGTTATCCTGGAATTATGCAATTAGGGATTCCTCAGTTCTTACTATGTGCGAGCAAGGCTAGTCGATCCAGTCAATCAATTGCGCAATCATGAATTAGACGAGTCCCAGCGGGACGCCCGTCATCAATATACAATATACAATAATAATATAAGCAGATACTGTTTCCTGTCCGTATGGCAGGTTTACAGTATCTGTGGGAACCAGCCGGCCCATCGGGTACTACTTGTCCCAAGGGGGCTGCCATGTAAGAACTCGGGAATCCATTCTCTCCATGCAATCATTATTTTATTTAACTTAATAGTCCCTATGTTGAGTGAAATTCCATGCCGTGGATCATGGTCATTCAAATGAGTACTTTTGTACGAGGTACGATATGCACAACTTTACAACGATACCAGTGCGGTTAGGTTGCAGGTCTTACATAGCGTAATGCAACAATCAAATCTAACCACGGTAATCATGCCTTGACTATAAAGTACACATGCTTCTTTTGTAGAAAATAAATAAGTAAAAAAATAAATAAATAGATTGAAGCCTGCATGTACATGTATGTCAATATTCGGGATCAGCCAGTCGATTACAATAGTTCATAACATGAACGTGTCTCATTTATTTAATTCAATAAGACGACTAGCCAGTCTCTTAGTTCCGACTAGGAACGCATGATCAATTTAGTCAAGATAACCATTATTATCAATGGTGACAAGGCATGAAAGTCAATTAGCATTAAAAGGGGGTCGAGTCTATAACTCTCATGGTCAAGTCCCAGTCATACTGGGTATCCCAAAAAAAATCAATCGGGACACAAGGCACATTCCACATATACAGGACTATAGAAGATCCAGGGTAAATAGGCTACTCTCATGTCAGCCTACGCTCATGTCAGCGTACGCTCAGGTCAAGCTACGCTCAAGCCAGCGTACGCTCAGGTCAAGCTACGCTCAAGTCAAGCTAGCGTATGCAAGTCATACGCTTCCAAAAGGCAGCGTATGAACTCCATACGACTCCTGACCATCCAAGTCAGCGTATGCAAGTCATACGCTCCCAAAAGGTAGCGTATGAACTCCATACGACTCCTGACCATCCAAGTCAACGTACGCAAGTCATACGCTCCCAAAAGGTAGCGTATGAACTCCATACGACTCCTGACCATCCAAGTCAACGTATGCAAGTCATACGCTCCCAAAAGGTAGCGTATGAACTCCATACGACATACGCTTCCAAAAGGTAGCGTATGCAAGACACACGCTACCTAAAAAGGCAGTGTATGGACTCTATACTGCGCTGCGCTAAAGAGCGCGCACAGCTCAGTGACGCAAGCTAAAAAGCTAGCATACACTGCTCACTGTCTTCTCCAAACAGCAAGAACTCCATGGTTGCACCCCAAAGCTTCAAAAATCCATAACTTGGTCCAAACAAGTCCAAAACCAACTTTCCAAAGGTCAAAATTGGGTAGAATAAAACTCTCTACAACATAGAACCATCAAAACTTGCAAACAAAGAAGTTTGATAGATCAAAACCACCAAACTCCAAAAATAACTCATTTCTAGATCTACAAAAATTAAGACTTCGAAATAAAAAATGTCAAGTTCTAAACTCTCTTAGAATCATGAGGAAAAGAGAATAGAGCCATAAAAATGGGTCCTCATGAAGAAGCAAGATGTACTTGCCTACGATTTGGTAGGTAGAGGGAGTAATGAAGAAGAAGAAGAGGAGTAATGGTGAGAATGTGAGTTTATGAGGAGAGAGAAAGAGATGTAAGCTTTAAATAGAAAAGGGGTGGTAGGTGGGAGTTGGGCCAGGTCCAATGGGTCGGGTTGTAGGGGATCCAACCAAAGCCAACCCGAACCCAAAGCCTAGCTAAAGCAGGGAATAAAAGCAGGAATTAAAGTGCAGAAATAAAATTGTATAAATATAATTGCAGGAAATAAATTAACATGAAAATTTAAAGTACAGATTAATTGATTAACAAGAAATTAAAGGAATTTAAATACAGGATAATACATGATAAATATTAAATAAATACATGATAAATACTAAATAAATACACATGAGTTGTACATGTATAAAAATACACATTCTGGGAATGGGGAGTGACATATGTGTTTGTCCTCAACGGACGGAGTAATACCGAGACTTGAGTGGGAATGACTTGAGAGAAGTCGATGCAAGTATGCTTCGATGAATTGAGTTGAACGATTATGTGCGAAGTTATACCTATGGATGATATGTCGGACGAGGATTCGTTAAGTGTAAGTCGAACGATAAGTTGAGCTTAGCGAAGGAATATTACGTGGAGGAAATAGTCGACCCGGTCGAACTTATGTTGAGTTAGTACGGAGACTTCTTCGGAACGAATTGAGTAGGCACAAAGAAATCGTGCGAACGAATTTAGGTTAGTACGATGAGTCGGTAACGCGATTTGAAAGTGCAAGTTAGGGATATGAGAACGAATATGTAAATTGGAAATCGTGTCACAATGACGGTAGTTAGTTACAATGGAATGGATCTTGGTACGTGAGAAATGATTCGTATTTGAGTTCAGAAAATAACAGTGATTGCAACGAATTGGAGCTTATAAGAAAGGAAGATGTTCAAGTTATGCATATCGACGATGGTATTGAGGCGTATCAAAGACGATATGCAATAACTCGGGGATACTCTGATCGAATGAACAAAAATTATGTTGAGCATTGTTGTTGGATGAATAAGATGCAAGTTAAGTTGATGGCAGTTTGGATGATAACGGTAGGAATGCTTCGGAGAATTTGAGAGTCGATGGATGTTACTCGGAAGAAAATGAAAGTGCTTGATTATTTCGAGGATAACCACAATGTTGACATTTTTGTCTTATGCGAGTGCAACCCCAGCATCATATATGCGTCATGCCAAATTAGGGCGATCGTTCCGCGTGAGCGCTGGTATGGTGATTCATACAGCGGGGATGATCAAACTTACCTGGCATGGCAAAATCCGATTTGACTTGTGGTTTGATACGAAAATGGTTCGAGGACAGTTTGATGAGTATGGAATGTGTCAGACTATGATCACGAATAGGTAAACTCGGATTTGAGGCAAGTAGATGTCATGCGACTAGCAAGGATAGTCGACGGTAATGCATGAGTGATTCGAGTAGTAACGGCGTGCAAGCGCATGAGTCATTCGAGTAGCAACGACGCATCAGTTGCGCGAGAGTAGAGAAATTGTGGATTGGTAAAGTATGTCGGATCGGATAAGTATCATAGCAATTGTCGGAAATTGATTTGGCTCCGCGATAGGATATAGCATGGTTCGTTGTAACTGTCCCTCGTTGATGAACTTCAATTATCGAACGTAGTTTCGGGGCAGGTGACCCTAGAAGTCTTGACCGCCAAATCAAGTAAATGTTAAAGTCCCATAGGATGACCCTAAAGAAGTCGTGTAAGGAATTTTATCGAGGAGGAGGAATGATGTAGTGCATGTTGAGGATAAGTCTAAGCGAGTGAGTATCATGTTTCGTAAGTTATCGAGTAGCCTTCGACCAGAACGATACGGTCAGGAAGGGAAATTTATGATCGATCGAATAAGTACGTAAGTAGACTGGTTGGTCGATGATTGAATAGATGTCGAGGAACGTGCTTAGCATAGCGATGCGGTAAGGCGATTGCAAGGATTTTTGCAATGTGCGAGAACGACGGATAGTAGAATGACCCTAAGAGTTGTGTCGTAGATCGGTTTGAGTAACCGATAGGTTATGTGTGTTGAGTGCCCCATCGATATTACGAAACGAACTAGTCGGGATTGAATCGAAGATTGAGTAAAGGATTCATACTCGGTCGAGAATCAGAGATAGGCGTGTCGTAAGAGTCCTTGGGTCGGAAAGATTGTTGCCTTTGAGCATCGTAGACTCAAGTTGACCTCTTGTGTTGGGAGAGATTAAGCACAATGTCTGGATAAGTTACCTAGCGGGGGTAGCCCCAGACGCAATGTATGGATAGAGCGAGAAAATGTGAATCATGTATGGATAGTTATGTGCGAGACATAGTACGAATGGTAGGCAAGGGAATTCAAGACTTGTGGACTTAGTCCATGTCGTTAAGGCCAAGTGTTATGAATGATTGGATGAAAGACTTGAATTATGTGAAAGATAGAAAACGGTTGGGCGAATAGGCGCTGCAGAGACTTATTGCGATCGGAAGCGCAATGACTTGATGCAATGCATGTGTTAGATGGCTGGCGAGAAACTTATGAGATCGAAGTTATGGTTTGGATCAAGTTATATGCGAAGATGTTTGCGAGGAGGACTCTAGAAATATGTGTCAAGGTCTGACTAAGACGAGTACGGACTGATTGGTGCTTGAAGATTTAAGTTGAGCTTGTTAGTTGTCCCGATATCCTACAACTGAGCTTGGCTAAAATGCATATATTGGTGGAACGCCTAAAATATGTGTATGATCCAAACTAAGTTGTATGATTCTAACGATAGTAGCACCAGATCGTGAAACGATCTAGCGAGGCACTTGGATTAAGTGTTGGTTTCGGTTCGAGGACGAACCTGATTTTAAGTGGTATATTATGTAGTGCCCCACTCCGTACGGTGCATTACGATGAGTCGTTGACTCGAAGAGTTACGTTAACCCGATGAGGTATCGATGCGAATCGATGCAAGCGTTACGTTGGCCAAAGGTAAGCTTTGAGTCGGTTGGAATCTATGAATCGAATCGATGCAAAGGATAAGTCCCATTTGGGCAAGTGCTGATTTTAGTTGATCTGGTGTGCAAGCTATGCTTTTATGCTGGACGATAAGAGGTCGGCATTTTGTCTTATGCAGTGAAGTGTCCGCGAAACCAAATCGTGACCTTGCAACGGATTGTGGCATGGGCGTGATAGGCCAAATCAACGGAGTAGTTCAAAGGAATGACTAAGTTCGAGAGTTAGCTATGTGACCAAGTTATGGAAGCGAGCCGCTTCAATCGGCGAAACGACAAGGCGTATCGGCTTAAGGTGGGCGGGTTCTTGACTCTCTCTCCCTATTCCTTTACGTCTAATAAAATATGTCCGTGCATGCATAAGATGCTATCTAGTTAGCGAGCGTGGCTCGGCGACGAAAGGTCCAAGTATGTGTCGAACACTAAGATAGAACATTGAATAATCGAATAATTGAAGCGACGTGCATCAAGTGTACGAGTCGCGGTAGGGCAATGATAGTAGAACATTGAAAGACGATATTGAGATGTGCACCACGTGTACGGCTCCGAGAATATTGAACACTAGGCGTAGAACATTGAATACGGAGCTGAGCGTGCCTTCGGGCACGGAAGCTATGAAATAACTGAGTAACTACGGAATTAGGCTATGAGAATAACTTACGAATGGTACGCGTTGAATATGAGTACGAGATGACTAAGCCGTTGGACGTCGTGCATCAATATGGATGTGTTGGGGCATAACGCCGACGAAGCTCCCCATATGGATGGTGGATTATGTTTATGAGACGCGAATATACTTATGGAACGGGACTATGTTTATGGAACACGAGATGGATTGGAATGTATGACTTGTATGCTATGGCGCATATTGCATGGTCAATGGACTCGGATTGCCCGTGCACGGGTGCGGCTTCCCTCGGACGGTTACGCCGGAACACCGGGACCGTTCGGCCTAGGAGGAAATTATGTGTGGTATTTATGGTGCACATCATTCGGACGGATTACGACCGTCCAGTGCTGTGATAAGCTATGATATCCGTAAGTTTGGGATCCTTCGGATACTGGGCTAGCAACCCATATCGAAGTGATCGTAGGCTTACACATAAGAGATGCCAAGTCTATTACGGTGCGAAACACCGTGACCTTCATATAGATAGGGCCGGTGGGCTGAGATGAGAGTTGGGTGCAGGCGCAGGGCCTGCGACCCTTATGCATGGTCTAAGTTTATGGTTGGTTGTTGCGTGAATGATATGATTCTATGTTAAGTTCTAACCCGTGCAGGCTAGGCAATATGGGACGGAGATGAGCACGAACACTATGATTATGTTCATATTATGGCCTACTGTATCTGCTGTAGGAACATGGTATGAGACACATTATGATAAGTTGCTATATATGAAGATTGCCATGAAATCGATCCTAAGGCTAAATAGAAAGATCACAATTTAAGATGCATGTTTCACTAAATATATTTAGTGCTTGGTTTGGGTACGAGCGGATCTTGATCAGTGCGAAGCGAGGACGAAAGCACTAATCCCCCACTAGTTTATGTGCAGGTTCAGGTTATGATCGGCTCGGGGCGGAGCTTGGCTTGGACGTGCCGAGGCATGGAGTCCTTGGCATTCAAGAGGAGCTTCCGCATAAGCGTTCGGACTTGCGACATGGAGATGTTCGACCGAAGACAACTTGGTGGCTATAAAGAGGCATAATGTATGGAACAATGTAATCTTTTGTGTGCTAGAGAGATCATGAGCGTTGTAGCCAATTGACATATATGTTGGGCTATTCAGAGCCTTTGTAATCTTCATTTCGTTATCAATAAAAGAGATTCTTATGTCATACTCTGTTTTTCTTCCGCTACTTATGTTGTCAATTTAGGATAAATGCTATGTGAACTATTATCTTGTCTTGCACGAGCGTAACTCCAGGCTCGTGCGGCATCACGCCCCAGCGAGGACGATGATTCAGGTGAAATCTAGCGAGGACGAACGATTTCCCGGATCGGGGAGTGACAATCATTGCTGCTCCATCCTCAACTATCCGAATCCAAAATCTGGCGCTGCACAGATCTATTTTTTTTAAGGTTTTGGCTGTCGATTCCTTTATCGAAAATTATCTGTCTACCTCTGGACTGCTTAAAACCAACATCTCGTCCGGCGTCAGAAATAGCCACCACCGCCATCACGATTGATAAAAAATAATTAAAATTACATTAATCCTATGCCTCCAGAAGGAGTTCAAACATAATCTAGATTAAAAAATTAAAATAATAAGCATGATCAACCCTCGTAATTTTAATTACATCCATAGCAACAACAACATCCACGACATGTCCGTGGTTTAAACAACACAATCAAAAACATGCATTGGACCATAATAGTTGGATCTAAGATGCCTGCAAAACTGAGTTAGAACAAATCTATATCTACCGTCTATTACACAACGCAGATTTTATTGGACAATATGGACATATCAATCAATACGTAGATCCAAAGTGGCTCTGATACCAATTGATGGAACTGGGGATTCCCAGGACCCTTTCTTTGATGTGCGTATTGATCGATAGAAAGTTAAAAAGATCTAATACGTGTTCTAACCCTTCATAGACGAAAACTAGGGTTCACGAATTATACCTGCGGCGGAAAAGAGACAAGTAATTTCTGGCAATCTCGAACGGACGACCCCAAGATCTTCTGCACGTATTCCTTCCTCGAGTTAGACGTCGGTGGACGACGATCTTTAAATTTTGAATGAGAATCATATGGACAAATGTTTGCATATTGTATTTGTTATAAGTGTTAATGCAAATGTCTGATATTCTATATTGTAGATAATATGGTGCGTGGTGTCACACAGAAGATCAAATTATCAGTTTCCTATGGAGTATATAAATAGTTCACAACCTAGATGGACTTGGACAATGTATTGGAAAGATTGTAGTGTGATCTGGTATTAGTCTATCTTGACTATAGGTTTGCACTAGTACACTTTGTGTGTATTGAACAGGACCACTTGAGGTTGTTCTTTTTGTACTGACTACATAAGAGAACAAACATCTCTGTTATTATGGATGCTTGTGCTCTTAATCCGGATATAATAACAGACATGTATATGCATTGTGCATTACTTTGACTCATAAAAGAGTGAGATTCATTATGGATCAACAACCTCTATGAATTGGGTAATAACGTTGTATGTATGATAGGTTGTTGATTATAAATGGAATCCATGTTCCGATACATCGGGTTGATGATGTCCCCTTAAGGAGCTCATAAGGATTGTCATGTAAATCCTGCAGGTAGATTATATCCGACATGACAAATAAAGTTGAGCGGTACTACTTAAGGATAAAAGATGTCGAATCAATATAGTTGTCAGTAACTTAATTTGATCGACGGACATACGATATCTTAACATGGGGAGCCAAACGAGCATATAATAAATGGAGCCCACAAACATAATTTAGGATTAGGGAGGTAGTGCAACAATAGCTCATTAGTGGATCGAGCTATTGTTAATGGGCCTAGATTGTGTGTTCGGGCTGAACACGGGATATCCAGATCTGTTAGGAGGCCTAACCCTAATTTCTCCTCATGGTCCCTACCGTAGCCTATATATATCCTCTATTCTCTGGCCGTCAGATGACTGGTCAGAAATCAAATACTTTCTCTAAATTCGTGATTTACGTAAGGAGAGAAAGAGAGGGCTGCCAAGGAGAAGAAAAGGTTGGGAGATCGTCGCCCACACGACGTCCAACTCGAGGAAGGAATACGTGCAGAAGATCTTGGGGTCGTTCGCTTGAGATTGTCAGGAATTACTTGTCTCCTTTTTACCGCAGGTATAATTCGTGAACCCTAGTTTTCGTCTATGAAGGGTTAGAGCACGTATTAGATCTTTTTAACTTTCTATCGATCAATACGCACATCAAAGAAAAGGTCCTGGGAATCCCCAGTTCCATCATCAACGTCCCTCCATTCCAGGTCACTGGAAGACTCTGTTGTATATTAAGGAATGTGTGCAATGTATGGAACGGTTATCTCATCGGCACTCTTTTATAATTGAGTCATGTTGTAGCCCGCATGGCATGAGTCCTGTACCGGAGTCTATAAATAATGTCCATTATCAATAAAGATCAAAGTTCTCTTTACTTAATGTGTGATTCAATTTGTTTGCTTACTTTCTTAGTTCTCGTGTCTCGAATTACCTTATGACTATGCCTTGTGCGATCGCAAACTAGGTTCGCACGGTATCACGTCCGGGGGACGACTATCGATTCGACGGAATCGGGGTGTGACAACAATGCTCAAATTATCAGATGGCACCATGATCAGAGGTGCACTAGATCAAATAGTGTTAAACCTCACATGGCGCCAGCTGCCACACGGCCATCTTCCTCGAGAAGCCCAACGGCTGTTATCATGACTGACAGTACATCAGTCGAGGAAAATCTCATCGAATCCAGTGTGCACAGTGCTCGAGGGAAATTGTCAGAGTCGTCATTATTGCATTTGTATTTTACTATGCGCCATGTAGAGTTGGTGCAAAGTAGGCAGTACTTCACTGTTTCAGTTAACTAGCTCTTTCCCACAGATAGCGTAGGGCATGCGCTCTCCATCAAATCAAGGCACCAATTGATCAAACCATTATCCAGAAGCAATTAGATGACATGGCGCGCATACCACTAATCTCGAAGAACGTGTACGTAATACTGTCTACGACAAGCGCATCTCTCTCACAGAATGCCACATGTCATATGCAGTTAAGCCAACCGTTCGCGCAACTGGGTGATTGTGCGCCAACCAGTACAGAATCAACATGTACGCCAATCAGGATAACTACATAACAGTTATCTCAAAACTCTATAAATAGAGTTCAAATTCACTTCACAAGCATTACTAATGATCATAATCTTCTGAGCACTTGTTGCTGCACTCTCCAAAGGCTTTCTCCTTCGACTTCGCATCATCTAAGGGATAAAGTGATCGTCTTCTGATCAGATTTTTAAAGTTGTATTTTCTAGAAATCAATTATACTATTGTACCTTTCTTAGTTTGTAATCAAACTTTTTATTTTTGCAAACATCTGTCAGATCGACGGAGCCGATGTTCGTCGGGGACGACAAGCACAGAGGTCGATGTCGGTGATGGCGGTGACGTCAGGTGAGTGGTAGGGTCGACTGTCGTGTGGGTGATAGTAATGGGGTGGCGGTGGTGATGCTGGTTGGAGTAGGGAGTCGTTGTAGAGGATGGCCGGGATTAGGTGGTGGCCGAGGCTGTTGACATAGGAGGAGGTCGGAGCAAGGAGGAGGGGGAAGTCGAAATTTGTTGTTGAAGAAGGTTGTGGTGATGATGGTCTGGTTCAGGAACTGGGGCGGCTGTTTGCTGTTGGTTGGCGGTGATGCCGGAGGAGTTGATCGTCGGAGACTCAGGCGGTGGCGATGAGCGAAAAATCGAGGACAATGGAGATTGATTGGGGTTGGTGACGGAGTACGGCCGGAGCATCGCCGGACAGAACAATGACGAAGAGAGAGAGAGAACAGTGAGGACATTGGAAATTGTGTCAGTATAACAGTGTGTCAAAAATATATTAAAATAACTGAAAAATACCCCCTATATATACTAAAATATTATAGCGTTATCTAAGTCAGCCTTAGTGCCACTACCTATAATTTGTAATTGATCTAGGATCATTAGTGGAGAAAGCTAACTAACCTGCTAAATAACTAACCAACTGCTAACTAATCAATTAGCTAATTAACTAATGATTATAACTAATCCAGAATTACTAAAACTACACTAAGCCCTTCATGTAGAAACTGTTGGCTGAAGCCCACGATCCAAAGCCCAAGGCTTGGTAGGCTAGAAACTGACTAGTTAAAATAAATCCAGCCCACAAATTGAACTAATTAATCATTAGTAATAACAATCCGAATTAATAAATAATAATTAAAATTAATAAAACAGAATTACTTATTTAAAATTAGATTTATTTTTAAAACCAAATTTTATTAACAAAATTTATACTTCTTCCAAATAGAAATTTAGAAAATAAATTTTAAAATTCATAAAAACGATTTTTAGGGAGTTACAAAGTGTATGTCCAAGTAGTACTTAACCAAGATATTCTTTGGCACAAGAATACCCCTCAGAAAATGGTCGTCTTCTTTTTCCACTCCTAAAGCCTTGTCTACTTATGTACATGTATATGATATTCTTATGTTGGAGGATCAATGACCCTCCTCTCCGTGCTTCGGACTTTGGCCATAAATGACAAGAGGCTTCGACTTTTGAAAGGGGAATACAGGGCTTGTAGGATTACTGATGCTTGTAGGACATGCAACTAAAGATTTATGGAGTTAAGGCACAAGTTCACGACACACCCTAGAAGAAGAACCACAAAAATGAATATTGATCGTTCATGGCTTTCCTCCCACTACTTTTCTACCCAAGAGATATCATATATCTACATTTTGTATATGAAAATGTATGATATCATTCCATTGTGATACTATTTAATATATAATGATTAATAAATTCCTTTTGCTTCCTTCATATTTTTTATAAATTGCCCATTTTTTGCTATGTGTATTAATGTTGTATGCGTGTTTGTTTGGTAACAAGCAAATGAAAGTATATAAATATATTTTTTTTTTTTTTTTTTTTTTGAAAGTATATATATATATATATATGTATATATATATATATTTTTTTTTTTTTGAAATCACACGCACACACACAATTGGAAGGCTCGAACCTTGCCGGCCCCTCCAGATGTCCGCTCTAATACCACTAGGCTGGAGAGCTCGGACTATATAATTAGAATTAGAAACATATTTTTGGTTAGAAATCATCAACTATAGAATTTTTTTTTACGTATCTAAACGACTTAAAACTTTCAATATTAACTTTCAATAATTAGTGTTTCTTGACCCATTTAAACCATCAAGAATTTTTTTTTTAAAACCGTCAAGATAAAGTGAGATTTTTCTTCGCTCATACCTAGATGATGGAAGTAAACTGTCAATAAATCTATCTTTAATGTTGATAATCTGTCAAAAAAGATTATTTTTATAGTACTGAGTGTAATATAAGGCAAAAGGGGTCATGGCACACGTATTGTGTGTGCAATACCGAGTCGCTTGGCTTTGAGAGGAGGAGTTTGTTACTGTATTTGTCAGAAATTTATACTAACAAGTAAGTTTGTTGTGAAACATAAAAAAGTTTGTTGTGAAACATAAAAAATCAAACAATTTTTTGTATAAAAGAACTATACTAATGTATAGGAACTTTTATTTTGTAGAAGCAATATTAACAATGAAATAAGAAAAGAATGATTTGAAAACATTCCTCTAAAGCAAATAAGCAAAGTAAATTGAAACTGCAATTAAGCTGCATTTCCAATATGAATCTATTTTTGTTGGTCGCATTGCTGAAACTACTAACAATTGGATCCATAAATGCACTGTCGAGACCAAAGTTGATGTTTGCGTTGTCGCGAGAAGAGACATGCCACCTTGGAAGCTCTCGGAACTCATTTGGTTAGCGGAATTATGGGATTGGAAAAAAAAAGTCATTATGTTTCTATATTTCGGTGCCAAAGGAATTGAGGATGAAAGGAAAATGATTCCCATAGAAGAAAATTAGGAAAAAAAAATGACTTCATCCATTCAAACAAGTAAGCACTAAGACCATCTCCAATGGGGTTTTCTATCTTTTCTATTTCTATGGAAGAAATCCATTTTAGAAAAAATTTCTCCCAATGGTAATTTCTATCACTATTTCTATTCTAGGTGGCAATGATGTAGGATGAAAAGTTTCTAGGAGGGTTTCTACATGTAGAAACTCTTATAGAAATTCTCCTCTCTCATGACAATTATTATTGGGCCCCACATCATTAAATTGGTCCTTTTACTATGTGACACATAGGATAGAAATAAAGAACCATTGGAGAGCATTTTTGTATGTCTACAATTTCTATGTAGAAACTCTTCCAACTAGGATAGAAATCTCCTTAAAGTAAATGCCAAGTAGGATAAGAACTCAATTTTAGAAATCACCATTGGAGATGGTCAGGGCCGGCCCTGGGGCCATGCCAATAGTACGGCCGCACAAGGCCTCCAATTTTTGGGGGCCTCAAAAAAATATTAGGGTTAGTTTTATAATTTTGTATTTCAAGTAATTCCATTTCTTCCTCAATTCCTATTCTATAATCCCTCCAAGACCTCCAATTTTTGGATCCCTATTCCCTACTTACTCTAAGATTCATATTAATAATCATACAAAATGATCAAATTATATATATATATATATATATATATATATATATATATATATATATATATATATATATATATATATAATTTAAGAATTTGGATGTGCATGCTTAGTATTTATTGAAGAAATAATGATGTCGAAAGCCGGATCTCTTGGTCTTACATCAGGTCCATAGTCGGTCCTATGATTTACGGGACTTATGACAAAATCTAAAATTTGCACCATTTTTCTCGCATAAATAATTTTTTTTAGCATTTTAAGAAGCAAAGTCATCAATTAAGCTATCAAAATCATCAATCAAGTTATCATATTTTTTTTTCGATTGGAGCGCTGACTTTTTTGTTGCTTCCAGATTGGGTCTTTATTTTCTTTTCTTTTTTGATATAACTAGTCCATTGTAAAATTACGGGACTTCCAAAATTGGAGGCCTATGACGATCGCCCACCTCGCCCGAGCCCTGGGCTGGCCCTGCTCAGGTCTTGGAGCCTCCAAATTGTGTGATTACATATTACTTCTTATTTGGGTATTGATCGTTATTCATTTTATTATATGTTTTCATCAACAGAAAAATTTGAGGCCAGATTTAGACAATTTAACGGTCAGTACGTCTTCTATCTAAAACATCTTTATTATACTATGTAATATACTTGAATATAGACAATTTGAGCTTTAGTTATTTTGTTTAGTAGCTACCTATATATTCAGTTATAATATACAATCAAGAGCATCTCCAGAGATTTTGATAAAGACATATAATAATATATTTAAAAAATATGAATAAAAAAATTTAGGGCCACATTTTGAAATTCACACAGGCCTTCAATTATCAAGGACCGGCCCTGGAGATGGTCTAACCTTGAAGTATTTACTTTCCTTTCCAAATATTTTGGCATTTCCAAATATCAAAAAAAAAATCATTGGAAATTATAATTTTTCAAAGGAAAAAAATGTCAAGCAATTGATTTCCTTTTCGTTCCTTTCCGCGAACCAAACTAGGCCTCGAAACCTTTTTGTTGGTAGGATTGTACCAATATGAAATAACAAAAGAGGAATTATTTGCGTTCAGAGCACTAAGAAAGTTGTAATCTTTATGCTCATCAATCTTCTTTTCCATCCTGCCGAGATTCCTCGTCGCCCCATCATAATTCTGCTTCTTGATGCTAATGCTCAGCGCCTCAATACAAACATTGTCGATATTATACGCCTCGTCGATCACATAGAGAAATGACAATGCCATCTTTTAGTATAAAAAGTACTGCATATAAGTTGAAGACAACAAAATTAATGAATAATTCAATATGACCAAATATTTCACGAATCTATTATTCGAGAGTTGTTGATACTATACAGTTCTTTTTAATGAACCTTCTATCAGGTGTGGATCCAAATTTTTGGAGTTCTACTTATGGCTTTGAGGCGTCCAGTGCATAAAATTAAGAGCGTTGCTAACTGGCGCGCTGCCAGGTGGCGCCACCCCATTGGCAGGTCAACCGGCATGGAACCTATGCCGACTTCGGCCACCTGGCGTACGGGTTGGCTGGTTTGCGGGCCAGATATTGTGTTCCTAAAATTAATATGAGAATTTATAGTAGAGAGAAAAGTGAGAACTAACCTTACGCTTTGCTTTGCATCTCATAACTGAACATGGGAATTATTCATGCTAATAACTATATGATTCCCATTAGGTGTTCAACCGATACTTGTTACAGGACCAACATCTTCGTTCAAAGTCACAAGCTTGGTTACAGTGCGATCAACATCATCTAGCAGGTAGACCGAGTTCTGAAGAGCAAGTTACAACAAATTACTTATCCCACAAACAAGCAAATTGAGACTATAATCATCAGCGAGATCTCGAGCATCTAGCAAATACATTTTGCGGCATCTATAATGAAGTTTGTGAAAGACAGTGAGAACACACACAACCGATCAGGCCTGCCTCGTTTGATAGACTATAACGTAAATCGTAATGTAATCAAATGAAAACAATAAAAAAAATTTTGTTTGATTACATTGTAATTACGATTACATTACAGTGAACCAAACGGGATCAAGTTGTAAAAGAATATAATATCAAACACTTACATGGAGAACATAATCCTGCTTCTAGGCTGTAAGATGTGAGGAGAATGTTAGTGGAGTGTCCATCTTTTCTTGGCTCTCTGATGTGAGGATAATGTTGTTGAGTCTCCATCTTTGGATAATAAGAATAGCTTGTCATTGAAGGTGTGACTATTCGTGTTTGGTTATTCAAAGGTGTCTTAGCAAGAAGTTCCTGGTGTTAGGCTGCTGCTCCTCCTTTTTCCTACGATCACGTTAGTTTGATGAAAGGAGAGGCGAAGTGCAGAGGAGGAGAGAAGCATAATAACATAGTACTATAAAAACCATATCTCAAACTTAAGATATAATAAATAGTTAAATTTACGATATAACAAATTAAAAAAAAATTCTCTCTCTAGACAACTTAACATAAAATAGGATTAATAAGTACTTTTCTATCCTTTAGTAATAATATCTTAAGCTAAAAATATTTTACCCTAAAAAATATACTGGAAATTGCAGAGAAATCCAATTTCGGGGTGGACTTTTATGAAATGTCCACCCGCTGGATGAGTTTTATGAAATACCCAGAATTAAGTATTTTCAAGTTAAATATTCCAAGATTCCCTTTTACATGTCACCCGCTGGAAACTGCTATTTTTATAATACCGAAACTACCCCTCGACGCGAATTGGTCATCTATATGTATTTGAATTCAAAAAACTCAGATCTAGATTGCGATTTTCGTCTTCTTCTTCTTCACGAAAAATCTGAATTCCATTGCTCTCATCTTCAGCAGAGATCGCAAAGATCGTTCGTAGTTCGGTGTGCTTTTCTTCAGTCGAACTCAGATCATCGCTCGTCATCATCATCATCATCTTCATCGTGGAGACATTTGAAGTTTTTCGACGATTAGGTCAATTGTGGAGAGAAAATATTTCTTCTTCTTTTCCATAAGAATTATCATCGTTTTGAAAGAAGAACGAAACTCTTTATTCCTGACAAAATTTTTCTAAAAAATAATATATTCTCCGTGTTAAAACCACGGAGAATGACCATTCTCCACCACGGAGAATGACCATTCTCCACCACGGACCGTGCTAAAATGACGAAGAATGACATTCTCCGTGTTAAAAACCACGGAGAATGACATTCTCCGTGTTAAAAACCACGGAGAATGACAATTTTCTATGGATTTTAACACGGAGAATGCCATTCTCCGTTGTAAAGTGACGGAGAATGGGCCATTCTCCGTCATTTTAGTACGGAGAATAGCTATTCTCCGTGGTTTTAACACGGAGAATGGTCATTCTCCATCTTTTTCAATACGGAGAATGGCCATTCTCCTCCATGTTAACACGAGATTGGTCATTCTCCGTGTTAATATCACGGAGAATGATCATTCTCCGTGTCGAAAAAGACGGAGAATGACTATTCTCCGTTGTAAAAAATGGCGGAGAATGTCCATTCTCCGTGTAAAGATCACGGAGAATAATTATTATCCGTTTTAATATCACGGAGAATGACCATTCTCCGTGATTTTACCACGGAGAATGGCAATTCTCCGTGGTTTTGACACGGATAATGACCATTCTCCGTCATTTAGTACGTAGAATGGAGAATCATTCTCCGTCATTTAGTACGGAGAATGACTATTCTCCTGCGTTTTAACACTAGAAATGGCCATTCTCCGTGATTTTACCACGGAGAATGGCGAGTTGAAAGTTTGGAAAGCCATAACTTTTGACTGGGAGATCGAAACGAGGTCCGGTTTGTCGCAAAACGAACGTATTTTCGAGGAGCCTGAAAGTAATAGATTTTTCGCTAGACGGACTTTCGAAATTTCAGAATCGCAAAAAAATGATGTTTTGAGCTCCGTTTTGACATGGAAAGATTTTGGAAAAGAAAACCTAGATTCGAAAGTGAGCAGCGTATCGAAGAAGAGGAAGAATAGAAAGTGAGCAGCGTAACGAAGAAGATGAAGAATCGAAATCTTATTTTTTTTTTGAAGAGTATGTTTCGCGGGTGCTTTGAATAAATTAGAAGGGTAAAAGGGTCATTTGGAACCCGCTTTGGATAAGTTTCTCTAATTCTGGGCACGCGATGAAAGTTTTTTTAGCGGTGGATTTTTCATAAAACTTTTTTTAGTTTTTGGACATTTCATAAAGTTCCCCCAATATAATATTTATGCTATTTGGATTATATATTAGAATATAGATGAATCTTCAAACTTAGCCAAAAGTTTATTTTGTAGGAATATTTGTAATTACTTTCGCAGCTAAATCCATAAACTATTTGGAGGCTATTTAATTCAAGGATTAAGCTCCTTAGAGTAGCCACAGTGGGAGAGATTTTAAATGCTACATTTTAACTTTAATCAAATTTTATATCACTTGAAGGCTGTTAAGACTGTAGTTGACACTTGTCTATACTTGAAAATTGCTACAAAGTTAAGAGAGACACCAAATTTGAAACTTGTTCTAACTCTTCAACATTAATTTATGGGCCCACAAAAATTAACCGTTCTTAACAAACAGAAAAGAAAATTAAAAATGGTGGAAAAAGAAAAAAGAAAAAGGGGGACAAAAAAGAAGCCGAATTTGAAGTACTTGTTTGGAGTCTACCATTGTGTATCAAACTACCAATATCAAGAAGACATTTCATACATCGTAATTTACATAATTTTTAATAATTTAAAATGTGTATATCTTTGAAAGATCAAAAGTTTTATTAATTAAAAATTTGCAAGAAAACTCTTACTTTTCAATCAACCCGTGCATGACAAAAAATTCCTCAAACTATACTGTAGGATGTGCGGTGTTGCATGTTCATCACTGCTTACGTCAGTCATCTTTGACTGGGAGTCCGGAGACCCCACGATGAATAAGTGGGACGACCTGTCGTGGGTTGTTGGGCATTGGAGTCGCAGCATCAAAACAGAACTTTGCGGCCGAAACCGTAACAAGCCATCTTGCGTGCTTCCTCTCAACCTGTCGTTCGTATGTAGTATTACAAACTCGGAAGTTTCAATCCCATTTCTTCCTGACTGAGCAAGAAATCACACTGTTACATATGAGTTCGTTATATATATATATATATAGTTGCAAATCATCTCTAGCCTAGTGGTTAAGAGAGATGCATGCGGCCCGAGTGGCCAGAAGATCGTTTCCCGGTGGGAGCGTTCACCATAATTACCTTCTTTCAAAAAAAAATATATATATATATAGTCCCTTCCGAAGCAAGGGTCGATCCATTAAGCGTACTTCATCTCAATCCGTCGGTGAGTCAACAAAAAAAAAATATATATATATATAGTCCCTTCCGAAGCAAGGGTCGATCCATTAAGCGTACTTCATCTCAATCCGTCGGTGAGTCAACAAAAAAAAACAAGTATGCAGCTCAAGGAATCAGTAGTACTTTTTCCTTCGGTGGGAATGGGCCACATTATTCCCATGGTCGAGCTCGCCAAGCTCTTCATCAGCCAAGGTTTCTCCGTCACCATCGTGGTCGTCGAGCCTCCATTCGACGACTCCACCACCAGCGGCCCCTTCATCTCCCGCGTCTCGTCCGAGTATCCATCCATCTCCTTCCACCGCCTCCCCAAAGTCGTCCCTCCAGCCACCTCCAAGCCTCCCATGATCGTCATCTACGAAACCCTCCGTCTCGCATGCCCTCACCTCCTCGCCTTCCTCAAGACGATTAGGTCGACCGCCAACGTCCGTGCGCTCGTGCTCGACATGTTCTGCACGCCCGCCTTAGATGTCGCTGACGAGCTAGGCCTTCCCTCGTACTTCTTCTTTGCCAGCGGCGCTTCCATCCTTGCCGCCTACCTCTTGTTCCCGACACTCCAGTCCAAGCTAGACGGCAATTTCAGAGACCTCGGCAGCAGCCCGGTACACTTCCCGGGACTTCCTCCGGTCCCGGCTTCTGACCTGCTAACCCATATTCAGGAGCGTGGCGAGTCTAACGACGCGATCATGTTGCACTTCAAGCGCTTTCCCAGAGCCAAGGGGATCATGATCAACACGCTGGAGTGGTTGGAGAAGAGAGCGGTCGAGGCACTTGCCAACGGGGAGTGTCTCCCAGATCGAACCATGCCTCCTGTCTACTGCATTGGACCGTTGGTAGCGAATGGAAGCAACGGAGGACGAGGAGAAGGAGAGAGGCACGAATGTCTGGCATGGCTGGACGCGCAACCGGAAAAGAGCGTGGTGTTTTTGTGCTTTGGGAGCTTGGGCTCATTCTCCGCTCAGCAGGTGAAGGAGATGGCTATCGGGCTGGAGCGAAGCGGGCAGCGGTTCCTCTGGGTGGTGCGAAGCCCTCCGCTGAAGGACGAGCCTGCAGTCCGACCTGGGGTGAGGCCTGAGCCGGATTTAGAAGCTCTACTTCCAGAGGGGTTCTTGGAGCGAACGAAAGGGAAGGGTATGGTGGTAAAGTCGTGGGCACCGCAAGCTGCGGTTCTCGCGCACAGGTCAGTGGGAGGGTTCGTGAGCCACTGTGGGTGGAACTCGACACTGGAAGCAGTGAGCTCTGGGGTGCCAATCATAGCGTGGCCTCTTTACGCGGAGCAACGGATGAACAAGGTGTTTCTGGTGGAGGAAGCGAAGCTGGCGGTTGCGATGGAGGGGTACGATAAGGACATTGTAAGCGCGGAGGAGGTGGAGAATAAGATCAGGTGGCTGATGGAATCTGAGGACGGAATGGCCTTGAAGGACAGGGTTGTGGGAGCGAAAGAGGCGGCGGTGGCGGCAAGGAAGGAAGATGGGTCGTCGTCTATCGCGTGGCTAGAACTTTTGAGGGCTGTGAGGAGAGGTGCTTGACCATTAACCACTAATACAACAAAAAATTCTTATCACCAAGGGTCTGCTTGGATTGATGGAAAGAAATAAAGAAGAGTTATTTGTATTTACCCTTTCAATTGTTATCCATATATCTACTTCTCTCCCCAATTTTATTTTAATTAGTATTACTCTCAATCTTCGGATAAAGTGCAAAAATATCCTCCTTAGATTTGCGTTTTTGCATTTGAAGACCTCTTGTTTAAAAAAAAATTCACATTTTTATTTATGTTCAGCTTGTACCCATGTCATTAACAGCCATTAAAATACGTCTAAAAATACGTTTTTATCCCTCCCCCACGCTCTCCCCCCTCTCTCTCCGTTGGCGGAGGCTTGTTAAGCGGAACTGACCAGAGAAGAGGGAAGGGTAGCCGGCCAGCGGAGGGAGGAGGGGACGGGTCGAACTAGGGGTGAACATTCGGTTAATTCGGTTCAAATCGAACCGAAAACTGAATTGAACCGAAAATCTAATAAGCAAAACCGAAACCAACCGAATTGGCCCATAACTGAATCAAAGTGAACCGAATTAAATCGGTTCGATTTTCGGTTTATTCAATTTTTTGGTTTATTTGCACTTTTTTGTTAATATATATAGTACTTATATATATATATATATATATATATATATATATATATATATATATATATATATATATATATATATAAACTAAATTTTCTTATTCGATTTTAGGTTTTGGACCGAAACCGAAACCCGAAACCCGAAACCGAAACCAAATAAAAAAAATTAGTATTTTCAAAATTGAAATCAAACTGAATCTTTTTTAAACCGAATCGAATCTCGGTTCGGTTCTGTTCGATTTTTTCCTATTCGGTCCCCCTTGACCCCCCCCTCCTCCCTCCGTTGGCCGGCCCCCTCGACCCGCCCCCTCCTCCCTCCGTTGGCCAGCCCCCCCAACCCCCCTCCTCCCTTCGCTGGCCAGCCATGCTCGACCTAGGGTGAGCATTATTCGGTTTTGGACCGAAAATCGAACCGAACCGAATAAGAGATTCGGTTCGATTTAAAAAAAAATCGGTTCGGTTTTGGTTTTGAAAATACTAAAAAAAATTATTCGATTTCGGTCAAAAACCGAAAACAGAATATATATATATATATATATATATATATATACTATATAAATTTAGGTATATTTAAATACTATATATATTAAGAAAAATGTGCAAATATACCTAAAAAAAAGAATAAACCGAATAAATCAAAATCAAACCGATTTAATTCGGTTCGGTTTGATTCGGTTATGGGCCAATTCTGTTCGGTTTCAGTTTTGCTTATTCGATTTTCGGTTTAATTCGGTTTTCGGTTCGGTTTGAATCGAATTAACCGAATGGTCACCCCTAGCTCGACCCGCCCCCTCCTCCCTCCGCTGGCCGGCTACCCTCCCCTCTCCTCTGGTCGGCCCCGCTTGACAAGCCCCCACCACCGGAGAGAGAGGGGGGAGAGAGTGGGGGAAGGGGTAAAATCATAATTTTAGACGTATTTTAACGGCAGTGGTGCAAACTGAACAAAAATCAAAATGTAGAATTTTTTTAAACAAATGGTCTTCAAATGCAAAAACAAAAATCTAAAGAGGGTGTTTTTGCACTTTACCGTTGGATTGGGGTGGTTACACTAATTAAAATAAAATTGGAAGGGAATTAGAAATATGATTAGCAATTGGGGGGTAAATACAAATAACTCAATAAAGAAAGTTAAGTGGGTCAAATGAAAGAAGGTTAAGTGAGGGGAGTGGATAAATAACAAAATAAATGCGGAAGCGTACTGAAGTTCATTGATCGACTTAATGTATCTTGAACCAGACGTCTCTTTATGGGTTCGATCTTCCAACTCGCTACGATCCTTAATAACAAAGATGAAATCTTTGTCCCTCTCTCTGTTGATGGAGATGCTGAGGAGAATAGAGAAAACCCTCTCTTTTATGGCCGTATGAGTTGAAAACCATAACCCTAATGAATATATATATATATATGTCCAAGCTCCCTAGCCCAAGTGGTTAGTGGTTAGGGAGGGGGGCTCACTTGGGGGAGGTCTCAAGTTCGAGCCCTTCCGTGGGCATGGGATGGCTGGGTGGTCGTGGGACGGCCACGGTCCCAACCTGGCGGCCTCAAGAAATGGACACCAATATATATATATATATATATATATATATATATATATATATATATATATATATATATATATATATATATAGTAGTGGATCCAGGATTAAAATCCACTGGGGGCACAGTCATAAGGGAGTTCAAAATTAACGTTTCAAAAAAAAAAGAATATAATAATATTATATTATATTATATATTACTATTTTTATACAATAAAATATTACATTTCACAATTGTTCTCTACGAACTTTCAAAATATTTAACTACAATATCATTTGTAAAAAACTTTGATATATCAATAAGAAAGCTTAGTTGGAGCCTAAAAATAACTATTTTATTTTATTTCTCTTTTTCTTTCCTTTTAATTTTCAGTATTAATTTTTTTCTCTTTAAAATAAAATTATTTTATTTTAAAAAGACTGCAAAGCTATCTATGTGTTGATGCACAATGGGTTGTAGTTTTCAAAATATTATTCTCTGCGAATTTTTTAGGCTCCAACTAAGCTTTCTTATTATCTTCTTTAGTGACACTACACCAAAACACATGTATTGTAACAGGCAAAACATGTTACTAAAATTAATTCTAACGGACAACTTCCATGAGTATATAGGCCTGTTGTCGTTACTATTTCAATAATCCTAATAGCCTATTGCTGTTAGTGTTGGAGTGGGTGGGGTTCCCAACCTATGTGGAGAAGACCCCGGAGTGCGACGAGCGCCATTCGTGTGTCGAAGAAGCTCGAGAAGTAGGCAACTAGGAGTTGCTACTGCTGCTGCTGCTCCTAAGGGAGGTTCTGGACTGGGTCTGCCGAGTTCGGCCCGAACTCGGTTCCCAGGCCGAGTTCTGGCCGAACTCGGTCTGGTTGTTCCAGAATATGGCCAGTAGGTTTTGTTTGCCCGACACAGAGTTCTGGCGGAACTCTGTGTCTGTCACGCCCCGCTCCCGTAGGAGCGATCGTCCTCGCTAAGGCGTGATGCCGCACGAGCCTAGATTGCGCTCGTGCAAGGCAATTCCATAATGGCCGATCACATCGGCGGCGACGGGGGTCGTCGCACAGAAGTCCCAAGCAGAACATTGAATACATTGCAGCGGAATTTAAAGAAAAACACATGAACACAAGTTCTCAAAAGAATCTCTTTTATTGATATGGAATACAAGATTACATTTGTGGGCTCAAGGCCAAATTACAAGTCTCTCGTGCTCACTTTTCTCTCATTTACAATTCACTCTGCTCTCTCTCATCTCTCGATACAATACTTGGATCCAGCGGAAGCTTCGGAAGGCGATGTCCATACATTATGTCATGTATAAGTCTTCAGATCACGCAGCTGTACGCTTCGACTCGCCAAGGAACTCCGTGCCTCGACGCATCCAAGCGAGCTCCGTACCACGTCGCTTCTACCTGTGCCTGCACATGAAACACTGTGTGGGTGTCAGTACCACTGTACTGGTGGAGTGAGCTTCTCGCCCACCCATACAAAACCTACACGTTCATTTACTTTGTGTAACTTAAATCCCTTTCGATTGTCTTTCTAGTCTTGCCTTAAGATCAGTTTTAGGACCGGCGCCTTAGCGCAACTTATGTATCGGAACCATCTCGTGCTTGCAATGTCAACGTTAACTCATACTTGTCACTAGACCACTCCTCGTGCCCACAACATTAACCTATCAAGTCGTGTTCGCCTTACGGCCAAAATCAGAGACGCAACTACACGAAGGACTCCATTTCCTTGTCTCTAGACCTTTCTCGTGCTTGTATTGTTGACGCACTGACTTATACTCATCTTTTGTGCCAAACTCTGGGACGTAACGACTCGGTCGTGCCATACTCGATTCGTGCTTCAATATCTCTGAGGCAGCGCCTCCTCGCTTAGTCTCACCTACACTTGTGTTGTGACAACGCGGCCGTGCCTCATATTTCGAAGCCGTGCCCAATAACTCAACGTAACTTCACACAACTTGCCCTACGGCCCTTTTTGACTTAACTCGCAATAGCTTAAGCCTAACTCATGCAACTCTATGCCATCAACTTAACACTCGCCGCCACATCTAGTGCCGAAGCACGCCGCTACACGCTGTAGCCAAATCTTAGGCCCAGGTATTGTGTTTACTAACTTCATACACTTTTAAACTCAACTCAATCCAAAGGCACGCACGCGGATTTGCCGCCCGTGCCGACACATCTATATGAAAGGTCACTGGCATTAACTAGCCATCTTGGACATAGCCTGGTAATACGGGACCCTTGCAACGCGAGTAGCGAGCCCCGATGCAAGTCCCCGTCTTACCGATTGCCTATTACCCAGCTCGGCTATACCTTGTTTCTTCCTAGGCCGAGTCGGTCCCATGGCCCAGGGTGTCCGCTCGAAGAAACCATCCCTTGTCGACAAGTTGTCCATGACCACGCACCTACGCTAACTTCTAGACTTAACGTAATGCATGGTCTCATCATCATCACTTAGTCTCTTTACTTTACTCTTTCCACTTTTTCATACTTCATTCGCAGAGCCCAAACCAGGGTTGCCTCGGCGACTGAACCACAGTCCCGACATATTTCCTCTCGGCGACTAATCATCGCTTAGACTTAACATTCTTTGAACTCAGGGAACGGCTACTGCATAGCCTTCCAACTTAACTTGAACATAGCGTGTTTCCTTTAAGTGTCGACCGACCGTGGATAACTTTCCACTGAACCAACCGTGGCTCGTGCCTCTAAACCGACTCGTGTTCTACGCAACGCTGTCGCCCAAGTCATACTTCATATGACGGGCCTTGGAGTCGTGGGACTATTTATCTTGACAACCGCAGAATGAGCGGGACAACACATAGAATAACTTAGGTCGACCGGCATAACTTTTTGCCTAACTCACTCAAGCCTACAACTTAACCCAAGGGACGAGCAAAGGCTATGCCAAGCCTTGCGGGACAGGACCGTGCATGCTTTAGCAAGCATTTGTGCGGGCGACGCCTATGACTTAGGCTAACTCTCAGCTTTTGCACCGAAGACCAACTTTCCTTCTCCCAAGCCACGGGACGAAGGACCGAGTGTCATTTTCAAAGCACGCCGTGCACCAACTCTAAGCCGACAGTGGGACGTCTTCCATGTTCTAACTCGATTCAAACCGTCGGGATTATTCCCTTAGCTATGTGGATGCGTAGCTTTTATTATCAAGCCTAACTTGTGCAAGTTGAAAACACGATTTATTATGTGAAGGCAAAGATGAGGAGAGTTCACCGAAACTACCCCACCTGAGCGATGTCACCGAGCAAGCCGTTGCAAGGCTAAGGCCGAACGCCGTCGGCGTTTCGATTCCTCCGATTGACTTTGCGGGACGGGGCACTACAGTGTCGTCGGGGCTGATGCGGGAATTTGGGTGACTTTTCACCACTGGATCTAATCCAACGGTCCAGGTTGGTTGCGGGATTAGGGAGTTAAGTTGAGTTTTCTCAACCCTAATTCATAACGCAACGTAACACAAGAAAAGAGGAGAAGGAGGCAAGAGTGCCATTGCAACTTCGGAGAAGAAGACGGAGGATTGAAGGTCGTTATTCGAAGGAGATCGTATTCGGGTAATCTCTACTCGTCGTTCTCGCTCTTCGTAGCCTTGTAATCATTGTTCTTATTTCTAAGTGTTGTGAGGATCCGATTTGGATCGGGAGGAGTTTGTAGAGGGTGTAATTCTTCTATTCCATTAGTGGAGGCTTCTCAGGGTTGGACTCCGATCGTCCCGTAATTTTTTCCCGCAAGGGTTTTCTACGTCAAAAATTCTCTGTGTCTACGTGGATTGTTTTGTGTGGTTGTTTTTGGGTTCGTACGTTGTATTGCTCGGTCCTCTCGCAGGTACTCTTCGGTTTGGGGAAAGGTTTCCGCGTTTCTTTCCCAACAGAGTGGTATCAGAGCCAGGTTCTAGAATTCAGAAGAAGTGTTAGTAGTTGACAGAGAAACCAGAGAGGAGAGATGGACGTGAAGCCGGTGCGCATGGTGAATCTGAACGGCACAAACTATCACTATTGGCGGAGCAAGATGAAAGATTTGCTATTTGTCAAGAAGCTGCATCTATCCGTGTTTGCATCCGAGAAGCCCAGTGATAAATCCGAGGAGGACTGGACATTCGAGCATATACAGGTGTATGGGTACATACGGCAGTTTGTGGATGAGAACGTGTACAACCACGTTGCCAATATTGAGCACGCGAAGATGTTGTGGGATAAGCTGGAATCCTTGTATGCGAAAAAGATCGGGATAAACAAGTTGTTCCTGATCCGAACGATGATGGGTCTGCGATACAAGGATGGGGCGTCTATTTCGGACCACTTGAGTGAGTTCCAGGGCGTGGTTGACCAGCTATCTTCTATGGGAGTCAAGTTCGACGACGAAGTTCAGGGACTGTGGCTGCTGTGTACTTTGCCAGACTCGTGGGAGACCGTACGAGTATCTATGATCGCTTCTGCTCTAGAAGGCGTGGTCAGTCTAGAGTTTGCCAAGAGCGGGGTGCTGAATGAAGAGATGCGGAGACGATCTCAGGGCACTTCATCCACATCCCACCACTCAGAGGCATTGGTTTCAGAGAGCCGCGGAAGGGGCAAAAGCAGGGGTCCAGGTGGTGGCAGAGACAAGAGCAGGAGAAAGTCCAAGGGTCGTTACGAGGAATCAGAGTGTTACCATTGTGGTAAGAAGGGCCATATCAAGCGGAATTGTTTCGCTTGGAAGAGAGAGAAGAAGGGAGACATGGGGAAGCAAGAAGAGAACACTACAGCGGCGGCCTCGATGCACGGAGGCGATGTGATCGTCGTAGGTGATGAGGTCATTACTAACCTCGCCTGCGATGACAATTCTTGGCTGGTGGACTCAGGGGCTTCAGCACATGTATCTCACAACAGGGCACTGTTTGCCACTTACACGACAGGCGACTGTGGCGTGTTGAAGATGGGCAACGGAGATGTGTCAAAGGCGGTTGCCGTTGGAGATGTGCATTTGAGAACTAAGACGGGTGCGGTTCTTGTTCTCAAGGATGTTCGTCATGTCCTTGATATCCGTTTCAACCTGGTGTCGGTTGGAAGGTTGGATGACGAGGGATTCTTCAGTCCCTTCGGAAATAGTCAGTGGAAGCTTTCCAGGGGTTCGATGGTGATTGCCAGAGGAAGCAATAACTCCGGTCTCTACTATATGGAGGGGAGCACACAGGGGGCACAGGAGGTGAACACAGTCAGTGATGCGTCTATCGAGTTGTGGCACAGGCGGCTCGGCCATATCAGCGAGAAGGGGATGAGCTACTTGGTGAACAGGAAGGTGATTCCGGGGCTCAAGTCTACAAAGTTGGAGAAGTGCACGCACTGTTTAGCTGGGAAGCAAAATAGGGTGTCTTTCCAAAGTCAGCCAAGTTCGAGGAAGCCGGCGTTGTTCGAGTTGATTCACTCGGATGTCTGCGGTCCTATGAAGGTAAAATCTCTTGGTGGTGCTTCTTACTTTGTAACCTTTATTGATGACTGTTCCAGAAAGGTTTGGGTCTATGCTTTAAAGACCAAGGATCAGGTGCTGCCTACTTTCAAGGAGTTTCAGGCCTCTATTGAAAGGAAGACGGGCAAAAAGTTGTTATGTGTTCGGTCCGACAATAGCGACGAATACATCGGTCCCTTTGATGCGTATTGCAGAGAGCAGGGGATACGACACCAGAAGACTCCGCCAAAGATACCTCAGCTCAATGGTGTAGCGGAGCGCATGAACAGGACACTGATGGAGAGGGTACGGTGTTTGCTGTCAGAAGCAAACTTGCCGGGCAGTTACTGGGGTGAGGCTCTTCTTACAGCTGCTTATGTTATTAATTTGTCTCCTAGTGCTCCTTTGCAGGGTGATGTGCCTGATAAAGTATGGTACGACAAAGAGCCGTCATACAATCACCTGCGGGCGTTTGGTTGTAAGGCCTTCGTGCATGTACCGAAGGACGAGAGGACCAAACTTGAGCCAAAGACGAGGCGATGCGTCTTAGTCGGCTACGGTCGGGATGAGTTTGGCTATAGACTCTACGATCCAGTGGAAGGAAAGCTCTACAGAAGCAGGGACGTGGTGTTCGTCGAGGATCAGACCATGACCAACACTCAGGATTCCGAGACGCCTTCTGAGGCTGAGGAATTGCCTGAGTTAGAGTCATTTCGCTTCGAGCAGTTTCCAGAGGACATCGCAGAGGATCCAGTTATGGGGGAGCCAGTACATGGTGTTGCTCCTAACCTTGATCATCAGCCTGTTGATGGTGGTCAGGGTGTCCCTCAGGAGGATGAGCATGCCGGAGAGGCAGTTCCTGAAGGAAAGGAGGCTGTTGGTATACAGCCAGCACCAGTGGTTCCTTTGAGGAGGAGTGACAGGGATCGTCGACCATCTACGAGATACTCACCAGATGAGTATGTGCTATTGACTGACGGGGGAGAGCCCGAAAGTTTTGCAGAGGCTATGGAAAACGAACACAGGCAGGAGTGGATGGAGGCTATGCAGGAGAAGATGAGTTCCTTGCACACCAATTCCAGTTATGATCTGGTGCGGATGCCAAAGGGCAAGAAGGCTTTGAAGAATCGATGGGTGTTCAGAGTGAAGTAGACAGATGATGCTACTCGCCCTCGATACAAAGCGAGGCTGGTAGTTAAAGGCTACGGTCAGCGGAAAGGCGTGGATTATGATGAGATCTTTTCGCCTGTCGTCAAGCATTCGTCTATTCGGGTGGTGCTAGCATTAGCAGCCAGTCTCGACTTAGAGGTCGAGCAGATGGATGTGAAGACGACATTCCTCTTCTATGATCTTGAGGAGGAGTTGTACATGAAGCAACCAGAGGGATTCTGTGAGAAGGGCAAGTCACATTTGGTCTGCCGGTTGAGGAAGAGCTTGTATGGTCTGAAGCAGGCTCCGAGGCAGTGGTATAGGAAGTTCAAGTCGTTTATGGGGGAGCATGGTTATGCACGGACGACGTCGGACCACTATGTATTTGTGAGGTATTTTGCCGATGATGATTTCATTATTTTATTGCTCTATATTGATGATATGCTATTAGTGGGTCGGAATGCCACTAGGATAGCGGAGCTGAAGCGCCAACTGGGCGCATCCTTTTCTATGAAGGATTTAGGCGCAGCGAAGACTATTCTTGGGATGGAGATCAGCCGAGAGAGAGAGTCCAAGCTGCTACACTTGTCCCAAACGAAGTACATTCACCGGGTACTTCAGCATTTCGGGATGGACGGGTCGAAGAAAGTGAGTTCCCCCATCGCGGCTCACTTTAAGTTCACTGAGGAGCAGTGTCCATCTACCGAGGACGAAAAGGAAGATATGGAGCGGGTTCCATATGCTTCAGCTGTGGAGAGCCTGATGTATGCCATGGTGTGTACGAGGCCAGATATTGCTCATGCAGTTGGTACGGTTAGCAGATATCTTTCAAATCCTGGAAGGGTATATTGGAGTGCGGTCAAGTGGATTCTACGATATCTTCAGGGCACTGCTGGTTGGAGACTTTTCTTTGGTGGTGACGAGCCGAAGCTGGTTGGGTATACCGATGCTGATATGGCTGGAGATGTAGACACGAGGCGATCGACTTCGGGCTACGTGATGATATTTGCAGGAGGAGCAGTATCGTGGCAGTCGCGGTTGCAGAAGTGTGTTGCCTTGTCGACGACGGAGGCGGAATACATTGCGACGACGGAGGCTTGCAAGGAACTTTTGTGGATGAAGAAGCTGTTGCAGGAAATGGGACTGAAGCAAGAGCAGTACACTTTGCTTTGCGACAGTCAGAGTGCTATCCACCTTGTGAAGAATCAGACGTTTCATAGCCGGTCCAAGCACATCAAGACTCGGTATCATTGGATACGGGATATGGTTGAGAAGAAGGACGCGGAGCTTGAGAAGGTTCATACAGATGACAACGGAGCTGATATGTTCACGAAGATTCTACCAAGGGGAAAATTTGAGTACTGCAGGCAGATCGTCGGGATGACGACATCCTCCTCATAGTTGTGAAGAAGGAGATTTATTGGAGTGGGTGGGGTTCCCAACCTATGTGGAGAAGACCTCGGAGTGCGATGAGCGCCATTCGTGTGTCGAAGAAGCTCGGGAAGTAGGCAACTAGGAGTTGCTACTGCTGCTGCTGCTCCTAAGGGAGGTTCTGGACTGGGTCTGCCGAGTTCGGCCCGAACTCGGTTCCCAGGCCGAGTTCTGGCCGAACTCGGTCTGGCTGTTCCAGAATCTGGCGAGTAGGTTCTGTTTGCCCGACACAGAGTTCTGGCCGAACTCTGTGTCGTCGGGGCTGATGCGGGAATTTGGGTGACTTTTCACCACTGGATCTAATCCAACGGTCCAGGTTGGTTGCGGGATTAGGGAGTTAAGTTGAGTTTTCTCAACCCTAATTCATAACGCAACGTAACACAAGAAAAGAGGAGAAGGAGGCAAGAGTGCCATTGCAACTTCGGAGAAGAAGACGGAGGATTGAAGGTCTCTATTCGAAGGAGATCGTGTTCGGGTAATCTCTACTCGTCGTTCTCGCTCTTCGTAGCCTTGTAATCATTGTTCTTATTTCTGAGTGTTGTGGGGATCCGATTTGGATCGGGAGGAGTTTGTAGAGGGTGTAATTCTTCTATTCCATTAGTGGAGGCTTCTCAGGGTTGGACTCCGATCGTCCCGTAGTTTTTTCCGCAAGGGTTTTCCACGTCAAAAATTCTCTGTGTCTGCGTGGATTGTTTTGTGTGGTTGTTTTTGGGTTCGTGCGTTGTATTGATCGGTCCTCTCGCAGGTACTCTCCGGTTTGGGGAAAGGTTTCCGCGTTTCTTTTCCAACGGTTAGTAATTTAATTTTTTCAACACGTTATTGTCGTTAGTATTTTTATTTTCCTAACAGCTTATTGCCGTTAGTGATCACTTTTTTTAACAACTCAAACATCTACGTAAATGAATACTAACAAGTTTTGACCGTTAGCATATATCTAAGAGTGTGAAAAAAATTCAAATTTCATTATTTAATTTAAATATTTTATTTTATTTTACATCCAGATGACAATATGTACACAAATTTCAACCATATATATATATACAAGTAGATCGCACAAATCATTGATTATCAACCATATTGTATCATTAACCAAAGTTAACTTCATTTACATACATGATGATTGAGATCCATAAAGTTCTCATTTCTAGAAAATTTGCAAGAGCAGCTAATAGATGAAAAGCTTCACTTTCTGAAGAAAAGAATACAACTATTTAGCAAAAAAAAAGGCCGCATCAATTAAGGTATAAACAATACTCTTCTCTTATTTATTCATGCCAACTCGCAATAAATTCTACAAATTGAGCTTTATACACAGACATGTACGAAGACACAAGATGTTAGCACTTAAATGGGCTGCATATCTTCTGTAGAACTGATCCAAGGTCTTTGCTGGTATGCGGTGGAGAAGCTCGCAAGGAAAAATGCAGAGAAAAGTCCATGCAAGATCAAGTTGAGTGAAGTCTACAAAACAATAGTGAAATAATTAAAAACTTCCGAGTTAAGTTCAGCTTGTAAATGAAAAGGCAATAAATTTTCAAACTCTACAAAATACATTGATGTGTGTGTGTGTGTAAATAAAACAAATTGGCCATATACTTTTGTGGCGTATGCCTAAGTGTCGTGGCGACCTTGTGTGTAATTGCCAAACTATGTGGCTATCTGAAACGGCTCTTCGGCCATGGCAAGGATTGCCCAGCTCATGTGACCTGTGCAATAATCAAGTCCCTTTGAGACACAATGACCACATGAAATGTTTACCTTCAGTAACAAGCTGAACATAACCAACACACAGGAAAACTTACCCTGCAACTAGAAAAAAATGATTCTTATTTAACTAGTTATTGTACTAAGATTCTCCATAATTTTGGATGGCTTATAGATATTCTATTTGGACTTAAGCTAGCAATTTGAAGGGTTTTTTAAGATATAGATTTATGCGCCTAAAGCTTCATGTTTAAAAAAAAAGGTTTATGGTCTCAATCAACTAGCAATGATTCAAAGCACTTATTTTTACATTACACCATTTCGGAAATCCAGTGACAATCGTATGGGGTCAAAAGGCCAATAAGTTATTCGTTTTTGGTAGTACTTACCTCAGACACTCTTTTTAAAATTGCAGCTTCAAGGCACTTGACTACCCTCTCCGTATTGATTTTCGAGTCAAGAATGCAACCATCCATTTGAGTATGTACAGCTCCTACAAAGAATTTGGTCAAAAAATGACAAACCCAGAGCAAATAACTTGTAAACTTTATGAACTCAGACATAATTAACTTCTGAACTCTAACAATACAATAGTCTAAAAAAACTTTATACAGTATAATTTTTACCACCATTCCCTGGTAAGAACACGATTTTCATGAAATACAAAATCTATAGTGCACAGCAGCAGTTTGAACTGCCTGTAGCAGCAACTGTTGTTGTTTTTGTGCGATGGAGTGCATCAGTCCAATAAAGAATGCAGTAGGCAGCATACAACAGTGGAAGGGAATTGGCAGAAGGAGCTACTGCAGAGTGGCACCCGCTGTTTTGTTAGCAACAGTAGCAGGAAGGTTTAGATAGGGAAGGTGTACAGCAGATGCACACCTGTGCACTTGACTACCCTCTCCGTATCGATTTTTTGAGTCAAGAATGCAGCCATCCATTTGACGTATATACAGCTCCTACAAAGAATTTGGTCAGAAAATGACAAACCCAGAGCAAATAACTTGTAAACTTTATGAACTCAGACATAATTAACTTCTGAACTCTAACAATACAATAATCTAAAAAAAAACTTTATACAGTATAATTTTTACCACCATTCCCTGGTAAGAACACGATTTTCATGAAATACAAAATCTATAGTGCACAGCAGCAATTTGAACTGCTTGTACCAGCAACTGTTGTTGTCTTTGTGTGATGGAGTGCATCAGTCCAATAGAGAATGCAGTAGGGAAGTAGCATATGACATCTAAAAATTGACCTAGGATGCTAGGGAAGTTAAGTGAAGGGAAATATAATATGGAGTTCATCAATGCCAACTTGTGATATTAAGATAATCCTATTTCTCAAAACACAAAGAAACATCCTTTAACTACAACTCAACCTGCCTTATATTTGACATATAGTTAACAGAGCTAGAGTTGTCAGATATATGCCATCCAAACCTCAGAAGAATACCACACTTCCACACTACCTAACAGAGCTAGAGTACAATAACAATGATAAAACGATGTTACAAAAGGAAAATAGAACTAATTCTCCAAATTATAGATGTCCTAACGACAGCCATCCCAACAAACATGGACCCAAAGGACAATAAGTTTAGGAACCAAAGCCAAAAGAAATGTAACGGTTACTTGGTCCTAAAGGGCAATAAGTTGAGTCAAAAAGACAGGCTTCCACAAAGTGAAGAATAAGTGCCTGTCCAAAAGAGGCAAAACACATCAATAAGTGCTAATTAGGAAACAAAAATCAAATCATTTAAGAATAAAGATATGGACGGTGATTAAGTCTGCTGTAGAGCGCTGTCAGCTTTGTTCAGGCTTATGTTTTTATCATTATGATTGATGTCTAAACTTGTTGAGCATATAAAAGATCCACGAGAAGAACTGGAGCAAAATGTTGATAAAATCTGTAGGCAAGATGTAAAATATAGACGTTCATGATTTAGACTATGCTTTTACACCATTATTGATTGGTCTTTTTCAATTAATTTTCTTTGCCAAATTGATTGGAAAAGAGACCCCAGGTATCAGTAAGTATCGACATCGGATTGGGACATGCTAAATTGTATTGGTATCGGCCGTATCGGATCGGTATCGGCTGATACTGCAAACTATAATTCAGAAATGATGCAGAAACTAAATCACTCAAAACTTTGAAGCCTCGAACGTAATTATCTGCACTCTTTAAATGGCGACCTTGATATTCTCGGGTAGTATCCTATCATAAAATGATAATTCTCGACTTTAAACTTGCATTTCTATATCATACTGTGCTACTTGATCAATAACGCAAAATCCTTCTATTTTATCTATTTTGATAACTTTCCTTGAACTGTCTAATCTTCAAAGAGATCTTCATCAATAGCTGCTGCCATTGCTGAAGGTCATCTGAATCATGCTTCATTAATGTGAATGTTGTAGCCAGCTGTGAGCACTTGCACAATAGAAGTTAAGCTTGACCAGAAGCCATCTTTCAAATATTTGGCATGTCATCGTATGTAATATGCAGTTTGTTATGACTATAGTTAAATCAATTCTCAGTTATTTTATTTTGTAGATACAAATAGTGATCTATATGAAACATATGGACAGTGCTTGCGAAAAAAGAAGAAGATGTTTCTGATTCTTATCTAGCAATTACTTGAAACATTTAAGAATAAAGACCCTAGATTTGGGACCAGGTATAATTAAGTGAAGAATTGTGCAAGATTTAGAATAAGTGCCTGTTCAAAAGAGGCAAAACACATCAATAAGTGCAAATTAGAAGACAAAAGCTGATAACTAAGCAAGACTAAAGTGGACGAGAAAGACAAAAAATCATAAGAACACAATTTAAAAGAACACATCATTCATCTAGCAAACCAAGTATACATGTTCTTCGCTAGATCCATTTGCGTAAGCATCTTGGATATTTGTTCCAGGTGGGAGAATGGTATGTTCAGCAAAAAGAAGAAATCATTTATGATTAAAAAAAGAAATTCTTTATGATAAACAAGAAAAAATTGTCAAAATATGTTAAATCCTTACCTCGGTTTAGATGGAAACAATATGGAGCAAAAAATCTTCACCATCAACAGCTTCTTCGATATGACCGAGATGGTGGTGTTGCGGTAAAAACTCCTCAGGATCGCAATCAAGGCTGGGTTTACACCTGCAATACAAAACCAAATTAGGATATTTAGAAGAAATAAGAACAAATTATGAAGTAAAAAAAAGTATTAACAAAACCTTTTCCCTCCTCCTTTATTCGGGCTTGTGACCGACAATACAAAGCTAATATATCATTGGCATAGTTAAAAAGGTTTTTTTATATTTATTTTTTTAAAAGATTTTTTTTATATCATAAATAAAAAAGATGAGAAGAAATGCAGACATAGTTAGAACCCCAAAAGTGTTGCAAATATAATTGGTAAACAAATCAAAATAATTGAGAACATCATAAACTAATTAAAAATTTTCAGTCCATAACATAGCTACAAAAGAGAACTAGTTCTAAAAGTAAGATAGAGATCATTAAACATACTCCAACCAGCAATCTAACCAAATTAGAAATCCCCCTTCAACCAAACCTGCAAAAGTATGATTTCCTCCTTGTAGAGGGTCGAATAAAGGAGCATCTGGATCAAACACTTCGTCGACATAAACTTTCAGTGGACATCAAGACATGAAGTGGACATGAAGTTCTTACCTGACTTTGTCAAAAATAATACTAAGCGGTGTTATTAATAGAACATCAATCCCTTTGGCTTCTTTTCTTTTGATTTATTAATCATCTTCCTTCCAAGATGGAAAGAAAGCCAAAAAGATACATAAAAGTACATATCTACTAAAATATATAATAATTTGTTGATACCATTTGACTTAATAGCCCATCAAAGCAGTCAATTTCTTCCTAACTGTGTCCCATATCCAAATAAATCAAGAGCTATATAATAGCAGTAATTCACCATTCACCATTTATTACTATTAAATATTTTATCTATATAATAGCAATAATATATATCATAACAGGGCATCAAGCCCTAAATAAAGGCATGAATTCTTTAGCAATAATATATGGCATAATATAATAGCAATAATATTAACATAACCATTTTTTTAGCAAGCAGCATCAGATGTAAATAAAGAATCAAAGTAGCAACAATAGACCAAAATAAAGACATGAATTTTGACCCCAAAAAAACTAGGGTATTTCTCACCTCAAATTAAAATAGAAATCCAAAAGAATCAACGTAGCAACAGCAGAACTAAATAAAGGCACGAAGTTTGGCCCAAAAAGAAGTAGGGTTTTCTCACCTCAAAATTAAAGCAAAAGAAGGGGGATAATACTGCTGAAAGCAAAGAATTACTCTTCGCAGGCGGAAGCCAAAGTCGCCGGAGCAGTCGATGAGTCTTCGTAGGTGGATACCAGTCGTCGGATTCCAGCCAATGACTCAAGCCGATAAGAGAGAGAGGGAGAGAAAGGAAGAGTTTCTGAACTATGGGGGCCGGCTATACGTAAATGTGAGAGAGAGAGAGAATAGATCGGACTATATCAGAAACGTTGGAGGGAAATTGGGGAGAGTGGGCGCCAAATTTTTTTGGCTAGAAACTATGGGGCCGGCTGCTTCATTCTCACCAATTTTTTTTTTATGTAACCTCTCACCAACCATTACTAATGTGTTTTTTTATACATATCTATATTTCTAACAGACTAGAGAGCTTTCTAACGGGCTAACATTGTTGGTTATTTATGATGGGCTACTACTGTTAGAAATTAAAAAAAGGGAATGTTAGAATTTGGACTGTTTGGTGTAGTGTGAATACTACCACATCAAGTAAAATAAATATTTAACTCAAAAAAATACTCGAATTTCACTGGGGGCCCAGCCCCCCAGTGGATCCCATATGGATCCGCCCATGTGTGTGTGTGTGTGTGTGTATATATATATATATATATATATATATATATATATATATATATATATATATATATATATATACACTACAAAAAAACTGCCAAATAGCGACTGACTTTTTAGTTGCTAAAATTGATATATTAGTCGCTAAAGCAAAATAGCGACTAACTGGCGACTGCAATTTTCCGTCGCTAAATGCATAGTCGCTGTTCCTTTTTAGTCGCTGATTCGTCGCTGCGCCGACGTACTAGCGACTAAACCAGCGACTACAGTTGGCAACTAACCGGCGACTAATATTTCCGTCGCTGACTTAGCAACCAAATGGCGACTAACGTTCGACGACTTGTTGATTATATCAAATTTAGTTGGCAATATTTTTCGCTGGATAGTCGAAGGTTAGTCGCTGAATAGTCGCGAGTTTGTCGCTGATTAGTTTGTTTTTTCAAGTTTTTAGTTGCTGATGCGTCGATAGTTAGTCGGTTTTTTATATTAGCAGAAATCCTGTTATACACATCCTGTAAATCCCTGCTATACACGTCCTGTAAAACCCTACTATACACATCCTGTAAATGCTGTAACAGTAATATAAACCAGTTCACAACGTACTTAAATATAGGGCAAATTTTAGCACCACAATAATTACCAAAGATATAAGCAAAAATAATATAACACAAAGGAAACAAACAAAAAACTAAGATATATAAATCATATATAGTGATGTCCAAACATGTTCAACCATCCATACAAAAAGATAATCTAATGCAACAAGTACAAACTAATATGTCTCTAGCGATACAAAAGCATAGAAAATCAAGACGATGGTGGTTGCATGCTACCCATAAACTGTGTTATAAGTGTAACAAATGCCTGATGCTGGCTTGCCATAAAAACTGGGGCTGGAACAGAAGTAGCCGGAGGAGCAACAGAAGGAGACGTAGCCGGAGGAGCGATAGATGGAAACGAAGCCGAAGGAGCAACATATGGAGACGTAGCCGAAGGAGCAACAGATGGAATAGTAGCCAGAATAAAAGAATGAGTAGCAGCAGCAGGAGGAACAACCGGAGTACCAGAAGGAGCAGTGGTGCCGTCAGGAGCACTGTTAGGAGACACCAACTCAGTAATATGTCTCAACTATCTCTGAAAATCGAACATCATGGTAGTCATCTGTCCATAGTAAGAACGCCAGTAGAAGGAGTAGCATGTGCAGGTGGAAGGTCTCTGGAATATATCGAAGGTTGCGATGCTAACGACCCAGTACCGTACACAGTACCACCCTTTCCTCTTCCAACAGCCTGTACCCACAAGTCATTCCTCGCAGTGGGCATACGTGGCATACTAGTAATAGTCGCCGCCGCTTCCTGATCAGGGACCTGAGAGGTATGACTCTCCAATTTCTCGTAGGCCTCCTGTATATATAAAGGTATCATGAATATATAAAATTACAACCAAGCTACATGTTTCGAAGAATAGGAACTAATATTTGCAATGATCAAGATGCCTATAAATCCATATTGGTAAAATCCATATTGGTAAAGCAAATAAGCAATTTTTGAACTGAAACAACATCTAAATTTTTACCAATGAAGCCATGTTTGCTTATTTTTTCTTTTGTGCAAAATTAACCATGTTTCAATATAACTGAAGACACTAGAGAACATGCATTCTTGCACCTATATTAATATACAGTCATCATGCTTTTCTTTCAAACTGGGAAATTTGTAAACATATCACAGCATTGTTCATAGAGTTCAATTTTTGTTATTTTACTGGCCAACATTAGCACCTATATCAATTTAAAGTCACCATACTTTTCTTTTCACACACTGGATTGCACATAGATATGTCACGGTATTGTTTATGGAGTTCAAATGGCCAACATTAGCACATATATTAATATACAGTCATCATGCGTTTCTTTCAAACTGAAACTTGTAAACAGGTCACAGCATTGTTCATAGAGTTTAGTTTTTGTTATTTCACTGGCCAACATTAGCACCAATATCAATTTACAGTCACCATACTTTTCTTTTTCCTTGTATGGTTTTCTAAGTAAATTATTATGCCCTTCAATCATGTACTTCTGCTACATAATCTAGTAGACTTATTTTTCGAATAGAGGTAATTTGCTTTCCTTTTCACATTTAACCATTTATTGGGTTTATATTTGTGTTATCCCAAAAATAGCCAGTGTAAATTTACAACCGCATTGCTAAAACTAGAATCAACAATATCCTTTTTCAATTACAACTATGAAGACTTGATCTTTAGGATGACTGACTATAAATCATATGGTATGTTGTGATTATCAAGCAAATTGTGTTTGATTGCCACAGATAATTATATTGTCTTAGATATTTTATCTTAGCTATTATTATATAAAACAAAACTCTGTATGGGTAATGGAGGACAACATGTAAAACTTAGAGATACTATACTAAGGAACGATTTTGTGTTCTTGAAAGCTATTTGAGTTGATTTCCCGAGTTTCAAGGAGAGGCTGCAGGTGCTTGGGCCTTGCTTGAGTTCTTGGCGACAAACACCCCAAATGCCTAGGCTGTTCCTGGATGTTGTCTTGTTGCCTCCGCCAGTGTCTACAGGTTTTGCAGTACTTAGCACTTTGTGCTTGGAAACTCTTGACCAGGTATTCATAAACTCGTAATGTCTTCCTCTACGAAGCACAGACATGTGTCGGACACATATCTGAGACAACCTGGACACCAAAATTGGGTGTCGTGTCTGTATGTCGTATCCTTACCAATCCCGTGCAACATGCTAGTTCCTCATTATAGGGATCTTCTCAAGTAATTAGTTTGACATGCTAGTTCCTCATTGTAACTGCGTCCGTGCATTGTGTTGTATCCGTGTCGGACACGAAAAATATTTATTCAAACAGAAATGCTAATCATGGTGTTAAATTTCCTCCAAACTTATACATGTTATAGGTATCTGAGATACTCTATCTATGAAGGATCTATTTTGTGTTGTCGAAGACTCTTTGAGTTGATTGCCAACCTACAAATTAGGCTGCAGATGCTTGCCCATTGGCTGGGTTGCTGAGATGCCAAAGTATGTCTGAACTTTGTCTTGTTTCCTCTCTTAGCGTCTAGAGCAAGGTTTAAACAATCATTGGAAACAAAAGCCTAAGCTGTGATTCATCTTCATCACATTAATCTTGTTGATGGTACTAAGTTATTGAGTTTTAAAGTTTAGGGTATCAAGTTAAAAAACGTGAATGGTTGAGGGTATCATGTTTAAATTTAGCCTTATAAAAAAGATGCACTAGTGCATGAATCCAGTTCTTGGCTCATAAAATGACATTCGAACTTATGTTATGATATCTTGGAAACATACAATATTGATTTGGCAAAGGTCGGCTAAAATTTTGATAAGTTGTTAAAAGACAAAAAAAATACTTACAAATGCTTTGGTAGCCCGCTCGTCTACTAACTTCCCATCCTTCTTGCGTTTATGGGTACGTTCGAATATCTTGGGAAAGTCGACAATACTCGTGTCTAAGCCTGCCTTGGCGGCCTCCTCGCACTATAAAAGTTAACTCTATGATATATGTAAATAATAAAATTTTACATTTAATTAAGGATCTTATATACCATCCGATGAAAATGTTCAGCAGTCGAAAAGGAGTGAATCCATCAGAACATAACGCTACCCGAACATTTCTAGGCTCTGCAGCAAATTCTGGATGACACCGATCAAAATGCATCCATGCCTCTCTATCGGAAGGGTGAGATAATTCTCCTTCATCCATCTTCCGTTCCTTGCTATGCCATGTCATGTGTTGTGCTGTATTTACGGACATATACATCCTCTGCAGCCTCTTTCTGAGAGGCAAGAATTGCATGTACCTGTATGGATGCAGCTTTTCTTGGACAGTTGACTTTCCTTTGCCCCGAACAGGCTTGTACCGGTCCGCATTACAGAAAGTGCATTTGTCTTTATACTTGTTCTCCTTATAATACAACATACAGCCATTTCGACAACAATCTATCTTTTCATAGCCTAATTCGAGTTTTCTTATCATCATCTTCGACTTATAAAAGTTTTGAGGCAAAACTTTTGATCCTTTCGGCAACAATTCTCTGACGAGTTGGATGATCCGATCGTAGCATTCTTGCGGCAAGTTAAAATCAGACTTGAAGTTCAACAGCCGCATCACCACAGACAGGACATAATGAGTATCGCATTCCGGGTATATCGGTGTATCAGCATCCTTGAACATATCATAAAACTCCTTTGCATCAGGATTCGGATTCTCTGGATCAAAACTAGGCCCGGCCGCGGCAAATATCATCTTCCGTGCCAGATTTTGATGCTGATATTCACATTGATCTCCGGGAGTGGGCCCTCCGACCACTGGATCAAAGTAGGACTGAAATTGCGAGAACAAAGGTTCTCCTTGAGCTGTCCACTCCTTATAGTTGTGTACGAAACCCTTCTTGTAGAGATGCTCCCTAACAAGATCCACCTTTTTGAATGGTCTGTTATGACATTTGACATAAGGACATTTGATGAGTCTACCATCCATGAAATCAGTTTGGCTACTGGCATATTTGAGAAACTCCTCTACGCCCACCTTAAAATCATCATTCAGACCAATCTTGCTCTTATGTTGTCGATTGTACATCCACGTACGGTCAACTAAGTATCGACTCATGATTGCTTTCACTCGTGTGAATGATTCTGCACCATATATATTATAAAAAATATAAATTAGGTATCAAATATGATTGTAGATCAAAAGATCGACTCACTGCCTAGAAGCTATCACAATTGTCTCTAGTTTTAACATAGTATATAATTATAACAATATAAGTGTCAAAAGAAAATAAAAATAAAAAGGATTCATCGAGGTAGGATGTGGACTAGATTAGATACCTTATAGGGGATTCATTGGGGTTGTCTCGGCTGGGATAATACCAATATATATCACTTTGTGCATCAATTCCTTTTCGTTCCACATCGTGTTCTACTAAATCTTATTAGAGCCTCATCAAGGGGTTTGGGGACTAAAAACTAGAACCTTAAGATTTCGTAATACAAATATGACAATTAGAGCCTCATCAAGGGGTTTGGAGCCCTACAACCTTAAAATTTCATAATACAAATATGACAATTATACCCTCAAGCCTATTTCTATATTTAACCTAACCAAACATGAATATGAAAAAATGCAATACTGTATGGGGTTGTTAACAAAATCTACCACGCCAAAGGATAGAACCACATATTAAGCCTAAGTGTCAACATATTATGCCTGAGTGTCAACAAATTAGATCAACGTCAGAATGTGGACAGATGGACCAAGGAGGCATGTTTATTCCTCACGACATCTTATTCATAGCTCATCAGTGCATATATCGATTGTAGGGAGCATGAGAGTGATTCCTTACAGGTTTACATATTTTGTAAACTATTATTTTTCTACTATAAAGATTATTAAGATATTTAGAGAGAGAAAAGAAAAGATCAGGTCTAAAATAATTTAGAGTCCACATAATATGTAACCAGGATTGTAGAGTCATAATGACCGTCTGGAGAAATTACTTTTTGTAGAGTCCACATAATAATTTATAGTCTATTATTTACAGTCCACATAATAATTTACAGTCCAAAAAATAATTTACAGTCTATTATTTATCTAGTATGTAGGAACTGGAATTCTGATGAAGTCTGGAGTAGATTATTTTTGTTGTTGAGCATTCATTTTGGTCTACATTGCTAGTTTGAGTAGCTACCAAATCGAACATACGTAAGTTGTAAACTGTAGAATGGAAGCAATGTTTCTAACATTATTTTGAACCACATCAGAGGGCTCAACGCCTTGGGATAGAACCAAAGGCTAGAACCACACGAGAGGGGCTGGGTTACGAAAACAAAGATCAGGGAACCACCAAAACCCTTCCAGAAGGAGGAGATCCATATTTTGGTCATAAAATTGCAAATCAATGCATACCAATTAAATTTAAACAATAAAATTTTTTATACCTGATCCATAAGGAGATCGACGGCCTTGGGAACTCCGGTGGAGATCGATGTCCGAGGGAGACGGCTTGGGGCTCCTCAAAGGAGGCGGCTGGGCCTCTTCAAAGGAGGTGGCGGGGGCTCCGCCTGTCGTGAGTCTGCGGGGGCTCTTCGAAGGAGGCGGCGGGGCCTTGGGAACTCTGGTGGAGATCGACGTCCGAAGGAGGCGCCGACGGGGGCTCTTCAAAGGAGACGGAGGGGGCTACGCCTGTCGTGATTTGGCTTGGGGGAGGCGGCATGGGTTAAAGAGGTGGAGGTGGCCTAGGAGAGACGCGGGGGGTGGGGGGGGGTTAAAGCGGCGGTGGCGGCGGGGGTTAAAGGAGGAGGAGGCCTGCGGGTTAAAAGGAGGGATTTTGGGTTAGAAAAGAGGGAATAGAGGGATTTAGTTAATTTTATGGGGGGGGGAAGGGCTTTGGAAAGAGAGGGAAAGCTTTTGGCATAGCAACTAATTTTTCAATCGCTGAATAGGAGTAATTAGCATTTAGGTACTTCCGACTTCTTAGCAACTAACTAGGTTTAGTCGCTGAATAATTTCATAAAAGTAGCAACATTCTACCGACGGAATGGCGATTAACTATTTTATTCATAAAATTAATTTATCCTTTAGTCGAAATTTAGTCGGTAGTAAGTCGCAAATTAGCGACTAAAAATGGTTAGTCGCTAAATTAGTCGCTATATTACCATAATTTTGTATATATATATATATATATATATATATATATATATATATATATATATATATATATATATATATATATATATATTTATATATATATATTTGAAGGGGAAATTTATTTGAAATCGGATATATATATGTGTGTGTGTGTGTGTGTGTGTGTGTGTGTGTATTTTGTCCCCGTGGCCGTAGCCCGTTGGGAACGGTGGAGCACCCCGACGTAGTGGCGCGGGTTCGAGCCCCTTGGAGGCATGCTTCCAAGCACCATTAAGAAGTGGACAACCTCAAAAAAATGTTTTTTTATATTTCTAATTTGGCCCCTCATCAAATTAGATTTATCTCCGGTATCTACACATTATTTTCATGACAATTATACCATTAACCTAATTGTTCAAATAGACCACTTTAATTTGACTTAATTATTTAGATAGTCTGACACAATTAATTTTATATGTGTGGTCCCTATTATTGAATAATTCCAACAATCTTCCACTTGGTCACATAGGTAACCTTATAATTGTGTTAACCTTAGTGAGCTCATAAATTGTTATCTTAATTCTTAGGATATATCCGAACAATCTCGTCCATTAACCATATCAATATAGGATCAAAGCGACCTTCGTCACATTTAGCATAACTAAACCATCAATGATCACATATACCAATATAGTTAAATAACATAGATCAATCGTGGATGCGTAGCATAAAAATTACACGCAATGTGATTAACACATATCTATTTCCATCTGGTCCTCCTTTACTTTAGTGAGATCAATACTTTAACATAATGAAAATAAAATGAACCAAATTTTTCATATATCTGATCAGATAAATATCTAAAATACTTTAATACATAAATATGTCCAACACCAAATAGCACCAAAATACATAAAATACAAACTCCTACTATATTGCCATATTCTTAAATAAAATAACACTCATGAAAGACTTTGGGTGTTGATACTTTTTGTGAGCGGATCCGCTAACATGGAGTTTGTCTTAATGTGCTATATGGATACTTTAACTATTCTGAGTTCTTTCCTTCACAACTAGAAACTTTATGCCAATATCCATTGATTTATACAAGTTTTTGTTGTTATTGGTATATAGTACTGCAGGTTTATTGTCACATTATAATTTGAGTGGTCTTTCAACACCCTCCTGCAGGCGCAGCCTTGTGACAAAATTTTGCAACTATATTCCTTAAATGGATGCCTCACAATATGCAATAAACCTTTGCTGTCATGGTGGAAGAAGTTATGAGTGTCTGTTTGATACTCATCCAAAATATCTCCACCAGTCAACATGTAAACATAATATGATGTGGATCTCCTGTTGTATTGGCATCCGGCAAAATCGGAGTCAAAATACCTTATGATCACCTAAATTATCCGATCTCCCGTAAAGAGCATATATGTCACTTCCCGATTCCGATATATGTATTCTTTATGGATTTCGTATACGGTATCTGTATTTAGCATGTGTATAATTCTGTATATTTATTAATGGTTGCATGTAGATTTTAAGCTTGTCATTAGTGGAATGGATAGAGATTAGGGATTAAGGTTTTCTTAAGCCAACCCCTATTTATAATCTCTTCCTCACTCTCTCTCCTCATTCACTTTTCCATTTATTTTCCTCAACCACCACCCATAGGCAAGTACAACTTGCTCAAAAGTAGAGATTTGTGCATTTCTCATTTTTTATTTTTTTCTTGATTTTATTTATTTATATTTTTTTCACTTCATTCTCTACAAGTTTAGTTCTTGAAGATTTTAATTTTAACGACTAGATTGGTGTAGATCTAAGTTCCAAAAATTAGGATTTTATGGATCTTTATGGTTTTGATCAGTTAAGCTTGGGTATTTTTCGAAATCTAATGGTCCTAGGTTGTAGAAAATTTGATTCTACACAATTTTGACCTTTGAAAAGTTAGATTTTGACTTGTTTGGAGGAAATTATGGCCGAAGCAATATTTAGGTTTCTCCGAGGTTCGCCTATGCTGGCTCTAGCAGGGATGATGAACAGTCCCCTGCAGCCGCATAAGCATTCGCAGTCGCATGGCGCATTTTCCAGCCGCATAAGCATTCGCAGCCGCATGGCGCATAGCAGTGTGAGCCGCATAAGATCCCAGCCGCATAAGTTCGTTTTTTATCCCAGCCGTATAAGCCCGGTTCTTCCTTGAGCCGCATGAGTTCCCTCAGCCGCATACGCTCGTATTATCTCAGCCGCATGCGCGTTCTTCCTGGCCGCATGTGCCCGTTCTTTCCTTCAGCCGCATAAGACTTCTTCACTCTGGCTACATGAACTTGGTCCTTCCCTGGCCGTATATGCTCTTTGCTCAGCCGCATGAGTCTGGGCCGCAGATAGTCTGGCCAAATGACCTTATTGATTCTGAGCCGTATGTGCCTGTCCTTTTGAGCCGCATATGCCCGTATTCTCGAGCTGCATGTGCCCGATCGTCCTGAGCCGTATGCGCCCGCAATTTTCCAGCCGCATGAGTCATGGCCGCATGTTCTCTTGTGTATTAGTCCTCATTTCTAATCTGACTATCGATGTGATGGCTGGATATCCCAATGTGTGTACTGAGGTACAATCTACGTGAGAACCGAGGTGCTATCCTACGTGCTAAGTGTTCCTGCATGATACCTGCCAGTACCACCAAGAGTCCAGCATTTACATAAGTAATGGTCGGTAGCAATGTCGTGGTATGTGTTGTGTGTTACATTACACCAAGAAGGGAGTATATACGTATGACTCCATGAGCCAGTACGAATTCTTTCTTGGGATACTCGTACAATGTACGACATCTAGAGGAGTGAACATGTGACCACAACATGTGAACTCTGAGTATAACCTAGGGATTAACTTGGAAACTAACTTGATAGATGCATTGGGTGGAGAAGAATCCCGAGATCGTGTTATACTAGCCACCCTAGGTCCAGACCTGACGTGTCGGGTTGGCCACCACGGATATGGTTTCATTCGCTTATAGCGGATAGCTATATCCGACTCCTACGAGCTATGTGTTAAATATTTTAGCGCGGTAGCCCTTCGGGGGACTAGTGCATAATCAATGTGTTATATGTCTTATGGTTTGGCTAGCCCTGCTGGGTTGACACGATCTAAGAATTCCTTTTAATCAGTATATCGGGGATAACTCTTCCAAATATATAATCCGTATGATTGAATAGCCGCTTGGAAAACGACTTGACTGTGCTTGAGCCTTCCATTAGTAGCCGAGGGACATGGACTGTCGTGGTGCGTGGTCCGCCCCATGTCCTTGTTTGGTTGTTTGGTTGGTCTATCGTGTTAGGACAGGCTGTGGACCGAGGTTACGACCGAAAGCTTTATTTATTATTTATAATATTATTTTATGCTTGGGTTTTATCTCACTCTTTTGTGCTCCCTTGTGGTACTTGCTATTCGGGGTTGATCCCGCTGGTTTTGTTTGGCCAAATCTCGTAGCAGAACCTGAGGATCCGACCTTCTACCCCGACGTCAATGGTGCATACTAGAAGCATGGCTGGCGGAGGACTCGAGTGGATTTCTTCTCCACCACTCTAGTATCTTTACTTATGTCCTGGCGTTTAGCCACCGGCACCTGTTTAGCCAGCTAATCTAGACATTCTGTCTTGCATAATTGTAATTAAATTAGACTGCAGATGAATACAATTTTGTACCTATGACTTTCTGGGCTAGCTAACTTATAAAGCTAGATCCCCATGATCATTTTGATGAAGCGTCGGGGACGTCTTACTGCTTTATCTTATATGTTCATTAATTGAAGTTTTTTTTGCTTTGAATGATTGAGACATAGATGTTTAGTGTGACCATAGGAGACTTGAATGTAGCATACACCCCTTTGTCTTTCGACCGCCACGATCGCCTAGTCCGTCTCCGTATTTCGGTACTGGGGCGTGACAAGGTTTTATTTGTGACCCATGCAGGTCTGATTTTCAGACTTGTAGGATGTAACTATTATAGGAGTCTCAATCAAAACTTGTTCCCTTTGAATCTCTTGCCTCGATTTCTCTTGCCTCACCTTGATTGATAACCTGAATTACATCTTCGAATCCTCCTCGTCCTGATAATTAATATTATGTACCTTTCCATATAGGTGTGCTTCTTTCTCAGTAGCTGGTGAGGCCAACATGGAGGAACAACCGGCAGAGCATGGCTCGACGGGGCAACAACCGGAAGGAATACATTCTCCTGACCAGATCCAAGTGGAAGTGATATCTGAGCCAGTGGAACCGTAGGTTCTAGAAACTCCTGCACCCCCAGTAGTGCCAGCAGCGACGCCAGTACCTGATGCTGCAGCCCTTCTGGAGGTCATCCGGGGATTCCTGGCCACTCAACAGCGTCAGGCAGCAGTCCATCAACAATAGCAGACCAGCAGGAACAGAATGTGCTACTGAATCAGGAGTTACAATTAGCCCTTGAGAGAAGTGTCAGGAATAATTCAGGAGCGTCAGGAAGATTTTATCGACTCAATCCGAGATATTTTGACGGCACGGAGGATGCCATTACGACGGATGCATGGCTTCAGGATACTGAGGCCATATTGATCGCAGCAAAGGTTCCAGCGGAAGAGAAGGTTGACCAGGTCTGATTAATACTTCATGATCTCGCCCGCGATTGGTGGGCATCAGAAGAGGTTGGACTAAGGCGTCATGTTCCCTGGGATAGCTTTCGTACCAGATTCAAGGCCAAATACTTTGGCATGGTAGCAAGGTATGAGCTACAGCAGAGGTTTATCAGTCTCAAGCAGGCTGGGAAGACGGTGGATGGATATGCAGCGGAGTTCTGTAGACTGAGTCGGTTTGCACCGACGATGGTAGCTACAGAGCCAGAGAAGGCTATGAGGTTCCAGCAGGGACATCATTTGGAGATCCTACAGCTAGTAGAAGGACATGACTATCAGACTTTTGATGCCGTTTTAACGGCAGCACGGAGGCATGAACTCACTCAGCAGAGGTTGGTGACAAGACATGGGAGCCAAAAGAGGTCTCATTCCCAGAGTAGGAGCGGATGAGCAGTACAGCGAACATCGGTGCCAGCGCCCGACATCCGTATTCATGAGTTAGGAGTGTCGCGGAGAACGGCCGTATCTGAGATATCAGCACCAGTTCGGCATCAGCAGCAGAGGAACCAGCAGCAGCGCCAGGGGGTGTCCATTGGATGTACTTACTGTGGTAAGGGAGGGCACACTAGGGATGTGTGTCGTTCAGCTAATGGGTTATGCATGAGGTGTGGCAGTTCAGACCACAGGATTGTCAATTGTCCTATGATGCAGAGGCCAGGAGGGCCAGTTCAGCAGTTTTCGATAATACCAGCTCCAGGGACAGCACCGAACAGAGGGCCAGTACTGGCCGTAAGGCCGCTAGCCCAGCATTTACCGAAGCAGGCTCAGATGTTTCGTCAGACACAGAACCAGGAAGGCCCGCAGAGGCCGCAACGATAGCATGGTCGAGGAAGGCAGCAGGAGGGAGCTCAGCAAGGCCAGGGCCAGGCCTTCACCTTATCACTGGAGGATGCGCTAGCTTCAGGCGGCGTGGTTGCAGGTAATATTTCTGTTACCTCTTTTCCTGTAGTAGCATTGTTTGATTCGGGGGCTACCCACTCTTTTATATCTGTACGATTTGCGACACGTATTGGATTAAAATTTGAGGCATTGCCAGAGAGAATGAATATACTCACTGGTAATGGGCTCGTAGGAGTTAGCATAGTGTGCTTAGCGTGTCCAGTAGTAGTGAGTGGGCGATCATCGCCAGCATCTTTGATTGAGTTCCCTATGGGCAACTTTGACGTTGTCCTAGGCATGGACTGGTTAAGAGACAGTCATGCGACGATAGATTGTCGGGGAGGTAGGGTAGTATTTAATGTACCTGCGAAGAGGAGTTTGTTTTTGTTCGATCATTGGAGGATCGACCCAAGGACATCGTTGCAGAAGTATTTGTTGAGCAGAAGCAGATTCCCAGAGTGGTCAGAGAGTTTGCTGATGTATTTCCAGATGAGCTTCCAGGTTTACCACCAGTGAGAGATGTAGAGTTTTGCATTGAGCTGAATCCTGGGACGGAGCCTAAAGTCGGCAGAGTATACAGGATGTCGCAGTCAGAGTTGGACAAGTTGTACCAGTATGAAGAAGAATTAAAGGCGAAGCAGTTTATCCGAGACATGAAATCGCCCTGGGCCGCACCGGTGATTTTGGTACCCAAGAAGGATGGATCGACGCGGATGTACATTGATTACCGGCAGTTGAATGCAGTAACTGTGAAGAACAAGTATCCGTTTCCAAGGATTGATGACTTGTTTGATCAATTGAGTGAGGCTTGCATCTTCTCTAAGATTGATCTTCGATCTGGATATTATCAAGTGAGGGTCCGGGAGCAGAACATACCTAAGTCAGCATTTAGATCACGGTATGGGCATTATGAGTTTCTGGTGATGCCATTTGGACTGACTAATGCCCCAGCGGTATTCATGGATTTGATGAATCGCATATTTCTGTCCTATTTGGATAAGTTTGTAGTAGTGTTTATAGATGATATCCTCGTCTATTCCAGTAGTAAGAAAGAACATGAGAAACATCTTCGGGCAGTTTTGCAGACCTTGAGGGAGCATCGACTTTATGCGAAGCTTAATAAATGTGAGTTTTGGTTGGATTATATTTCGTTCCTGGGACACATTATTTCTGGGGCAGGAGTGTCCGTAGACCCGAAGAAGGTTGAGGCAGTGGAGAATTGGCCAGTTCCGAAGACGGTAGCAGAAGTGCGTAGTTTCTTGGGGTTGGCAGGTTACTACAGGAGGTTCGTGGCAGACTTCGCCAGGATTTCGGCACCCTTGACGCGTTTGACGCATAAGGATGTAGAGTTTGATTGGACAGCAGAGTGTCAGACATCATTTGAAGAGTTGAAGAAGAGATTAATCTCATCCCCGATCTTGACACTTCCAGTAGGATCGGGAGGGTTTACAGTGTATTGTGATGCATCCGGGAAGGGGCTTGGATGTGTATTGATGCAGCATGGTAAGGCGATAGCCTACGCATCTCGACAGCTTCGAGATCATGAGAAGAACTATCCGACTCACGACCTGGAATTAGCAGCAGTAGTGTTTTCACTTAAGTTATGGAGGCACTATTTATATGGGGATCGATGGAGATTTACACTAATTATAAGAGTTTAAAGTATGTGTTTTCCCAGAGGGACCTGAACATGAGGCAAAGGAGATGGTTGGAATTACTGAAAGACTTTGATGTAAATCTTCAGTATCATCCAGACAAGACGAATGTGGTAGCAGATGCCTTGAGCAGGAGAGGTGGTGCATTTATTCTAACCATGCAGAGGCATATTTTGGAGGATCTTCAGAAAATGGGCATTGAATTGATCTTGCCACAAGATATGGGAGTTATGGCCAGTTTGCAGATTCAGTCTACTTTAGTAGAGAGGATCAGAGCAGCTCAGGCGGAGGATCCGCGAATCCAGAAGCTTCGATCAGAGTGTGAGTCAGGTCTCAGGAAGGAGTTAGTAATCCATGATGATGGAATACTTAGGTTCGGAAACCGTCTTTGTGTACCAGGTGGAGACCTTCGACATAAAGTTATGTCGAAAGCCCATAGTTCCTCTCATTCCATTCATCCCAGAGGCACAAAGATGTACCAGGATATGAAGCAGCACTTTTGGTGGAATGGCATGAAGAGGGAGATAGCGAGATTCGTATCCAGATGTTTGGTATGTCAACAAGTGAAGGCAGAACAGCAGAGACCAGCAGGATTGTTGCAGCCGCTTCCTATTCCGGAGTGGAAGTGGGAGCACATCACGATGGACTTTGTGACAGGTTTACCTAGATCTTCGACAGGCCAAAACGCAGTTTTGGTAATCGTGGATCGGCTTACGAAGGTTGCACATTTTTTTCCTTTTAGAGTAGAGCAGTCTACTGAGCAGCTGGCAGAAATGTATATGAAACAGATTGTGAGGCAGCATGGTGTTCCAGTCAGTATAGTATCAGATAGAGACACCCGGTTCACCTCTCACTTTTGGTAGAGTTTGCACCAAAGTTTGGGCACCAAGTTGTGGTTCAGCACAGCCTATCATCCGCAGACGGACGGACAATCAGAGAGAACCATTTAGACCTTGGAAGATATGTTACGGGCTTGTACTTTAGACTTCGGTAGAACTTGGGAAGATCATCTTCATTTGGTAGAGTTCTCTTACAATAATAGTTATGTCACGACCCGCACCCGGATATACGGGTACGAATACGTAGACGACGCCCAGCCTACGCCGCAGTACCGACGGTAGAACGATGTCTAGTACCCAATAAATATACACTACGTCTAGAAGGCCTATAACTACAAATATACTCTAGTCACATCACAACAGCTAGGGATGATAAGACAAGAAAGATAACTAAGCACAAGAACAACTAGAAACTACTAGAAGGAATCATAAGACAGAAAAATAAAGAAGGAACAACAAGACTAACTAAGGATAACTCCCAGACAACTCACATAGAATAATAGTGAGATCCACCTCTGCTAGCAACATCATGATGTCCAATAATGGCACAACTACTTCTAAAATATTATCAACGGTATCCTGTCAAGAAAATGAGCAAGTACAAACACTAACAGCAGTTCCATGTGAATTGACAATTTCTATAAGAGACAGTATAATGAACTACAAGACAAAGATATATGAAGACTTGAGAACCGTTCGAAAGCTGAGTTACAACCCTTAACCAAACAAGGACCGGGGTTGTAACCCTTCTTCCGAGCAGAACTCAGTCTCCAATCAAGGTACATCATAGAGGCATATAAAACATGTGAGTAACTGAAATCATAGCATGGTGAGAGGTACTGTATGTAGAACAGAACAGGATATATGATAAGATAAAGTAAATATAAAATGTGCCTTGAATTATTAGAGCGATATGTGATCGGCTTGGGATAAGTGACAGGACAGGCTATCCACTTGGCCCGGCAATCCGCGGTGACCTCAACGAAAAGTCATGCCGACCAACCTGGATAACGAGCACAAGGCAAGAGGATATCGCTACACCCTTCGTGAGGGAAGAGTGGCGCGAGCACATGAATAGTGACAGGGTGGCTTGGATCACATAACCCCTAATAATTTTCCATCCCCGAATAGTATAATGGACCTGGAAATGACACATCATGACACGGGATTCCCTAAGAGGATAGCTACTCCCTCTCAGGAATCGGTGTCTATACAAGTACATAAAACAAGGCAGGAAATGTACGTATATACCAAGAAAATCCAGGAACAACATCTCATGTCATGATCTAACATATACTAGTCCGTGAACTATCGTGACTGGAAATCAAGTAAGACACTACGACTGAATCGGATATAGCAGATATCAAGACAATGAAAACTATCAGTGAATGTACTCGCCTGCGGTCCTGAGCTGTCAAATGGGGTCGATGCTCAGAGTGATGCCACAGACCTAAAGATAAGATATATATAAACTAATTAGGGTTCAACAGTGTTAGGCTTGATTATATAGTATAAGCTACGCAATCTAGGTCAGACTCAGTCAACGAAGTCAAACTAGGTCACACTGAGTCACACTAGGTCAAACTAGGTCACAAGAAGTCAAACCAAGTCAAACTAGGTTAAACTGGGTCAATGGTTGACTTACAGTTGACTTTTGGTCAACTGGTCAACTCTAGGTTAAACTAGGTCAAATGTTTACTCTACTTCGACGTTCAGTCAAAGTAGTCAACCAAGGTCAACAAGATAAAAGCTAGTCTCTATAAACATCTACAGGGTCAACCCATTCAATTTCAGTGATTGTGAAATCACCGGAATCGATGGAACTCAAAATACCACAAAAGGAGAAGGATTATAATAATAGGGTAAAAACCTACAGATGTTGTCGGATGATAAAATAAATATCACCAACGTGTCCAGAATGGTCAAAATAGTTAGAATAGTCTGTCCAAAAGTCCAGTTTGGACACAGAGGCAAAACGGTAATTTCGGACCAAAATGATGTCCGCCGTTGGACACACTTTGCACCGAAAAATGTGCCAAAATAAAAGTGCACAAAACCTAACAAGTTATATGTCCATGAATCCAGAATGACGATACGAACCCAACGGTATATCCAGAATTGGATTCCGTTGACCCGATCTCAAATTGGTCCGTTGACCAGGACATTGAAATTCCGATTTGCACGGAAAAGCGTGTCGGAGCTAATGTCCTCAAAACTCAGCAAATTATATGTCAACGAGTCCAGAATGATGATACAAACTCAACGGTATATCCGGAATTGGATTCTGATGAGCCGAACTCAAAATGACCCGTTGACCCAGAAAGTGGGACCCGCGTTGTACCGAAATACGTGCCAGGGCCCACGTTCTCCAAATCTAACAAACTTTATATGAAAATATGCCAGAACGATGCCACGAGTCTACTGGTGGTGTCAGAAATTGAATCCGGAGTCCCGGGTTCAAAAATGGAATTTTACAAGTACAACACTAAGAATTCGAACGGCCAACTTTGGCGTCGAATTCGACCGACCTAACAAGCTCAAACTAAAATGAAATCTAAAGGGGGCAGGAAGAGGGTTATACCAGCTATGTACCGGAACTGGTAGCGCACAAAACGGAGCTGCGACGACGAAGATACGAACCCGCGAAGTTGGCATCACGAAACTGTACAAAAATAGTTCAAATTAAAATATCAACTTGGTGGCCAGTTTTGAGGTATCAAACGACGAAATTAACGGTTTAAACTTGACAAAGGTGAAGAGGGATATACCAAGATTGAGACGGAGCAAGGAGTTCGTCGATCCAACGGTCGGATCTCCCAGAAAACGTGTGCGAAGTCGCCGCGATGGAGCGCGAATTCTGGAATTTTCTCCCCGCGCACGTCGACGGAACTTCGAGAAAAACGCTGAAATCGCTTAGACGGCGCGTCCCGGAGGACGTTGGCCGCCACAGGGTGGTGCCTGGGGGTCGCCCGGCCAGGGGGTGGCCGGCCACGGCGGCGGCGGCCGGCGGCCGGCGGCAGCGCACGGTTGGACGGCGCTCGCGCGCGGCTGGCCGCGGCAACGCGCGCACTGTGCTACGCGCTGCGCTGCGCTGCTGCGCTTCGGCCATGGCTGGCCGAGCCCGAGCCCGAGGGTGGAAGAAGGAGGAGGAGAAGGTCGAGCATGGGAGGAGAAGAAAATTGTAATGGAGATGGTGATGGTGTTGGTGGTTTTTAGGAAGAGAGAGAGAAAGAGATATTTAGAGAGAGTGAGGAATAGAGAGAGAAAATATTTTAGTGAGAGAGAGAGGGGGAAGTGGTCGGCTGTACATGGGGAAGGGGTGGTGTGTTTGTGTGGTGAGAGAAAGAGAGAGGGAGATATTATAATATATTATATATGTATATAAATATATACACATATATAAAAAAGAGAGAAATAAAGATATTTATACAAAATAAACGTATTTTCAAATAGGGAAAAATGCAGACACATCAGTGGGATGTATGGGCTGTCATGGTAGGGTCCATGCCAAACTGGGTCGGACGTTGGGCCAAGTTTGGACAAAGTCGAAGCCAAGATTTAATTAATTTATAAATTAAGCAAATTAAATCATGGATGAAATAGGAGCACAAGGGAGATCGAAATTGTGGCACGCAAGTGGCACCTGCATAGTTTTCTCAAAACAGGCCAGGGCCATAAATTGGGTCGACTGGATTGGACCGATGTCAGGCCCGGAATTTAAATTGGAAATTAAATCGCAAATTACGGCAGACGATAAATTGGTCTAAATTGACCCGAAAGTTGTGCGAAGCAAATGGAGCACAAGGGAAAAGTTCGAGTGGGACACGATATATCAACACGAAGATAATCTCGTCTACTACAAACTTCAAGAAGAAAGTTTTCAGAGACTGGCATCCCTGATGCGCTAGAATTCCAAGTCACGGTAAAGAGCATTAATGATCAAAAATTAATTATATAGAAATGAATTATTGAAAATAATTCATTAGAAATTTTGAAAAAAAAATAATTCGGGAAATTCAGGGGGCTTACAAGTTATCAGGCAAGTATACAGATGGCACCTTTTGAAGTATTATATGGAAGGAAGTGCAGGTCCCTTCTGGCATGGGACGATGTGGGAGAACAAAAATTATTGGGACCAGAGATGATCACGCGGACCGTAGAAACAGTCAAGATGATCAGAGAGCGGCTTCGAGTCGCGCAAGACAGACACCGCCACTGGACAGATCAGCATCGGAGGCCTCTAGAGTTTGGTGTCGGTGACCAAGTGCTTCTACGAATTTTGCCGACTCGGGGTGTCATTAGATTTGGAACCCGAAGAAAGCTTAGTCCGAGATTCGTTGGTCCTTTTGAGATTCCCGCTCGGGTAGGCAATATTGCTTATCGGCTTGCCCTTCCTCCCTCGCTATCTGGCGTACATGATGTGTTTCATGTATCTCAGTTGCATGGGTATGTCCCGGATCCGAGTCATGTCCTCGACCATTCGGAGTTAGTCGTTGGTACCGACCTAACTTACGAGGAACAACATGTGTCTGTTTTGGACCGGCGAGAGAAGGTGCTCAAGAACCGGACTATTCACCATGTCCGTGTCGCTTGGGGCCATCACTCTCCGGGAGAGTCAACCTGGGAGCGCGAGGACGAGATTAAATCTCGTTATCCGCACTTGTTCGACTCGGGAGGTATGTTTCTCCTGATGCCTTGGTAGATTTTGAAATGTATGGTCAATGACTACTATGATAGGTTGTTAGCGTAGATTGTAATTGCCCCTTGCTTGCCCGGATACCTCTATCTTTGTCTTGGCTGAAATTCCGAGGACGAAATTTTTCTAAGGAGGATAGAGATGTCACTTTCCGATTTCGATATATGTATTCTTCATGGATTCCGTATACGGTATCTGTATTTAGCATGTGTATAATTCTGTATATTTATTAATGGTTGCATGTAGCTTTTAAGCTTGTCATTAGTGGAATAGATAGAGATTAGGGATTATGGTTTTCTTAAGCCAACCCCTATTTATAATCTCTTCCTCACACTCTCTCCTCATTCACTCTTCCATTTATTTTTCTCAACCACCACCCATAGGCAAGTACAACTTGCTCAAAAGTGGAGATTTGTGCATTTCTCATTTTTTTATTTTTCCTTGATTTTATTTGTCTATATTTTTCTTCTCTTCATTCTCAACAAGTTTAGTTCTTGAATATTTTGATTTTAACGGCTAGATTGGTGTAGATCTAAGTTCTAAAAATTAGGGTTTCATGGATCTTCATGGTTTTGATCTGTTAAGCTTGGGTATTTTCGAAATCTAATGGTCCTAGGTTGTAGGAAATTTGATTGCACACAATTTTGACCTTTAAAAAGTTAGATTTCGACTTGTTTGGAGGAAGTTATGGCCGAAACAATATTTGGGTTTCTCCGAGGTTCGCCTATGCTGGCTCTGGCAGGGATGATGAACAGTCCCCTGCAGCCGCATAAGCATTCGCAGCCGCATGGCGCATTTTCCAGCCGCATGAGCATTCTCGGCCTAAGCATTCGCAGCCGTATGACGCATTTTTCAGCCGCATGAGCATTCTCGACCGCATAAGCATTCGCAGCCGCATGGCGCATTTTCCAGCCGCATGAGCATTCTCGGCCGCATAAGCATTCACAGCCGCATGGTGCATAGCAGTGTGAGCCGCATAAGATCCCAGCCGCATAAGCTCGTTTTTGATCCCAGCCGCATAAGCCCGGTTCTTCCCTGAGCCGTATGTGTTCCTTCGGCCGCATGAGTTCCCTCAACCGCATACGCTCGTATTTTCTCAGCCGCACGCACTTTCTTCCTGGCCGCATGTGTCCGTTCTTTCCTTCAGCCGCATAAGACTTCTTCACTCTAGCCGCATGAACATGGTCCTTTCCTGGCCGCATAAGCTCTTTGCTCAGCCGCATGAGTCTGGGCCGCATATAGTCTGGCCGCATGATCTTATTGATTTTGAGCCGCATGTGCCTGTCCGTTTTGAGCCGCATATGCCCGTATTCTCGAGCTGCATGTACTCGATCGTCCTGAGCCGCATGCGCCCGCAATTTTCCAGTCGCATGAGTCATGGCCGCATGTTCTCTTGTGTATTAGTCCTCATTTCTAATCTGACTATCGATGTGATGGCTGGATATCCTAATGTGTGTACTGAGATACAATCTATGTGAGCACCGAGGTGCTATCCTACGCGCTAAGTGTTCCAGCATGATACCTGCCAGTACTACCAAGTGTCCAGCATTTACATAAGTAATGGTCGGTAGCAATGACGTGGTATGTGTTGTGTGTTGCATTACACCAAGAAGGGGGTATATACGTATGACTCCATGAGCCAGTACGAATTCTTTCTTGGGGTACTCGTACAATGTACGACATCTAGAGGAGTGAACATGTGACCAAGACATGTGAACTCTGAGTATAACCTAGGGATTAACTAGGCAACTAACTTGGTAGATGCATTGGGTGGGAAGAATCCCGAGATTGTCCCATATTGGCCACCCCAGGTCCATACCTGATGTGTCGGGTTGGCCGCCACGGACATGGTTTCATTCGCTTATAGCGGATAGCTATATCCGACTCCTACGAGCTATGTGTTAAATGTTTTAGCGCGGTAGCCCTTCGGGGGACTGGTGCATAATCAATGTGTTATATGTCTTATGGTTTGGCTAGCCCTGCTGGGTTGACACGATCTGAGAATTCCTTTTAATCAGTATATCGGAAATAACTCTGCCAAATATATAAAGCCGCAGGATTGAATGACATCTTGGAAAATGAATTGACTGTGCTTGAGCCTTCCATTAGTAGCCGAGGGACATGGACTGTCGTGGTGCGTGGTCCGCCCCATGTCCTTGTTTGGTTGTTGGGTTGGTCTATCGTGCTAGGACAGACTGTGGACCGAGGTTACGATCGAAAGCTTTATTTATTATTTATAATATTATTTTATGCTTGGGTTTTATCTCATTCTTTTGTGCTCCCTTGTGGTACTTGCTATTTGGGGCTGATCCCGCTGGTTTTGTATGGCCAGATCTCGTAGCAGAGCCTGAGGATCCGACCTTCTACCCTGACGTTAATGGTGCATACTAGAAGCATGACTGGCGGGGGACTCGAGTGGGTTTCTTCTCCACCACTCTAGTATCTTTACTTATGTCCTGGCGTTTAGCCACAGACACCTGTTTAGCCGGCTAATCTAGACATTCTGTCTTGCATAATTGTAATTAAATCAGACTGCAGCTGAATACAATTTTGTACCTATGACTTTCTGGGCTAGCTAACTTATAAAGCTAGATCCCTATGATCATTTTGATGAAGCGTCAGGGACGCCTTACTGCTTTATCTTATATTTTCATTAATTGAAGTTTTCTTGCTTTGAATGATTGAGACATAGATGTTTAGTGTGACCATAGGAGACTTGAATGTAGCATACAACCCTTGTCTCTCGACATCCGCGATCGCCGTATGACGTTGGTATACCTCATATGGAGTAGCTGGCCTAGTCCGTCTCCGTATTTTGGTACTGGGGTGTGACAATATAATTTTTTGTTCTCTATTAATAACTTACGTAGTTTGGCTGCTACCCAATAATTCATCCCATATTTGCTTAAATATCTGCCTATCATTCCAACTATGTACGTAATATCTGGATGTGTACATACTTTGAGCATACATTAGACTCCCTACAACTGATCATGAACAGAAATTCTATTGATTTTCCTTAAGTTTAAGGCTAACCATAGGGCACTTGATTGAGACTGAACTTATCTCCTTTAACTTAAAGGGTGTCACCTTGTTTGTATTTTTGTATGCCAAATTTTTAAGCACTTTATTGATATAGCTCTTTTGTGATAATCCATGAATATCTCAAAAACGATCTCGGTGTATCTGAATTCCTAATACAAAAGAGACGGCACCAAGATATTTATTCTAAAAGTTATTTGGTAGAAATTTTAGCGTCGTGCAATATGCCTATATCATATTTGGCAAGCAGTATGTCATCAACATACATAACCAAAAATTATGTTTACTCCCACTGAACTTGTGATACACACAAGCTTAATAATATTTACATTAAAAACCAAACGAGATAATTACTTGGTAAAATTTGAAGTACCTTTGACGAGAAGCCTGCTTGAGTCCATAAATAGACTTTGTCATTTTACAAATCATATTCTTTGGATTTTCTGACACAAAGTTTTCTGGTTGTACCATATAAATATTTTGTCAATGTTACTATTGAGAAATGTCGTTTTGACATCCATTTGATGTTACTCAAGATCAAAATGTGCAACAAAAAAGTGTCTTCCAAATAAACCAAAGAGAAAGTCACTTTAAAATAAATCCTTAACTTTTGAGTAAAGCCACTAGCTACAAGACGTACTTTATACATATCTACATTACCCTTCGAATACTTCTTGGTTTTAAATACCCATTTGCAACCAATGGGATTTGCAACTTTTGGTAATGGGACAAGTTCCCAAACTTTATTGTCTTGCATAGACTTATATTCCTTATTTATTGTATTAATCCATTTTAAGAATTGGAACTTTCTGTGGCCCGACAGAAGTTGATTATATCATCTTCCAGTATTTTATAGTCTTCATCACGTTCCTAGTGCAATATGACAAGATTATCCAAAATTATATTTCTCCTTTCTCTAGTGGACCATCTTAACACTACCGGTTTTTGAGATTGTTGAGTTTGTTCCTCGGGATTAATTATCTTATCTTGAATGGGGGGTGCCTCTATGTTGTCTTGTTGAGGTAGCTCAACATCGACTTGTAGAGGTAATTCGACATTGTCTTATTCATGTTCTAGATTTACTTCTTGATCAATGGCAGGTACAGATTTCTGCACATCATCAAAAGTGATAGTATAAATCACAATTGATTCCTCTTCAAAGACAATGTCCCTGACTTTATTTCTCCTCCAAACTCGACATCCTCAGAAAATATTACACTTCTCGTCTCAAAAAAAATTCTTTTGTGTGGAATCGTATAATTATTAACCCCTTGATCTGTCAGCATAGCCAATAAAGTAGCTGCTTATAATTTAACTTTGGTCTATCTTCCCTTTACATATTCAATATAGACATTAAAGTCTATAAAGTCAATGGAATCCAAATCCCATCAGACACAAGTCGTTCAACTCTATTTCTAGAGATGTGACCTAATCGCTTGTGTCATAATGAGGCTAAATTTTTTTTATTGTTAATTTTGGGTTTAGTATCACATGACTCCACTTGCAAGATTTCATTGTAAGATGCAATAGTTTCAAGTGAATATAGGTTATTATAAACCTTATGGGAACTGTTACCAATAATATTTGAATTTAAAGAAAAACTAAACTTATTGTTTGTAAATGAACAATGATAACCAGATTCGTCCAATAAGGAAATTGAAACTGAATTCCATCCAAAAGACGGTACAATAAAAGTGCCTATCAAATCCAAATAATAACCGATTCATAATAATAACCTAAAATATCATATTGCTTCCATTTCTACCAAATTGTCGTCACCCACATAGATGTATCTTTCACCATCAATTGAATTTCGGTAGCTCAGACAACATTGTGTAGAACACTAATGTGGGTAGTCACACCATAATATAACCACCATGAGGTTCTAGGTTAGGGGTGCAACTCAGGCGGGTTGGGTCGGACTTGAGGTCAACCCGAGCCCAACCCGATGAATTATAAGTCTAGCCCGGCCCGACCTCGGGTTAAACATATGAAGCCCAAGACCAAGCCCGCAGGATCGGGTTTGGCTCGGGTTGGGTCGGGTCCATCGAGTTTATCGGATTCTAATATAATTTTTGGAATAATTTTAAACAAAAATAATATTAAACACATAATCAAATATCAATAAAGTCTTGATCATTGAAAATTATAAACTAAATTAAGATTTATAATAAGGAGTTGAAGAGTTTGGGTAAAGAAATTTAGGATTTAAACTTTTAAGAAATATGAAACAATATATATATATATATATATATATATATATATATATATATATATATATATATATATAAGTCGGATTTCGGGTTCTTCGGGTAACCCGACACATGAACCCGAGCCCAACCCAATTTTTGATCGGGTTCAAATATTTTAACCCATATCCGAGCCCGAACCCGAGTATCTTCACCCCTAACCCAACCCATTAACGGGTTTACCCGATCGGGTTCGGGTTTAGCCCGCCCAAATTAACCTTAAAATAGACTAAATTTAGAAAAAAAAAATTTATACGCCATGTGTGGTATTTTGTACATTTCTTCCTTATGTGTCATATCTTGTCACAAAAGAAACAACCCTTAGTTTTATATTGATGTTTGTTTTGAGCTGGACTCTTAGCAGCTACTGTATTCCTTTTCTTTTTGCCTTTAAAGTTTATCTTATTAAACATGAAAATTAAATTCTTATTGGCAGATATTGTAGCAACACTAACTGTAAAAAGAACAAAAAACAAAAACATATATGCTCTAATTGATAACCAAATAGTAAAATATAGTCAAATAAATTCAAATAATGGTGAATCACATCTCAAGATACCTAGTACATCATTAATATCAAGTCTTTGGACAATGATATATATTAACTGCAAGTGGTACTCTTGGTGTAATGATCTAGCTAAGCATTTGTATAGGCTGACACGGGCCTTCAAGTAGAAAGTTTGTGTGCCGCTCGGGTTGAAGTGTATGCAAAAATACTAAGTTCGTGACAGTGTCCTAATTAACTCATCTACATTAATTTTTGGGTCCACCAAAATTAATCGGTCTTAATAAATAAGAAGAAAAATAAAGAGGGAGGAATTGTTTTAGTATTTGTTTGAAGTGTACCATTGTGTGTCAATATTAAAAAAATACTCTAAATATAATAAATTTTTTTTTTGATAATTTAGAATATGTATTTGGAGTATTTCTACTATAAATGTTCTTATATCTAAGTTTTATTAATTAAAAATGTGCAAGAAAGCTGTTATTTTTCAACCATCACGTGTCCTTAGGTATTGTTTGGGAAGAAAGAAAAATGGTGGGAAGAAAAATTTTGAGGGAAAAATGGGAGAAAAATTAAAAGTAGTGGTGTTTGGAAAGAGTGAGGGGAATTGAGGGAGAGGAATGTGGGAGGAAAATTTATGTGGGTCCCACTCAAAAACAATTTCTCCTAAAAGTGGGAGAAAAATAAAGAGAGATAAGAGGATTGTAAAATAAATTACCCAACTACCCTTCAATAAAATAGTTATTAATTATGATTTAAAAAAATCAAGGACTAAATAGTAATTATATCTTTTTCTATAATAAATAAAATATTATTCTTAAAATTTTTCTTTTCCTACTTTTTGTTTATCCAAACAAGTAAAAAAAAATTAATTTCATCTTTATTTTACTCTTCTCTATTTTCTTTTTCCTTAAGTTTTCCTCTTCCTCCACTCCAAGGTTTCAAACACAGCGATAAACTATACTAAAGGATGTGCAATGTTGCCCGTTCATCACTGCTTACGTCATGCACTAGGTATGACGCATGGGCTTACTTCATTCATCTTTGACTGTGAGTCCGGAGACCACCCCGATGAATAATTTAACGCGATGAATAATTTAATGGTCTACTTGATAAATATTTTTATGGATCCTAGAATATTTTTGAACTGATTGTTTATAAAAATTTATGTTTATTATTTTTTTTTTAAGTACTGATTTAGTCGGCTCAAAATCTTCTCAAAATTAATATAATATACTTTTGGGTGGCTTTATAAATATTCCAAATCAGTAGATTTTGAGCGGCGTCTTTATTACTTTATTTTATTTATATCCTCACAAACAATATATAATTATAATTACTGATACCTTTTCCTATCTGTTTGTATTCGTGTAAAAACTTTTAGAACCGCTCGTTAGTGAATTACAAGCATGTACGTATTGGACTGGTTTAAAAGTCGCTACTTAAAACCATCTAAAATTGAAACTCTCAAAATCACTCATAATCGGTACTCTAAAAATACCTCATAATTGCTGTCCTATAGTTGCCAAGCAGATCCTAAATGTACTCACACACGCCCTTCACAGGGAGTATTAAACAATATTTTAGGAACCCGGACCGATGATTGAACCATTGTTTTATAGGTCCAATCGGAGTTCATTCGAGTTCAATCGGAGTTCAAGTAGACTTGGTTTGGTTTAGTTCAAATAGATTATATCCACAATTACTTCTTGGTTTGGTTCTTAACATGTTTGATTTGGATTAATTTTACAAATTTGAGGTCTCTTAAAATTATACCAAGAATCAAATGGTCCAAATCTCACGCGATAGATATTTTTAAGTTTTTTTTTTTTAAATTGGATGCTTCAATTATGAACTGGTTCGTCCGGTTTACCGGTTAAACCAAGTTCTAAAGAAAAAAAAAACCAACGATTCTTTAAAAAAATTCGGTTCAAGTCAGAATAGACCGATATTTTAGCAAAATCGGTCGAACTCGATGCAATCGCCAGCCTGACCCGGTTTTGACATCGTCGGTATTAAGGGATATTTAGTAATAAGGTTTCTTATAATAGTTAAAATTAAAATTTGAATTCTAAAATGTCCAACATTAATATTTAAATCTTTAAATTATTGTTAACTTGTTTACGTGAGTAATCTAAATACTAACGAATATTTTGGAAATTCAAATTCTAATATCAACTGAGACCATGTTACTAAATACAAAAACACTACGACCGTGTAAGGACTGACCGCATTTTGGCCCACAGATAACGTGTCACACCCTTATTTGCAAAAATCTTGACCACTGCAAACGTTGGACCCACGTCTTTTTTTTTTTTTTTCGCATCCTCCAATGCACGGCCGACAAGTGACAGCAGGCCAATTTTGCGGACCAAAAATACGGTTCAAATGACACAGCTCTACTACATAGCCCTAATATAAACTCCGAAGTTTCAATCCCATATCTTGCTGACTGACCAAGAAATCACACTGTTATATATAGTCCCTTCCGAAGAAATGATCCATTAAGCGTACTTAATCTCAACCCCGTCGGTGAGTCAACCAAAAAAAAGTATGCAGCTCAAGGAATCAGTAGTACTTTTTCCTTTGGTGGGAATGGGCCACATAATTCCCATGGTCGAGCTCGGCAAGCTCTTCATCAACCAAGGTTTCTCCGTCACCGTCGTCGTCGTCGATCCTCCATTCGACGACTCCACCACCAGCGGCCCCTTCATCTCCCGCGTCTCGTCCGAGTACCCATCCATCTCCTTCCACCGCCTCCCCAAAGTCGTCCCTCCCGCCGCCTCCAAGCATCCCGTGATCGTCATCTTTGAAACCCTCCGTCTCGCAAACCCTCACCTCCTCGACTTCCTCAAGACGATTAGGTCGACCACCAACGTCCGTGCGCTAGTGCTCGACATGTTCTGCTCGCCCGCTCTAGATGTCGCCGACGAGCTAGGCCTTCCCTCGTACTTCTTCTTCGCCAGCGGCGCTTCCACCCTTGCCGCCTTCCTCTTTTTTCCGACTCTCCAGGACAGGCTAGACGGCAACTTCAGAGACCTCGGCAGAAGCCCGGTACACTTCCCGGGACTTCCTCCGATCCCGGCTTCTGACCTGCTAACCGATATTCAGGAGCGTGGCGAGGTCAACGACGCGATCATGTTGCACTTCAAGCGCCTTCCCAGAGCCAAGGGGTTCATGATCAACACGCCGGAGTGGTTGGAGAAGAGAGCGGTCGAGGCTCTTGCCAACGGGGACTGTCTCCCAGACCGAACCATGCCTCCTGTCTACTGCATCGGACCGTTGGTCGCGAACGGAAGCAATGGAGGAGAAGGAGGCGGAGAGAGGCACGAGTGTCTGGCGTGGCTGGACTCGCAACCGGAAAAGAGCGTGGTGTTTTTGTGCTTCGGGAGCATGGGCTCATTCGCTGCTGAGCAGCTGAAGGAGATGGCCGTCGGGCTGGAGCGAAGCGGGCAGCAGTTCCTCTGGGTGGTGCGAAGCCCTCCGCTGAAGGACGATCCTGCAGCCAGACCGGGCGCGAGGCCTGAGCCGGATTTAGAAGCTCTACTTCCAGAGGGGTTCTTGGAGCGGACAAGAGGGAAGGGAATGGCGGTAAAGTCGTGGGCACCGCAATCTGCGGTTCTCGCGCACAGGTCAGTGGGAGGGTTCGTGAGCCACTGTGGGTGGAACTCGACACTGGAAGCAGTGAGCTCTGGGGTGCCAATCATAGCGTGGCCTCTCTACGCGGAGCAAAAGATGAACAAGGTGTTTCTAGTGGAGGAAGCGAAGCTGGCGGTTGCGATGGAGGGGTACGATAAGGACGTTGTAAGCGCGGCGGAGGTGGAGAAGAAGATCCGGTGGCTGATGGAATCAGAGGACGGGAAGGCCATGAAGGACAGGGCGGTCGTAGCGAAAGAGAAAGCGGTGGCGGCACGGAAGGAAGAGGGGTCGTCGTCTCTGGCGTGGCTGGAACTTGTGAAGGCTGTGAGGAAGGGAGCTTGATCATTAATGTCGACAATTTGAAGTGCTGCTCCCCATAACATCGACATTCCGATCCCCTTCTGCTTGTTTATTTCATTCAGTCTTTAAATTTTCTCACTTTATTTAACGAGTTTTAGCTAAGTACACTACAGCCTTCTTGCCCCTTATCCTATTTATAAAGAATATTCATCTATGATTGGTCTGAGACAGAGAAGAAAGTTATTCAAGATCTTTATAGACGTTAGATTGGATGATTCTATTGTGGTTAATTATTCTAATCGTCTCACTTCGAGCAAACCACATGTTAGATCTGTGGATACTCAATCAAGCATATTCATGGATTCAGGATTACCAAATTCTGATACTCATGAGGATATCAATGAGGCTAATTGTTCAGTTGAATCAGACAGACTTTCCCAGTCCTATGGTTTCTGAGATTACTCCTTGTAATCATGTTCCATCCCTCTCTCAAAGGAATCTGAACGTACCAGATGCAGATATTGTTAACTAAGTGTTTTTGAATAAGTCTGCCTTATGCTAGTCTATGTGTTTTGTCCTAGTCTTTAGGCCCGTTTCAGTTGTTTGTTACTACTTCCTAGAATATCTCCTACTCTATGTTTGTACTCTTATATAAGCAGTTTGCTCAGTGAATAAAATTATCATCTGGTTATCATCTCATACTCTTCTTCATGTATCTTATTGTTGCATAAGATAATTCCCCCAAATCAGATTCCAAAGCTCTTACTCATGGTAATGATGTAAGTAATAATTCCAACTCTGTATTTTAGAATATGAAAATAAAATATTAATAACACTACCAAAATACTGTTAAATAGCGACGTACTGCAGCGACGGAAGTGCATCAATCGCAAGTTAGCGACTGACTAGCGACCGATAGTTATGCAAAATAAAATTTAAACATACATCGCTGCCTCCGTCACAAATCCGTCGCTAATGTATTACCAACATATCCGTCGCTGGCGACGAATAAAACTGAACATTTCATTTTCATTCTCAAATTTTCGCCGAAAATTAAACTTCCTAAAGAACCCCGTCCTCTCCCCCGACCCTCCTCCCCCGAACCCCCTACTCCCCCTCCCCGCCCCCCTCCTGACGGCGGCCAAAACCTCCTCTTCCACCTACTCCTCCTCCCCCGACCCCTTCCTCCCCTGAACCCCCCTACTCCCCCTCCCCGCCCCCCTCCGGTCGGCGGCCAAAACCCCCAACGACCAAAGCCCCCCTCCTTACGGCGGCCAAAATCCTCCTCTCCGGCTCGAATGGCGGCAGCGGCCAAAACCCTCCTTTCCGGCTCGTTGATCTCTGACACAGCCTCCTCCTACTTCAGGTATAATTTTTTATGTTAAATTTTATTGTTGATGCTCTCTCCAAATGAGTATTTGATGCATTGGATCACCATCTGTCACGTCCCGATTCCGTCGAATCGATAGTCGTCGTCCGAGCGTGATGCCGTGCAAACCTAATTTGCGATCGCACAAGGCATAGTCATAAGGTAATCCGAAACACGAGATCTAAGAGAACAAGCAGAAAAATTGAATCACACATTACGTAGAGAGAACTTTGATCTTTATTGATAATAGACATCATTTACAAACTACGGTACAAGACTTATGTCACGGGGCTACAACATGACTCAATTACAAAAGAGTGCCAATGAGATAGTCGTTCCATATATTGCACACATCCCTCGATTTACAACAGAGTATTCCAGTGAACTGGAATGGAGGGACGCTGAGCCATCTTTCTTGTACAGTTGAGAGTCTTCAAAAGTGAAGTTGCGGGGAAAGTCTTCGACGCGCGGCCGAAGCTTCAAAATTACGAACGTCGTCGAGCTAGTTGGCGCGTCCTTCCTGATTCCGGGACCTGCAAAGTGCGAGGACCAGTACGATCACATGCTCTGGCGAATTAAAATTTAAGCTCTGCATTTGATTCAAGCAGTTTTATAAACATGTTAGCTAGCTATTTCTGTGATCTTTCTAACCATCCTGATCGATTTGTATGTTAACATATTTTGAGGCAAGCATATAAAATTGTATATATTAAGCAGCTATCATATTCATCTCGTGTCACGTGCATTAGTTAAGCAGTAAAAGGGTGTGAAGGTCACTGGCAATGTCAAGCCATCACGGACTATAGTTGGGTTAGACGGCGACCCTTTCGCGATGGGTAGCCAGCCCTGTGCGAAAGTTTCCGAATAACCCATGCCGATGTAAGGCTGGCGCTTGCTATACACGTTCCTCCCGGGCTGAATCGGTTCCTTGGCCTAGGCAACCGTTCGAGGAAACTACACCTTGTCGACAAGTTGTCCAATGACCGTTTTGTAGAGTCTTGAAAAATGCTATCTCTTTTCTAGAACCTTATCCTTTCTCTTTTAATTGTAAAACTTAGCATTTCTTTTGAACTTAGTCGATTTACTCACTTAGCCATATCGTTGCGATAAACATTAATCGATTCATTCATTGTTTTGCATAGGCTAAGTAGAATTGCATAAGAAAGCACGTTTTTTATTTTCAATATCGGCAGTTTGATAGCAAGTATTTCGTGAAGAATCGTACCATGATTTCTTTGATTCTACACTATGATGACAAGCATTCATTTAACTTCACATTGATTTTGAAATAGAGGGTCGAGACGAAGGAGGTCAGCCACTCACCTTAGACTTGCTTCAAGCGAGGGACTGATTGGCTGAGCTAACGTCACCTATGCGATCACCTGCGATCGCATAAGCAACTGATTAGAACACTGTATAATTCAAGAAATTTCGATATGAATGCGAAGCTCGAAAATGTAAGTCATGAAAACCCATCAAAACGTTCACGAAAATATATTTACGAAAACCAAAGCCAAAACCAAATCAAGTATGGCAAGAAAACCAGAGCAATGAGAGGTCTCTCTCGACTCAGCCGCAGAGCCAATCCTTGAGGCGCAATCCGCTGAATATGGGATTTGGTTCCGAAGAAGCCATTCCATAACGTGGAATGGATCTAAATTCAACCGTTCTCGTTCGATCGTTTCGGCCGATTCCGACCTATCGGTCCTGACCGAATCGATAGCAACAATGTTCCTTTCTCACGTACCATGTCACGTCTCGATTTGTAGAGTCATTTATTCGTATATTTTATCTCTTGGAATCGATCGTTCTCGTTTGGGCGTGATGCCGTACAAGTCTGGTATTGCACTTGTACAAGGCAAAAAATGGTACATAATTGATTTTCTTCAAGTAGGAACACATCGCAGCAGCAGAAGTAGATAAATTGAAGTTAATGAGGACAATCTTTCTCATTGAATAGAAATACATCACTTCTTTATAGCAGCGGAGATAAAATGATAACTTGAAGTCACACAGAGATATATAGAACTTTATTTTCTTTATTGATAATTGAAGAAGAGTACAAGACCTGTATTGAAGTACAGGTCTTACAACAATTCTCATGTTACATTGAAGGCCAATTGAACAATGCTACAAAGCTTACATTTGATACTTGGATACATTAGATTACAATTTGATATACCAACTTGGCTTACAACTCACTGGTACAACTTATTACAATATTCCATATATTATGCCCTTTATAAACAGAAGACATCATCTTGTGCAAGGAGAGCTTCTGTATGCCCAATAATCTTCGATACCGCGGGACCAATCAAGCCAATCATCCTGTGCAGAATATTCCAAGCACGAGCACCTGCCCACAAAACGTGGGTCAGCACATCATTTATGTACTAGCGAGCAGAATCCAACCGACTCGCCTAAACCAACATTTATGAACCATTTAAGCAACATTTATTATAATGATCTTTCTATTTGGGACCTAGCATCAGTTTACAGTTCATAGACAATATACATAGTGAAGCATGTAAACATATCCTTAGCAATACTCATGTGGTGTATCATTATAGCATTCTTGGTGTTGTCATGCAAAGACATCATTGAGGCATCGTTAACATTAACATCTTAAACATGTTATGACAATTCTCACTTCAAGCATCACTTAGCAGGTATGTTATGTTTGAGCAATATTTATAGCAAGGCATCTTTCTAGTATACTGAATCTAACATGTTAAGTAGGTTCTCATATTGAAAGACTACACACAACATCATTTACTTGGCACGTTAAGCACGCAAGTTAAACCAACACATATATTGAGTATATCATATTAAAGTGATTTTTAATTACCGATAGCCAACTCCCTCGTACCTGCATAAAATACAGGTTAACTGTTACACTTACTCTGCCTGCACCAAAATATTCATTAGCATGCATCCTGACTACATGGTCGTTGGTGAAACTGTACCATAAAGGACTTTCCAACGGGTATTACGACGCACCATTCCATGGTAGGTAGCAAGCCTAGCGGAATGTCCCGTAATACCTCATACCACCATAGCACGACCAATGTTTCCTTCCGGGTCGAATCGGTCCCAGCGCTTCAGGTACCGTTCGAGGAAACTTACTCAGACTTGTACAAGTACGTCCATGACCATGCGAATGCGTGTCGACTCGATAAACACAAGTGCATGGTAAAACAACGGAAAGTAAGTAAAGCCAACAGTTCAACATCTAATCTAAATTTCGAGCCGTGTTCAACGACTAATCATTCCATCATTACCATCATTCCACTTGGTGATCTCCATGATCCCAAGCCTCATCATTCCTCATTTATTCATTCATTGCAACATCTCTCATAGCATTCCTTTCAACGAGGAACCAACAACATTTCATTTATTTCAAAGGGACAAGCAGCTTTTCATTCGTTTCATTGGGACAATTATTATTCAGTTCATTGCTTACACGAAAATAGGCAGCATCTCATTATTCAAGTATTCTATTTTTTCAGCAGCATTAAACATAAGGGACAATGTTATTAATTCATTCGCAGACATCAAAACACATTAGCAGTTCATTATTCATGTGTTTTTTATTTCAATAATTCTCAACATAAGCATCTCTATTATTCAGCAACTAAAAACATGGGATATTTTAGGGACAATTCATAGCATTCCAATACTTTATTTTATCAAGCATGAAGGAGTAAGGAGGAGGAAGGACAGTTCCACTCACTTGCATCAAAGGATCTTCCTGTTCCGATCACACACAATTCCACTAAGCGTAGCTCTACCAGTGAGCCACGTTCCAATACCCATTCCCTCTAGCTAGCTAAGAGAGACTATATCAGTCTTAATTCTCCTAATTCTTAAGATAAATCACGGTCCAACATTTTGATAGCATCCAACAAGCCAACCCAAATGCCTCGTGCGGAGCGGAACATTACATAATATACCACTCAGAAAAAATTATCCTCAAAACATAAGGAAACAACTCATCTACTAGTTTCATTTAGTCACAACGAGTTATTCATTCAGCTTCAATTCAATAATCAGTTCATCATACTCGGCCATTTCGAAATAGCTATCCAGTTGTACCACTTAATCCATCAACGATTCAATCCAACTTTCTCTTTTTCAATTACTTGTAACTTCTCATTGATTCACCAACATTTTTCTTGTATTTCTATCATGGTCGCAATATATTACTTCATTTGGATCCATACACATATTTTAGGCATCCCCAAAATATATGTATTTCAGCTAAAGTCCACGCTAGTACGATAAACTCTTTCCATAATGTTACCTCAGTCGCAACCTATCACTTCGGCTGGATCCATACACATATTTTAGTCGTCCCCAAAACAGATGTACTTCAGCCAACTTCCATGTTAGTGCAATTCGATCAGCTGCGATATAACTCTCTTTTTTAAATCCGACTTAGCATCCTTTCAATTGACTTATTACTTCATTCACTTGCCACAATCACTATCTTCCAGGTCACAACACTCAACATCAGGGACAACTTGGTAAGTTCTCTATCCAAGCATAATATTTCCAATATTTGGTCAATGGTCTAACCTAGAGCCAATCATATCAGGAGTTCACAACATCCAATCATAATCCATCCCAAATACAACAATATTTCTCACCGATGCAATTCATCTTTTCTAAAAGTTACAATCCGATGTCACCCACCATCAATTATCCGAGTCAGGGTATAACTCTATGCAACAGTCAAGGTTAACCCAGCTACCCGACTATAGATACCGATCAATCATTCTCGTTATGAGCAATCAATTCCGTCTAAAGGAATAATTCACTACTCGATACATACAACTCAAGTCTCATCCCACGATTCCAGTTCCCGCAATAGGCCGACACATAATCCTCAAGGGTTAAACATGTCACGACCCGCACCCTGAAGAGGGGCACGAGCACGTGGTTACGTCCAGCCTACGCCGCAGTATCGACGGTAGAACGCTGTATATAGGGTCTGTAAATACTACGACTAAAACCAGATAAATATACCTGTACAGTATATACACTCCAAATGGAGGTGACATAGCAATACAGTCCCAATCACATATATCAAACTAAGGTAGATAGCACGAAAAGGAAAATACGATAGATAAAACAGGAAATGAGTCCAAGATCCACAAGTCAGAGCTATACACAAACATCCATGGTCTCAGAAAATATATAATAGATACTACAACTGACAGTGCTCGCTGGCTCGCAGGTCAGGCAAACCTAACTAGCTAAGCTACTCAGGGTGAGCAAAATCTAGTAGCTCTACCAACAAGCCACTGTCTAAGTCTACTCCGTCAGACTCTACCCCATAGTAGGTCGGACAATCAGCCTCAGAATCATCTGTAATATGTCAACGGTATCCGGTCAGGAAAATGAGCAAGTACAAACACCAACAGCAGTTCCATATGAATTGACAAATTCTATAAGAGACAGTGTAATAAAATACAAGACGAAATCAACTAGAAATATATATAATGGTGTGAGTACTGAAAAGGACGACGATATGAATGTATATACGGCGACTTGGGAACTGTTCGGAAAGCCGAGTTACAACCCCTAAACCAAACAAGGACTGGGGCTGTAACCCTTCTCCCGAACAGAACTTAGTCACCACAGATAATAAATATAAAAGGTGCCTTGAATTATTAGTGCGTCATGTGATCGGCTTGGGAAAAACATGTTCAGACCTTCCATCCGACCGGCTACGAACAAATGACAAGTGTGAAACAACAAGTGTGGAGATAAGGCCGGTCACCATGGAAAGTTGTGAACAAGTAGCTATGGACAAGTGTCGAGTACAAGTGTGAAGCAACAAGTGGGTATTTTGATCACACAACCACTAATAACTCTCCATCCCGAATAGTATAAAGGATTCGGACATAATACGTCATGACACGAGATTTAAAAGCAGGTGATCAGCCCACTCCCAAGTCCATGTCTATACAAGTACAAGTAACAAATCGAGTCATGTACCAATATACCAAGTAATCCGGGAATAACATCTCATGACAGGATCCGACATATACTAGTCCGTGAAATATCGTGTCTGGAAATCAAGTAAGACACTACAACTGAATCGGATATAGCAGATATCAAGACAATAAAAACTATCAGTGAATGTACTCGCCTGTGGTCCTGAGCTGTTAGGGTGAACAGACGCTCAGAGCGATCACAGACCTAAGATAAGATACTATAAGTCAAACAGGACTAAATACTGAAAAAGGAAACCAATTCAAGTCATGAATGCAAGTCTAAGTCAAAACTAGGTCAATTTAGGTCAGACTGAGTCACACTAGGTCATACTGGCTCATACTAGGTCATATCAGGTCATTGGAAGTCAATCCAAGTCAAACTAGGTCAATCTGGTTCAAGGGTTGACTTACAGTTGACTTTTGGTCAAAAAGTCAACTCTGGTCAACTCTGGTCAACACTGAGTCAACCGTGGGTCAACACTAGGTCAAACAAGTCAAATATTGACTAACAGTTGATTTTCAGTCAACTGGTCAACTCTGGGTTGGTTTCGGTCAAATCGGGTCGCTTAAAGGCTAAGTTTGACTCTCGGTTGACTTTTGTTGACTTTTGGTCAAAAAGGTCAACCGACGTCAAAACTAGTCTGTGAGCACCATATTTGATCATTACCAACCAAGGGAATCGGGTTCTAACTCTATCTCAGACTCCAAACACTAATACCCTATTCTCTAGGTAAACTAACATTTACTCTACCAAGGTAAATTCCGATACCTTGCCCAATCTCAAGGAAACCCCGCAAATACCCATGGTACTAGCCTAGGCTCCTTAGGGTAACTAGATATCAACCTATCTAAGGTTTACCTACCAAGAATTATGGGTATCCTAGGTATCTAGGCCATGTTAGGATACGTGGTATTGATTTACCCTATTCCTAACCCATATCATGAATTTACCCTCACAACACTCTCACATTCATCTACACCACTCACTCTCATATAATACACTCATATATCACACTCTAATAGACTCTCCTATAGGCTTTTCCTATTAGCTATTTGCTATACTCAAAATAGGCTCTCACACACACACTCTCAACTCACAAATACACACACACAAACTCACAACTACACACACACACAAAGCCAAAATGTGGACTGATTTGTGAGGCAAGTGGGGGCTGATTTTGGGGAAAGTGAGGACTGATATTGGGGGTTTTAGGACATCCATCTAAAGGTTGTTTAGGACTGAAATTGAAGTGAAGAGGACAACACTTAAGGGTGGTTCACTTGGACTGTTTGAAGACCATATAGGGACAGCCATGGGGGTAAACATATGGGCTGTTTTGATGGCTGTTGTGGGGACTTTTTGAAGGGAAAAAGTGGACTGTGGGCTGCATTGATATGGGTTTTGGACAGCAGTTTGGGGGTTCAAGTAGGGGCTGTTATGGTGTGGGTTTAAGGACTGTTTAGAGTCAAAAATAGGACAACCATGGGGGCAAATTAGGACAGTCCAAGGGTGATATTTGGACTGTTTTGGAGTGAAGATAGGACTGTCATTTGGGGACTGGTTTTGAGGCAATATGGGGACTGAAATGTGGGGAAAAGTGTACAGCAATTTGGATGATATAAGGGTTGTTATGTAGTGCTGTTTAGTAGAGAAATAAGGGACTGAAATTGAACCAAATGGACAGCCAAGTATGGAAGAAACTGGACAGATTTGGGGCTGTCCTTGGGCAGTCCAAGGGACAGCCATGTGCTATCCCAAGGGGGCTGTTGGTTGGGTATTGGGTAGCTAGGTTTCCCCCCTCCTATCATCCCATACAACCCTCCTCTACATACTCTATATAACTCTCATCCAACCACTCAAACAAAACATCAAACACCACTCCTTCACT